>OX345703.1:3762500-5012500 GCA_947044815.1 Apomyelois bistriatella
TTAAGTCTTAATTGGAACTGCACATTTTTTTTGCAGTTCCAATACTTCCCATAAGTTAACTGCGGGCTTGTCATGTCATCACTCATGTTGTGTGTCATTGCGAAAACAGCAACCGGCGGGCAGGCTATTAGAAGGAGAAAACCCTAAAAATCCATAGCAGTGTTAATGACCTCACCACTAAGAATGCCGGAGACCTGGCGAAGGGGCTCCGAAACAGATAGAGAGAGTCTGCGATTGCGATCAAACTTTGAACTGTATCCTGTTTATGGGACCATTGGTCATGGTATCATTCTAGTAAATACGCAAAATTTTTAAATAATACCGTAATACGTCCCTTCACAGATCACCAAGGTGATGAAGGAGTGGTCAGAGCTGGAAAATCGTTACCAACAGATGATGGCGAGCGAGCCAGCGGCCGCGCAGACTTTCCGCCAAAGAATGACTGCCAAGTTCCAAGCCAATGTACAGGTGCCTGTTATATTTATTTTTCTTTCGTCTTCCTTTCGTATCCTTTATAATTTTCTAGCAATCTTAGTTTATTTCTTACTAGAATGTGTTGTGGCGATATTACACAGAATGTACTAACTTTAACAACGGATAAGGCTAAAATCTAAATTCGCTGATTCGTTTGTGCTGATATTGCAAATTTTGTTTCCAATATTTGTCATATTAATGATAAGGTGAATTGTAGCAATTAATCTTAATTTCAATAATAACTATTATCTAACTTAAATTATTATTGTATTTAAAATATTATCTATTTTAATATATCATATTCTATTGATAGATTGATTTATTTTTCCTACTTCGGTTTTCACTACTACTCTTACTCTTTCAAGTTTAGAAAAGTATCTATGGACAATTTAGACATGTTGATTTTTGTGATATTCAAGCTTTTTTTAAGGACTTAACTCAAAGATTTACAAAGACTTTCAACAATCAAATCGTAATACAAAAATAGTACCTACCTTTACGAGAATTTTAAACCACTTCTATAACCTATTTAATTATATCAAATCTTATTTCCAGTCATTGGAAGAGGAAGGCGTAGCCGAACGTCGTCGATTAGCCGCTCTTCATCAACAGCGGGTTCTAGCTCACCTCGCGCAGCGCCGGCGCACCGCACTTGCTTGTTACACACGGTCTTTGAGGGATACGCCGCCTAATGTAAGTCCTTTAAGTTCACTGTAGCAAAGCAGCACTATCGATAGTTAATACTCAAAACAAGTCACAATATCGATACATCGATAGCCAATAGTTTTTGATAATAACGATCTCAATAAAAAAAAAACTGTTAATACTATCGATTTTTTACTATCAATACTATCGATGGAATCATCACGGATTATAGAATACTATACTAGTGTCAATTACTAATATAGCTATTTCGACAAACAATATTGATACTTACAATAAACGTTCTAAAAACTATCAATCCAGATACCTCGAATTGAATTAAACAAGCTATCGATAGTACATACAATATTATTTTCATTTTGTAATAGTTATAGCTCTATCAATTGATTTTAATAGTATCGGTAGTATCAATAAGTTTGTCCATATTGCCTATCATTCGCTTGCTGTATTCTTAAATTAAAATGACAAAATATTTATTTTCACTGTTGGTTGAACTCGGACACTTTATTTTTTTGTAGGCCCGTCGTGTCCAGAAATGTTTGCAGCGGTTAGTTCGAGCGCTTGCAGCGGAACGCAGCGGAGCTATTGCAGCTTGGCGCCGCGCTGCAGCCGCTGGAAGGGAAGCTGCTGCCGCTGAGCGAGCCAGTGCTGCAGACAGACTACAGGTATAGAATAGAATAGAATAGAAAAACTCTTTATTGCACCAAACAAATGTATACATAATTTTGTTAAAAACTAGGTAAGGTACAAAGGCGGACTTATCGCTAATGCAATCTCTTCCAGTCAACCTTAGGGTGGATGGAAAACAAAACCAAGACAAATCAAAAGGCGAAGGCGCAGTATATATACGTAAATAAATATACACACACAAAGATATAAATATAAAATAATATAACCTACACATACTAAATAAAAATAAATAAAAACAAATAAAACAAACATAAATACATACATAAAAAAAAAAATATATATATATACATATAAATATATATACTACATATAAATAAGAGCATACTTAAATATCTCAATAAATAACTGAGCAGATACAAAGCAAATTAGGACAAGGCAGAAAGGTAATGGGATTTGACGAGATTTTTGAACCCGGTCAGAGTCTGAGCTTTCCGGATTTCGCGGGAGGGCGTTCCAGAGGAGAACTGCTTGGACGGAGAAAGAGTTAAAGAAAAATTTGGTGTTTTGCATTGGTACTCTAAGTCTAAGAGAGACAGAACTACGTAAATTACGGTCAGCATGCACATCATGGAGATAAATGAAACGATCCTTCAGATAAGGTGGAAAAGATGGATTGAATAGAACGGAATATAGTAAAGACAAGATATGAAGGTTGCGACGAAGGCGAATAGGAAGCCAATTAAGTTGGGAGCGGAAGTGGGAAATATGGTCATATTTACGAACTCCAAATATGAACCTAATAGACAGATTCTGAAGACGTTCTAGTTTATTTAGCTGTTCCTCGGTGAGATTAATAAAACATGATTATGTATATTATATGTATATTAAATTTTACTTCATAAAATCTCATCATTGCTCCTGAATAATTAAAAATGTGGCAATTTCAAAGGTTTTTTTGGCCTCAGGAGTCAAAAGGAGACACGTCATTTTAATTAATTTTGACTGTATGATGAGAAAAACACAAAGGAGTGATGCAGAATAAAGCGCAAAAGCACACATGAATGTTGATTGAATAGGCAAAATAAAGAAGAAAATTTGGAAAGTGAGCTTCGAAGCAATATCACTCACGATGTCACCGGAAAAGTTGAGACAGAGAACTTTTTGACCCTCTTTACCGTATATTGTTTTTTTTTTTTCTATATCATCGATTATCCTTCTTTTTCTAAAGCTAAGGAAAACGAAAAAGATAATGTTCTATTTAATCTCTCGAATGTCCCCAGGATGCCGACCGTGCGCTCCAGCGGGCCCTTACCGCACTCCGTCGCCGTCAACACTTGTATGCCAACATTGGCACTGCTATCGAGGACTATGTTCAGGTAAGTCAGTCATTCATGACCTCCGTGGCGTAATGGTTAACATGTCTGACCACTAATTAGGAGGTCCGGGTTCGATCCCCGGTCAGGTCAAGATGAAAAATGATCTTTTTCTGATTGACCTGGGTCTTGGATGTTTATCTATATATGTATTTGTTATAAAATATAGTATCGTTGAGTTAGTATACATGTAACACAAGTTTCGAACTTACTTTGGGGCTAACTCAATATGTGTGATTTGTCCCTATATTTTTATTTTATTATTATTTATTTATTTATCTTTCTTTTTCTTTTCTAGATTAAGACCCTGTACTTCTAAATCCATTGGTCAACTTTAAATTTTCAGAGCTGGGAACAAAAACCTAATTTAGTTTTCTGCTCACACATTTTACAGCGAACTTTTACGCTTAACGGTATTTACCTAACAAAAAAGAGAGTCTTAATCAGTAATTTATTTCTCAAAAATCAACCGCTATTTTCGGTAATAGGTTAAAGTCATATTAATAAAAGTTTTCCGAGCCTCTTGTGCTCTCTCAATGCCTCAGTGGGTGCTTATTGGCCACTGTTTCGAAGTGCTCTATATCTCTCTCTTACTGTATATCTATATTATGATTTTTAATCAAACTAAATTATATATTTAATGATATTCTCCTTCTTCTCGACTCTTCTTACTTTCAATTGTTCAACACTAATAAATTTAATTACAGTCTATGCAATCCAAGGACGACATGGCCGTGTCTCTAATGTCGATGACTCCCGAAGCCGAGGAGTTGCTTTTGGATCGCATCGAAGCAGAAGTTCAGCGTGAACAAGCTGCTAGAGAACAGCTGAATGCCAAGCGTGACCAGCGCACTAGACAGAGACAGGACATACAGAATGAACGGGCTAAGGTCAGAAGATAGTTATAATAATCATCATAATCATTTCAGCCGCAGAATATCCACTGCTGGACATAGGCCTCCCGCTTTCCAAATAACCGGTTGTAAGCGGCCTACATACAGCGTCTGCCTGCGACCTTCTTCAGGTCATCTGACCATCTGGTCGGTGGGTGTACGATGCTGCGCTTGCCGGTTCGTGGGCGTCATTTGAAAACCTTTGTGCCACATCGGCCATCGGATCATCGCGCTATGTGCCCCACCCACAGGAAAATACCGAGCATAGCACATCTTCTCTTTTTCTTCCAAGAACTTGTTTGTAACTACTTTGTCAGACAATCGGTTTCTCTCCTCTTCAAGTCGTTTGCTCACTACTGAGCGACAGAATAGTTATATAATAGTACTAAACTGAGCATCATGCTCTTTCCTCTTTATGGTTTCTTTTGACTAATCTGCTAATAATACCTAATTTTCTTTTCATTAAAATTGGCATAATCTGCTGTAACATAAGCCCATAATATGACTCTCCATATGGTAACTCTCTTTTATAGGACCACCTTACTTCTTAGATTATTAATAAAGTTAAGTCATTGACACATAAAGATTTCTTGAAAAGGCTGATGAAAATCCCTAAATTCTTTGATTAAAACAGACATCAAGCGGTGTGAAAGAGAGCGAGGAATCCGACGACGAGGCCAGCGAAGTGAGTGAGGGAGACGAGACGACGTCAGTGCCGACCACCCATAGTGCGCCTTCCTCTGCTGCTGTGTCGCCATCAGCTCATCTCACTGATGCTTCTGCTCCAGTTAATGACGTCACTACCAAGGCCGCTTACCCACAGGAAACCACTACTACGGTGAGTCAATAAAACAAGTCGTGAGATCGACTGTTTACTCACTATTGAAGTATGCTTTGCAGCTGCTTTTGCATTGATGCTTTTTGAATGACGTCACTACTGAGGCTGCTTATCTATAGAAAACTTCTAATGCGACGTGCTGGTTCTAATCAACCAAGCAAGCGAGTAAATCAAAACGTTTAAAGGGGGGAGAGGAATTATTTTTGTTCGTGAAGTTCATTGTTCACAGAATCTCTTATACTTATGTTATCGACACAATACTTCGCATAGTGTATATTTTCTTTGTTATATGTTATGTTTATATTAGAGTATTATTCACAAAACCACTTAATGCATCCTCATCAGTCAGTTTCACTTTCCCTACATCAATTTCTAAATTAAAGATATCTTGCGTCTTTTCTTCGCTTAACTTACTACGGTAGCAAGGTTTTCTGCTATAAAATTATAAATACTATTATAAATCAATTCTTTTTACAGGAAGTAATTACCAGTACAGTGACCGAGGCCCCTGAAAGCGAAACCCCAGAAATTGGAGACATTGGCGAAACCTCCAGCCGACGATCCACGAGCGAGGTTGGTTTAGTATAGCATTCTATAACCTGTGGTTTAGCACTCTAATTATACTTAACATAAAATTTGATAAAAAATAGTAATAGATATAAAAAAAAATTGTTATGTGACGAAGTATGCGGTTCAAACTTTAAGCAGCACAGCTTTTCCGGTAAGGAAGCCGTGTTAGTTTGAAGGGTTTGACACTTCGAGCAACACGGCTTTCGTACTGTGGGGTTACTACCATCTCTTAAAACCATTCAAGATCCAGTAAGTAAGCGAGACAGCGCAATCTGCGCAATACATCATGTAAGGCGCTGTCCTGCTTACTCGCTCGTTCTTGCATGTTTTTTAAGAGATGGTAGTAGGCCACCTTGAAGGGAGTAGCCCTAGCGATAGCGACATGTTAAATTTTAGAAAGAGATAGCAATATATAACAAATGAAATAAATTACGTCCCAAGTGGAAGGGTAAATAAAGATTTAGCTATTTGAATATTTGTGTGATTATTTTCCAGACGGAAGGGGAAGGTCTTCGTGCCGCTTTGGAGCACGCAGAAGAACGCGCGCCTCCGCCGCCTGCGCACGCGCTCAAACATGAGTTGCAGCATTCTCAGCCTGTAAGTTGAACTATTAAATTCTTCATCTACAGTTTTTTTTTTTTTAATTTTTTTTCGACCCTATCTATTCGACAAAATTATAGTCGCTATCGCTAGCATATATAGTTGATTTTGTACGAAACTCTTGTCCGTAAAGCTTTTCTAGCGAATACGAACTATGGATTTCTATTTAATCTTAATTACAGACATTAACAAATATAGTTAATAATCTCGTGGCAGAAGTAATGCAACAAATTTTTTATCCATTCATGTTCGTCGCTAAAGAAGTCTAGATTTTTGTAGATTTAATATTGATTTTAATTGAAATAAAAGTCAAAGGAAATTTTGAGTCACGTTAACTCCCATATTCAAGAAGTTTACCTGTTTATTATTGCAAGCCAATGACAGGAAATATTTTTTGTTCGATCATATTTATGGTAGGCAAGAAGATACTTACTTAAGCCTACAATCTTTCACTTATAAAAATATAACTTCTTAAATTTTCATCCGGGTTACACAATGCGACGCGTGTACTTTAATCAACTAATTTAAAAATATATACCTTCGGATTGAGATATCTAATCTTTTTTTTTGAAGTCGTTTTCGTTCCTGGCATGTAAGTTGGCAATAAACTGAAATGACCTTGTATGCGCAGTAGCCGATTTTCATACAAATTTTAACGTGCGCAGCCCGTTTGTGCCAATTGACGCGCCGGGAACTGTACCGACTTCATAAAAAAGATTAGATATCTCAATCCGAAGGTACCTATTATATATATTTTTAAATAAGTTGAAGGTACACGCGTCGCATTATTATAACAAAGTGAAACCATTCACATTCGCTGTCGACGCACAGGGCTACACGGTGCGCGGCGCGGGTGGCGCGGGTGTCGCGACGGGCGGAGGCGGCGCGGGCGCGCTGTACCCCGCGCTGTGCGTGGGCGGCGCGGGGCTGGCGGCCGCCGCCTGCGTCGCGCTCGCCGTGGCACGACGCCGCGACCGCGCGCCCGCCGCGCAGGGATTCGTACAGGTGAGGGTACATCCTAACCTACTATCCTACTACCCTACTAATATTAAAAATACTAAAGTTTGTTTAGTTGTTGTTACGCTTTCACGCCCTATCTACTAAACCGATCTTTCTGAAATTTCGCATACACATAAAAGTATACAGAAGGACATAGGGTACCTTTCGATACCCAGATCAGCGCGAAAGGATACAAACACAATTCGTCAGTCGTCAGTATTTTGGGCATGTCATTTTCAATGATTATACTAAAGTTCTGAGTCAACACCAAGTAAATTGTATCTTTTTTTTTTTTTTTTTTTTTTTTTTTTTTTTTTTTTTTTTTTTTTTTTTTTTTTTAACGTGAGGAAAAGGCCACGCCTACCGCCCAGCCTAGGCACCATAAGATGCCACGACGGGAAGCTGGACGGTTATGTGGGACTTTAACCCACTAAAAACCTCACGGTGTCCGTCACATCCGCATATGCCGGGGCCGTGTGCTTACTCATGCTCCATAGCCCCGGCGCGGCTGGCCGCCTTTCGGCAGCCCCTTCCCGGCTTACTCGCGAGCCCCTCTCAAAGGAGAGGGGTCCGAGCCGCCAGCGGGACGACAGCCAAAATGTCCCGCTTGGGTAAAGGCATGCTGACACAAGCATGCCTTTAAACCCGAAGGGCTATCGGTTGAGCAGCGGATCCCGTTTCCACCACCCAACCGGCCTCAAATTTCGAAAGGCCTGCAAAAGCAGGCCCTGCCTCAAGTCAGCCGGTTGGCTGACCGAGGCCCACCACAAAAATCGGTCGCAGGAGACGGGGGGGCTGCGCATCGCCGCACCCTCCCCTTCCTCTGCGACCCCGCCGATGCCGCATCAGGCGCTGCGGCCGCGCTCGGTCACGGGGCATAGCGCACCCGGGGCACCACTACCCCCGCGACCCCTCCTCGGACCCGAAAACCTCGGGTCCTCGGTTCCTCTTAGCTTCCCTGCGGTGGTCAATCCGCTGGTACTAAGCCCCCCCATCGCGACAAGATGGGAACCCTTCGGGGGGGAAGTAAATTGTATCTGATTCAACTTACCGAATTTGACGAATGAAAATCATTCAAAATGGTATCGTAACTTAATTGATTGCTTTACATTAGTTTTGATGGTGCATTAAGTCTATTTTAAATTGGTGAATCTCTCTTAAATTGACTACATTAGAAAGTTTACTCGTAAAGTAGTGGTCTTCTCAAAGATTTGTTGTTAATTATTTATATTTTGTTTGCCTTTATATCAAATAATCTATGAGTACTTGGATCTCATATAACATTTGAACATTTACAGGTTGAACAAACGGGCGCAGTGGCTCCTACTCCGGAAGAGCGACATGTAGCCAATATGCAGATCAACGGCTACGAAAACCCCACTTACAAGTACTTCGAGGTCAAGGAGTAGACCCCCTCTTTCCTACAACTAATCCTCCCGCTGGAACTCTCCAAAAGAAACTGTTAAATTTGATGGCTCTTACTGCATTGGATAAACTTGAACCATAAAATAAAAAAAACTGTGTTCGCCAATTTCAATATATTTATATACCTACTTGCCCAATTAACTTATCTAGTGGGAGGAGACTCATCAAAACATCGACCTTTGAAAAGAGATAATTGATTCGTTTCAGCTTCATGTAGTGACCTCTCTTTCAAACATTTCCCTATTGCAGGACCGGATGACAGAGATGCACGAACCTCAAACTTTTCGATTATCTCTTTTAAAAGTCGATATGGTTTATTCATTGCCGAGTGCTGTACTCGTGTGGTTTTATTTTATAAGCTTGTGTGATTAGCAGACATTAAGTTAATTTGTTTGCGAAAACTCGCAGTCAGTCATAAATACTTAAGGTTAGAAGTGATATGGTTTTATATTTTGTTATTTTTTTGGCACCAAAATATTTATTATTATTTCTTAAGGTTTAGATCTAAGTTTTTGTCTAGTGTCCTAGAAGTCATAAGTGTCACATTGTAGTCGAGTTTTTAAATTAAGTTTTCGGCCCGCTGCCCCCCGGCAACGTCCAGCGGTATTGCTTAGAATTTCTTAACTTTTGATGCATTTCATTATCGTTAGTATTTCCACGTTGATCTCATTTTAATGAATCTATATTTTTGAGACCACTGGATGCTATCGGCGGGGCGAGTGGAACAAACGTCCATGGTACGCTGTGTACATAGGCTCCGCGTACAAATTTGAACCTAAATTACTTAATCTTAAAGCCCGCTTTCATTTAATTTTCTAACGTAGGTAGATCATAACGTGAATTTTATGTAATAAAATGCGAAAATATATTTTAATAATTAATGTGTACTTAGCGAAGGGACGGCGGCAAAGCCGACGCGGGTGAACGCTCTAGTCTTCTCTAGTCACTGAATTTCAGCTTGTGTAGGAGCTCTTGTTTGTGTATAGTGATTTGGTCCCCGTTCGTCAATGGATCTATCCCCTTCGCTCTTCTGTCAACTGTATCTATCTGTCTCTCTCCGTTCGCCCGCGGGACAATACTCAGACGGTCTTAAAGTGAGGAAAGGCCGTGTACTCAAAGCGTGTTTTCTAATTTTGAAATCCGTGTCTTTACTAACATCAAAGACATGTTAATTATCAATATGATAGAACAATATGATGTGTTGATCGGTTTAGAGTTTGAATGGTCTAGTCAAAACTGTAGAGCATCATAATTTGGACATATTCGGCTAACGGTTGTGTACACACCTTGGGTACACTGGCACGGCGAAGCAAATAAGCTTAGTGAGTGTATGTATGGTTAATATATAAGTAGATGTACAAAAAGTAATACATTATATAGATGTTTTAGCGTCAGATACATAGATATAAAGCAAAATATAATTATATATCGCATTCGTCCGTATAAAGTAAGGGCTTGCGCTCGTGTCTAATCCCGCGTACCACACATAATGTTACGTCGTAGTTAAGATGTAATTCTGCCTCAGTATTATATACATTTAAGCTTATTTGTTACATAAGCTAATTTATATACACTATTTCTATTTGTTTACGGGCGCAGTGGCGTTGCTACAATTTGAAGTCATATCAGATACGTCACGGCGTATTTTTACGCTTTTTTCGTTGTGATGCGTGTTCGTGATCAGCGAATAACGAATGGAACATAAAATATGCGACGTAGTACTGGTTAAGAATAATAGATGGCGCGCTGATTGAACTGCATCGCGATGAAGCAAGCTGTAGACGCCCGCCCGTGGCTTGTACGGCATTTACATAAGTTACTCACTGTGTATTAACGTAAGTTTAATCCCGCATCAAGTATCCGCTGCGTATTTTTACTAAATCAAATAAAACAAGCCGACACTTATTTTTTTATTAAAACTTGCTCAAAAATCATTATGTTTTCGAAACAGTACATTTTTGTCGATAAAGTTAATCGTCGTTTGTCAACAATATCGATGTTAGTTGTACATGGTCCCGATTTCCGTACTTCCCCACTCACTGTTTCACGTATTTTGATAAGTAAATAAATGGTTTGATAAAATTTGTGTTTCCTGTGCTGCATTTCATTGTGAGTTCGAAGTTCAAATTGAATCAATAAATAGAAATTTAAAATTGATGTTATTATTTCAAAAGAATCCCTTATCAGTTACTAGCGACCCGCTCCAGCTTCGCATGGGCATAAAAACCTTTGTCTTGAATCACTCTATCTATTAAAAAAAACCGCATCAAAATCCGTTGCTTAGTTTTAAAGTTTTAAGCATACATAGGGACATAGGGATAGAGAAAGCGACTTTGTTTTATACTATGTAGTGATAGTGAAGACCACTTAATTGTCACTCAAGTCAGCTGAATGAGAATATATTCGAACAATTTATGGGCTCCATTGAAAAAAGAGTTGTATTACCAAAGTCTAAATTAAATTGCGAACATACCTGAGGTTTTGCGAGGATGCGAGCCGACTGTCAAGATTCATACAATTTAATTTGAACAATGTTGTCCATTTTTTCGTTCTGTCTAAAGTTATCATTTAACATCTTACCTCTTCATTCACAAGATAACAATTTCAAATTAATAGTTTAATCTCCTGTCCCAGTAAAAACCCCTAAGAAAAAAAGGTAAAAACACATTTAAGTTACTGGGACTTAGCTTGTCAATTATTATGAATGAGAGAGATAAGAAATTTACCTCTAATGCTGGATTGAAAGCGATAGAAGTATAGAATGTGTTCACTGGTTTTCTTTCCACGCATATTTTAATAATTGATCAAGAATGGGGTAAAACTGACCTATAGGCGTCGGTTGTTGCTTTGCTACAACTGCCTATTCTGTGTTAGTCGGTCGACTAAAGACTCGAGTATCGTGGGTTCGATTCCTACAGGAAGCATCATTTAACGTTAAACGGTAACTCTGCCTGCAGGTACAGGCTTCAATTACCTGAACTACCTATGAGAAAGATGATTTAATCTTTGGAAAGTACGAACCTTTGAGCCCAGCCACTGTGACACCAGGATGTACAGGGTCAATCGACCTTGTGACCTTCATTTAATTGTTTCCAGGTTAAACGGTAGCTCTGTCTGCAGGTACAGGCTTATTACCTGAATACCTATAAGAAAGTCACTGTGACACCAGGATGTACAGGGTCAATAGACCTTGTGACCTTCATAATTTAAATGAATGCAGTAAATATTACATATTTTTTTTATATTCCAATGGACAGTCAATTCTTGAAAAATGCAATACGTATTTATGACTAATAAGTTTGTGGTGATTGATTAAGATTACATTTGATTTTACCAGGAATAAAATGTGACTATGATTATTTTAAATACCTACTATGAAAAATATATAGATTAGAAAAAATAAACTGCATCTTTTTCTATAGCAATAGAGGCACAATAGGAAACGTTATAATGATTTTTAAAATTATTAATAATGCGCCTGCAAATATAAAATATTTTAAGAAATTTAATGTTACTAAAAATTAGGAAGAATTTTTCACAGCAATAATAAAGAGCAGCGCTACGATTCGTAGAGGTGCTACGATTAGTAGAGGTGCTACGATTCGTAGAAGTACTACGATTCGTAGACGCGCTACGAACGGGGCTCTACGAGCTACAACTTACACACTTGTAAATATTCATAAAGTCTTCTTGTTCTACATTGCTTTGTGTGTAATTTTTTTTATAACTGTTAAACACACAATAAAGTTTACCTACCTTAAAGTTTGATCTAAAATACATGGAGGTTATCATAAAGTACTTGATTCTACGACAATTCGTAATGTTGTAGTTGTAGCAGTAACTCGAAAGATGGCAAACATAAACATTCTAAAACCCCACCTACTGGTACAAGTTTGTATCACTAATTATAAAGAAAAGCAAAACAAGCCAGTTCTGTGGCATTCTTCCTTTGTATTCTTAGTTAACCGGGGCGTATCAGAGATGGCGCTAGTTCACCGTTACACAACATTCAATGTAGTTCCCACAGCTTGTTGACATGTGTGTGTTGTAAATAAATTACTATGCTATTGATACGCTTGTATCACTTGTATTGAATATCTAGAGTAAAATTTCCTTCTTTTGAGTGATTGAATAAAATTTTATCGCATTAATTTTCTAACGAAATATATTAGTGAAGTATTATATTTATTAGATTGGGTTTCGTTACCCATGTTTATATGCAACTAGCAGTCCACTCCGGCTTCGCCCGTGATACACACATAGCCTTTGTCACTCGGGTTGCTTTCCAAGGGCGAAAGATTTTTTTTAAATCGGTATAGTAGTATCTAAGCATATTCGATGCAAATAAACAATCAAATCTTACCTTTTATGATATTAGTATAGAATGTTTAGAAGTATAGATTACGCGCCATTTTGTTTTTATCGGTAGATTATTTTTAAACTTTACTTCAATATTCAATTAACCTTTGTTTGCGCTAATCTCTAAATCAGACCCGAGGATTCAGATCTCAAAAACATGCATTTGATAGCCTATTTCTTTCACTAGGTAGGCTACATTAGCTTAGCCTATTGTAGCTCTCTATATCTGTTAGATTTTACGCCCATACTCATTAATTTGACAGACAAGATGAGTTGGCAACGCGCTAGTGACACTCAACCTCGTTGTCCGCGTGACTTTCGTGGGTCGTATGACTGTCTGTCTATAAAAAAAGCTATTAAACTAATGGACGCATAGACAATATTTGTATGGGTCTTTAAAATAACCCACGGAATCCTAACATGCTCAAACCATGGGATGTAAAAGTCGTTTTATGACTGCACAGCGAAACTATGTAGTTTATGGTCACCGTAATAAGCATAACGTTTAAAGGTATGAAATGACGGTTTTATGAACCTCTTTTGCAAAAAGAAGTGTGTTATTACCTCTTTTACCTGAGAATGAGATATTTAATTTGATTTATTTGACTCAAAACCTTATACATCCATTTATTTGTATTAATTTCAGGCTTTAAATTCTTTTATAAAAACTAGAATCATTTGCTCATTTTTGTCATCTACTCTGCACTTTATTATTCAACTAGCTTTCGCCCGCGTGACATTCCCTCGGGAACAGTGCTTTTTCCCGGGATGAAAAGTATCTATGTCCTTCTCAATACTCCTATGTGTATGCGAAATTTTAGGAAGACTGGTTTAGTAGATAGGGCGTGAAGAGTTAACAAACAAACAAACATACAAACTCACTTTCGCATTTATAATATTAGTTGTATTATCCGAAATGTTGCATGTAACTAATTGCTTTTTACGTTAAGGCCGCCTTTTGCTCATGAATATTTGTTTTTGGTAAGTAAACGTTTACATAATGTTATCATTTTTATGGGTAAATAAACTAAAATACGCTATTGAAAATGAGAAATCCAATCATTTCTTTGCCTTTAAAAGTTTATTATCAATTTATGCCTCTGAGATTCTGAAGCCTTCCTCCTGAATCACTCAATCTTTAAAAACAAACCGCATCAAAATCCGTTGCGTAGTTTTAAAGATTTAAGCATGCATAGGGACATAGGGACAGAGAAAGCGACTTTGTTTTATACTATGTAGTGATGATGAAAAGATGGTGACATTTAATAACAAAATTGAACCCACACGCCTAATTTATGATTCACAAGCCGCGCTCAACTCAATAGGTAATGATTATCGTTGAAGTAACTAAAGTGTTTTTCCAATTAAGGTCGTGTAGTGTACGAATACGCCCGATTATTTGAATGAATGAAAGATAAATCTATTTATTCTCTGGGCGTGCGTTTTTCCGATTGCATTTTATTTTAAGCTGTAATGCTTTGGGACATGACATATTAGAAGGGAAGAGAAGTTTTCAATTACATAGCCCTTGTAAAAATAAATATACGGTCTAATTGACAAACCTCCTGTTTTTTAGGATTCCGTATCTAAAAGGTAAAATGGGACCCTGTAACAAAGACTCCGCTGCGTCCGTCTGTAACAAAGGCTATATCTCATGAACGGTAGGTAGACAGATGATGTAAGTAATTCTGTTGCCGCTATAACAACAAATACTAGAATTTTCCTAGTCAACAGACAAGATTTTTTGCCATTTTTATAGAACTAGCTGTTTCCTGCGGCTCCATTCGCGTGGGACTCGGTTATATTGCGCCCAAAAGTATAGTATGTTTGAACCGCGGTCTTTTAGGACACTTATACCAATTTCATCAAAGTCGATCCAGTGGTTTATCTGTAAATGCTTAACAGACAAACAAACAGACGAGTCTTGCAATGGTGCACGAGTCTGACTTCACTTAGGTTATTTTTTTGTATATATTGACATTGTGAGTGATTCCAAGTTCGTGTGGTGTCTCCTGCAGGATCGGAAACCTGGTTGATAATCATCAGTATCATTTCGTGTAGGTAACATAGTCAATCGACCATGCACATCCTGGCATCAAAATTCTTTGGAGCCGCCTCTCGGCCTCTGAAGTTCCTTTAACGACTACTTTATCACAGCCGGGACCAACGGCTTAACGTGCCTTCCGAAACACGGAATCATCTTTATTATCAGACAATCAACACTAAACTCAACTGGTTAAAAAAATAGCTCATTATTTATGTTTCCAGTAGACCGCAAATAAATAACGTCACTATTGCAATCCTTTCCAGATAGAATTTACATCAAATCAGCTCATGTTCTGTAAGATGAGTATCGATTCGCTACTCTAGTTCCTAAGGTCGGACAAGTAGCTTAGTTTTATGAACAATACTCACGATCGTCTTGGCAGACATCGGCAATTCTTTGTTCAGAACATACATTAGAACTACTAAGCTACCGTTGTCTAGGAGCTACTACCGTTGTTCAAAATGTACTTAATATTACATAAGGTAGACTTGTGTACAGTAGGCCACATTGAAAAGTATAGAACTTTAGGTGTAAGTGAAAAAGTAAGGTGGAACTTTGTCATGTAGTGTAGCCTATATAAAGGTCGTCTGCTTGGGTGTGTTGCGCGTGTTTCTCGGTTGCATCTTAAGATGACGGTTCAGAGCCCAGGGTACGCTATTAATCATGGTCCTGATTTGGCGGTACTAGTTATTACAATGGAGCGACTGCCGTCTGACCAATGTAACCCTTTTTACAGGGAAACCAGACCCACACTGAAACTCAAGTTAATGTTGTCTACATTTTTCCTCATTACAAAAAAATGTGTAAATCAAAAGATAGATCAGAAAACAAAGGAAACAAACATCCCTTGTGCTTAACACTATTCATAAATAAATTTAAAACTTCAGCAACAAAGAAAGTTTAATTAAATTTTCATTTTAACTTACGAGGTAACAAACAGGCTAATATACAGCAACTCGAGAACATGTCTTCTTCGTCCGAACGTGTTTCCCGGGTGCATCTTTAGCTTACGCTTCAGAGCCCAGGGTACGCTTTTAATCATGGTCCTGATGTGGCGGAACTGGTTATTACAATGGAGTAACTGCCGTCTGACCTCTGTAACTGTTTTTACAGGGAAACCAGACCCACAGGAACATGATCCGATCCGGGTGTGCAACTCGAGAACATTTATGTCTGTAATAATCCTAGCGTGTTTCCCAGTGACGCTTCAATAATTGTTCTAGACATGCCAGAACCTGTTATCAATGGAGCGATTGCTATCTGACCTCCGCAATTCCTTTAATAGGGAAGCCAGACCAAATAGTATCATGAACTGTTCAAATGGCAAACACAGAATTTTATAAGGTAGCCTACCTAAAGACATCTGATACGACCTAACGGCTGCCAGCCAGGTCCAAAACCTTAACGTCTTCCAAAGCACGGAAGAGCTCAAGATAGGAATGCTACTAATGCCCAGCTTTTATCACAAGATGGCAGTCGTTAGGCTGTATAACGTAGGTAGAATTTACTAATTACTTAAGGTATGTGTGAGGAGAGAAGATAAATCCAGGTTTCAGCGAATCGCACAATATTTATTATTTGTACTTTACAAAAGGTTAGACTCTTAAGGATAACCGTTAATGAGAGATTATAGGGGTCGTGAGATCAAAGTAGGCACGAGATCCAGTCAGGCAGCCGCTATGAAATAGCCAGCCACTTAACTTGAGATGGTGAGATCAGCCGAAAGAGGTCTTCCAGTGGACGCGCGCAGCCTTATATATGGCCCTCGGGGGTGATGCGGTGCGGGGCAGCGAGGAAGGACCGCCGTAGGAGAATGCGCGACGTCGCAGCTGTGTCAGATGCTACTAGGCAGCCTAAAAATCTGACACTGGCCTGTTGTTTTCCTGTAAAAACAATGATCTCAGACGGCAGTCGCTTCATTATAGCCAAGGGGCATAGCCAAAGTCACAATTTCAAAACGTTGACAATTGTCGACAAGAACAAAATGTATGCAATTGACTGATTGACCCCTGTTCCGCCAAATCTAAAACCATGATTAAAGCATACCATGGGAATTTAACAAATACGTTCGGATTGTGATTTTTTTATTATAATCTAAACTACCTGATGCCCGTGCTCCACCCGCGTGGTAATCGGTTATATCGCGCATTTTACTATATTCGTACCAAATTTAATCAAAATCGGTCCAAAGGTGTAGCCGCGCTTAACAGACAGACAGATAGATAGATAGACAGACTTTCGCATTTATTATATTAGTATAAGTTCATTAGACCAGACTGTTTTTGCTTCGGCCCGCAAGGTGCTTTCATAAATCTGCAATTTATTCTAACACCTCACAAATATTAGAACACAATCGGACAATCTTACAAACCACATGTCACATACACAAAATCAATTCATTTGGCAAACCATTAAATCATATACATATCGCTCTAATACTCAACCTTACCACATTAACAAGGTCTCCCTCACTTCGCGCCAATTGAGACAAATAAGATCTTAGAGGGTGCAAAGAATAGGTTTAGAGAGTTCAAGTAAGGGTGGCCGACAATAAAAGTTACCCCTATGTTAAGTACAATGCATGGTGCAAGGGGCTTTACCCTCGTGGAGATTACGGGGCTGCCGCGGGAGGAAGCCGTTTCTCAAATCACTTACTAGATGCATTGTCTGTGACTGGTAAATATTTGAATCAATATTTTGATTATTTATTGTATTACATCCATACCTATACCATAGAATAGGTCCATACCTACGTGGAACCATAACAAGGAAATCGCGCAACGACGGACATTTTTTTTAAATCTATGCAGGCAACAGCTTCTAATATTATATCTCTGTTAATATAATTACTAAGTGAGTGCGAATTTCTATTCGGTATATGAAAAGATATTTAATAAGTGTTAAGTAAGTATAACCATCGATAAAATATTACTAAAGTATAGATGGCTACTCGCGTACATTGAATCTGTACCTTGCCAAATTCGGCTTATTTCTAGATGGCGCTACTGAGAAGTGTTTGTTATAGGTTTCCATAAAAATTCCGTAAAAATGAAAAGTGTCGCTGCAGTCGTAACTTGAATAACATACGAGTTAGTTTATTTCCAGAAACCATAGATGGCACCACTATCTCACGCTTCGTCTGCGGCTTGCGCACCGTAACCACTCCCACATACACAAACCGACTAACCACCTCAAAGAAATTGAACTATACGCAAACCACCACTAACCACGTCCACGCACACGCATCGAATATTATTTTTCTTGTAGGTAGGTACAGGTACAAGATACATTTAGCGTCAGTGATTTAGCCACAGCATGAAAATATACCTACACTACCCGACCATAGCGTTCTAGACAATATTGTTTTTACCAAAAAAACAAAACCGACTCCAATTAGATAGGTACTTAACTAAAAAGGATGAAATAATTAATACATTGTTGTTTAAAAATGCTTCATAATCATAACAAACATTTTAATAAATCTTAATGAAGTCGATGATGAAAGATTGTGGATACCTATTTGATGTGGGAAGGGTACGGCTTGGGCCTTGGCTCAACACTTGGGTATAGAGATTGCTGGGCATATTGGTTTTTTTGTTTTTTGGGAAAAAGATTAATAAAACAGACTCTTGGTGGGGTTCTTTCGCAGCTCGCCCTACGGGCTCGCATCACTCGACCTGCGGCCTCGTACAAATTACTCTGCCTTCGCCCTTGCGAAGGGCTAGCTACGCCTTCGGCCTTAGGCGCCAAGTTACTTAGCTTACCTGCCTGCTGTGTTACTAAGTTACCACTTTTATTAATTTTAAATATTAGACAAATTGAAAGGGGTACCTTAGTAACAAAGCAGGTATTAAAAAAATCCAAAACCCATATACCATTATGGTCCCATAAGTAACTTGGTGCCTAAGGCCGAAGGTGTTTAGCTTCACGATGGCGAAAGCAGAGTAACTTTTGCGAGGCCGCAGCAGGTCGAGTGATGCAGGTCTTGACCTGCATCACTCGACTGTTCGGTTTACTTACTGTTTGGTTCACTCGGGCTGTTTTGTTAATCTTTTTCCCCAAAAACAAAAACCGATTTCCATTTCTTTACTGAGGCCGATTTGAACTTTGATAAATTTTAAAACTTAAGCACCTAGGTATGCAGGGTCAACTGACCAAGTACTCAGAGGGACAATAAATAAAGTGCAATGCCTCATTTTTGAAACAATAATACCTACCAAAGCATACAGGGTCGATTGACCACTCTGACACCACAGAGTGCAAGGTCAAATAAGCTTGAATGAATTAATACCAAAGGAAATCGAACGTTAAGTAACAAACCGTCACAGGGGCCGTGGGGATTTTAAAAGTTAATACCGGGGCATACAGGGTCGATTGACCTTGAAAATTATTTCATTATCAAGCAATCAACTTGTAAATATACGAAAAATCAAGAAATAACTTGCTAGGATCAACGTTAAGGCGTAATCGGAGTCCGGGGAATATGCAGGGGTCGTTAATAAAATCAATGAGTATAAAAATACGAGAACGCAACACGGAAAGAAAGAACACCAACAAAGCTACAAGCTACAACCTACCTAGCTGTAAACACATCGCTCACTCACACATACATCTCTCAAACTTGACTCCAGATATGCGCTCCGGTTTATGTAGTTTGGTCATCATCCAATATATTTTTTTTTGTATATTTATATTTTGCAATCGAACATAACAAATTAACTTATGTCTTAGAAATACATCAAATACCAAACAAAATATTTAATAATTCTTACAATGGATTATTAAAATATTCTGTTTCTTAGCATTTGCAAGATATATTGATATGCATAAAACGAAACATAGAAAATTAATTCTAAGAATTGCGCCATCTAGTGAATTTGTGCGAAGCTACTATCATATTTACTTTGTGGTCACACGAGGTTTGCTTTGATGGTTCTAATTTTTACGAAAACTTGGCAAAAATAGTAAGATTGATACTGGTAGCGACATCTAGTTAATCAAGGAGAAAGTAAAATTCAGGCACACTTTGATGTATGGAGGATAACCATCTATACTTTAGTAATATTTTATCGATGGTATAACGAAACAATTGTTTCAATAAATTCTTGTTCTAGTTTTTATTCTTTGACTACTTGTTCCATAAAATTTATAAGAAACTGCCATTTAGACATGCGAGTTGAATGACCTTGCTACCTACTCGGCAAACTTATCAAGTTTCGGCTCTTAGGTACATATGATGAATGAGTAAAAGTTATAAATGATTTGTCTTATTACTCGTTCCACCGTATTTTTAGACGTGATGTGGCACTGATTCACTGTAAGTACAGCTCCGAACTAATCTAGGTTATGCATGGAATATTTTTCTATAATTAGAAATCTGTCAACTTTGAAATGAACGACTTTATCGTCATTTTGTAGTCTTCAGATAGTGACGTCGGTAGTGATTTGATAAATCTATATGTATACTCGAGAATGGCTGGGCTCATTTGGTTAATTTTGGTCTTGAAATATTTGTGGAAGTTCAGGGAAGGATTAAACAAACGGTCAGAAAAGTGCGTTCAGTCGGTATGGAGTTCGCCGGGTCAGCTAGTAGTTTCTGAAAATTGGGAAAGCTAAATTTGAACTAGAAGCAGCTAATATGAGGACGAGCATTGAATAAACTAAATGTTTTTTAAACTTTTAATTGACATGGCTGGTTTTCTATCGAACAATTAACTAGTCTTCGTTTTGATGCACGAACCAACGATAACAAGTCTAGGATGTAGTCGCAAATAGTCAGGACTCTTTCTGTAACAAGTCTAGTTTTTGTTTATTCGACAAAAGATTGATATGAAACTCTTTTACGTTATGATAGTTCGTTTTATTAAGTTTCCGACGTCGGAAACAAGTCGAAAAGTCTGTTTTATGAACGTTTAACGTTGACAAAAATCGATCTAGTTTTTTTGGCAGCAAAATCGTTGACCTCTACTGGCTAAACATGAGAGAGATGAAAAAAAGACGTCGATAATGATATGAATATGACAATTATAGGGCAATTCTATAAAGTAGGTATTATTTTTATTTTTAGGTTAAAAAATATACCATCAAAATAATGAGAATAAGTAAGAGTATGCAATGCGCTACCTTCCGTGGCACATTTCTCTGTACGATTGCAAGATGGCGTTAGGTGCAAGGTCGTAATCCTTCGGACTTTTTACTTACTGAATTTTAGTACATTGTAGTACAAATAATTTCGAATCGCGCGCGGTCTCTCTTCCGAGGCAATTTTTTTTAAATCTATGGTGTAGTGGGTGTCTTAATATTTTTAAGGAATATTACTGGCCACATAGAAGAGTAATTGAAAGGTCGTATATATTTCTATAACTACGTAGTACTTATTTAGTGAAATATATTTAGCCAGTAGCTAGCACTAGAATAGTATTCTGTAATCTGTGAAAGAACTAACTTAACACTGAAATAAAATTCAGTTAGTTCATGAGCACTCCAGCTATTTTTGAAAATATGTTAGGTGTTCCTAATTCTTCTTGATTTTTTGTCAATGACAAATTGCTAAATATGGTTAGCCTCAGCGAGGCCACCTCAATGGCCTTCTGATTTACCTCCATCAAGTCGTCCACTGAAGCAGAGGCGACAGGAGGCACGACAGCAAGACGTGTGTCATGGTTTGGGTACAAAATAAAGTAGCTAGTTTTTCGATGAAGCTTACCTTCCTCTGTTTTTATATAAATTTTTTAAGTTTATTAAGTTGTCTTTATTTGTCTATACTACAGATGCTGATAGATAGATGGTATAGATATGTAGTACCTGTTAAATTTATTCTGAAATAACAAAGGAGATTGACCATTTATGTATGGATGTTGGACCAAGTGTTGCCCAACATTGCTACTTAGTGAATAATATTCCTTAGACTAATACTAGGCTATAACCAAAAGCGCTTCAAAATCTATCCCAAGAGATTTAAGAAAAAAATATTTTTTATAGGTTATTTTACTTCCAAAAAGTCATAATTATCAGGTTCTTATTGTAGTCTCAGGAATTTTCAAGCCGACATGATATTTGAAATATTAAATTTCAAAGTCCTGTAAAAGTTTTCGTACAGATTGATTAGCTATTGTATTAAAATAACGCCAGATTGTGGTGCCTTTCAGTCTGAACTATCTTTGAGAGCTTTTACCTATTTCTAAATACTAAACAAACTTTTAAATTTATGAAGATTCAATCTTATTTTGTTGTTTTTCGAACCTGACCTTCAAACTACTAAGCAAGGGTATAAATACCCTGTAGATATATTTAGGTAAAGCATAGATTAAAAAAAAAAATTGCGTCACTTAAGATAGATGTAACATATGACATTAAATGTATGGGAACCCAGCGCGCCGTTTGCGGGGGGTAAGGGCTGAGGTAAAGGAGGGCAGGAGGGGGGGTCCGTCACCAAATACACACATTATGGAATGAGTTTACAAACTTTTCTTATTGCAAAACCAAACAAAAAAGACTTTATGACTCAGGATTAAGGCTTAGTAAAAATGCACTGTATTTCCACTCCGACCTACTTAGCAGTCTGAGCCTGTTAGACCCAGGGGTCGTTGGAGCTTATTTAGTTGTTTCCAGCTTGGTTAGGACATTGCAGGCTTGAATCACCTGACTGTCTGATAATAAAGATGATTCTGTGCTTCGGAATGCATGTTAAGCCGTTGGTCCCAGCTACCATTTGGTAGTCGTTAAAGGAACCATGTCAGAGGCCGGGAGAAGCCGAAGAACTCTTGACGCCAGTGTGGCATGGTCGATTGACCGTGTCACCTACATAAAAAGATGATGAGTCTGAGCAGGAAATAATTAAATTTCCATGTATATTCTCGAGCAATAGAAAAAAGTTCACATTCGTAAAAAAGTTCGAAGTGTATCGTACGGTATTGCCGTTTGTAATGTTTGAGGGTAGGTTTTGGTCTGTTCTGGAGATAAAGATACCTTCTCGTTCTCAATACGACTGTTATTTACCAAGTACATACTATTTTTTTATTTATAATTACTAATATATATAAATAAATAGGATACATAGGTCAGACGTCAATCGCTCCATTGAACCGTGATTAATAGCGTACCCTGGGCTCTGAAACGTAAGCTGAAGATGCAACCGGGAAAAACACGCTATAAAAATAAATATATTGTATATAATCATAATATAAAATAAGGCCGGGAAAGATGAGCGCACAGTTACTTTAGCCTATTTACGCTCGTGATACCACAGAATAGATAACAGTACTGATACCTGGAGTGTCACTAGCGTGATATTACTAGTAAGTACTATTGTTTATTGTTAGGTTTGAATACATGATCTAATTAAATAGATTGCCATTTGGAGCCATTTCATCCTCGAATTTATATGTACCTACTTATAGATGAGTGTCCTTACAATAAAATTCTCTTTTGAAATTCTGACTGGAAAATTGGTATGCATTAATGCCCGATATATGTCTTCTCTATTAGTCACAGTTTACTTAAGTTCTTAACTAGAGCAACATTATAAAATTAATTTTACTCGCTCTTTCAAATAACAGCACTGAATATGATAAACTGAACTAATCTTAATGAGCTGGTATCCATAGGTCCTCTAGGCTATGACCAAATGTTAAGTACCAAATCTGTTAATAGATTTGCAGTTATATCAGAAAATTGCGTTGTTGCAGTCAGAGCAAGAATCTTGGAGCGCGGTAGTGGCACTGCAGTATATACATAAGCTTCAAATTTAGAATGTAATTAATGTTTAGTGTATAACCCAAAGGAAAACTAAAATATTTTGCAATTTTGGTCCAGTTTTCTAGATACACCAACTGCATAAATAACTTTGTAATGCCATATAAATATATAGGATAACAAATTTACATTCGCAGTGAACGAACCAGTGTACCTGCATACTTATACTTCGCCCGCGTTATCAAGAGGCAATATGTATGTCGTAAAGTAGTTCTCTGTAATCTACAAAAAGAAATGAGATACCATCAAAAACAAAACTTATAAAAATTCCAAGTCTCGCTTAGTTGTTCTACCGTCAAAAGTTGTGAGATCCATGTAATACCAAGCCGGTTAATTTATTCAGTCCCTTTTTAAGCGGACCTCTTGACTTCGGTTATCACTACATAGTATAAAACAAATTCGCTTTCTCTGTCCCTATATCCCTTTGTATGCTTAAATCTTTAAAACTACGCAACGGATTTTGATGCGGTTTTTTTTATAGATAGAGTGATTTAAGAGCAAGGTTATTATGCCCATGCAAAGCCGGGGTGGGTCGCTTGTTGCGTAATAAGCTAACTTAAAAACATCTTCTAATCTTCTAAATAACCAGGACGACTTGCCAATCGCACGAAACCATCTAATTCATTATAATTAATAGGTTTGTATCATTAGTGAGATAATAATGTGTTTTCACGCGATGGCCATATATATATTTTTCAGAGTGACAGAGACACGATGTTCAATGCTTATCGTCACTCTAAAAAGTAATAACTCATTCCATTTGTATAATTATAACGTCTATTTGTTGGCATTTTGACATGACAGCAGGCAAAATTAGTGAAGTAACAGATTCGCGTAGCATCGATATATCGAAAATACGTTGAATTATTATTGTTATTTTTTTATTGGTTTTTATTAATATTTGATTTTATTACACTTTTTAAATTTAATCATAATTTACTGTTTATATCTGTATGGGCTAGCATGGTCTGACATGAAGAATACTATTTACTAAACTATTAAGTCACAAACAATGCATCTGGCGGTGGTGGTCATTAGCCAGACTCGATACGATAAGTATATCATGAAACAATATGAAAAAATAACCAGAAGTCGAAGCAAACAGGATCATGAGCATAATGGCCTGAGATGACTGGTTTCACTTGTGATTCCAGAATGCCGGTCAGGCTCAAGGGTCTGGTCTATATAACCATCATTAGAACTGTCCGCTGCGCTGGATGTGTGAAATATCGCGAAAAGACCGCGTTGGAAACTCCCACCACGTTCGGGACAGCCTTCATATCCATAACATAGCAGATAGATAAGCTTCAAAAGAGTGGCCTGCGGTGGTACGATCACGTCTCGTGGAAACAGGTGTCTTGACCATGCCACCTCCCACGGGGCTTGGTATGGTGGAAGGGGCAAACCCAAGACGTGCCAGCTTGACGTCGTGGCGCATTATTAGTCATGCTTGATTTAACGTTTTCAAGTTGCTTGCATAATGTATTAGTACCTTCTAAAGTCAATCGACCTAATATACTGTAGAACTAATGTTTAATAGCTGCTGTAATGTTTTATATTGCGTCCGTTTCCCTTTTTGATTATTAATTCATATCAAGTGGGTAAAAGCTCAATTCACCCTGCACACTCTTGCGTCACAGAGGTCATTGGACCCTCTAAGGCCTGGCATCATTGTTTTGATAAAAAAATTAATGAAATGTCAATTTTGTCTGTAGTTCGACTTATTTCTCCCCCTCTCCCCCTCACCCATATATTTTTCACCCATTAGGTATTTTCCCCACTAATACCCCTAGAGCTTTTTCACAGCTTAAGCTATTTTCATTGAACATTTTATTTTGTACTGTGGACGTGATGCGTTTTAATTTCAGACCCCACTCGAGTATATATTTGCAGGCATGCGGTTATTCTTTTCCCCTTTCACCCCCACAAGTTACAAACGGCTCAACCGATTTTCATCAAACATATATCTAAAAACGCACATAAGTCACCGTTAGTACAAAAAAAAACTAAACTGAAATTGCTTTAACCATTACCACAGACAGACACGTCAAACTTATAATACCCCTCTTTTTGGGTTAAAAATAGCGTGAATGCCACTGTTATGATTTTGTAGTCCATTGGACCTTGAAAATCCAATTATCTGATTTTTCTTAACAATCTCTCTGGGTTTGACGTTAAACCCCACGTCTAGTTTTACTTCATTAGATGTCACAGGAAAATAAGAAAACCAGACATTTCGTCTTTTTTTTTCGATCCCGAAGATTGTCATATAACATGTAAACTTTTTTAGTAAGATGTTACAAACAAGAATAATTGGCATCTTCCGGAATTTTATGGTAACACTAGCAATTTCGGAAACTGGTTTCTTCATTCATTTCCCGTTGACATTTACCTACAAGAATTATGTTGATAATTAATCCCGAATTTTACTCCAAACTCGCCTCCTAACTTCGTTTATCGATACTTGACGAAAGAAACGTAAGAGCAACAACACTATGCTTAGCGCATGCTTTTGACTGAATAATATTTTTTTCATTCAAAATGGCGTTGAATGTGCTGTAGTATTTTACATAATATAAGGCTTTAACTTCTATAAAACGTAAAAAGAAGTATCAGGAGAACTCATATTTGGATTTATACAATTATTTTTACATATTGTGAAGGCATAAATCGGCATTAATACCCAAAATTGATTTTTTTTGTTGTCCTTGTATATACTCCGCAATAGACATTAGTAGACTGTGAACCCCAGGATGGTATACACGTAAATATCGTGTATGAGTGGTAAGACAGTTTAGCTTGTCATGCTACTTCTATTAGAGCCGCGTTCCTAGTTCTATGAGGTAAAGTATACTTTCCATTTTCCATCTATTTCTCATAATTTTAATGTTATATTATAACTTAAATTTAAATTTTCTATTTTTATTTTTATTTCTGACATTGCGTAAGTTTTACTAACATATGAGTCATGGTCACTTGAATAAATAAACTTTCATTCATTCATTCATTCTTATACAGTTTAGGCGCAACCGCTAAAACGTATAATATGACTCTTACCGACAAGTATAATGATTCCGTTCTTCGGAAGGCTCACTAGTATGTTGCAGTTACTGTTGTGGACAGCAAATTTAAAGCGTTTTCTTTTTGTTGGTAATCCCTTCCAGGTGCTTTTATCTTTTGCTAGCCTTTTCACATCCTGAAACGGTAAGTATATATTATAATATAATAATATAAGTAAGTTAATATTATATATCTATAGAAATATTTGGTTTAATCCTGCCTAATGTTATTAACATAACATAAAGACCTACATAAAAATTTGTACAGACATGATTAGATACATGTTATAAAGGCCAGTTTTATATTAAATTTGGCCTTTATGACATGTATCTAAAAATGTATATATGTAGATGTTTATGAAATAATTATTTAAATCCGATCAATAGTTCTAAAGTTATAAGAATTCAAAGAAACAAAACTCTTCAGCTTATATTAGTATGGATAGTATGGATGGATGAATGAATATAGATTATAACGTAAAATCACGCGGGGTACAGCTAGTGGAAAATACCAGAGGGAAATAAGTACCCATACTTTTTTATTCTTCGTTTTCAAGCGTAGTGAATCGAATATCCACGAACTTTCACCTGCTGTTGTCGGTTAAACTAGTTTTTATAAGATATAGTTACTTAACTTATGTGTTTACAACTTGTCACTATGCCAGTCGATTTTTTTTTTATATTGTTCCGAATATTTCTAAAACTAAGTTGTATGCAGAATAACTTGATTTGCAATATTATATGTTGGTATGTTACAAATAAATGTTGCTTAAGGTGATACCTCGGTGAACACTAGGGCCACCGTAATTTAAAAAATCATTACTCACTGAAAACACAAGTTATCAAAAATCCCTCTGCTGTAATTATGGTTCTGGATCTGAAGTTAATTTTAAACTTATTAAATTAAGTAGATATAATTCCCTATAGTTACAAATTACATTATTGCTTAAAACGGCCACTTTTAGCAGTTTTGCAATTTGTAACTATATGGAACTTTAATTTAATAATTAAATATGATTAAAATTAACTTCAGATCCAGAACCAAAATTACAGCAGAGGGCTTTTTGATAACTTGTGTTTTCAGTGAGTAATGATTTTTAAATGACGGTGGCGCTAGTGTTCACCGAGGTAAAGAACCACGGTTGTTATTCTATTATTGAAGAATTCTGTTTTAAATTTAAGAACAAGTTTTAAAACAATGTTCCTAAGTTTTAAACCAGCTTGGTTTTTAAAAAAGCAGCTTGTTCGTTATTTAAAAACATTATATTGACCGCAATCCCTTGCTAATTTTTTTAATTATCTACTTATCAATAACGATACCTTATATTTTAAATATCAAAACTGGTCGTTACTCAATATACATTCAACTTATTGATCACAACATTCCCAATACTCCATTTCCGTGGGAATTTTACGTAATACCTGAATGAATCGTCAGTGAGTAAGTATCACTTTACCTGACAAATTCTAGCTAATGTGTTTTAATGATTTAATGAGAGAATGAACAAATAATCTTTCGCTGTATGAAGATGATATATTCCAATTAACTGTATTTTGTTACACATTAAGGTGAATTAGACTTATTTTTTACGAATAAAATGTTTAATTCATTAAGCCTTTATACTTTAACTATGCATAACAAAAAGTGTATCATTTTTAACTTTTGTACTAAAGTACTGATAAAAATAATATAATTCGAAATGTTACTAACCTTTTTCCCAAAACTCAAATTAATCACAGTAAAGGTCTAAAGAAACAAATAAAACATACCTCGGTGCGACGATCTGTATCAAACGAATGAATGAGACAGCGCGATTGCATTAGATCTGTATTAGAGCGAGATAATGCTATAGTGATAATAACAATGACACACTCATCTCTAAGGAATTTCCGTACCGAAGAGGGAGATATCGGCTCGTCCACTTCTGACGTCCAGGTTTTATAACATCTCGTCATAATCCATAATCTGTGATTGAATTAAACCTATGGATTTTGCAAGTGACTACAACATAGGGATAAAGGCGTGAATAGGCTTCAGGGTCGGTACATTATTATAGATAGAAGTATAAACTTATATACTTCCATGCTGGTATGGGAGATAAGAAAAATATAGAATGTACCAGCTGCTTTTCTTCCCGCGCAAGCCGTAAAAATCGTCTGAGGGAATCGCCAAATGGGGAAATCATGACATAGGCGATGCGGCTAGTAACCCATCACTATTGATTTCCTGTTTTAACCTAAACGTGGCCTAAGGTCTTATGGCTCTAGGCTCTGTCTAACCCGTATGGGATAAAGACGTGATAATATGTATGTAGGTAGAAGTAAAAACGCGCACGGAGGCAATTTTATTTTATTTTCAATCTGCGAGCTATAACAACCACTTTCTATGAGGTGGCTTTCTAAGGGCTGTTTGCTTATTTATTTGTATATAAAATAACCTAATATGTCACGCACGTTGGTTTGCATTATTAAAGATAGTTCAGAACTTATGTATAGTTGGTAATCTATATCCATATCAAAGAAGCCTCACCGTGTGACGTATAAATATCCAAATACGTCCGGCGCACCTGTGGGAACAATATGTGCGGGCAGTCTAGTCGGTACCTAATGCATTGGCTGATCCTTTCACCACGAAATGACTAAAATATAGTCAAGGTATATCGACGAAGAAGAAGAATCTATACTTACCGCGATGGCTCAGGGACCCATAGACCTTCTTATCAAAATTCGCTAACTCTTGATTTAGAACTTTCTGTTGCCAGTTCAGCGCAAAAATTTGTTAGTATGTAGTATTTTTTAAAAGACATTAGGAGAACCCGATATCGGCGAGCGTGTATGAGGAGAGTACTGAGTGTGGAAGAAGCGAGGGTGGTATGTAAGGATCGTAGTGTAGTCAATGGAAATATCTAGTCCCTACCCCTGCGGGAGACAGGCGTGATGATGATATATGTATGTCGTATTTTTATAATGCCATATGTGGTGCTTCAGGTGCCATTTAAAATTCAGTTTTTTTTTATATAAAAAACAAATTTTAGTTAAGATGCCAAAAAAGATTTTTTATTCTAAGTAAATAGTTTAACATGATCTCGTGACTAAGATAATAAATATAGAACTTATCGTTTTGTTTAGTATGCATCTCAAAGATTTCCTGCTCTTGCAAAGAAAGTTTGTCTATTTACGAGTATTTCAGTCTCATTTCTCAATTTCAATGTCTTTATTTTGTTTATTTTAATTAGTGTTGGGTAGGACACGACTTAAAAAAGAGTTTGTAAGAGTAGCCACTTTTCTGCTATGAGCCAATACAGTGTCCTACTTCAAATGAGGCGAGGCGTACTGAAGCTCAGCGATTTGTACTAACACATAAAATTAATAGTACCAGTACTTGATTTTGTACTAGTACTAGATTTTGTACCAGTACCTGAGTTTGTACTAGTATAATTACAAATATGACATTTGATGTTATTGCGGTCTGAACTCTGATAGATGACATATTAATAAAATATTCAATGTCGCAAGGTAATATGAAATGATTATCATTTGTTATTAATTTTTAAGAAGATTAATTAAAAAATCAAACAAATCTATATTATAGCACAATTATAATATGAAAACACATGCTAAGAAAATTACATATTTGAATGTAAAAATAATATTTATGCAACTTTGTTGCCACTTAGTCTGTTTCTTCTGTCGGTTATGACCTGTGCCCCTAGTATGAGTTTTTCTAAATGCAGACACTAGCGACTGCGTTAGCGCCCCTGGCGGATAGAAAGGCAATTAAGAAATTCCATACAAAATCGTAACGCAGTCGCTAGCGTCTGCGTTTAAAAAACTCATACTAGGGGGTACTGGCCCTTTTTACTAAAGGTGCGCTCAGAAGGAACAGAAGTGGCAACAATGCACAGCCTTTTAAAAAAATAAATTATAAAGCCTAGGATATGCGTCTTTTTTAGCCAACCACCATTTGGCAGGATCTTAGGATCTTGGCAGCAGGGGTTCCTCGAGGTATTTATCGACTTTAATAATACCCCCTGCAGTCGGATTGATGTTTTGCATAATAACATCCACTTGCTCTGCTTACGACTGCCGCTACATAAGATGCAGTACCTACACTTCAGTGAGGAACGCGACAACCGCGTCATAAGATTTAAGTGTAGTACACTTTTAAAGTGTACTAAATGTTGAGCCGCTCTTACATTTGTAAGTCATGTACGGGACAAATGTACCGCCTCTTGTACGTCCTACCCAACACTAAATCTATTAAAGCTAATAGTCTGGTATTGCTGTAAAAAGGGGATTACGAAGGTCAGACAGCGGCGCTCCATTGTAATATGATAACCAGTGCAGCCATAGCTAGACCCGTGCCATGACTAAAGCGTACCCTAGGCCAAGAAACTTAAGTTTAAGGTGTTATTATGAAACATGAATTTAGATATATATGTAAAATATCGACTTAAATCTTAGTTAGATACTATTATCATTTAAGTATTAAGTATCGATTAAGAATCGGTAGTTAATTAAGCCTTTGATCATACTAACGGCTTTGTACTACTCTCACTGTTGTATTTTCATCGTGATTTTGTTAAAAAGTTTCATAATTCAATCAAATACACCAAAAAAAAAAATTGACCAGGGTTAGAAGGGTCTTTTGACACCCACACGATATAAATAAATGAAAACTTAGAGGATGTAATAATATTTTGTATAAAAAACACAGAGAAAACCTCCGTGAATAAAACCATTACCCACGCCTACGATACGTCTAGTCTAGATTATACTTTCACCTGAATATAGTTTTATAGATTTTATTTGTATTAGTTATAAGTACTGTATTCGGTTACATTTTGTACTAATATTATCGCTAGACAGAATTTGTCCTTGAAATGAGAGAATACATTATGGTGCTTGATTTTATCCAACCAAAATAGGTAAGTACTAATTTTCTTTTTATTATCATCATTTCGAATAATTGACACGGTAAAATGACTATGCACATCCTGGTGTCAGAGATCTTCGGAATCACCCAACTCATGGCCTCTTACGTGGTTCCTTTAACTACTACCAGATGACAGCCGGGACCAACAGCTTACGTGCCCGAAGCACGGAATCATTTATATTATCAGATAGTCAGTTGATTCACGCCTGTAATGTCCTTAGCAAACTGGAAACAACTAAATAAGATATGCTTACCGTGGGAATCGAACCCACGATCTCTTGGTCTACAGGCAAACGCCTAACCACTTGACCACGGAGGTAGTTTTCTTAGTAACCCACTGTATACATACGTGTGATAGTTATGCTATGCTCTGACGATCCGTTGCCAAGTGGGGCTGTTACATGAACATGTTTACCAATGAAATTCATATATCTGTTTCGAGACCTTCAGCTGTGATTAAATGAATTATTTTCCAGTAAGGTTTATGTCAATGCTTACAAAAGAAAGTCAAGATCTGCTTTGTTTGTTTTTTAACTTTTAACAAGGAGGCGCTTACTTTTTATTGTATTTTGTGTAACGCCTAAATCTAATAAATATTTTAAAAAATGTTTAAGAGCCCTCAGAATCCTTAAAAATCAAACATTGACATGACAAAAAATAGAAGATGGCATTGGATAGGAGTCCATAAAGGCTTTTCTTCATTTTCATTGTAACAGGTAATCATTAGTGATGGGTTTCTAACCGCATCGCCTATGTCTTGATTCCCCCATTTGACGATTCCATCAATCGACTTTTACAACCTACGCGGAAAGAGATGCGCTGATGATACATTCTGTTTTTTTTTATTCTCCTAGACAAAGAATTTCAAACCGCGCGCGGTATTTTTTTAATCTATGCTCTATTGCCTACTATTAAGTAATATGTGCCTTTATTTACATTAAAAGATTTTTCTTTACTTTAAAGGTAATAGTAAAGAAAAAAAACTCGTACATAATATAATGATGATTGTAATAGAATAATTTATTATATAATTTTACTGTATTTTCAAACTGTGTGTGTGTGTCAAAATTGTATAAAGTTGATATACCCACAGTCACACACAAACATTTATTCATACAGGTCGAAATCATACCATAGCCATACTGTAGTCAGGTAAAAACACTACTAAGTAATGACCACTTAAACACTTTCAAGGCTGGAAATCTAACCCTGCCTGAGCTAAAGGTTACTTACTTCTTCGTTCCACTGACGATGACGTCATCTAAATATGAGTTCTACCTACTGTTACTGTTTATCGGTAGACATCATATTAAGAAACATATTGTATTTATCCATAAAGGCTATTGCTAGTAGTGGCTATATTAAGAAATAAATGGTTGATTTTGTAATTCCTTATTTTTACATTTATTTTAAGCTTAAAATTTGGAGTAAGCCTATTTTATATCGATTTCTGTTCATTTCAACAATCTTTGTAACCATATTATCCTTCTCCTTCATTTACTTCATCCATCTAAGGCCTCCTCTTTTTCATATAGCGGCCGCAATTTCCTAATTCTATGCTGTTTCTATGAATTTTTACATCCAGTGCTTTTATTTTATATTGTCTATGCAATCCGACTCTATTTTTGTATTTGCAGTATACTTTGTAATTGCTTAACTTTTATCGTTGTCAGGTTCTTCCTAACGTTATTTTCTTATCTCATCTGAACTACTATTTTTCCAATAGACATTTCTGAGCTATTCTAGAAATCTTGTAAAGCTTTCCATTTCTAGATCTACATAAAATACAATTTGCTCAGTTAATTGAAACATATTCAGTTATTAATTGCTTTAAGGTGGTTGTTATTATCGAAAACATCAGTTTACGAACCCTCGTCCTCGTAAAATTGGTATCTTATTCCCAAGGCTTCTATTTGAAGTTTATCGACTTGGCAACGGCGGGTGCCGTACTGCGTCCAAATTATATGATTTTCGACCCTTGCTCCCTTGTATCTAATACTTGGAGAAATATTTATTGTTGGTAGTGCTCCAAAATGATTTATTGATAAGTATTATCTACTGTCTACTATTTGTTGCAAATTTTTTAAACCTTTTATTTTCTACTTGTAGTTTATTTTTTGTTATTGTCACTTTTTATCAAGATATGCTGCGTATCTACATGTGTAGAAAAAATAAGGTTTAATGAAATACTTAAATCTTCAATAATATTATCAATTAGAAAAAAAACCATATTGATTTATTTTAGAATTGTTATGATGACTTAATTTTCTTTAAAAGTTATTAATTAAATATTGAAAGGAAAACATTTTTAACAAGAAAAAAATCATGTTTGGTTCGGGGTATTTCAATTAAGTGTTGTTAAGTAATACGACAGTTTAAATTTAATATTTATTTAATGATCTCTTAGCTTAATACAGGAAACATTTATAAAATACCAGCTAATCACAATAATAAAATTATGATAACATTTACAGAACGCTTATCTTCCTTACCTCCACATAGTTTTAAATTCATTAAAATAGCGCATTCATAAGGATATTTCTTTTTCAAATGCACCATTTTAATGATACTTTTAAAACCACAATATTCCGAAGACTAGGAATCATACAATAAAATACACTATAAACTCTTTATCAATGAGTTAAATTAGTCAATAATCTCTGTGACTACACTATTCAGTAGTCATTGACTCGTAAAAAGTTTGACCAAAAATAAAAAAGACGTATAGATGAGTACCAGAAATACCAATGACAAAATAATAAGTTGTGGATTAGAATACCCTAGCGCTCTTTGATTTTAGAAGAAAAAAGAGAAATAAATTAAAAAAAAAAAAACAATTTTTGTCAGAAATCAGCAAGAAAATGTTTTATCGCTAAACAATAAATTTTATAAATCGTACTAAAAATTTTCAAAAGACTTCAATGATCAAAGTGTCGCTAGGTCCAATACAAACTTAAACTGGTTTCTGTGAAGACATTGCATCTAAGATCATAAAAAATTTGGTCCAAATCTACAATTGCTTCATTAGCATCATATAAACTTATTGCTTTTTTATCAATATCTAAATTTTCTTCCTCTGTAGCTTGTATGAGTGTTTTCTGTATATCATCTTTCTCGTTCCTTCGCAAGAGGCGAGAAAGAAATGGCGGATATTCGTGCAGATCCAATAATCTGATAGTGTTATAATATTCTATTCATTTTTCCCTGCAGTGCCCTACGTAGACTCAGAATCATAAAATAACGAAATTGATTTCTTTCTCAATTGTAAAAATCTTTGAATGGTATTTTTTTAAGTTTGTATCTCATGATTAATATTCAATTGTAATTATTGTTAAGAAACTGTTGCTTTTATAGGACACGCTGCTTTTATAACTAAAACTAAAGGCTCGGTATGAACATTATTTTCTAAAAAAAATCTCACATCTTCCCATATGGGATAGTTAGAAGCCACGTCATCAAAATAAACATCTTCCTGGATACTGTTTTGGTCTGGATTAACAAAATATACCTTATTTTATACTTTTTCAACGTGACATACACAATATGGTACAATGAAAATCTACTTAAAGTACCTATATGTGCGTTTATATCGGTAATCATTTTGTAACATACATTTTGGTTGAATAAATACCTATTGAAATCAGAACATTCAGTGTGCGTTCTGAAATAATTGCATCGACAGTCAAAAACGACCATGATGTTTATAAGCGCTTATGTTAAAATTTACAATTTATCAATATTACATTCAAACGCAAAATTATAAAACAATATTTCATCTACGTTAAAAAACGGTGAATTTTTAAATGCAACTACAGTCGAAGATTCGACTTTTAAATCCGGATATTCCGTATAAAATGGCCAATTCTGTGGGAAAGAACATTTTCAAGCATTTTTTTAATACAGCGATCCAAACAAGGTTGAGGAAACTAGCACAAATACGACACACAGGCTAGGCTAATATCACAGGAGTGCTGGGAACGGCCGCCTCATACCCCTGCCTCCTCCCATCCCGACCTCCCCCCTTGCGCACCTCACCCCGCGCTCTTCCACGTACCTATTTACTATTCAGAGGGGGCGAAACGGGCTACTACCGATATATTTTGCGGCAATTAAGATTTCAAAAGAAGGAACTCCGCCGTTGTTCATTCCAATTGCACAATATTGATTGCAAATTCATTGCACAATCAACGTTTGTTCAACACTTGTTACAATTTTAAATATATATTAAAAATTCTCTGCATTGAACAATCACTTATATTTTTTATTAACGACATAAAAACCAATTATGATAATGGTAACAAACAAATGCCTATAATAATAGTGTCATTAGGTAACACGAAACAATAAGAGAACAAATAAATTAAACCTAAAGACTGTAAACAGAAATCAGTCAGACTTGTATTAAAATGCTACATGTATGCCAAACATTTGATGGTTGGACTGCAAATGTTGGTCATACCTGAAATTGTTCGAGTATTGAGTAAGATTACCGTCATCAACCGAGCACAGGAGTAGGTAATCATATCTAAGAGTATATTATATCTGAAGATACATGTAGTACCTTCAAAAGAAAATAAAAATTTAAGAACGATGTTAAACAAATCGGTTTTGAAATCGTAAAATGTTAACGCCCATTGTTTCACTTTCAAATGTGTCACTACTCGTCGTCGGTAGAAGCGGTATCACAAAACCGGCTTAACATAGCATCCCAATATTACAAAAAGCAGTGCGATGCACCTAATACTATTGGAATTTGATGGAGCTTCTTGCAACCGTTCCCAGTCGTTTTGCACTATACCTTAACTCACTATTCATTTATAGTACAATAAAGTAAAACAATAATTATCACTTATAACTATATCTCCGATAAAAACCATTTAACGTTCCATTTCTAGCTCAGCGTCGCCACGATGCGTCGCGACGCCCGTCTCACTCATTTAGTCCTCAGTTCGATAGTAAAAATAAATCGTTGAACACTAATTGGACCGCGCCCGTCGACGGCAGCGCCTGAGCAACTTTCACTAAATAATAAAAAACGCGCTAACAAAGTAAGTACTCTTCTTAACAACAAAGAATTGGCTAAGCGTCGTCCGTCCGATCCGGTAACGAGTAAGCATCATCCGGCATTCGAGCCGCGCCATTGCGGCCTCGATCCTGTGACGAATTCAGAGCAGATTCGTTTCCGAGTGCGCCGTGGTTTGATTGAGACTCGCGGCGCAGTGTCCACGCCCGAGTGTCGTGGAACGGTAAACGGTCAGCGACTCTGCTTGAGCTTCACTCGCTACGCTCGCATCACAGTGGGGTATGTATGTGCGCGCTGCGACGCGGTCATGAGTCAAGTACCAGCAATCCAGCGGGCAGCATGGGCATGTCCTGCCGGGGCATCTGTCGCGCCAGCTGCGCGCAGCCAAGGTTTACGTCTCCTAGTTCAGGAATTGTATCTAATAACGCTAAGCACTCGTCTTCGACGGCACGTCGACTTTTCTTTGCGATCCATGAGTCGTCGCATTCCTCTCTCGCACGGCGTCGTCTTGCTTCTTTTTCCTTGCGAACTTCTTCGCTCAATCTGCCTAAAGTGTTGTTAATGCACACCGATCGACGAAGGTCTCTACCAGGGTCCTCGAGATTTTCTAATTTCTGTGTGGAGAGCTCAATGACCCGCTTGCGCTCTTCATTGGCGCGCAGCCGGGCTGAGATCATGGAGAGTTTGGGCCGAGCGGCGGGCTCGGTGCGCGGCGGGCCGAACATGTCGTCCTCGAAAGCATCGGCGATCTCCGCGCCGCCGCCGCCGCGCGCGTTCTCGCGCTCCTCTTGCGGCGTCATTCTGTAACAAAAACGTAGAGAAATTAGGACTTATTTAGCGACCACCAACTATCTCTCTCAAATATGGTATAATCGTTGAAAAATCATATTTCATGTTTCATTAGTAGATTTAGATGACCTCATTATAATATTTTACGCAAAATATAATAAATTGAGAGCTATTTACTCAAAAACTCTCAAATTAGTCAGGTTCAAGTCAACATAGAATTTATACTATTATCTCGCAAGTATGAGTAGGTCAGTCAGAGAACAATGCAACAACGCTCTATAAGCCAATCAGGTTCAACTTGTCTATTATTCGTACAGTTCGCAATTGCCACATATGTATAAAAGGTAAGGTCGTTATTGATAACCTTCGTTAACAAAAAATGACCTTCAATAACAGTAGCAAAAAATAATCAAGACCCACCTGGATGACAAATCATGGGAAATTATGAACCATCCCGACATTAACATGATAAGTGATCTACAAAGACCATATAAATAATTTAAATAGATTATTCAATGTCACAAAAGGAGTTCAAAACACTGACACAATACGGCTGAGCAATTCGTCACTTTGTCCTCGAATACAAAAAGTAAAAAGCACAGTAAAGGTGAAACAAAAATATAACAAGTGGCGCGCAGCGTGTGCGCAGCTCCGCGGTCACTCGGTGAATGACAACATACCACACTGTAGATAAGACATTGAAAAAGCCAATTGCGTCATTCGAATACGGCTACGTAGGAACGTGTGGAAAGGAAACGGGTGACGTAGCGAGAGCCGTCATTTTAGACGCTATTGACGACTAGTCATGACATGACTCGTCTACTTAATTTGTTTACAGGACAAAGGCAGGTGTTATTCGCCGTCAAATATGAAGAAACAGAAAACAACACGTGAGAAGGACAAACTAATTGAGAAAGGCGCAATTGAAATAGCAAATACCTAGTTATGATTACTTCTTATGTGATAAAAAATTAAGGAAAATGGGATATTACCGAAAACAATTGAGAAGACTATTACTAATTACAAGGATAAACATAATACTTTTCCTGTCCAAAACCGATGAGGTAAAGAGCGCAAATCTTTGATGATACGAGTTGAATCATCTTACATTCGGATAATGGAACAAATTCACCTAAAATAAATGTAAACTCACACAATGAGGCTCACTTCGCATACAGCTACAAAGGATATCAAGTCAATGTTGGAATTCGAACAAGAGATGTTTCTGTTTTATAAGATCCGGGAAAAAACATCCTTTAGGATAACAAGAACATATTGAGGACACTTGAGGTTTAACAATGTGCTCGCTCTCTAACCTTCGCAATTGGTTACATTAGTATTTGGCGGCGGGCAAAATACAAATCTTACATAATCACCTCTGGTGGCTTAAGAAAATCAAGCTTAAGTTATTATGTCATGAAAACTTGAGCAAAATACCTAAATAGAATAAAAGTTCAAAAGAAATTTTGCTGTAAAACTTTTCGTCAATCGACTTAGAAAAACTTTGTTGTAAATTTGCAAGAGTTACATGATTTATACACGGGTGTGGACATAGACTGTGCAATGTTGATTTATTGTAACAGACTCTTCTTAATTCTATTTTCTGTTATTTAACATGCATCTTACTACGTTGAAACAAAATAATAGAAAACCTAGGGGTCTAAAAACGCCACTTTGAGCAATTCATCGAATCGATTCATATTACGAATTCCTTAGCAATTCTGTAGCAATTCCTCTATTTTTGGTAAAATGGCCAACTAAACTTTGCAATACCTCTTCAAAAAAATTGAAAGAAATAGGAATTGCTAAAGAATTGCTGAGGAATTCGTAATATGAATTCGATTCGATGAATTGCTCAAAGTGGCGTTTTAAGACCCACTAGTCTAAAAATAACCTAAAAACTATCTACAATTTGAGGCAACGTGCTCAAAATGCTGGCAGCATTCCCTCGCTGGATCGCAATACTAATGTTTTGTCCAAGATTACTTACTTGATTATTAAAAATGTAAAAAGTTGTGCAAAAAAACAACAACAGTTTACGAATGATAACATAGGTAGCGTCATTCTGGAACATTAACTATGAAAATTCAAAAATCTGCCTCATGGCTGTAATTATTATTATTTTAAGTTTTCTTGAACAGAACACGTTTCGTTTACAATCTTATAATGGAAAAGACGTTAGACACTACGTGCTCTTGCTTTAGTTCTTCTAAAACCAACCTGAACGTGAACCTGTTTACTTTTTTTCTGAAATTGTATCTAGACTGATATTTCTAAATATAACAATGCCCTTATAGTTAATCCAACAAACGGCTATAAAGTTTGTTCAACCAGCGCAATATCAGCACGCTATTCGTTTACCTTGTACTTGTCTCATAATGATAAAAAGTTTGGTCCAAATACAGCAGAGTAAATCATATACGTAGGGATATTACGCAAGTTTCAGATTTTATTCCTTTTTCGTTTCTACACATTTATAAGTCGGATAATGATACCATTTCATTTGAACATCTGGTTTTATTATGATATGCATTTAAAACGTCTCCGGCTGGAGTCGGGGTCGTGTTATAGTTTTTTTCGCGTCGAATGCGCGACGACAGTGCGCCCGGTGTTGCCGACCCCACTGGTTACGATCTAATAAATCTTGCTCGCCTCGGAGCTACCTACTACCTGGACTTTCTTTTCTCTGTCTCACACGGGCTGCGCTATTCTACTGATGTGTTCAAATGCCATTGAAACGAGGGACATTTTTTGCTGCATCCAAGCTTTATTTGTTTGGAATAAACAAATGAGCCATTTACTGTATTAGAAATGTTAATGAGGTTCTAGATAGGTATGTTGAAATAGATTTCTTATTTGAGCATAAGGTTCATCGGATATATAATTCAAATATTTAGGACACGGATACGGTAACAGTTTACTCACAGCCACTTTCTATCTTTCACTATTATCGTTACCATGCCCTTAATTGTAAAAGTGATAATGGTGACTACCTGAGAACGTGTCGGCTCGTTGAGTCTTCGAACAATATAACTCAGTTATTATGTTTTTTACAAGACATTATCAGAAAAATGTACCTTTACCTGAACATAATGTCCACACTACTTCACACACATTTCACAACATTACCCTTAATATTTCAAAATTATTATTGAGTCATTGTGAGTTGTACTTATGCCTTATACCTATTATTTAGATATTTTCAGCTTAAAATCTACTTGACATTGGCATAAATAAGATTATAGCAAATATCGACTTGACTTCTTCTTACAAATACATCTGAAATTTTTGAAACCATTCCGTGAAAAAAAATAAGAATATACGAAGAAAATGCAAGATTTCTATCACAAACTGAAAACAAACACGCTAACTCACTGCAGCAACTTGATAACGTTCTCAAGTCAAGGGTACTAAGAAACAATAAATAACAAGAACCAATAAGTTAATCACCATTAAACCACATAAACGTAAGTATAGTAAATTAGCATTCAAAAGAAGAAGTTTCGAAGAGAAAAAAAAATAAACACGACAAAATTTTGTCATATAGTTTTAAAGTCATGTTCAAGGATATATGTACAACAGAATAATGAAAAACTAAAATCACAAATAGTGTGTTAAACTAGATGTCAAATAAAATATGTGGAATAAGAAAAGACACCTTTTGCTGTTAAATAAACATCGTCCAATCGTTTGTTATTCGTGGTGATTCAATGTTTTTAAAAATTGAATAAAAAAAAAATGAAGAACAATAAAGTTTTATTAGGACATAATGAAAAAGCTTTTTTTCGACGCACGGCAACACATTATTCTTTTATTAATTCGATTGATACTACAAGACATAGAAATAATTATGTTCTTACTATATACTGGGTTTTGTTATAATTTACGGTATAATATTGACTGCTTGTCTTAGCCTTATTTCTTGAAAAGTCACTCGAACTGAACCAATCACAACTCTATGCTACCCAGATTTTATCAATTATATTCTTCGTTCACGATAGTTCTTTATTAGTAGTTGAAGATTATATTACAAAAATGATAAAATTGTCATCTACAAGTAATTTTACAACTACAGCGAAAGGCTAGCCGGGTTATGTAATGAGTGCCACGTTGATCTAGTGCAGCTCGAGTACCTTTCTAGGTCAGAACTTCAGAAGCCACAAATAATTAAGTCTGTAAGACTGGAGTAGATCCAGGACAGCATGAATTTTTATGCTTTTCACTTATGGTATTTATTTTTTTATAATAAGGCACATATAAATTTTCTATTCCAAGGTCATGGCACTCAATTTTTTTAGACAAGATCAAATATTAATTAGTAATGTGGAATATCCTAAGGGTTTTCAACAGATGAAGTTTAAAATTAATATGTTTTCCCCAAAACGCCATTTATCAAATTATGCCTAAATATAGTTAATATTTATATAAAACGGTAGAAATTACAAGTATTTTTGTTTATTAAATGTTTATAATGAAATGTGTCGTTAAATATTATTTTTAATACTTAGACGATTTCTTGACGACTTCCTTCAGTGACCGAGTCACTTTTTCAATAACGCGCAAACATAAAATACATAAGCTTAAAGTGAAAATAAGTATTATAATAGAAATAATAAAGATAATTCTTTGTAAATTGCAAATCTAAACAAATGTTTTGAGTATTTGTTTTTAGGTCTAACATTCTGATACTCATTATGGCAGCAGACAAAGCAAAAAATAAAAAGGATGGCACTATCAACCGTATGTCATCACATCGACGCACCCACTATCGCACACCAGACCCGTTACCTCTATATGCCCGATCGAGGTCAGCGCGGAACTTACACGTTTTCAGATGCCGAGCAGCCAATCAAATTAAAGCATGTCATGCAAGCAAGATGCAGAAATCTGAATATTGACTTTTGTTAGATTAGGAATTGTTAATATTTATAGACTGTTACCACCCGATAATAAATGTTTAATCAACAATTTGCTAAATTACTTATGTTTTAATATGATTTTTAATACATACATTCATTAATATTAATTTCCAAGATTTAAAGATGTGACAATAAATACTTGGTCTGGTTGTTGAAAACTAGTATCAATCAAACGAATCCGCAGGAGGAAGTTAGACAACATATGGTTGTACTACCTGACTTGCAACCAGCTCAAATCATTAGCAAGTTACCTTTAAGTATTATATTTTTCTATCTACTATTACCTGTGTAAGAGTGATAATTTCAAATAGCGGAAAGGTAGGACCACTTATAGTAATAAATGAATTATGAATAATATTTATTTCTGGATGACATCACTTGTTCCGGGCTCAAAGCAGTAATTAGACTTTTGACTAGGTACTGAAGTGCAATCGTGGTAACGAGTAGGTCACGTGCACCATAAGGATGGGATCAAATTAACTACCTGGGTTCCAGGTAAGGTCTAGAAAAAGAGGAAGGCCAAAAACGGGATTGTAATTTTGATTATGATTTTAAAACGCGATGAATGCACACAGATAATTACTGTATTTTCAGAAAAAAAAATCATTACTATATTGTCAGAAATTGACATTAGTTACATTATGTTCATTAGGTAATTAGATGAAGATTAAAAATAAACATTTAACTAATGACGGACGCGAGTACAAAATAACTGAGAGGGCTTTACCTTAGCAGTAGATGGTCTATACAATAATCTTTACACTTTTAACTAAAAATTCCATTTTGTATATGGCACATTACCGTTAATTATAACTGAAGATTGTCCACAACCATAAAAGCTAGTGTAATTTATTAGGTCTAATCTGAATTAACATACAATATACAAGGCTTGTTTCGGTCGGGTATGTGTGTTTAACTTTGGAACGCAGCAGACAATGGACATCATGGAGGTCGATAAATCAAGCGCGAAATGGCTGCGTACATGTGGTTATACTGTTTTTTCATTATACACTTGGTTTGAGGAGCAGTCGAATTCATTTTAGATTTGATCATTTGTATTTTATTTAAATTTGTACTGTTGCAAATATTTAATTGATTCAAAATCTTGCTCATATTTAACAAAAACGAAATTTATTATTTGCAGACAAATTATTTTATTATTTAATATTATTTTACACACATTCGAATGCAGTTCGATTAAGTAAGCGTTATTTTAATTTAAATTTACATCTAATTATCCCAATATTCATATCTAAACAAAAAAATACCTATCTAAGGCAGATAACTAAACTGTGAATCTATGAATCCAAAATCTTTGTGCGTCACATCCTTCAGGGATGTGCTTTAAATGATATTCTTCTAACAAACCAATACAACTATCTCACTCTTACAACCAGTCGGAGTTCCAGTCATCTATTTCATCTCTTTTCTTGATAAATTCAAGAAAAACATCTAGTATAATTATTATGTAAGCTATATCAAAAGTACATGGCCCTAACTCTTTCCACAAAGAGTCAAAAATCTTATATTAATGTTCGCCTTAATGAATTAAGTACATATTGTAATTCGTAATCGACGAGCGCATTTAAATTTCGACTTTATCACTATCACAATAAAGCTGATGAAAAATAATGAATGTTTTCTATCTTATGCAGTAGATAATGAGGTTGAAAATGCAATGCACAAGATTTTTGAACCTGAGTAGGTACAAAGTATGAATAGCGAAGCGATCGTTGCAAATCATATATGCGTTAAAATGGTTTACACAGTAAAATGTGAAACCCGATTTGTAATTGGAAATAATCTTTTGGTTCTATTGATTATTGTGTATGCTGTCAAGTGATTCCTAGTAATACTGGTAAGGGAGAAGAAGAACTAATTAAGAGCAAGCCAAATTAAAGAAAACTCTTAATAAGTACTCAAAAAGGATTTTAATAATAGTTTAAAATAATGCGCACATTTTTTTTATTTTAAAAATAAAATTTATATCTACACCAATTATATTAAGATGTAGGTATAAACGTTTATGTAAGATGGCACCAACCTTGCGCTTATGTAAATTCTCGCCAATGCCGTTAAATTATATTTACTATCAATTTTATCTACGGTACAAGTCTTCGTCAATTAAAATTTTGGTTAAAATACTTTTAGACCTATATATTTTTTTAAACAAATTGAAACGCATAAAAGGTCCTTAATCTTTAATTTCGTGAACGATATTGTTCGCTCGTATTGCACGGAGTGTGCGAGCGAGAGGGGAGATGTCGGCATAGCGAACAAAAGGCCTGGTCAAGTAGATTGGAAAAATTATTTTAACCATCCTAAGCGGTTTGTTTGAGATTGTCAATTAATTATATTAATTATTTGGTAATGTGTCTGTAAGTTCCTAGTAGTACTAAGTGTTACGCATACTTCTACGTATTGGCCCTATAGGTGTATGTAGATATAATAGCGTCGTAAATTGAGAGCCAAGAGATTAAGGGAAATCTTACATTAACATAAGCTATAAAAACATAGCACTTGTCACAAACATTATTTTAATTGGTATCAAGGACGTATTAATATTCATAGTAAGTAGGTAGTTACTAATGATTTTATGATGAGCTCTAAAAATTATATAAAAATTAAAATACTTAAAAAAAAAATTACCCAAATAACAAAAAAGATAAATAAAAACCAATCATAAAAAATGAATTAAAAAAAAATAATGAATTTAAATAATTATCAGTATGTAACAGATTTATTTTTTATTACTCAAGAAGCTAGAATCACAACCTCTTAAACAATAAAAAAGAAGCTATAAGTCAAGTTACTTGAATATAAATTTAATCGACTACTAATAATAGTGTCCATATTAAACACAGCACCATTTCATTTAGTTATGTTACAACTTAGGCAAAGATAGTTTAGGAAAAAGTTGATTATCTATGTAAGCATGTACCTACTGTGACAAAGAAAAAAAATCTTGCTTTAAAATACATACCTATTAAATATTTTATGATGCAGTTAGTAGTCAACTTAGTAAGTCGAAATTAAAAGTCATTAATCAACTTAAAAAATATTACCTTAATAGTTTATCTCCAGAAACAAAAAGATAATAATCCACTTGATCGAACAGTTCACACAAAACTTGTTCAAAAACAAAACGCACACAATAAAAAAAAAGTAAAATTAAACAGTTAATTTAAAACATAATGCCAGAGCTGTATCACATGGAACGATCAACTTAGCACTTGTCCAAACAGAGGTGCGCGACGCTACAACATTAGTAAATGTTCTAGTAGATGGTCCGTACGTACGTCCGCCTCACTCGACTTCTCGCGCCAAACTGAACTGAACTGCGTTGCTTGCCTTGCCTATCCCATACAAGTTGTGGTGATTTACAGAGGGCGCAAGCGGCCGCATTGGCCCTGCCGTAGCTCCCCTTTCCAGCAAAGGATACCTCATTATCCTTACAGTAATCCGTGTGCCTTTTGATAATTTTTATTTATTGGATTGGATGATAGTCGATTTTTGTTTTAATAACCATTTAGTTCATAAAAAGATTGAGGTATTTCTATTTTATTACCTATTGATATTTAGAATTTTGCGTTCCAAGGCGTATCTAAATTTAGAACATGATAGCTTCTATGTTGTTTTATTAGTTATCATTTTTTCGCAATACATTGTTAGTGTGTAAAAAGCATTGTTATATAATAGTAACTCTTAAATTATTATGTGATAAACTTCTATAAAGATAAATTAAAGTACACAAAAGGCTAACAACAAACAAGGATTATGAATTTCCATTAAATAAATTAGATGGCCCTTTGCATCACGCGATCAAAGGAGGTGCTACATACATAGATAAGGCAAAGCTAAAACCAGTTCATTCAATAACGCATGATTACAAAAAGTTACCCAATTGATATTCAAGGCTGGGCATCTAGGTACGAGAACAATTGTTTTAGAATTCATTAGATACTTGATTACTGAAAATATTATTTATAAGATGATACAATAAGACATTTAATATAATTTTATGATCTAGAAGAAAGAAAAACATAGGATAAATTAATCTCTTTTCAAAATTTTATTATAAAATAGGCTAGGCTAAATTTGTGTCTTTAGGCGAAGATCTAGTGTACCAAAGTATTATAATTTAAGAATTCCTTAATCTATCTCCTTGCCCAATCTTATATTATTAACGAGCAATATTTGCTTATATATTTAATGGTACTCTCGTTTTAGAAAACTGCTCTAACGATTTCTTTGAAATTTTAAACATAAGTTCTTACATAGTCATAAAGATAATCTAAGCTAGGTTCCATGTCTGGGAAAATTCATTTTACCCATTTTTTCACGCAAAAAGATTTTCTGCAAAAAACAAGCGAAGCTTGGTATATCTACTAAAGGTTGCTATTTAAAACTGGAGATAATCCGAAAATCATTAGGAGTTGATGATTAATTAGAAAATGCGAGAATTGAGAACACAAAGAACTTTGATAATAAGTAAGTGAGATTTGTAAGCTTGGGGCTTTACCGTGCCGATCGAATGTAAAACAGGTCGTGCTTGTGTTTTCAATATGTTAAACATACATTGTGGTTCATTGCTATCGGTAATATTCTGCCGAATAATTTCAGTGAAGTATTTCCATTTTTATATTATTCATCAATATAATTTATTCTTTGTAAAATATTCATGCAAGTAGTGTCACTGAACACATAGGGAAAAGACGCTAGTACAAGTATATGACACCTAAATAAAAGAAGCTTAAAATAAACTATCTGAATAAAAATATATTGAACAGAAGTTACTAGTAAATAAAAATTTATCAGAAATAAACCAAATAAATGTCATATCAATCAAATTTGTGAATATTGGTAAAATACTAAAATCAAGTAGGTAATAAACTGAATATTTTCATGCTACTACCTAATGGCTTCATTATTCTAGCTAAGAACCTGTTTACCTGCTATGTTAATGACTGTTATCCATATTACATGGTGCATGTTCGTTGTTTTTTTTACCAATTCCTTGAAAAATGTTTATATTGAAAAACAGCCCTTTACTCAATTATTTAAAAGAGTCATCTCTATTTTAAATCACCTCTCAAACAATGTGTTTCGTTAAAACACTTAACACATTATAGGTAATTCCGAAATATACTCAACATAGAATTTTGATTAAAAATCATTAAAATGTTTGAAGTAGTTTATCCAATATATTATGTTGTGGTGTCTCTATTATCCCAACTAATATTATAAATTGTAAGTAATAGAACGTCAGATTTGAATGCGAGCCAAACTGTGACAATGACAGTCTAACAGCTGCTAGATCGACCCTCAAATAGTTGTACTCAATCAAGTGCGAAGGTATCAATGCATTCACAAGTTTCCTGGTTTCTACTAGTTCCAACTATTCAAATTTTGCTTTTAAATTGACACGTGCCTGAACTTTGACCTCTGGATGCACTATAAGGGTAGTGTCGGCCGGTTAAGGTCAGTCCAATATTAGAATGCGGAAACCGGGAGCGCGTGGCACGCGTTTCGGGCTGCAGTAACCCGAATACATGAGGATGGCAGGTCGAGGTTTAATAATTGCAGGCCGTCAAGACTTTCACCTTCGGCGCTCGGTCGGCGAGCCGCCAAGGCCACCGAGGCTCCGTTCACCGTAACTTCCGCCCGTGCCAGCGACACCACCGCTCGTGATCGCGATGTCTCTCTCGCTTTTGCAATACCAATTTCAGAAAGCGACGAACGCCAGCCAGAGCAACGGCCCCAGTCAAAATAACGGTTCAAATCGGCCAATATTACGTAATTCTGTCAAAGAAATGATAGTTCTGCAAGTGGGGCGACGTTGATAAGTATTGAAGAGAGGAAATTGATTTAGGACAGGATTGGAATGTGTTAACATAATCATGGTATATCAGTGGTAATATTAAATAGGAATGATATTATAATAGTATGTCTTAATAAACAAAATGTGTTCTGCGGTGCGAAGAGTAAGCAATGTAACATGGTAACACCTTTTGTTGTATCATCAACAACATCGAGATCGTCAAAATCGACGGCTCACAGCGGCTCGGAGCGCGCACGCTAACCTCGGCCGCAGACCCATATTTTCTGTACTTCGTAGTGTACAGTCTCATTCCGCTCGTTAAATCGATGCTTTTAATAGATATGATGGCTTAAGACTCCTTTATATCTAAATAAACAGGAGTTCAGGCACGTGCAAAATGTTAACCTGACATTTTGAACATCTTCGTAACACAACACTCATATCGTTTTATCAATAAAATCCCGGCATATTTATTTTTAACGCGCAGGCATAAGATAGATGCCATAGGGTCACGCTAATTTAACTTGAGTGAAGAGGCAAATTTTCTTTTGAAATTGAGTGATATTGCTAAAAATAACGTGCAGCTCAGTACGACTTTAAATCTTGTTATAGAGAAAACGTTAAAAGTTTTCAGATGCTTAAATACCTTTTGTATAAATATGATGACATCGTTATGACGAGACTTTTGTTGTCGGTTTAGAAATGCGCAGAGGGAGCCCCTTTTAAATTCTCCGTAAATACAAAGACAACGACCGATAATTTTAAAGGTCGAGCCGCCACAATTTGGACACAGTTTAAGATTATTGTTTCTTATCGGAGTTATTGTGACGTTGCCGATAAGAACTACCTACGCTCTACCTACCAAAGAATCCTATACAATAAAAAAATATTTTTACCCCAATATAGATAATACTGTGAATCATAATACAATTTCTAAAAGGGCAGGTATAAAAATGCTAAAAATATCATGCAAAACCCTTTCAATACTTTAACGCTCTTGAAAGAAATGAATATTTTGACAAACAATCTTATCGTCTATTTACTGGGAAGTTCAATTTAAAGTGGCATAGTGGTGCTAATGAAACGAGATAAGTACCTGTGTTTTGTTTGGAAATTTCCACAACACAAACAAAGCGGTTGATCAGCCAATGTTTTTCAACATTCGTCGGCGAGACGCGGTGCAGGATTCACATCACTATAAAAGTATGTTATTCTGAATGAGTGCAGAACACTGACATCAATTATATTCCCAAAATACATACTCCCGATTCAATGATTTAAAGTCCATCAACTAATCCACTAACTCTGTTATATTCTTTGCTTACGGCTATATTATAATAGAGGATATAGACCGCTTTATATATTATACTCTTATCAAGTTACTAGCTCATTCATGTTACTGTCAAATGCAATGGTTTTTTTTATTCGACCACTAATTCTAAATAAACAAAGTAACTATTATTTTGTTTGTTTGAAGTTTATAATACTTAATGGCACTCAGATATATAAATTATGTTAAATGTTAAACAATAGTTAGGGAAAATATTAGCAAGAAGGAAGTGTAAAGTGAAAAATAAAACAAATTATATGAGAAAATTATGATGACTACTCGCTCATCGTGAGTAGATAGAGAGAGAGAGTAGAGTTAAAAAAGGAGAAAAGCGGAAAAAGCATCCTGGCAGGCTGAGGATGCAACTAGAAAAGCGCTAAGATGGAGAAGTTGTGAGAAAGTAATGTAAAGATGATACATTATTTAGCCTACTATATGGATTTGTCAACAACGTATCTGAATAGACTAGCATAATAATAGTCAATCAATCTTTTTCGATTGACGAATTATATCAACGAACATAATAAAAGAGCTATCCTAGTTAAGTACACGAAATATTTTTATGCTACATTCAGAAGAAAAAAAACCGGCCCTCCAAATAGAAAGTGTCACCTTCAATACCAAGATTGAGGAGTCTCACATTCAGTCAAATGCTAACATTTTTTTTTTATTATGAGTTGTTTAAACCAGCCAGTAATTTCTTTGCCCAGTTTTGTGGAACTAGACAATGGGACTAGAATTTTCAAGTATTTTTCTAAAATGTATTTGATAATGACAAAGAGAATTTATGCAATCAATACAACTAACTTATCGCGTCGAGCCGCTAGCGCCCAAGAACGATTCAAATTAAATTTTCGGTTTCATTCAGCGTTTCTCGGCTACATCTGTCTTAGTTTAGCTTTATTCTTCGTCGAGTTTCAATCAGGGATCTTATAATACGTTTATAATGACTCCATTTACAATTTTGTGCTACGTTTTGAATAATGTAACGCCATAATGGCTATAGATCGCTGTGGAACTGTCGACATTTGAAGGACTCGTGAAGTCATGGTCGGGGTACATGCCTAGAAAGTCATACGGTATCTCGTTGCGTTGCGTTATCGTAACAATAACTGTATGCAGATAGTTTAAGTATGAACTTGTTAAATAACAATATTATCTTTATAAAGCAATATATCTGCTTGATTAATCTTGTTTGGCGCACTTTCTGTTTCGATTAGAACATGTAGGTTACGGTCTATAACTATCTTACTATAAGTGCATATTGGATTACTGGTTTCATTACGACAAATTTACTTGATATAGAACAGTACTGGAAACTAATTATTTATGTTTATTAGAAAGTTATTACTATACAATGCTTGAACTTTCACTTGGTTCATGCGTTTTTATATAACCGCGACCCGATTACAAAATCGCTTTTTGCGGAATCCGTAGATTTTTTTATTAAATTATGATTATTTGATCAAGCAAATCACAAATATAATTATTACTCGTAAACTAATATCTCATGAATATGGAATTAACAATTAACATGCAAACAAAAACAGTTCGAAATGTAGAGTCATAAAGTCCTCAATATGATGAAAAAGAATTTAATGCATTAGTAAGGTATTATCGGACAAGCAGCAATCGAGTAGCGATTACTCGATTCCCAAATGAGAACAAAAAGTCTTGCGTTACGTGGTAGCGCTGCCGATATCGGCCGATGTGATACGAAAATAGTCGAACATTCGTGACGCGCGGCGCGCACTGCACAACCACATCGCTGATATTGAAAGAGTAAAGTGAGAGACGTACTCGTTGAATTAATATTATGTTTGATACCGTTGCATTGTTCTAATTTAACAAATAAATATATTACATCACGCGATTTATCGGCGACAATTTAATGAATCCCTCAGCTACAGGAACGGGAAGTAACACAAAGGGAACATTAGAATCTTTAACTTTTTTTTAATAGATACAGTGATTTAAGAGGAAGGTTTTTATGCCCATGTGAAGCCGTGTCGGGTCGCTAGTTATTTAATAAAGTTTTTTTTTTAATTTTCTTTTGTTTAGTCGGATTGGGGTAGAATTTTCTAATTAATACATACAAACCTATGTCACTTACGGGGCAGTCAGAGCCTAAGTTTGTTCAACCCATACATCTTAATCTAATGTAGGATACCTTCCATAAGCCTCGTCCTATTAGCATAAATCGAACGTACTTAGAAAAATCAATCCTACATTTAAAAAAAATGTACCTAATATAAAATACCAACTATTTCCCGCGGTTTCACCTGTTCGTCGAGTGTATGTACTATACCTATAACCTTCCCCAAGAATCAGACTATCATTATGCAGAAACAATTTTTCAAATTCGACGAGCAGTTCTATAGTTACGAGTATAACCCTTCAAGAAAACAAACTTTTTAGCTTTATTATAATTAGTATCGATAGATAGTTATATAATCTAGTAAAATATTTAAAATAAATAAATGCATAATGTGTAAAATGTTAACAAGACCATATGGCTTTTATAGTAGAAAGTTATCAGAACTTATGTAGAGCTAGCTAAGCGTCTAACCTTGCACGCACAAGCCGTTTTACAAATTCTACTATACCTCAGGTTTTACCCATCATCAATTTCTACTAAAAGTAAACGATAAGTACTCTTTTCGTTTATCATAATCCTACAAAGTACACAACGCTACTGGCTGTAGGCTGTAGTAGTTTTTCTTTGTAGCTTATGAAATTTACAAGTGGCAACCCTAATTTAACTTTATTACTTAGACAAGAGCAGGTAAAAAAAAAATATACTAGTTTAGATTTAAATATATGAATAGCTTTAAAGTTTAATTATTTATTTATTAAACGTGTGGCGACACTAGCGCCACAAACGTTATTAAACAACAAAATATTAAAACAGCGGACTTCATTTTTTTTTGTATTTTTTATACAATTGATTAGGTAAACAGGCATACGGCCCATCTCGAATTCGTACTTTCGAAGTCGTAATAAAATCTTGTAAAATTTAAATTTTAATATACAGCATCGGTACATTTTATCCCAAAATAGATTAGTACTAACAATAATCTCATACCAAATTTAAACTAAATTGGAAAAGCATTTGAAGGGTTTAAAGGGTGACAGAGGCATTGAAATTATCGACTTGGCAACGCGCTATTGACACTCTCAAGCTTCCACGAGCGCAGGCCGTAGGCTTTACTTGCTATAAACTATGCTATAAAAGCATTTAAAGGTTTAAAAAAATATATCCCATAACATTGATATATTTTTAACAATTAAAAATTTTATTATATTTATTTGCTTATTTAAAATTAATTAAAAAATAAATAAAAATAAATTATTTCTTAAATACAATAAATTATACCTACTAATACGGTCAATGTATAGTAAATTAATTAACAAACATAAAGTTAAGTAGATGTCGGACAGCAATCAGTAATAATTTATACATACGCGATAAACTTTGTATTGGCTCACAATAATATGCGATACGAAGGACCATTTGTATTCACTGTCAGTATCAAATACAATAGTAGTTTTTAGAATATAAATAATTTAGTCTCAAAAAGGCGGTGTAGTCTGTAAGGCATTTGAGTGCCTACTTCGATTATTTGAGGACGAAACGAAGGGCGTTCACCTTTTGTTCGAAAAGTGACTGCTGTATCCGACAAAAATAATTACTTGTGACGTTACCTTTCAACATAGATCTATGGTCTATGGTTCGGTATTATGAAAACATTGTAGGTTATTTTGGTTATTTCGGGAAGCAATGTCACTTTCAGTTGTATTTGCCAATGTCAACGACACACTTTACCTGAATGTTACAAATGAAATAAACGATGAAATAACGTTATCATTAATTAATAAGAGAAAATTGTAAATATTTGAATAACTTTTTTATGAATTACAACTTGATTGAGAAGGAAAAATGTAAATTAAAAATTAATATACGCACTACTTTAAAAAAAAATTTACCTACTCTATGATACTCTATGACTCTACGATAGAGTTAATTTTTCTATAATGTATATACCTATTATATACATTTCTTCTATTAATTAATTAAGTATTAATTTCTATTCGTAAAAAGGCTTTGTTATTTCCTTTTAACAGTTAAGGAACATATAATAATTAAATATGTATGGTTGGACATTAAAAATGTAGAGTAATATCATTATTTATTTATTTTAGTGCTTGTCATAGAATACCGCAATGCCTCGGCACTCAAGCGGTCACTGGTTGTCGCGTTACGTCATGGGTCCTTTAAATGGTATAACGTATAAATTATCTCTATGTTTTATACCATACTAGCGACCCGCCCCGGTTTCGCATGGGCATAAAAACCTTCCTCTTGAATCACTATCTGTCAAAAAAACCGCATCAAAATCCGTTGCGTAGTTTTAAAGATAAAGGGGATATACGGACAGAAAAAGCGACTTTGTTTTATACTATGTAGTGATATCGTAACACTATCACTAGGGATAGTCATTAAAAGATTAGAATATTATATAATTGCGAATACATTACTGGTAAAATTATACTAGATAGAGACGTAGACAGTATGTCTCGTCTCGCCCGTTTCGTACTCTGTACCAAGAGCGAGAATCACGAGTGTGTGGGTGCCACGCCAACACGCGCAGGTGTGTGCGTCATGTAAAACCATAGATTAAAAAAAAATTTGCCTCGTAGAGACCGCGCGTAATTCGAAATTCTTTGTGTAAAACTGTACTGTCTACAGAATTTTGAAAAAGAAGTGGCATAGCGCACGAAAAACGTGTCACTAGTTTAGCTTGCAAGTCAACGTTTCATTTAGAAAAAATGGGCGGGGAATTTGATTGCGTCATTTATTGCCACTGTTATTGGTCTATATAATATTAGGTGGCTTTGTTGTAAACTACGTAATACATTTCTAATTAGGTGTGGTGTGCTTTACATGTATTAATTGAAGATAAGAAGAGAGAATACGCTGCCACACTATCCTGGAAATAAATCCGCGTCAAAACATTTCTATTCGGATAATTTCTCTGTTCTGTGGTACTGTCAGATTATTAACCCTCTACGATAAGGAAGGGTGAAATGGCAAAACTCGATGCAAGATTTATGTTTTGTTAGCCGTTTCCGTTGGCATCACACTATGCGTATTTTTCCACTCAGTTTGTTTATGTAGTAAAATTGTTTCCGTCTTTTTCTTTGTTCTGAACATAGGCACCATTATTTAAATTTTTAGGCGAAATTCAACTATTGTAAGACTGAGTTTGTGATATTGAATTTTTAAATTAAGAAGATACATCGGTGAACACTAGCGCCACCGTCATTTAAAAATCATTATTCACTGAAAACTCAAGTTATCAAAAATCCGTTTGCTGTAATGATGGTTCTGGATCTGAAGTTAATTTTAATCATATTAAATTATAGTTCCATATAGTAACAAATTGCAAAACTGCTTAAAACGGCCACTTTTAGTGCTAGTGTTCACCGAGGTATTGTCTTAAGTAGGTATAGTGTTTGTAATACCTTTGACAAAATAAATAAATAAGTTTACGAGGCCTAATGTTATTTTTTTGTAAATGACAATAGTAACAACTACCTACATAATCTGTCAAAATTTTAATTTTCTACCGTCTCTATCTATTACTACCGTTCAAGAAACGACGCTTATAGGCAATTTATTTCAATTTATTTTCTTATTTATTAATTTAAGTACGGGTTCCGTACACAAACGACAAACTAAAAATTATATTCTTAAAATTATAAGTCTGCTTAAACGTGATGCCGACATAGCAACTAACTATAGGGAACATGTAGCGTAATAAAATACGACTGCGGGGGCCCATACGACTTACGACTCCCCTAATACAAGGGGTGAGATCACTTTCGGGGTCCTCTATTTCACAATTGATAAGCACTCGTATAAAATGATAAAAATACGATTATCAGAAACGCTTTAGCGTCATGATTATGAAATCATGATAAACAAAGGATTTAGTTTTTATCAATTATAAATATTGGTTTTTGGTAGTAATTTTAATTTTGTTTAATTGCAATTATCAAAACATTTTTTGTAATTTAATTACATTATTAAATTTAATTTAATTATTAAATAATTGACTATATCATCATAATCATTATCATTACATAGTATAAAACAAAGTCGCTTTCTCTGTCCCTATATCCCTATGTATGCTTAAATCTTTAAAACTACGCAACGGATTTTGATGCGGTTTTTTTTAATAGATAGAGCAGTGATTCAAGAGGAATGTTTTTATGCCCATCGGGGCGGCTATAGTCATTAATAAAGTAATGACTAAATTTTTTCAACTTTTATTTCATATATATTAACACCTACACACTATCTATTTGAAATTTTTAATACGAAGGCATTTTTTGCCAGTCAGCAAAAAATGCTTAAAGCATCAAATTCAACCTATTGTAGCTCTTGATAAATTGAAATGTTTTTAAAAATAAAAATTACAATCCTATTTTTTTAAGTAAACCAAGGGTTTTATTATCGCTAATCTTATAAGTTTTATAATCGTATCTGTGCAAGTTATTTAATAGGGTACTGATATAAAAATATAATATTATAATGTTGTCTAGAAATACATCGTAAAAGCACCGATTACAGAATACTGGTAAAAATAATTTATATTGATCATGTTTATTTAATGTGCAGTTTTGTCATTTTAATTGTAATTTTTGTAGGTTTAATTTTTTTTTTATTCAAGTGATTGTTTGGGATGTATGAAAGCAAAAAGGGATGCTTTTTCTTGTATATGATATATTAACAAAATATATTTATTTAATACGTATTTCTTCTTCGTCTATCACTAGCAAGGTAGGCCATCTTTTTAGTGTTACTTCTAAAACGCTAAAGACATTAAAAAATTATGCCGAGACTTAACAAATCTTGATAAAATAACATATTTATTGTTAATAGACACACAGACTCAGCAGTAAAAACTTAGATAATTTACGTAAACTTGTCTGGGCTATGTAGACTAGACAATTCTGGCTCTGTTCGGATAGGGTTCACTGCACTGCAGAAGGGGATCGAAACACATTGCGTGTAACCACTGCCTTCTGAATGAAGAATTAAATTCATTATTCTCAAGTTATAACAGCAGTGTATGTGATGAATAGCGATAGTTGCTTAAATATTGGTCATGATGTTGTAGTAGGAGCTTGAATGCTGACATATTTTTATCTGGTCTCTAGCCCTTGGTATGTATGTAGCCTATATTATCCAGATTAAAGTAACAAACACAAAAAGTTCAGAGCAGTCTTAAAATTAAAATGGCGTTTTACAAACAAACATGTGTTCTTTTAAAACACATATATCTATAATATGTTACGACTATAAACAAGGATATAACTAACGTCTAATAACACAGACTATAGAATGCTATTATAATTTTTGTTAGACTTATTATTAGGATAAGTTAGCAATTTATACTTGATTAAAAATAAATTATAAATATATGTCACAAATATAATATTAATGTACAGTGGCAAATATAAAAGACGAAAAATCATGGGTGTTATAAAGTTATCCGAGAAAATAAAATCACAAATCAGTCCGTTTTACTAAACAATTTTCCTACCAGGAAAAATTTAATAAAATATATATTTTTCCAATTAGTAAAACCTTTCAAGTATACGGAATACTTTCATTAACAAATAAAATATGAAGTATAAAAAATGTATATTTTTTTTCTAATCGTGTTCATGTTTTTATATCTAGATATAAGTACGAATCTAATAGATTTTTAAAATAAATTAACAATCACAAAAAGTGTAGGTATGAGTATCTAAAGAGTAGATTTTGCATACATTTATATTATGAACCATAAAGTAATTACTTATTCTAAAAATAAGAAACAAAAACCGATAATAGCACCCTAGGGTATTTACTGAAAAGGTATAAAGAGGTCCTGATTAGTTCAAAAGCGTACATTCGTAAGCGAAAGCCCATCAAGTTAGGCAAGTACCTTAATTCATTACTTAAGTAAGTACCTAAATAAATAATGTATGAATGAATAAATGAAATTATTTATTTATATGAAACATGGAACAATAGGATGTTACATAGTTAATTTGATACCTGAATGTTTCGATGATGATGTACCTAGAACGATGGTATCTGGAAAATTAACATTGATTGCGCACTCTTTCTTAGGTATTTTTTATTTGAAAGTAATTTCGCTAATTACACTTAAAACGGTTTTACCTCATATTTTTACTTTTCAAAAATCAAAAGATAACATAAAAAAGTCATGTCTACCACGTGCTTGACCCTGACAATTAGAGAAAACGTCTAGTATTTATTTGGATTGAAAAATTGACCTATTTTGCAAATTTTTGAGTTGAGCGTCAGAATAAGTGCTGAAATTTTTACCTTACTTGAGAGATAAAGGTTCTATAATATTAAGGTTTATAATATTTAAGGTAAATTAAGTATCAAAGCCTAAGAACATGAGTGAAAGCACCTAAATATATACTAACTTAGAGATATTTATTAGATTCCTTACATTAAATGTTATTATTACACTTGTTTAAGCAAATTTAGTAGCCCTTTAGTGCGCATTTACAGAAATCAATAATTGATATTGGTATGCATGATTAACACGACAAAACAAAAAAAGTCGCATTTGGGCGGCATTTTAGCAAATTTAACGGCACCTATTATCTTCACTTCAACACCGTAAATTAAACTGCTATGTAGGTACCAAACCTGGACCGCTCAGCAGACTGGTAGAGCGACTCTACAATCCCCCGACTAGTTGTCAGACGAAACATCCAACCCGTGTAGAGATTTCAATCTGATTTCTTTGTCCGGAACCCAATGCGTCGACAGATCTAGAGACTAGTCCGGGAGTTGAACAGTGACATCCGGGGATCGGTTTAGTTCGGCGTCTTTATGAAGACTACTACGAGGTTCAAAGATGCTCGTGCCAGGCCTGAGGGGCGGGGAGGCAGGTGCGTTTATTTCACGGGAAAAGGTATCCAATTGATATATTAATTCGCCATTTAGTGACAGATATTTAATCAGATGCAGACTGAGTTAACAATTTCGAGGTTAATATCAGTCAGTTCTGTTTTATTTTTGGCTTGAACACGCTGATAAGAATGTTAAACAAGTATCTCGATATAAAGTAATCATTTACTAACTAGTAGTTTGGATAGATTACTAAGTAAATAAAAAATTAATAAGCATTAAAATACCAGAGCAGACTGCAAATTGCGTATCGTCAGGCACAAATTCCCTTTGAAAACAGATACAGATGTTGTTGTGTGCAAAATTAAAATCAGGACGATTTTAATTTCTGTCGCTAGCGTGTGGCTGACACATTTTATAAATAAAAACTATGAATCGTTTAGTCTTTCAGTTGCCCATTGATGTAATTACTTAATTGATATTGTTTGATAGGTATATACTTTTAAACAGTACATATACCTAATATACTTATCGCTGCTGTCAATTGCCAATAACCTGGATTTGTTGCAAATCCGTATCAGAGGAATCTCATCGGAATTATAACCAAAAATTAACTAGAACACCATAGTCTATACGACCAGATTACGCGAAAGTAGTTCGAATTCCGAACGCCGTGCGGTGTCGTAAGTTTACCGGCCATCGAAACCAGAGCCTCGACAAATTAGCCATCGTCCTCGACATCGAATATTTTTCCTCGTCTCGGGAGGGACGGAACGGGTCTGCGTAGAACGGTGATCGACTAAGTACCTTTCACGATCTTGAGGCGCGGCGTCACTTTCCCCGCTCTAGTGAGTTTTTTCGAACGTAACATCACGATTACATCAATATCGCATGCGAATCGTTCCGCATGTTTCCAGCACCTGTGAAACGGAACGCATCGCGACGATGCTCGCTTTGGCTCGATGTGTAGTGTCTTTGCCTTTTGTTTTTCTTTATTATTGTCACCATCTGCGTCGTTATCGCGGACATTATTATTCAAGCATACAAATACAATTACGTATGTACGACCAATATCTTCAAATAGACATTTATCATTATTGCTATTAGTAGAGATCATTGCACCTCACCTATTTTTGTTTATGTTGTTATCTAGTTAAGTGGTACTATGTTTGATATTTTTTATTTTATTTTAATGTTTACTAAAACATAAAATATAAGATGAAGCAAAGAGTAACCGTGATTCCATTTATGGATACCGAGCAACCCACACGCCAATGTATGTCACCTTGTCTGCGACACGCCCAGATAAATAGCCACAATACAATAGAGGTCCAACATCCTTCGCTCCTTCCTTTAATAAGGACACGAATAAAACCTAGGATTTTGAATAATCATATGCGAAGAAAGCGTTATGATATGACGTGGTAGGCCGCACTCACTGTCACGAATGATGGATCGCACAGTTCACCTGTAACGAAACGTTCCTATAGATAACCGCTTTCAAAACTTACAATTGCCAACGGAATAACATTTTCTTTCGTCATGTAAACGACACAATCCTGCAATCTAGCACGTGTTCGAAGCTAATAGTGTATGCACATTTGTATTCTAATCTGCCTCGTATGGGCTTGCACATTATCTGAGAGATAATTACATGTTTGTATGAAATTGTTGCTAATTTTAATGTTTTAATTTTTCTTTTATCTTAGATTTTGTATGTTCTACAACTGACTGACTTTAATTCAGATTCGTAAAGAAGCAACCTTTAAAAATTACAATCAAAACGAAATCCTCCAAATCAATTCATCTGTGATACCAATTCATAATATCTGTAGTAAATCGAGCATTTTATTTGTTTGAACTCGAGTTTCAACGCTGAGCATATCATACGAAATTCCATTCAACCGCACCGTATCGCGGAAGATTGTTATATGAAATTGGACCCTTCCTCTCTTTGGTAAGGTAGCAAGTGGTTTGCATCGTATTGATATTAGGAGCATGTTTATCGCGGGATAGAGTACATGGAAAACGCACCAAGCTTCTATTTTTAAAATCGATGTGGTGACCGAAGCGCGCGTGTATAGCTTCAATTAGGGAACAGTTAGAGACATCGCGTCGTGACATATTGGACTCATTTTGAGGACACCGTTAAGGATAGTCCGTCAAGAATTTAATTAATTTCGGTTTATTTCTGTACTGAAAATTATTGACATCATTTGTATAGTTAGTTAGATCTAAATTATTGTTTTATTAATATTGATTTTCTATTTCCAGTTATAAATATAACGGAATTAGAATCTGAAGTGTAGCATTCGTAGCGTTCATGAGGAACAACATTCGAATAGAAATCTATCTCCAGATTAATAACCATAAGTATCATCACTGATAATCTAGATTATTTTCTTACTGTAGCCAATGAAAAACAAAAGAAATTTGATCCAGCATGAACTGAAAATAATGAAGATGACTGAGCAAGAAGATAAATTCAAAATTGTAAAAACTATAATCTTACAGAATCGCATTACAAATTATACTGTGTACAGACGTTCAGCTATAAAGTCAATCTTATTATAAGCATATCTGTCTAGATCCGTTTGCGATTCGCCAGTCGCCACACACACTGACACAACAATTGAATTGATGCCGTTGAAATGTTCGATAAATTCCTATTGCCTCGGGCGTTCTCAGATTTCTACATTTACATCAATACTTTTAATAGCGCACTGGTGTAGTAGATAATCAATATTCACATAAATTTTAGACGTTGGAATTAAAACAGTAGATGTTTGAGAATGAAAGTTCGTTGATTATGAATATTCTAGGTTGGATTAGGTTACCCTATCCAATCCAATTATGATTATAATTAATATCAGATTTATTATAATTTCTGTTATACTGATAATTATATTTCATGGCAAACAGAAGTGAATAACGTCTACCTAAATCAAAAAATGGGACATGTGCTTCTAAAATTTTAGCAACATATTTAGATTCAATTCTGCTCATTTACATTACAAGTAATAATGGCTCAATTTAAATGGAAATTTAGGCGATTTTGGTCTTTTGCTACTTATTTCTAAAACCCATCATAGACCAATGGTTTTTGCCCTCTCTTCCCTGATACTATCAACTTTTGTCGTGTATATAATAAAAAATCATATAAACTTTAATCGGCTGTTTCGAAATAAATATGTAATACATACCTGACGGTTCTTCTTGGCTTGCTTCTGGATCTATCTATCTCCCAATTTTCCCACATGAAGTGAACAAAACCCAATTTTCTGACAAACCACAGACACTGTGACATAACTCTTATCAGAGACAATTTAACTCCACAATCAATCTATGCACCTACGAAATAATCTCTGCTAAACCCAAAATCGATTATAAAACACTGACACAGCGCTTGTGGTTTGATTCAGGTTTGTACCATTGAATTTTGCTCTTTATTTTTTTTACTTACCGTCTATAGTTATTTTGTCTATTGTTGAGGCCTTATTTCAGATAAAGTTGGTAATTACCTGAAAAAAAAAAACCAATAAAATTTTATAATATCATTGATCAATTAAACCTCTTTTCACCTCTGTCTTGGCTAATCCATTTATACCTATTTATTAGTATTATTTATCTTCCATGCTGGTCTGGGAGAAAAAGAAAAACGGGAGTCGCCGAATGGGGAAATCATGACATAGGCGATGCGGCTAGCAACCCATCACTATTGATTTCCTGTTTCAACTAACATTATACTAAACGTGGTCTAAGGTCTTATGGCTCTAGGCTCTGTCTACCCCGTATGGGATAAAGACATGAATACATGTATGTATGTATTAGTATTACAAGCGGAAAAGTAAAAAAAAAAAATTTTTACAAAATAAAGTTTGTATTCTTATATGGGGAGACCACCTTTATTTATTATTATATTATGGCGAATCTTAAAAAAAACAATATTACATCGCGTTTATAACGAACTCCAGGCACCAGGTCAAAGCTTGAGCTTAAAATGCTATAGGAAAATCGCTAAGATGAGAGAGAGAGATACATGAAACAAAGCTCGATAGTGTGGTGTGGCGTTTGTGAATAGATTTATAATAATGCACCCGCATTATCACTGGGCAGATTATCCGGGATCACGATGGAAATGAGGAGTATTGTTAACACAAAAGTAACACGTGATTACGGTTAATAAATAATTTGTACACTTACAAACATATCTCACTATTATAGCTGCCAGCATACTTTGTTTAGTTGTTTCTAGTTTCTTAGGTCATTGCACGCTTGAACCACCTGATTGTCTGATAATAAAGATGATTCCGTGCCTTGGAAGGCACGTTAAGCCGTTGGTGCTGGCTGTTATCTGGTAGTCGTTAAAGGAACCACGTCAGAGACCGAGAGGCGGTTCCGAAGAACTCTGACACCAGGGTCTTCATGGTCGATTGACCGAGACGCCTACTCGAAATGATGATGATGAGCTGCCAGCAGCAAAATGACAGGCAGTAAATGAAGGGGGAACGTTGGCAGCGCGCGAGGGACGTTCTCTTCGTGTTGCGAGCATCTTTAAGAGTTTCATCATCATTCCAGCATTTTCCAAGTTGCATTATTACTATCCCTTTTTTTAGAGCCATGAGTAAAGTTTTCCCCATAAGTTAATTAAGATATTGGACCAAATTTGGTATTATTTTTGTAATCTGCCTACATCATCATTTTAATTCAATTCAATTTATTTAACGTGTTATTTCTAGATAGTATACACTGAACTCATTGTCTTTTTCAAGTAGATATAATTTCGGCCGCAAGCAGTTTAATTCTGGACATAGGACTCTACCAATAATTTCCAGAATGACTGGTTGGTAACCTGCATCCAGCGCCTGCCTCACATCAATTTTTGTTGGCAATAAGTAGTTGGCGGAATTCTCCACCAGAAATGATAGTTCTTTTGGAAGAGAGTGGTCGATACTTGAGGTTGATGCACAACTACTTGTTACATTGTAAATTGTCATATAGGTTATAGCATATTCAACCGGTGCCTTGAAGCGTAGGCAATCTCACCACAGTTATCCAAAACCCATTATTTTCTTTCTATCATAAGTTGATGGGTATGCAGGGTCGATTGATCTTAGAAGCTAATTGATAATTGCAAAGACTAAATGCAATGGCTTGTAAGAACACACTTTTGCACAATGGCTTTCAATGAAGTTAGTACAAGAGGAGACTGAAGCCTGAAGAAGGCAGGGCCTGAAGTACACATCTCCAGTGCTCCCACTTCTGGACACATGTGAGAAAATACAAGTAACCAAATAAAAATCAACTTAGTTGTAAACTATACTATACATAGATCACTTCATAGTATAAAACAAAGTTGCTTTCTTTGTCCCTGTATTCCTTTGTATGCTTAAATCTTTAAAAGTACGCAACGGATTATGGTGCGGTTTTTCTTAATAGATAGTGATTCAAGAGGAAGGTTTTTATGCCCATGCGAAGCCGGGGCGGGTTGCTTGTAAACTATAATTAAGAAACATTTGAAAAAGAACGGACAGATATTTTTCTTAAGAGATGCAAATGACAAAAAAAATATCACTAGGTATGCAATCATGTATATATGCGGAATAGCAATATATAATACGCAAAGATGAGAAAGAAACAAATACACAGGATCTTGCTTTCGTTAAATAATAAGTTAATAAAACTCTTGCTTGTAGTTGCCATGCCTTACGAGTACTTATCGATTTATTAGTGGTGTACTGGCACTCTTGCCAAAGAAACCAAGTAAGGTGGTCACGCAAACGGCAGATGGTAGGCTGCAAGCCGCTTGTCAGTCCGACATACCCCTAATAATCAGGTTTCTTTAGAAACTTCTCTAGTGTACAGTGGGCCCCATAGAAGTGTTTACTTGCCCGCTCTTATACCTTAGGCAGAGGCAGTAAAATGTCTGTGATCCACTTTACCTCTTAAAATGAGAAACGACAAAAATTAACTACTCTAAATTTTATATCTTAAAATTTGTTCTCTGCTTTATCAAAAGGCTAGAAAATGGTCCGCATATTTTGCTTAAAGAATGTGATATATTGTGGAGGTTGTACTATAAAGGTTAAATAAACACTTAGATCCACTATTTTTTATTTAGATAGATACTTAATACCATTTGCACGTTTAAAATAAATATCCCTTAAAATAACAAACAAACTAAAACCCTAATAAAAAATACTTTTAAATAAATACCTACTTATATAGATAAGTGTAATTTATACTTATATAAAAATTAAGTAAATAATAAAGCAGTATGTGGTTTAACTGTTTATTTACTATTTCCAATAATATTATTTATAATAAATCTTTATGTCGTACAGAGTTCATAGTCATGTTCTTAAAATTATGTTAGAGATTAATTATTCCAATCATCTTTCATCTTATTTACCTTAATGCCAAACCAACTGACACATATTGAGAAGTGCTATTTCTTTGCATTGGTACAATATATTATTATCTTCTATTAGCTATAGTCTTTATTATAAACCTTAGAAAGTTACAGGTAGTCACAGCAACTTTCGTATTCATAATGTTAGTACGGATAAGTATAGAATGGTTGCGCTTGTAGTCCGATCAATTTAGACATTCGAAGATGCATAAAGTCCCAAGAAGCTGAAAATCAGTCATATTGTTAAAAACATTATCACTGCATAGTATAAAATAAAACAAAGTCGCTTTCTCTGTCCCTATGTATGCTTAAATCTTTAATACTACGCAACGGATTTTGTTGCGGTTTTTTTTGATAGATAGAGTGATTCAAGAGGAAGGTTTTTATGCCCATGCGAAGCCGGGGCGGGTCGCTAGTTGTAAATGAAATTTAAAAGTTCCCCATCATTGCCATGTATGGAAAAATAATTACTGGAGGTCAAAAGTAAGGATTTTACTGATTTTCAGCCTGTTGGGACTTTATGCGCCTTCGCTCTCATTTTTTTGGTCTAAATTGACCGGTCTTTGTGTGGAATTTGCAACATTGTAGGATATGACATGTTCACAACCCATCTGCTGTGTTCCAGCTTAATAACCTCAACTGGTTTTTAGCTGCACACGACTATATCATATTACATGTTTCATTTTTACATTTCCGAAATGATAAATTTATTACGCTTAGAATCGAATATGTAATATCAATGCCATTAGATAACTGCCTAAACACCTTTAATGTGCTTTCATCAAGATAAAATATTCATAAATAATCTAGCACGATAATCGGTCCTACTTTAATATTTGGATTAATGAAAAATAAGCTTTCAATATTGCAATTGCTTATAAGGCGGTCCTGGGGCTCCGAAGCAACTAGCTGAGGATGCAAAGCAAATACGCTAAGATGGGAAAGAGAGAGAGAGAATATAAAATGCCAATTGCTTGAAATAATATAGTGAGCGTCAATGGGGACGAATACCGCATAAGAACCGCACAGTGAAGACTTCACGGGTGAGTCGGTGGTCTCCTCTCCTCGACGAGGCAGGCCCGGACCGTTATGTGGCCATATCTACCAACTTACAAGTTTAATGACTCAGTGCACAATGCGAGCGGGAATTCGCTACTTCGCATAGACACTGGCTAGAAATAAAATGAAAATACAATTCCTTATTTTTTTCTTTAAAATTACTGGGCATTCTTGTCACTGATTTGTAACAAAATTAGCACTGGCTGAATAGAGGCGTATTGATAACTAAATTCTTCTTATTTTTTTTCTTTTTTTATAATGGCTTTTACGCGCGACGTATGTAGCCAGTTGTAAATAAAATGAGGGAAACAAGAACCATACGTATCTACACTTACCTATCATACTAGGTACTTACATTATATTATGATAAAGTAAAGAGCGTAACTACCTAGTTTATATTCTTAGGTAGTTCTTATATTTTACTAAACTACAACTTTACTAAGCTGTTTATAACGAAGAAAGCACTCATAGACATCATGCATTATTACCCGAAACGCAACTCTATGGATACCATAAAAGTCAACAACGACCTTAATACAAGTAGGCCTATAATCTATGATTATTTAAACGCTGAGGCTTTTATTGTGTATTGTATTCATGTCGTTCTCATTACTCCCATGGCCTGATATGACAGAATTGGTTGGATTCGAGACAATAGTTGTCACATAATTATGCGAACTTATTACAGTTCTTCAATAACAATTCTACTATTTTGTATTTCCTTTACATGAAGTCCATCAATGTACCCGTTACGAGAATTAGACCAATAAAATTTGTCCACACTAAAATTGCCTGCCCAAAATTAATATTTTTGTTGATTTAAAGAGAAAGGAAAAGGGTTTTTTGTGTTGATAAAACAAAAGAAGGTGACGGATTTAAAAGAAAAAAATCACTTGTGTTTTTGAAATTTAAAATCCATACTACGGCGAGTAACTTAGTACGAGTAAATATCAATTGTAAATCCATATCCATACTTATATTATAAATGCGAAAGTCTGTCTATCTGTCTGTCTGTATGTCTGTCACCTCTTCATGGTTAAACTGCTGGACCGATTGTGATGAAATTTGGTAGGAATGTAGTTAACGACCTGAGGTCAAATATAGGCTACTTTTGGGCGCGATATAACCGAGTCCCACGCGGGGCGAAGCCGCGGGGAACAGCTAGTATGATAATAAATTAGTTGAAATATAAAAGAGGAGATAGTTTATTATAGTCTAGATTTTATTCAAAGCTTGCAAATTAAGCTTGAAATTCAAACCACAATAGCACCATAGACTAAAAAATACAAATAAATACTGTCAGCCACACGCCGTTGTCTATGAATATCATAAATTATTCGCACTTCATCCAAGTTGGGCTTCCATTCCGATTCGAAATTCGAACGACTTGATTGGCACAATCCACACAATAACACCCCACGTTTGTTTCCGTGTATTCTAACAATCAATTTAGAATTCTATTACAGAAGCAATGAGTACATTTTAGATTGCCTCCACAGTTATAATGTAGTAACATTCAAAGCGGTGTTTATTGCATTTAGATATAGGTATCTGTTATGTTATCGCGTGTTAGTAATGTCAAGTACGATGCTAATGCATTAAGTAAAGAGGAAAGAAATTGCTTAGATAGTAATAAAACTGAGTATTTTTTAGTCTCGATAATAATAATTTCAATTAACATTAATAGATATTAAACTACTAATCTGTAAACAGAAATAAAGATGACATCATAGTTAAAAAGGTAGCTAAAGAGTAAGTTAAGCGGACAATGGGCTTTGAGGAACAATCTGAGTATACAACCGGGAAAGCGCTTGAGAGAAAATATGTGTAAAAATAATATAAAATTACAATTCATCTGATAAAGAAATCACAATCTATCAAATAACCCACCCACACAATAAGCGAAAACTTAGACCTCAGTACCTAATACTTCTTAAGTAGGACTTAAAGAAGCTAGTCAAGTGAGTACAAGTACTTCAATGCTCCGTAGATTTTGTTATTTATTTTCATTTTATGTTATATTAACGGGAATCATAAAATTTTCCAATTTAGTATGCACTAAACCCGCATGGTTTAGTAAACACTCGCTTCTAATTACGTAAGGTCAATGCGTAACAGGAATTTCCCATAACGTATAATTCTATGAACTAAGAAATCATGGTGTAAAACGAGTATTATAACACGTTCTAAGTAGTACGTAAACAAATATTAAAGAAAAAAATTGCTAATGAGAAACTTCAACGCACTGATCGTCATCTGAAGGTACGCTTTGGACAAGGTATGCTTTGGACAAGGTACGCTTTGGAAAAGGTACGCTTTAGACAATGTACTATCATTTGCGAGTTCCTTTATTTCTTAATACGGCACAGAGTGTTTTCCAGTTGCATCATCAGCTTATGCTTTAGACAAGGTACGCTTTAATCATGGTACTATCATTTGCGAGTTCCTTTATTTCTTGACACGGCGCGATGTTTGTTTGGAAAGAGCTCCACCGACAAGAGCCTAGCTCTTAAATTTATATTGATGACTTCCTTTGTATTGTCTCTGTCACTTTTCTTATCATAAACAGGAGATAGGGAGTGATCTTTCCTTCATGCAATTTTTTTTTATCTTATACTTACCTTATTATTTTATTATCTTATCAATTCTAAACTAACTGACCCGGTGAACTCTGTACCGCCTGAATGCACTTTCCTCACCGTTTAAACCTTCTCTGAACATCCACAAAAATTTTAAGACCAAAATTAACCAAATCGGTCTAGCCATTCTCGAGTTTTAGCGAGACTAACGAACAGCAATTAATTTTTATATAGGAAACTACACGCCTTATTTCAAATTAAAATTCCAGAATAATAAGCGTGAATAGATAATTCATTTATTACAGTGTAGGTTTATAATTTATTTAGGATTCAGTTTCAAATTAGGATTCTAAGCTTTTGTAACTTAATAATACTAGAACTAGACGGTCGGATTGCCAACCAAAATACCTTAATACGGCTTGAACAGCTACCTAAGCTATATCAAATACCAAAGCTAGGAAATACATAGAGGAAACAAACGTTAGCGCTGTACTGTAGTGGTTCAATTATTCATTCGAAAATCAAAATGAATAGTAGATTGATAGATATTTTTCTTGTAACATAATACAAATATGAGTCATTAAACTCGGGACTCCGCTGGAATGATTTTGACACTTATTGTCATAGACTTAGGGTATGTCGAATCCAGGTCTCCTATCTGTTGTATAATGGATGATCTCTAGCTATGCAAGAAATTATTTTAATTATGAAATAGGTAAATTAGTTAAAAAGTTAAACGTGAACCGTCCAGTGAAAAAAAAATGACTGCAGGTAGAAAATAATGACAATCAAAGTATTAACTATACTGAAATCATCGAAAATAAATAAGTGTAACTTTATCAATAACAAAATCGCACAAATAGGTCATTGTAGCATGTTGATAAAAACAGCCTAAATGAATGCATGATTTGAATTTGAGACTTATGTAGAGACGTTAAATCTCGTTAAATAACAGTTTTTGTAGAAACTTAAGCAGATAAATAAACAAAGTAGTTCGCTAGAATCTTAAATGACCTTCCTAGCTTTTTCCTGTTTCTTAACTATTTTTCATCTACTAGCTATTTGCTCGCTACTTCACTTGCGTAATATTCACGGCAAGAAGTACCTACTTACTACGATGGCTCAGTGACCCAAAGTGGACCTTAGTCTCTAACACGAGAATTTTAGACCCCCTCTTGATTCTGCCTCAGCTTTTGAAAGGATTTTCAGGTCTCTATATACAGCATACCTCCAGAGGTAATTAAATAAAAAAAAAAAGATTGTTCCGAATGTTGAGTTGACCGTAGTACAATATATAGAAAAAGATTAATATCTATTACCTAGAATCCGTACAGAATGGTTTTATTTTTTTCTTTATAGCAGGTGAGAATTTATTTGTTATTTAACATATGCTCTAGTATTGGTATCCTTAAGATTATTCATTTTTCAAGAATTTGGGCACAAATTGTTATTTCACAAGTGGTTTTTCATCATCATAAACTGAACACATACAAGACACTTCAAAGAAGAATAAAAAGACTGAAAAATGAATAAAAGTAAAGATTGATTTTGAAAAACTAAGTAAGTATTGGTAATAAAAACAAGGGTTAAGTCCCTTGTTTTTGGGTAAATACCAGTCGAGAGGAACTGTAATAAAAATTTCTGTATAACTTTACATATAAGTAGAAAAATAAGTTACATTATTATTACAATCGGATTTCCGATACCTGGAAAAAATTATATGTACGCCTGTATAAGTGAATTTGAATGTTAGCGATGAACGCCTAGCATACTCGTAAGTATTTATCTTATCACAGCGATAACTGGACAAAAACCAATACATAACACGTTATGAATATGTTATTTTATATTTTAGACTATTGACGTTGCAAACTTGCGACAACCTTATCAGTCATTTCGAAATTTGCCATATCATGTTAACTATAACTGATAATACATAGTATAGTAGTTTTTTTTTTAAATTTATGCAAGTTTTTAGCATTTTTGAGGTAAATTCAGGTTTTTAAAAGTTTAAGTAAGTTTAGAAAATAGTTTGTATATTCTTAGTTAAGTTATATTAATGGATAAGGAAATTATTAGTTTAGAAAAATGTCTCATTATTGCAACATATATAGTTTATGATTTTTAATTATATTAGTTATTTTTTTGAGAATAGTTTTTAAGGTTATTTATTAAGTAGGTTACATATTTTAAAGTTATATAATTTATTTTTTAAGTAAATAATAAAGGTTTGTGTTATGAAAAAAAGGGAGAAAATAAACATATGAAATATTGTTTGTATCAGGATGTACATTGTAAAATGGCGACCTCTATAAACTGTATATAATATTCATTTAGTCAGACTACGTTTAGTCAATCGAATATGCTCGTTATACTTTTAGTAAACAAAGATAAAAATGAATACATGATGCAACTGAATGCACTCTCCAACTATAAGTATACTGTGTATATCCATTTATTTAAAAAAAACCTTCATTGGTCAATTATTATTGCCTAACAGTCAGATTTAAGTGAGGTTTAGGACATTTTTCAATATGTTTGTATTTAGTTTGCCATTCTTTGATTGGTAATTTTACGGTCCAAAAACTCAAGAAATAGCCGAAATTTAAATAAAAAAAACCAATGAAGTTAATTCTCTCATTAATCGGTGATTATACAAAAATCACACAAAAGTCGATAAACCATATACAGTAAGTAGTACAATGTAAAATAATTTGATTGTCGATGGCTAACAGCCGCAAACCCTAACAATTTATTTATTTGAAAAACTGCTTGCTATTATCAGAAGCGTACGTAGAAAAATGTGTCTTAAATTGATCAGAGTACAGTGTTATATGGAATGTTGTCATTTTACGCTAAAATTAGGGCCACAATTCACTGGTTCATACTGCGCCGAGGACTATGGATATGTGAGGGTGAGCTAGGGTTGTCGATTATAAAGTAAATTATAATAAAATTCTTATTTCGAGATTATCTGACTTTCACACGGTTATAAAGAAGATGTTAATTTATGCTAATATAGTTTAGTGACGTTAATTTTGACGGCACAGCTGAGTTTACAAAGTATACTTGCACTGTATCCATAAATATTATATAGTTTCCTATTTATACACTTGTTGCTTATCTATAAGTATCAAGAAATTCATAGTTATTTCCTCTTTAAGAGTACTTACCTATTTTCGATAAAAAGATGATTCACTTCATTTTTCAAGGTATCTCACCAATATTTTCGAAAAACTGACATCAGAGTGTGCATGGTCAATGAACCTTTTAACCGATACGATATTCATGAATGCGTAAAAGTAGGTTTCTAATGTTACACGTCTTTGTAGATATTGTTGTGGCGCTAGTGTCGCCACACACCTATGTTATACGTCTGACATCATCGACGTATTCTATAGAGAAAAAACTTAATTACTTACATGAAAAGAAGCAACAATTGCTCGGATTTTTAAATTATTTTTCTGAAATAAGTTCCCAAAAACCGGATTGCCATCCCCATGGGAAGAAAAAATCTATTGTTTGCCTATTTCCGGTGCCCTCATGGCGATCGAAATATCAAGCTACAAAAATGGACACAAAATAGTCTTGTACTTGACATGACATTTTGTGTTTGTATTTATTTTTAGAGAATTGGTCACGGTCGCGTCACGTCATGCGTCAATTGATTGCTGTGACGTCGCAGTTGGCAACCCTAGTGTAGTGAGAGAAGTGACAGAAGTTCCCGATTAATTACGTCTTGGCCCCTTTCGATATGCGTCGGAAATTACGGGATAGGGATGGCTGTATGAACCTTGGTCTTTTAAAAATTAAAAAAATAAATATAATGGCGAATTATATGAATCAAGATTATGTAACAAATGTTTGTACAATTAGATATTTTCGGGAGATCATTTATAGGTGCAGTTGGGTGCAGATAAAAGTGCCCTTTTGACCGGTACTTTACTTTCCATAGTGACTGGCCATCTTGATCTAGCCCCGACTGTACACAATGTTTTTGTACAGATATCGCTACCGAGGGCTTAAATCATTGCCGTGGGTAATAAATGTGAATTTTTATATGTAATGTGGTATTTATTCTTACCCAATTTTTGGCAGTTTAATTAATTTAACTATAAAGAAAATAAGAAAACACGAAAGATTATAGAGAAGTGGGATCAAATAAGTAAACGAATATTTGATATGAAACAAGAACAACTCTCTTGGGTCCGCTGGAAGATTCCTTCGGAAATAAACAGCGCCTCCTGTACTAATGTTCCTTATTTTATGTTTGTCCTGTATGTTTTTCTGTGTAGAGTGAGCCATATAGACAATATCACTTCTTAGGTGTAAGCATATAATTTGTAAATAGCGCGCGGTTTCAGGTAGTTTTTTTTTTAAATCTAAGTAGTGTAGGTGTAAGGGTAGGGTAGTATACTTTTCACTGTGGACCACTGTGTATGAAATGTTTACTAAATAAATATAAACAAATATTGCAACTTTTTTGCGTCGCACGAATTTTTTGTCTCCATCAAGAAAGTTCTTAGCATTAAAGACCGCCATTTTTTTTTTTCTTTTATGTAAACAACAAAGTTTTTGTCAATAAATAAATCAACAAATTCATATAAATAATTAAATTTAAAAAAAGTGACCTACACTGTGTGAATGCTTTTGTCCTCAAAGACATAACATAGATTTGATTTCCTTTTCAGACAATAACCAAATAAGGTCACAGATTATTAAGTAAACAAATTCGAATGCGAATCGCGTCGCTAGTTGATAGACCCATCAAAATGTAAATGAAACCTGTTTCTCGCAAAAATGTGCACCTGACTGTATTGCCTGGCTCAAAGAGGGTCAAAAGGGGATCAAATAGTTCGCTAATTATGACTTACAAAAGTTTCGAATCTATCTTAATTAGTCTATACTTATATATGGTTATTAGCACCCCATACTTCTATCTCTCACAGTATCCCTAAGGTAAGCTGGTAGACAATGCAATAGCATTAAGTTTTTACCTTTTGTAAACAATCTTTATATGATTGCGTGCAATAAAGTTAAATAAATAAATAAATAAATATAATAAAGCTGATCAGAGTGATGTTTGTTTGTTTTTTGAACGCTTAATAAGAAATAGTTCACGACAAAATATAGCGAAGCGTAATTTAGAAACAGCAGGATAAGCAGGCTTCGGGCAGAATTCAAAAATCCTTTTGCATTTGATAGTTCACGGCTTGCGAAAAGTTAAAGGCTTACTTACCTCCTTATACATAAATTTAAGCAAACGTTTGTTTTTTTTTTTTGAATATGGTACTTGCATATAGCCCTTACCACGGACGAGTAAAACTTTGGGTCACAGTTAGTTATAAATCGTCATGGTAATGACTAGCGACACTCCTCGGCTTCGCATAGGTGCAATGCTATATAATACATGGTATTATACATATAAACCTTCCTCTTAAATCACTCTACCTATTTAAAAAAAAACCGCATCTAAATCTGTTACGTAGTTTCAAAGATATAAGCATACATAGGGACAGACAGCGGGAAGCGACTTTATTTTATATTATGTAGTGATAGTGATAGTGATGATGAGTTAAAAATAAAACTGGTGAAGAGTATCTGCACTATTTAACAGTAGAAAATAGTTATACATTTTTTATCAGGCTAAAATATAAATCAGTCTATACATGCCTCATAATGCGAAACGATTTAGGTAATATAGTGTATTACTCTTAGTCTCAATGTGTCAAGGACAGTCCATTGTACTGCGTTAGTACAATATAATGTTTATTCTTGTAATATCTTTTAGTTTTAGTGTAAGCATTATTTATTTAACCTTTAGATTTTACTTTAAATTGCATTTATTAAATTAAAACTTTATTTTTACATAAAATAAATAAATATATAAAGACAAATCACACTAATAGAGTTAGCCCCAAAGTAAGTTCGAGACTTGTGTTATGGGATACTAACATATATAAGTAAGAACAATAAACATTTAGCGGATTCAACTCAATGCAAAAAGTATTCTCTAACACTCAACTAATGGGTGACACAGAAAATTTTGGTATTTCGATATAAGTTTATTTAGAAAACTTGTTCAGTATAGTGGTCTGTATCTGCCCTTAAAATATTTGCAGTTGATTTGTGTCCACCTTATATTTAGTAGTGACTAGCTGTCCCGGCGAACTCCGTACCGCCTGAACCTGCACTTTACTCACCGTTTAAACCTTCCCTGAACTTCCACAAATATTTAAAGACCAAAATTAGCCAAATCGGTCCAGCCATTCTCAAGTTTTAGCGAGACTAACGAACAGCAATTGATTTTTATATATATAGATTATATAGGTATACTATTTTCTAATGGATCTCTAAATAAATATATTACACAGGTATCAAAAACCTTTCAAAAAATATCCTCATTTGCTTTTGATTTTGTTATTCCTTTCGCGAACAGAGGGCGCCTACTACGTTTTCCTAGTTAAGAACAGGGCCGGATTGGATTGGCTATACCTATAAAAACAGATTACAGATAAAATACAAACATAGGCCCCTGAGCTACTAGAACCTAAGGAAAATAAAAATTATTAGTCGGCGACCATTGAAGTGCCGCCGAAATTGTTTAAAGGGTCCAATATCAGGTACAAAAGTGAAACAATACATCGCCCCCTTTCCCTATAGTGAAACAATACATTCCCCCTTTTACCGTCGTGAATTTATTTTGACATAATTATTGTTATTGCTGACTTACTCATTTTGCCTATTGTTTAAAAACAAATTTGTTTACACGAAAAATAATACATAATTATTGTATTTTTCTTTAACAATTTTTTTAATTATTATGACTTTTATACTTTTATTTTATTACGATTTAGTAAGGAGTATTTTATTGGAAACAAAATAAAGACTATAATCCAATACTAATTACTTAAACTAAAAAATAAAATACACATTTAAAAAATGAATTAGTAGTAGTAATAGTTAGTTAATTCTTAATTAACCGGAGTCGAATGACTTACATTCGAAAGCGATTGAAAATTATAATATATTATAATATAATATATATATATACATAATACACCCACCGATTTAATTATCACAGATTATAAAAATATAGCCCCAAAATACGTCCCTGGCGGGGAACTTGCAGATTTTTAGCTTTAACATTATGGCACCTACGCGTATCATATTACCTCGATATCATACTTACACCACGTTTTATCTACCATTCGAAACGTGCTCAAACCTCAAAGAGTACACATTCCGAATACGAAATAAATACTTTGAACGATAACCTCATTCTAAATAAAACTACTTATCAACTGAGTGCAATTTCTTGCAGTATACTTGCCTACCTACACTTGTTAGAATGTTTTAAAACCGTTGACTCGCTGAATCTAGACACAATACAATAACTCGTGTTATTTAACATATTCGTGCGCGAACCAAGCGGTAACAATTTAAAATTAATTTATCAAAAAACAAAGCGAAAACTAACTTATTTATTATATTATTTTACAACTAGCTTCCGCCCGCGGCTTCGCTCGGGTTAGTCGATTATCGCGTCCAAAAGTAGCCTAAGTATGTTCCATTCTCATGCTGATTCAATCAAGATGTCCTCCTGATTTCGGACTAAAAACGTCAAACATGCACTTTCACATTTAAGTATATTATTTGTATTGATATAATTTTTGATGTACAATTAATTCCCTTCGCATTTTCTTTTTTTAATTATAATTCTTTTTGATAAAACATTTAAAAGATCTAGATTAAGTTGTCTTAAACAGTATAGCTATAGTTATTTGTATCTAAAATGCTGCATTATGCATAGTATATCGTTACGAGTAAATTATTAATAGATACTCGATGCACAGAACACACACTGAATAACGATTGCAACACAAGCGAGGTTCCTTTGTTTCTGCAGCTAAAAATAATACGTAATCACTTTCCAAATAAACGATATAAACGCATGTCTAGCAACACTAGTTGCTCCTAGTGGTTTTACCCGCCCGCGGTGCGTGGAAGTACCTCTCCAAAAACAGTCTATTGTACTCATCATCATTTCGTGCAGGTGACACGGTCAATCGACCATGCACACCCTGGTGTCAACCGCTTTTCGGCCTCTGACCTGGTTTCTTTAACGAATATTTATTTATATTATTTTTATTTTTATTTTATACATTTGGATGACCAACAGCAAATAAATTTACATAGGTAACAGATTTTATAACAAAAAGCCAATAATAAGTCTTCACATATAGATACAAATTATGTGTTGAGATAACGGGAACGCCAAAACTACACTAGTTAAATCTAGCAATCAACCTGTTGATTAAAGTAGATAGATGCTTGTTATGTAAGTATTTATAATGCATTATAGTTGATTGTTTAGACGTGCAAAAGTTACAATTACAATTAATTTATAATTTATATATTATCAAAGAAATTACCATACAATAAACGTTTAGCCCTGTTAGGATTGGTGTTGAATATGTCTATGTCCAATGACCTAGAAACAGAGTTGAAATATCTACCCGCTCTCCACAAAAACGAGTTCTGCCTGTAGTTGGTTGACACCGTCGAAAGACTGATAGGGGAATAGTACCTACGCGATCTAGTGGGGACTGTAAAAGATAATTTGGACAAGAGTTCTGAGGAATCCACCGCTCCTGTGGTCAACTTCAACAGGTAGGTAATATCAGCGAAGTCGCGCCGCTTGCTCAGAGGCACAAGATGGTGCTGTCTACAAAGCGAAGAGTATTCTTTTGATAAATAGTCGGTTTTTAAACGGTAAGACAAATGTTTTAAGAATCTCTTTTGTACATTTTCCAACCGGTCTATATATATTCTATATCTAGGATTCCAAACCTGTGAAGCATATTCAAGATTACTTCGTACAAAAGCACAGTATAGAATTTTTTAAGTTTTGATTTCTCGAAAAGTAGAAGAACAACGTAGCACGAAACCAAGTGCTTTAGAAGCCTTAGACACGACCTTGTCAATGTGAGTGCTAAATGTTAACTTTTCGTCATGAAACACTCCAAGATCACTTACAACATTATTACGCTGAAGTGCCTCTCCCTTAAGGGTGTATGAAGAGTTAACTACTTTTTTCTTTCTTGTAAAAGTCACAACACAGCATTTGGAAGGATTTAGATCTAAGCAGTTAATACTACAGTAGGTCTCTAACCGTGCAAGATCAGATTGCAATGCCGCCACGTCGTCTTGCGACGAGATAACAGAAAAAAATTTCATATCATCAGCGAAACACAGAAGACGTGAAGACTGAAGGCAAGAATTGATATCATTAACAAACACGGTAAATAACAAAGGCCCAATCAAGGAGCCCTGTGGAATGCCACTTGGTATGTCAACCCAGCTAGACATGTAATTATTGATAACAACTGCTTGAGATCTGTTTTCTATGTATGACGCAAACCATCTTAAAAGATCACCCCGAACACCAATGACATTTAATTTAAATAATAGCCGATCGTGGTTAATGCGGTCAAAACACTTACTATAGTCTGTGTAGACAACATCCACCTGCTGACCATTATCCATCGCTTCTGTGACGTACTCGTTAAGAAGTATTAGATTATATCAGATGGCAGCCGGAACCAATGGCTTAACATTCCTTCCTTTTTTTGTACTTATCAGAAGGAATAACTAAAATCGGTTTGAAATAGTTTGAAACCCCTTCAAACAAACTTACAAACACTAGAAAATAATATATTTTTAATCCAACTAATATAATAAATGCGAAAGTGAGTGTATATTTATTTATTTATTTGTTTGTTACGCTTTCACGGCCTTTCTTCTGAACCAATCTTCCTAAATTTCGCATACACGTAGTTAGAAGTATTGAGAAGATAGGGTACCTTTCATTCCGGGATAAAGTTTTATAAAGTGAGAAAGGAGTCGTACCTCATACTTAGCGTCAATAATGCTCTACCTATTTAATACTTTGTGTCGTAGTGCATATTGATAACAACTCCATGTCCAAACCATCTAGCGGTGCCCTGATATGAATAATTTTTAGTTGTTCAGCTTAAGACGATACCTCGGTGAACACAAGCGCCACCATCAGTAAAAATAATTATTCACTGAAAACACAAGTTATCAAAAATCCGCCTTAGGTATGTAATTAAGGTTCTGGATCTGAAGTTAATTTTAACCATATTAAATTTAAACATATTAAATTATTAAATAATAGTTCCCTATTTCAAGCAATATTGCAATTTGTAACTATAGGGAACTATAAATAAATCCTCTAAATAAATAAATAAATAGCAACCCATCACTTTTGATTTCCTTTTTCAACTATCATCATGCTAAACGTGGTCTAAGGTCTTATGGCCCTATGCTCTGTCTACCCCGTATGGGATAAAGACGTGATAATATGTATGTATGTAAATAAATAAATATTGAATTTAATGAAAAATTTGTTGACTAGATTTTGTTGTAAAAAAAGTTGTGATACTGCAGGCAGGCTGTTCGTTATCCTTAATCTACCTTCAGCATGGCGAACTGGCGACCCCACCCCCAACGTGAAGGCCGGTCGCTATCGGGCGGCCCCCCTCAATACCTCCATTCCCGCCAAATTCCCGCCGATCCCGAAATCTGTCCGAAACACAGACGTTTACGAGTAAGCAGACCTAACATTGGTATATAATGACCAATCTCAAAATTATGACTCGTAATGACGAGAACGATTATACGTTTTATTCATAACTAGCGACCCGCCCCGGCTTCGCATGGGCATAAAAACCTTCCTCTTAAATCACTCTATCTATTAAAAAAAACCGCATCTAAATCCGTTGCGTAGTTTTAAAGATTTAAGAATATATAGGGATATAGGGACAGAGAAAGCGACTTTGTTTTATACTATGTAGTGATAGTGATACATATAAATTGTGAATATAACGTAATATTTCTCTTTTTGTCTTAATAAAATCATAAACCATCAACATTCTCTTCTAGGTGTAACAATACTAACGAAAATTGACTAAATTGATCATGAAGCAAGTCGCTATCTATGTAGCTTTACGTCAAGCTACATTTTGACGTCTTTATCCAATGATATCCAATCTATAGTGGTGTGTGTAAAGCCGAATCACTGAAGCGGTTTTGATGTGAGCATTAGTTTGTTTGTGTGCGTAGTTGGCACGCTGCAATTGGATAATGTTATGTCTGCTTTAACTATGTTTATATGTCTGTGGTCTTAACTTCCAACTCTCTATCGTACTGATCCCTGAGGTCGCTGAAAAACTCTGCTGAAGTTCTAAAGAGTAATACCGACATTCTAACTCACATATTTTATTGTTTGCTGGTTGACCAACATGTGTAATTGAAATTAATACTTAAAATAGTAGTAATTTAAATTACTTACATAGTTATATTATACGTTTAATTTCACTGTTATTAATATCACTTTATGGATTATAAAGCCTGAAATAAATGAATGTTGTTTTATTTTAATATTTACCTATGTTGTTGAATTAATCCATTGACGAATTGACATTCCTATTTGCTGATATATTTATCCTTATAAATAAGATGTCAGATTGCCTTAGAATATAACTAGGTAATAATTTTTCTTTTGGTCAAGACATGTTTATGGATATTCATTTATTTACTCGTAAGGCACAATATCAGGCTTCCAAAAGTAAAAAGAGAAATATGAAAGAGATAACCTTTATGGATATATTAAATGTATGGATTTACCCAAAGATGAATTTTGACAGGAGCACTATATAACATAAAGCCCTTCAAAAGACCACTTCGAGTTTTGGATTCTGTTTGGCGACAGTAAACTACAGAAAAGTATACCATTTCACACTTACTATTATACCTAAGGTACTACTCTAGGTATGTGACTCACTGTACTTACTGTATTTTACAATCACATGATGGCCACATTTAAGTATATTGGTAACTTAAATGTCAAGTGAAAATGTAATCTAAGTAACCAGATATAAGATCCAGCTCACCTTGATAAATTCATGCAAAACGAGTGCATTTTACTTTTCTTATTTCAGTACAATGCATGTACTTGCACAACGTTGACGAAAGAAAACAATGAACTCTACCTACTCTATAGGTGCCTTGTTAAATGAATCATTGACAACACAATAATTGATTAAAACATGTTGAATCACTGTATCCATTTAACATATTTTTACACGTCTTTTCCTTAGGGTTGGCTGGAAGAGATTGCATTAGCGATTAGCGATAAGTCCGCATTTGTACCTTACCTAGTTTTAAATCATTTTTGTAATTATCTGTTTGGTGCGTTAAAGAGTATTGTATTGCATTTATCTTTTACGGAGTAAGCAGAGCCTTAAATCAGTCAACCTAGAAGCTAAGCTAGGGACCTTTAGGATTAATTGCTCTTGTAAAATGAAAAACTAAATTCTACACGTTGCCAGCCCGCCGATCATATAATACCATTTCTAGGTTATCTGTTGATCGATTATTACGTTTTGAAAAAAACAGACATTTTTCTTTTGCTGGTATGAAGAAGGAAATTGTCGAAATAAGGGCTTTGGAAAGATTATATGACTGATTCTCAAAACACCAACCGAGCCAAAGATCAGGCTATCAATGAAGTGGTATTCATTAACCTAACTATCAACTTCCTTTATCATTAAGGAACTTTTTCTGAAAGTGACTAAACATAAATTCGTACAAAATATTCCTACTTTGTACTATCTTAATTTTACAATATATAAAACAAACTAATGAACAAAGATGGCAACACCTTAGGTGTAATTTGTAGAATATCACTAGTGTTACCTACAATGTAAATTTTAATTACCTACCATCGACTGCCGACAGAGGTCGACCCACTTTGGACCATTTTGTAGGTCGTATCGCGATTCGTGGTCACCACCTCATTACCAGAAACGAAATACGACTCGAGAAACACAATGCAGTAACATTCACTTCGCGGTTTCATCATCCGAAATCACGAACTATTCTAGTGTTCGCAGCAATGAATTAGACGCATATGCAAGCAGTCGACGAGGCAGATTGGAATAGGTACTAGTGCATACCAAGGCCACAGTTTACATTAAGAAATATGTCATTAACGCGTGGCTCATAATCTTAATTGCAGACAAATAATTAATGGAATAATTAAGAGGTATGTACTCTATGTCCTTATTTGGTTCATACCTCAAAGAAACAGTATTGTAATGATCACAGATTTTGAAATATATAGTATAGTTATAGTTTACGGACAATCACAAAGATTGAATTAACTTCACAGTAAAAAGAGTAGGAATAAAATAAAACAATCGATTACAAGCATTTAAAGAGAAATGACTTTCGAAACTACTTATAATTTGAAGAAATGTGCTTCCTAGATTTTACTCCAGTATAACCACATAGAAAGTCGCGCGCGTAGGCAAATTTGTTTTTATAATCTACTAGCTGTTCTGTAGGCTTCGCCCCGCGTGGGACTCGGTTATATCGCGCCCAAAAGTTGCCTATGTTTGACCTCAGGTCGTTAACAACATCCCTACCAAATTTCATAACAATCGGTCCAGCAGTTTAGCCGTGAAGAGGTGACAGACAGACAGACTTTCGCATTTATAATATTAGTATGGACTAGCGACACGCCCCGACTTCGCATGCCTATAAAACCTTCCTCTTGAATAACTCTATCTATTAAAAAATACCGCATCAAAATCCGTTGCGTAGTTTTAAAGATTTACGCATACAAAGGGATATGGACAGAGAGAGCGACTTTGTTTTATACTATGAAGTGATGATAATAACGAATAATCATTATCATGAAACAATTTCTTCGTTTAATATTCATGTCTTCTAAATTCCTTAATGTTTACATTAGATTTAGTACTAAGTAGTACTAGTACTAGTCTGTGATTAAGTGAAACATCTATAAAAAATCTATTATAGCCATAATAAAAGTGCAGATCGTAAAAAGCGAGTAGGTAATTGCTAAAAATCATTATAAGTAATATAATGTAGTTACCAACTATTGTTGTTTTGATCGCTAGTAAAATTTTATTTTATTTTATGACCATTTGTTACATTTAGATAATAGGCTTGTGTCCATTAAGAATAAATATAATGGATAGAGGTTTATAATGATTAATTATATTATGGAGAAAATAACAAACAATTTTAATTATTAAAAGCGTTAAAGATTAATAATATTTTTTTAAAATAAATTTCGTAAAATTAAACCTTTAGTCACGTGACAGTGAACACCAATCAGAAAGCGTTACGTCACGCCGTGCGAAACTCCAATCTTGTCTTTGACGTTTCGAGTATCACTACCGGTTCTTGATAAAATTTTGGTTTTTAACAACTAATATCAAGTTGATACAGTTTTTGCTAATTGTAATTTGAAAGAATTAACCATGGAATCTGGATTCAGCAAAGCAGACAATAATAATTTGCCCAGAATCGATGCCGTTATGCTTGGAAATTTTTTCGCGTCGAACATTAACTTTTGCTCATCTGATATTCGCAATGTTAAAACTTCCTTGTAAGTATAAAATATTTATTATAAGCTTAAATGCTATGTGATATTTCAGTTTGGTACACAAGAACTTAATGTTGTGACGTACATTTTGCAAGATACTGTTTACTATTTTATTGTTCCCTTCATATGATACTCCATATAATTAGTCATATCATTTGGCAACTAGAATAATAAAAAGAGTATGTTTGTAACATTCATTAGAAAACTGAAATGAAACGTTCACTCCTAAAAGTGAAACAACTTAACCTGAACTCGTGTATTTATTATTTAGAAAATAGGGATTCTACAAAACACATCTAGTTTGCTCGAATTATGTAATAGATTATATTGTGTGAAATACTTAATCAAAATGATCTTCACAAAAATACATTCTTGAACCTGTTGATAAAGTTTGTTTGTTTGTAATATCTTTATTGCTTTAAAATACATAGTAAATAGAACATTATTAAAATCAGAAGACAATGGCGGACTTATCCCAGGAAGGGATCTCTTAGCATAAAGTATGATCTCTAAAGTATGAGCATCATCTCTTCTTGCAAGTTTTAGCCACTTTTTCCGTATTTCTCCATTATTTGGAACATATATAAATAACTTGTTTGGCGTTTTTATAGTCGTGCTATCACACTGGGGCACTATACAGTACTTATAATATGAGAAATTTATTTTTAAACGATTAAAACTAGCCATAACGTACGAACACGATCGCTCTTTGGTTTGTTTCGCACGCCGTGACGTCATTCAAGACGCCATGACAGTCTTGTGCGTTTTGGAACCAAATTGAAAAATGGTTTTTTAAAACGCGAAATTTATAATGTAAACGCTCGATTAAAAATAAATAAACCTTTTTTTTCGATAAAATGCCTAATAAGCTACAATATTAAGCAGTTATTGAAATTTTGTCAACTAGCCTATTATTCTAGTATCGATAAGTAATCTTTTGTTCCAATAGCATTAATTGGCTTTGAAATTGCAAGATTATTTAAATGCATTTCATATTACAAATTAGTTGGTGCCCGGTAGCGGAGTCCCCGCTACCGTGGAAATTCCGGGATATAATATAGAATATTGTTGTCTCAATCAAAAAATCTAAGCAATCTCCATTCCAAATTTCTACCAAATCGGTTATGCCGTTTTCTTGTGAAAGAGTAACAAACACCCATATAGAAACGTTCGCGTTTGTAATTTTAGTAGGATTATTCTAATTTCGAAAAGTAATGCTTTGTTCCTTCTAAATAGCACTTATTTGATTTAAAATTGCAAGATAGATTATTTAAATGTATTCATTGTCAAATAACACCTTTACCTTTAGGGTAAGGCAGAAGCTACGGTACACCTTACAATTGATCCTGCAACTTCAGGCACTTATATTGCTATTCAATCTGTACACTACCTACATAAATTGCACGTATAGTGCATTTGATTATTCAATTATTCCTACATACGAATTAAATAAAATTGTAAAATAAACAATACTAGAAATGAGAATCATACATGTTTAGAGAAATACCAAAATTAATATCTAAAAAATTATAATGAAAAGTTAATGTTTATGTCTGTTTTATTTGTATACTAGCTGTTCCCCGCGGCTCCACCCGCGTGGGACTCGGTTATATCGCGCCCAAAAGTAGCCTATGTTTGCCGACTACCGAATTTCATCACAATCGGTCCAGCAGTTTAGCCGTGAAGAGGTGACAGACAGACAGACAGACAGACAAACAGACAGACAGACAGACTTTCGCATTTATAATATTAGTATGGATTGTTTTTATTCTTACTATTGTCCTGGTTTTCCTGTAAAAAGGGTTACAAACGTCAGTAATAATTAATGCCACTATTTTCCTTCCAAAATGAAGAGGATCTAAATGAGTTGTCATTGTCACGCTTAAATTATAATAATAATTATGCTCCTATAAAATAAAAATTGAAGTATCCTATTCTTAGGCAGCTCGAAAGTTGCGGTCGCTGCTCTTATCAGCCACCACAAGTACTGGCCTTGCGTGTTTCGTTATCAGTAAGTCGATTACGTATAAAGTAGTTTCCATTCTCTGATACTGATAGCAAATCAAACAATTCGTTTGATTTTGTACACTGTGACCTGTTTAATATGTTATTTGATTGATGTGTCATGTGAACATAGTAATACTTAGCACTGAATAGATACTGGGTATATTTTTACTAAAATAGTGCAGAAACCTATCTTATTTTTTTGGTGCCATTTTCATCGAAGGTCGGCAATCATAAATGCGACCTAGGAGTTTACTACCGTCTTTTAAAACCATGCAGGATCCAGTAAGTGGGACAGCGCAATACATGATGTAAGGCGACTTCTCCCTCACTCAATCGTTCTTGCATGGTTTTAAGAGATGGTGGTAAGCCATTAGCAGGTGGTAACCTGCACCTTTGAGACAGCCGCTCGGAATAGGGATCGCGTACTTTTATTGTACCATTGACGTAGGTTTTTAACCGAGAAATCCTTCTTCGTCTAGGCCTCCTCCTGCCTTGGAAATTTATTGCCTTGCAGTATAAGATGAAGGAGTTCGTATTTGTTGTTACGCATTATGCGCCTATTTATTACAATTTCCTACTTTCACCGTTTTCAGAATTTCGAGTTTGTGTCTCTCTCCATCTCTTCCTGAGATTCAATGAAAGAATTTAATTCAAGGTAATATTTTTGACCGAGCGAGCGATGCGAGCGAAAAAAAAAAAACAAAACAAATAAAAAATTGGAAAGAATAACATAATGTTTGGGTTTGGATCAAGGCAAGACGTAGGGAACTAAATTGTGTCATAAATGTCAAAATTGGCCTAAACAAGCAGTTGTAGATGATTTATAAATAAAAATAAAATAAAACGCTAATACAACGCGAATACTTGATACTCGCGAGGTCTAAGTTCGGTCTAAGAACTACTAGTTTACTGTTAACGAAGCTCCGTAAGAAATAAAAAGAATTGAATAAGTATGTAAATATAAAAGTCTTCTTGATAGCAAAATAAAATTTTGATACCCAAAAATAGACACGCTCAAAATGCTGCTAATTAACCCGTAACCACTTGTATAAAACTTTTTCGTGTGACTAATTATAACACTATGATTGTAATCGTTAATTATGAAGTCGTAAACTTATTAACATTAATGCAGTGCTAAATGCAATAAATTGTTATGTAAATAGCTGATAATGCAACGGATAGGACGTCCTTTGCTCACTGAAAATTATTTAAATGATTTATTTTATAAGGTACTAGCCGTGCCTGGACTTCGCCCGCGTGGTCAAAGCGTACATTAGTACTGAACATCTCTTTGACCACGCGAAGAATTAGTTTGTTTAAACGAGTGTAAATACTAACCATCAATTACAAAAGAAGGTCTTAACATTAAAAATAGGTTTTAACTATTATCCATCCAAATAAAGTTAATATTGACAGGTGAGATAGTGTGATATTAATAGGTGTCAACTTGATTTGGGCGGATAATGTTCTAAACCTAGTTTTAAAGTTAGACCTACCTTTGCAGTAAGACGGTAAATCTTTTGGTCGGATTTAAATAATTATTTTTGCATTTGATAGGTTCTATTCTTACAGCTAGACATAAGGGATAATACAAAGCTATGTTAAGTACGTTGACATCTCTCCCCCTTCCCGGTTGCTTCCTCAGCTGCAGGTTCTATTGGCATAGAAAAATTTGCGTAGAATCACGACGCGCAGCTTGTAACTAATAAATACTGTAAAAGGACGTCCTAATCCTAGTTCTTAGAATTATTTTTATGCTTTGTTTTACATTTTACAAATGTATATACATATACATGTACAATCACTACTATTTAGTGATTTTTCATTAATTTCGTCATTGCGGGCACTAACTTTAATTTTAACAAGAAAAACACTTTTTCTATTTAACCAATATTATTTTTTGACAAAATCATTACCTTCGCCTAGTGTACGGTTGGTTAAAAACTGGAGCGAAGGTAAATTCAATAAATAAGAGATGAGCTACGTTCTACGTCTACGTAGTTAGGCGCGCCTAACACGCAGGCTAGCAAGTAACTCATTGGGACATGTTATAAAATATATACTCACTACACTAGCTTTTGTCCATAGCATAGAATTGTATGAAATTTATTTATTTAAACTTTATTGTGCTTTAAAAGTACAATTGGTAATCTAAAAAAAATTACAGTTATTTAAAATCTTTATATATAAGTATTATTATATCTAGCTATGATCTAAGATCTAGCTGTGGGCCTCGCCGATACATGGTGTATGTGTTTAGTATGTTAAAGTATTTACACTTTCTTGCACACTACAGTACACGACACTTAAAAAGCCGACCTTCCCAAGAATTAGGCTATCCAATAAAAAAATCCCTTTTACAGTGCCAGAATTAAAATGGCGTACAGATATTAACTTCAGCTTTATTTTGGATATCAGTAACTATAAACTTCGAAATTCGAATCTTAAATCTTATAACTTCTAAATTCAAAATCTTTGTAAACGAATTTGCACCATTTTTCTCAAACCTCAAAATCAAGCTAAGCAAATAATAATATAAACAGGATAATTCGACCGCGCAGCATTATTGGTTGTCGAGAGAGCGGTCGACCTCAAATGACGTCACTGAGGTCGCTCCGACGCTTCCGACTATGTGCCAAGCAAGTCGGTCACAGTGAATAATATTGATTATGCTAGTGGTTGTATGGGGCTTGTCTTATCTGGGAATTTAGTGAAACCCTCCGCTCCTCTAACTGGTTTAGTTACATACCTGCGATACTTCTATTCTTTATGTCAAGTGTTCTCTGTGAATTTCTGAATATCTTTTAGGGAACTCTGTTTAAAAAATAGAATTTAATCTATCTTCTTCGTCAAAGCGTCCTTTCCTGGCTGCATCCTTAGCCCACGTCTCAGAGCCCAGGGTACGCATTTAATCATGATCCTGATTTGGCTGTACAGATTATTACAATAGAGCGACTACCGTCTAACCTCCGTAACCATTTTTAAAGGGGAACCAGTGGATAACACTGTCAGACTTTCAGGCTAGTTAAAAGCATCTAAAATAGTCTAACGACTGCCATCTAGCGATAAAAGCTAGTACCAATCCGAAGCACAGAGGAGCTCAAGGTAGAAATTAATCTATCTATCTTTCCTAGGTTATAAAAATTGAATTTCACTTTAATATCCAGTGCCTCTACATTTTACTTACACTTTGATTAATATAAAATGATATTTCTTGAAATTTTAGTTAACATGCTACCTACCTGCCTGCATTTGTGGAGACTGGGTTCTGTATATCTGTGTTTATCTAGTTATCTTTGAGTTAGTATCCCATTCCACAAGTTTAAACGTTTACTGTGATTTATAAGTACATTTTTAATTATAAAGACAAATTCTTAAGTAAAAATGTTTCGTCATCATTTCAGCCGCAGGCTGTCCACTGTTGGACAAAGACCTTCCCCAAAATTTCCAGAACGACCGGTTGGAAGCGGCCTGCATCCACCGTCTGCCTGCGACCTTCTTTAGGTCATCTGACCATCTGGTCGGTGGGTGTCCGACGCTGTGCTTGCCGGTGCGTGATCGCCATTCGAGAACCTTTCTGCCCCGTCGGCCATCGGTTCGTCGCGAATGCCCTGCCCACTGCCACTTCAAAGAGATAATCCGCTGAGCAAATCCCTTCGAGACCGCATCAGAAAAACGTGTTTACTTCTACCGATTTAGAAGCTAATGAATTATTTAATAACAAAACTCAAAAACAATGTCATTTTGGGCGCAATGCACTCAGCGATGCAGTGGTAGCGCACCGCAATGCACGTTTGATCAATTAAATGATATGGCACGGACGGAAGTATGAATATTGATGAAAGAATCGCTTTGTGACCGCGGGCAAACTTGTGACAGTGTCTTAATTTTAGAATCTTTTTATTGAGAATTTTAATCGCTTGGTTATAATAAAACCGGCCAAGTGCGAGTCAGACTCGTGCACGAAGGGTTCTGTGTGCCCCATTGTTTTATTTTTAGTATTTGTTGTTTTAGACAACAAAAATATATTATCTGTGAGAATTTCAACTGTCTAGCTATCATGGGTTCATGAGATTTAGATTTAAGCACGGTAAATATTACCGTGATTTAAGACAGACTGACAAAGTAATAGGGTCCCGTTTTTATCCTTTGGGTACGGAATCCTAAAAATGACGTATGCTAAGCGCATCGATATCGAATCGCATTGATTTAAATTGCGTCTAAAGCATTCTACTAATTATGTCTTTCAAAATAATTCGTAGAGGGTTTTTTTTCGTTGGTCGGTCACGCACTTGCTTTATGTACCTACTTATATCAACTTATAGATGCAACAAAGTTCATTATCTGTTTTAGATTAATTGTAGTGCAAATATAGTATTTGCTATTCTAATCTCACAATTTTTATTAGAAACTAGCTTTCTAAATTTCAGGATGATTGGTTCAGTAAATATGGCGTGAAGAGGTTACAAACAAACAAATATACAACCCACTTTCGCATTTATATTATAATACTAGCTGTTCCCCGCGGCTCCGCCCCGCGTGGGACTCTGTTATATCGCGCCCAAAAGTAGCCTATGTTTGACCTCAGGTCGTTAACTACATCCCTACCAAATTTCATCACAATCGGTCCAGCGGTTTAGCCGTGAAGAGGTGACAGACAGACAGACTTTCGCATTTATAATATTAGTATGGATTAGTTGTGATACTTGTGGCTAGAATATTTTGTCATTACTTGCCGGCAACATTCTTAACTATCTCCTTTTTGTTCACAGCCAGTGGTGGACATGAATTATTGCTGTAGGACAACCACACGATCATTGACTTATTATATTCATCTTTTTTTTTAAACTTAATAGTGGTAGACCACTAAAATATTTCAAAAAGGTATATCTTTGTCAACCAATAGCGGACAGCGGCTTTAAAAATAATAGCACTGTCCAACAGTAGTCCGGTGGTGGACAATAGGATATGTTTTAGTTTAGTATCTTATTACTAATCCTACCTTAAATAAATATTAAATTGTATGGAAATGGAATTTGATTTTTTGTTGTTACAAGCCGTATATATAAACATATTATTTATTAGCAACGATTCATGATGGGCTGTTTGGTAAATAACAGGACCCCTTTGGTAATTATTACTTAGGGCATGGATTCCTAACAAAAAAAAAAGATATTTTGATTCGTTCATTCATCAATACATATAATAAGACACTAAAATGCGAGTGTCTGTACATTTAATATTTTTCAAAAAAAACTGATTGAGTGCGATTACAAAGGAGTAACAGAAACCAAAAAAAGAGTTTTTGGAATTTTTGTCTGTCTGTATGTATGTATGTATGTATGTATGTCTGTCTGGTACGTTATAACTTCGAAAATACTCAACGGATTTAAACGCGGTTTTCACAGTTGGATTACATATGATTAGGAGCGTTGTCAAAACTTTGTTTCGTCAAAATCGGTTAAGGGAAAAAGAAGTTATGGTCGATTGAAAATTTACTTCAAACACTGCTTCAAAACTTTTAATGCGTTTACTTACGTTTAATTTAATTTAGATAAGGCTAGGATTTCTACTTTTTATTATCCATATCAATAAAGACGAAAACACGCACTGCACCTATTAATTTTAATAAAATAACACATTGAATTTGATCGTAAATTTAGTAACATAAAATCTCAATAGATGGCGCGAATTTGCGTACCTATAGACAAATCCCATTTGAAATTTCGCCAATTTATAACAACGGATGTTGGCCTATCGGTAAAGGTCGTAGATCATATTTTTAAGTCGAGGTTTCGAATCCTGCTATATATGACTTTTTTTTTACTTACTTTCTTTTACTTGCTTTTTTTTACTTACTTTTTTTTATTTACTTTTTTTTTTCGTTTTGTATTAATTTTTAAGAATTTTTTAAAACTTTAGTAAAGAAATGTTTCAAGAAAGTACCTGGATCGAATCCTGTCACAAACAATAATTTTATGATTTCGTGTTTTATTTGTTTTCTAGAATTATTTTCTTACTTTTTTTTTATAATTTTGAAAAGAAACAAATAAATTCATTTGCAAATTTATTTCAGGATAAACGATATCGCAACCCCTTACAAATCATATCTAATAGTTTGTCATTGACGACATTGAAAAAGAAGATTAATCAAATGGTTGACTGGTAGAGAACGCTCTTAGCGTTAAGTCCGTTAATATATAAGTACTAGCTGTTCCCCGCGGCTCCGCCCCGCGTGGGAATCGGTTATATCGCGCCCAAAAGTTTATGTTTGACCTCAGGTCGTTAACTACATCCCTACCAAATTTCATCACAATCGGTCCAGCAGTTTAGCCGTGAAGAGGTTACAGACAGACAGACTTTCGCATTTATAGTATTAGTATGGATATGGATTTTGTACTTATCTATCTATCTTTACATATAATAGGACAGTAAAAATTGAATGTCTGTACATTAAATATTTTTCTAAAAAACTGATACGGGGCGATTAAAGAAAGACGTGTAACAGAAACCAAAAAAAACAATTTTTGGAATTTTTGTCTGTCTGTCTTTCTGTATATCTGGTACGTTATAACTTCAAAACTACTCAACAGATTCGAACGCGGTTTTCACAGGTGGATTACATATACGTTCAACAGTTTTGTCAAAACTTTGTTTCGTCAAAATCGGTTAAGGGAAAAAGAAGTTATGGTCAATTGAAGTTTACTTCTACTTAGCACTGTTTCAAAACTTTTACAGAGTTGAATCCGGTTTACATAAACGTATTTAATATAGATAAAGCTACAATTTCTACTTTGTTTTATCGATATCAATGAAGACAAAAATACACTGCAGTCTCTATTAAATTTTAAAAAATTAACACATTGAATGTGTGTGGGCGTATAATTTAGTTACATAAAATATCAATAGATGGCGCTGAAGTTAATTTAATTATTTTTTTCTCATATGGTATTATAGCAGATTGAAATTTTTCCAGCAATTAATTCTAATTATTTAAAAAAAATTTTGGTTGTTTATTTAGTTCTATTGGTTGGTTTGTTTATCGGTCGTTTGTTGTATTGTATTGTAAGCTATTTGAATTGATTAGTTGGTTGGTTTGGCTTTGGTTTAAAAAATAATCAAACCAGCAAGTCAGTTCAGTTGTTGTTCGACGGAACATACGGTCGTGTCGTAAGGTCTAATTTAACTAACATAACACTATTTATTGAGTTAGGTTCTAATGACCCTGTAATAGGCTGCGTCTACTCTTTTAGAGAAAAATATGTGATAGTATGAATGTTAATATTTTCAGTTTGATATCGTAGCAATGTAATGGCTTTATAAAATTGGCACGGGAATAGGATACTACTTATAGATTTAACTATAGGTCTGGCTGGATAGTTGTAGTTTCCACAGGTTAAGCGAAAAGCGAACTACACGCGGGCGGAGCCGCGGGCAACAGCTAGTTGACAATAAAATAATTCTTCAATAAATCATAAAAAATTAAACTAAGACTACTTTAGAAAGAAGTTAAAAAATCACAAAGCGAAACAAAACAAAGTTTTTGTTATTACTTGTGGTTGGATTCGAACAAGGTCGTCGTGGATGTTCGCGACGTGGATAATTTGTGCAGTCTCCATTGAACGCTTGAAACTTTCCTAAAGAACTCGTTTCGCAAATCAGCAGCGATGTAATGAATCGTATCGATGTAAACAAACTATCAAGATATTCAGTAGAAATCGCTTTAGTTCGTGTCGTCATCGCATGATTGTCAACAGTCGCCAACGCAATACTGCTTTGATGAAAATGTGAATGTCTATTAAAGAAGTTTTTATTAATTATGAAGTATACACACACTTAAGTAAAGTATTAAAATCTTGTAAAGTACCTACGATCTCATTTAAATATAAAATACCAATCTCATTGGAAAATTGTTACGGTAACTATGACTACTGTCAGTAAGTAGGTATAGGTCAGTTAAATAGTAAAATGCTGAATGGAAACAATTTATGTTTCTTTAGCAAATGTATTTTTATAATCTTTTTTGGTACTTTATTGTAGAAGTCTATTAATTCATTCAAATGGTGTAAGTGTCACGGTCAATTGACCATGCACACTCTGGTGTCAGAGTTCTCAGGGATCACCGTGGAAGTCCATTGAAAAAATATGATGTTGTTTATTTATTTGACAACTTTTGTAATACAACAAAAAAAAAAAAGAAGTTACAATCATGTGCGGTCTGTTAGCAGCAGATTCATAGAGAATTGTACCACTTCGGCCATCAGCGCCATTTGCGAGGTAGGAATATAGCCCGCGCTCGCTTCTCGCGTGATCGCATTTACACCGCTCTCGTTCGCCGGTCGTGAATTTACAACACAACCTCGCGCGGTCTTGATCTGTTTTTATACAACAGTAATACCGATACGAAAAGCCATAATGGATACGGTTTTTACACACACAACTGCAATGGTGTTTAAGGAATTACAATATGAATGATCGCCGTCAACATTTTATTAACTATCGTTGATTTGATTGAATGTCTGGTCTAGCGGATTGCATTTTTTGCCTGTCTGTCCGAGTGAAACGGTGTGTTTAACTGGTTTACCTGATGCGATGGAAAGATTTATTTTAGTCACGATAGTAAACGGGTAGACAGACCTTAATTTTGAAACTACCAAACCCATGCCAAAGCGCTACGCCATGCGATAAGCACGATAAGTACTTATACGGTTGAAGTAGGTATGTGTGTTTATATCTACACTTATGCACTATATGATGAATCTACGTGGCAACACGGAATATATCTTTCTCTGCAAAAATGAAATGCGAAGCCGGTGTGGAGCTTTGGTAGCATACACATTTTGTTTATCAGTTTATTTTATTTGTAGGAAAACTACCCATTTTACACTCCAATACTAAGAACACGTGGACTGAGCTACTACCTACATGATTGTAATTCTCTCATTTAATTTACTCGTGATTGCTTGAGGAAATTCGTTTAAGCGTTGACATTGGTTTTATTATCCGATCATCCTGTTATCGATTGAGTCTTCCTTTCTAGTAATTTACTACAGAGACTAACTTCGCCTTTTTAGGACACCAATCATTCTAATTAGTTGAATAATGAAACATGTTCCAGGCTACTGAAGTACGCATTGGAAAATACCGGCCGGAACATATTTCACACGTCAATGTTATCAAGTCATGCTTATATCCGATTCCAAATTTCTTACTTCATTGATAAAGATTTCCATTCATTTTGAATAACTATGTCTCAGTGAGTTAGCTAACCAAAGACTTGATGTTGGTTTTGATAAAAAATATCAAAGTACCTAGGTATATACTCTCTTATCGGAATTTATTGTACAGTTCTGTGTATAATAATAGCTCCAGTTAGCAATATGCTCGTATCTGTTAAATATATATTTTTCATATTTTAGTTATATCTTTGCTTCGATATACTTAGCTTAGAAATGCTATTAAATTTGTCGTTTGTACATATAAAAGATATAGTCTTGATAAAAGAAATTATGTTTTTGATTACATCGTTAAAGTGAGGAAAACCACGTGAATTTGAAGCACGTCGTCATCTATCAATCCCCTCTACACTATAACATACAATATTTTACATAAATTAGTTTCAATTTTGTATTTATCTATTACTGATATTATGTTGATAACCGATAATACACGCCGTGAACTTAATTGAAACGTCAGTATTGTTTTTTTCTTTATCTATAGATATACTATATTTACTTTTTCAACTACTGCAAGTAGGTATATTTGAAAATTTAGGATTCGATTTTTGGGATCATATAAGTAGGTATTCATCTCAGATTTACCTAAAATCAAATAGCTACCTACCTATCAGATGATCTCGGATTAAACAAAATCGACTGATTGAGATAGGTAGGCATACGAAGCACACCTACGAAGATTTATTATTATTGTTTAGATATTTTTGTAATTTTCTTTGTTAGGTATGACATCTTCAGTTTAAGCAGTTATTAACAACGCCTCGCTTTTATATTTTATTAAGTCCAACAAAGATAATGTTATGCGTTGTAATTGTATATATACTTATGTCAATTAGTCGCGTTATAGGCGTCGCTCGACCTCCTCTCGACCCCCCGCCACCCAACTTCCTTTTGCTCTCTTTTCACTTCAAGCAATTTTTAACAAATCAGAAAGCTATAATCTGAGTAAAATAGATAAAGTTATTATGTAGCCTTTTCAATAAATAGGACTACATAAAGAAGTTATTTTTTTAAATTTGCTAAAACTAAAGAGAACCTTAGCTAAAACACAAATGACACAAGGTTGGTGTCTGTGATGGATAACGTTTAGAACCTTTATAATTGATGATTTAGCTGTGAGTCATGATTGATCAATCGACATAAATTAATGACTATCACTACGCACTTAGAATGCATTTAAAATGGACGTGAAACGGTCGGTCCCACGAGCCTCGTCGTATAATATCGTGCTGAGGCCGAATACACCACGTCTCGTAACTCCACCGTCAAATGATTTGATGTTATATCAATTAGTGCGTGCCAGATGCCTTTCCACAGAAAACCAGTTTCGGTCCCTTTTATTGCAGGTTTGAGCGTAGCCAACCTTTGTTTTTAACTCATAACTACATACTTACTCAAAATCCTAATTATAACAAAGCTATAATTCATCAAAACAGTACTAAGAGCTCAATGAAACTTTACTGCTTTAAAGTGTTCATTGTGCCAGAGTTACATAAAATTCAATTACGAAAGAAACAAACCGACACAAAAGAAAACCGATTGTGTCCGGCTCTCAAAAAAGTTGGTGAAGCGTTTGCCTACCTGCTAATTAGACAAAGAGCTCGCGATCGCCGCGTCAGTGACACGATACACAAACATGCACACACTGATACATCCGAAGATACGGTAGTGTACGCTCGCTACGCGTTGTGCGGGTGGGATTCGGGCGAGAATTGGCGGGCAAACGGGCGGGGATCGCGCGTCTGACCGCGGGTAGCAATCGACTCACACTGGGTTCAGTTGCCTGGCCGCAATGCACGCGGCATTTCATTCGAGCAACGGGCACGAGCGAACGCTGTGAACAGCTGATGGGCCGGCTGCCTTCGCGCACACCTGTGTATGTACGCACTCTCTCTTTCTCGCACGCCGCAAGCGCACCATCTTGCCCTGAAATCGGTGACGTGACGTCGGAATGAACCCCGTGTGAACGGCAGTCATGTGGCGGGCGGTATCTGTAGCACAGCAGCTACTGATTATGTTTGAGTTGTTGCTAGGTCACTTACTAGATTATGACAGTTGTCGGCACATTTACCTCATCGAAAAGTGCTTATGATGCATTCATGCATAAGGACATAATTTCATATAAATAAAAATACTTCGTCTTTTAAATACATATTGAATAAACTTTAATGATTACATTATTAAATAAATGCTGACTATACTGATAGATTGGATTTTAAAAATACCGATACATATAGGGTAAGCGTTACTGTAGCGTTACGATATTTTTTTGGCATTACAAATAGGTACTTAGGTACTTACTTTTTTATATCGAAATTTCAGATTTGGGACATATTCGAGAAATTAGTGTAATGACAATTCAAAAGACTTTTTTTATTGTAATTTTGATTATAATATATTATATCTTATGCTGTCCCGGTTGCATCTTTAGCCGACCCATGGTCCGCTTTACTACTGTACCCATTTAAAAAAAAAATTGTCTCAACACTTATGCTTAAAGATAAGTAGTAAAATATGATTGACAAAATATTTGAAAGAGAAAGAAAGAAAAAATACAGTTTATATGCAAAATTAGTACAGTTGGCCACATAGAAAAGTAGATTAGACAAGGTCACGTAGTACCACGTAGTTGCGTAGTAACTAATTATTATAATCTGTGACAAGGTGTAAGAGTAACTAATGAAATAAAGTTGCTCTTACAACTTAACTGGTAGACTTTTCTTGTGGTCCCCTGTACATAACTTTATACAAATCTGGTCATCATCATCATTTCGAGTAGGTGTCACGGTCAATCGACCATGCACATTCTGGTGTCAGAGTTCTTCGCAACCGCCTCTCGGCCTCTGACGTGGTTCCTTTAACGACTACCAGATGGCAGTCGGGACCAACAGCTTAACGTGCCTTCCGAAGCACGGAATCATCTTTATTATCAGGCAAACAGGTGATTTAAGCCTGCAATGTCCTAACCAAACTGGAAATTACTAAACAAAGTATCCCGTGGGAATCGAACCCACGACTCCCTGGTCTACAGGCAAACGCCTGGACCACGGAGGCAGTTACAAATACATTATAAATCTGGTGAGTTTTATCCATCCATAGCAGCTTCCATGATATCTATGACTGAAAAATGGAATATGTTAATTTGTGATCATCGACCTGACACAAGACACAGGGGTTTATTCATTACGGCCGCACTCCAGCCGCACTCGCCTAGTCTAGTATTTAAGCAGATGCACTCTGTCTACATAGAGTAACTATAATGGTGTAGTTTGCACGCATACGGCCACCTACAAGTAGGTATAAAATTATTTTTGCCTTGTTGATATGGTTACAAACGTGGATAAACAGGAATAAACCTTTCCCTATCGTCAATCACAGAGGTCTATGGTCGGTCTTTCCGATTGAATGACTTGATTTCTGACTCCGAGCGAAACCAAATAACAATGGCAATTTTTAAATTAGGTTGTTACCTTTAGTACCCCTCATAAAGGGGATTTGAATTTGAATTCAAGACATGGCGTTGTTGTGGGTCACGGAAAATAGCGAAATGACGAAGATAATAAAAACGTTGGTGGTGGAAGAACCAAAAGTAATTTGGAGTATTATGTAACTTCGACTTCTAGAAGAAACACCAGCATTAATATTTAAAATTATTATACAATTAATAAGCTTGATCTTTTTCTACCTGTCAACCAGAAATGGAGTAAAAATTTAATTGTGGTACCGGAATTTGATTTAAAAATATATCTACTTACCACTTTTAGCAAAACATTGATCTAGAAGTACATATGTAATGCTTATGGTTACTACATCAATTCTTTTCAATGCTTATAATCTTGGTTTGAACTTTGCTAGCGCGCTCTACTACATTGCTTAACTGATACTGACTCTAAGTTTCTGCCATACACCTGGCTATTTAATTTACAGTAGCTATAAAAATATACGACTGTACAATACAATATACTCCGATTTAATGTATGTTGGATTGTACAGTGTGTAATTAAATATTGGTCAAATATTGGTGAAATACTGGTCAAAAATAAATAAAGAGTAAAGCCATTACGACTTGACAAAAAGAAAAAGATTAAATATTAGCATTCTATTTGGTTTAGCTAGCTTGAATGTCGTTTTACAACTAGAGAAACACATCCATTTTTGTGACTACTTAGGTACATCTAATTTCAGTTGGTTTAAGATGTTAATATGTGTTTTTTGTAAATAAGTTTCCTGCGACCACTATTGCCCGCCATTAGATAAGAGATGAAGAAAAGTGAACTTTTATTATCGAGAGCAGATTTTCCTATTTGAAATTTAATCTATAGACAATTAAGTATTATATCCAAATCTTTAGCAGCTCATAAATAGCAACTGGTTTTAATATAATTCCGTCGTCATCGCAGAGGGAGATAAAAAAATGGTTTTACAGGGAAGAAAAAATACCGTAATTAATTGGTAGATTTTGCGTAAAAAATAAAATTAATGATCCTTTAGTTAAACTATAGAATACATAATCCATACTAATATTATAAATGCGAAAGTCTGTCTGTCTGTCACCTCTTCACGACTAAACTGCTGGACCGATTGTGATGAAATTTGGTAGGGATGTAGTTAAAGACCTGAGGTCAAACATAGGCTACTTTTGAGCGCGATATAACCAAGTACCACGCGGGGCGAAGCCGCGGGGAACAGCTAGTATAGAGTATAATAACCTATAAGAAGTTCTAATTCAAGATCCCAGAGGCTCCAGACGTATTTAACTTAAAATTGCGAAGGTCGAAATCTATGGTATTTAATAGTGTAAGGTAAGGTGCCTTTAACGCTAGCAAAAGAGCTAAGTTGTCTTTGGAGCTTTGAATCTTACTATATTCCTCCAACGAAAGGAATGTCTACATAAAACATTTACATAGGTTCAGTCGCCTGCAGAGAAACCTGACCCCCTGCCTGTTAAAAATCAACAAAAGGGGGGTCAAGTTTCACTGCAGGCGACTGTACATACGAGTACTTAATTTAATTGATATTTACAGCAGCCCTTTTGCCTTTTCAAATCAGCAGTGACATACCCACTGACTGATCCACTTTCCGGATCGCGAACGACCGTTCGAAAATTGAGAAAGAATAATGTCTCGTTCAAATTTCGAACGGGAGCGCAAATTCGAACACCGCACCACGGCTGCCACAGTATTTCCAACTTAGAAAATTTATCCGTTATTAAAGTTAATAAATAAGTTCTAAATTATGGTACGTACCTATTTAGTGATACTGAAGAAGTGCGAGGCAAATCATATTAAATGTCAATTAGAAGTTTTGAACCATATAGGTAATTATCCTAAGTTTGCCACCCCACCCAAGAATTTGATTTATGATCGGTATTGACTTTCAATAATACGGGTTGACGCTAAGCAGGCGGGAAGTCACAAAATTTAGTGTAGGAGTTAGGGGAATAATTAAATAACAACGCTAAATAGGACCCCTAAACGTTGACAAGCAAGACTACTTTTAGGATGCTTTGAAAGATCTTTGCATCAGGTCCAATACACAGCTGCTATGAAGAATCTGGTTATTTTGCTAGCTATTTAATATCTCATCGTTTTGTAGAAAATGCCCCGGACTTAAAGCCCGCTATTAACGTACAATTAATAAACATAAATTATTATTAAAAAAACTTCAAACCCACAAGTGCAGTGATATACACGATTCAACTATAAGATGCTAGCGTATTAATTAAATAATAATACCTAATAATAGGTACATACAATAGGAAGGATCGCTTTTTTCTCAAACACGTTTCAACCTAGTTCAGGCACAGATGCAATACGTTATTTTCCATAAACTTTTACAAACTAATAATTATAAATTCGCAAATCATTTTACTATAACGGTAGCATCAGTTAGAAGATGGTAACACTGGCTGGCGGTCGGACGCAAGGTTGGCGCGAACACGACCGACGACGTCGCCGCCGCCCGTCGAGGTCATTGTACATCGGGTTTGATGTCCTAAATACCTAGGTAATTCGTACCTAGGGCACCGAGCCGAAAATTTTGTTCAATAAACCTGTTATACAATAAATTGACCGTAGAATATTTGCTTAACGCTGAATAAATTGTTAGTACCAACTAAAAGGAAAATTAAGTGTACCTTATAATAGCTATCTAACCTTAAATTTAACAGCTACATTGTTGTCTAGGAGTCTTTTATTTTTTTCTATCCTCTATATTCATCTCGTTTTTTTAAATCCTGATTGGATACGACGTCCAATTTTCTCTTTATAATTATTTAGACAAACTCTACATTTTTTTAAAACGTAGGTCTACTTATTTTGGGACCTACTGTACATCTTTATAAAATATATAAGAGAATATCGTAGATCTACGAATCTACTAAACATCTTTTTAATATTAAGTTCTTTGTTTTTTTGAACCAACTATGTTCGTGCATCTTTATATAAGTACAATACTTAGATCAACGTATTTTAAACAAACTCTACATCTTTATATATAATACCTAGATTTACTTATATTAGGACTAACTCTACTTTCTTTATAGTATATAGTTCTACTTATTTTAGTACCAACTATAGGTATTCATATTTATATTACTAATACGTACTTAGATCTACGTATTTTTGGGCCAACTCTACATCGCTATAATACATATTTTAGAATTTGGACCCTTTTAACCGAACTTCTGTTCCATAGACTATGCCCATAGATTAGAATTTTTAAAATATAAGATTTTTTTAGTTTTCATTATATTGTGATATTATTTGATTCCGTTAGTCTCTATGAAATGTTAATTACATGTTGAAATACCTTGACCTTGTTGAGACGGAAAAACAAGATAATAATGAGTGTTTCCTATTTTTTAGGATTCCGTAAACAAAGTGTAATAAAAACGAGACTAAATATCTGTTTGTCTATCAGCGGGGTTTAACTCATAAACGGTAATAGCTAAAGACTTGTTTTTTTTTTTCGCTTTATCCTACGTACACTATTCTTAGTAAATTGAATTATTCATGTTAGTAGTACTGACTTGAATCAAATATGATGACGTAACATGCTACACCCAAGGCCAAACAAGTATGTATTACAGTACTTATGTACCATCCTTATTTTCACTTCACATGTTTACAAAAAACAAATTATTATTTATTATTAACCATGTTAAATAAAGGAGCTGTTCTTTACTGTTTATGCAAAATCATTGAAATAACAATATAAATGGTTCGTCAAAGCCAACTCAATACAATGAAGACCACATCATTCTAGTTGAGAACTCAAAGGATTGTAACATGTCTGTATGTATACATTAAGCTGGTTGGGATATGTCTGTCTGTCCAATCAATGTGTCCAAAGCCACTGTGACTAAATCTGTATAGGTGTTCTTAATTATTATTCGATTTCATACTTCAGGACAAATATAAATACTTACTCTTTATTACAACACAAAAAAAAAATACTGAAATAACTTTACTTAAATAGTACAGCACAAAAGAGGACTTATGGCTAAAACAATCTTTCCAGCCATTCCACCTTAGGGTGAATGGTGCAGTGTCATCTCTAAATATACTTATCTATCTATACCATCCCCAAGCATTAACACTTTCGCTGACAGTAAACGAGATAACAATAACAGTTAATTGTTATCTACATCGAGAGGCGTTACTGTCAGCGAAAGTGTTAAGCTATCATATGCAGAAAAAAAATTTCAAATTCTAAATAGTTCTAAAGTTATAAGCGTTCAAACATACAAACTCTTCAGGTTTATTATATTAGTATAGATTTAATAAGTCGAATTCGTTATAAGCCATGACGATGGTGTCTGGATTTTTCTTAACTCTATATCGAAAATAATTTAAAAACTCACGATTACCTCTACTTTAAATCAGCCCCAATAAAAAATGGGAACGTTGCTTTTTTTTTTTGTTTAGTTTAGTTTTCTAGGTTTGTTTGCTTTTTGGAAAAAAAACATTATTAAGTATGAATCTATACATAAAGCATTCATGTGCCGAATGGATGTCGTATGGACGGCTGGTGCATTTGCATAATTTGCAGTATCATTCGGAAGCTGCAGTTTTTGCATGTGGATGCATCGCTCCATTGACAGTGCTGGGCTCTGCTTACAGGCTGAATATTTATCTAGATCCATACTTCCATACTATCCATATCCATACTTCCATACTAATATTATAAATGCGAAAGTCTGTCTGTCTGTCTGTCACTTCTTCACGGCTAAACTGCTGGACCGATTGTGATGAAATTTGGTAGGGGAGAGTTAACGACCTGAGGTCAAATATAGGCTACTTTTGGGCGCGATATAACCGAGTCCCACACGGGGCGGAGCCGCGGGGAACAGCTAGTATAGAATAAAATTGGTTATATCGGTAATATATAGGTATATCGCGACTCGGTTATATCGCGCCCAAAAGAAGCCTATGTTTGACCTCAGGTCGTTAACTACATCCCTACCAAATTTTATCACAATCGGTCCAGCAGTTTAGCCGTGAAGAAGTGACAGACAGAAAGACAGATAGACAGACAGACTTTCGCATTTATAATATTAGTATGGAAGTATGGATATGGAAGTATGGAAGTATGGATATGGAAGTATGGAAGTATGGATATGGATAGTATGGAAGTATGGATAGAATAAAATCGGAAAGTCAATCTGTCAATTATGTAGTACAAGCGACCAGCCCCGGCTTCGCATGGGTGCAATATTATAGGTTGTACTTACATTAAAACCTTCCTCTTGAATCACTCTATCTATTAAAAAAAAAACGTTTTAAAATCCGTTGCGTAGTTTCGAAGATTTAAGCACATAGAAACAGACAGCGGAAAGCGACTTTGTTTTATACTATGTAAAGATACATGAAATTTAAATAGGCGATGCGGCTAGCAACCTATCACTATTGATTTCATGTTTCAACTATCATTATGCTAAACGTGGTCCCAGGTCTTATGACCCTAGGCTCTGTCTACCCCGTATGGGATAAAGACGTGATTATATGTATGTATGTAAAATCCATGCCGAACGCAAAGGACCTAGTACACGCACACGTCGCGCATCGTCGTGGCCAATGTGGTCGACCTATTTCATTTCCCTTTGAGTGATATCATACCTATATCATTAATGATAATTTGTTATAAATAAATATTTCATTCGTATATTCTGTATGTAGGTTTCTCTAAAGGTTCTGTAAGGGTCGGAAAACCATTCTCATAATCATTATTGAAAACACAAAATTTATTAGAAAAACCTTATTCATAATTGCCTAATTAGTAACTACTCGTACCTATTTTGCATGAATATTAGAGATACATGGAAGAAGAGGGAGGCTTTTGCCCAGCAGTGGAATATAATTTTATCAGCATTATTGTAGGTACATTCTCAATAATATATTTTTTTCAGTTTATAGAGTAGTCTAGATCATTAATTTTATGCTGGATATAACCGGATAAAACTGGATTTCTTTTGCTCGTTGCGGTTCTTGGTTCCGTCTGATCTACATTTTCAGGTTTTAGATGTCTACTTTTTGTAGACTTTGTGCACATTTTAAATTCTGTATGTATTAGGTATCTTTAATGCTTAAATATAATATGTAAACTGATGTTTTTTTTTTTAATTTTCTTATTATCAATCTATCAAGGTTATTTTGTAGTTAAATATATGTGGATGCGGTAAAATATGCCTACAGGAAAAACATTTTTTTATCTCTTTTTGATGCTCGCCGCAATTTTTTTTTTTTGTTTATTGGGAGTTTAATTTCAAAAATGTCATAATAATAACTGATATTTGTTTGATTTTTTTGCTCATATTTTTTATTATTTTTTTATAGCCAAATGCTTGAGGAGGGTTATAGGCTGTAGAATATATATACATATATACACCACGAGCGGGTGAAACCGTGGAACACAGCTAGTATTTGAATATATTATGTCAAAAAACAAAGATACTTAGATACTTCCACCTCACACCCAATGCAGAATCCTATATGAAAGACTAGCGAAAGTGTTAGAAATACTTTACCTCTCAAATTATTTCAATTATGGCCTTTTTTTAACTTACATCAAAGATCAGTTTTACGAGTATGGTCAGAAGTGCTATTTTTTAAATGTATGACATACCCAAATACGGTAAATCGAATGATTATTATTCGTTTTTGAAAGATATTCATGCGACATAATCGATGATAATCATTCGACTTACCGATTTTTCGTATGTCAAACATTTCAAAAATAGCACTCCAGGACGCGAAATCTCCGATCCGCACAATGGTGACGAGTTGTGTGAATCACGGACCTTGAATATTTTTCCACAGAGGTCGTTGAACCTGGTGGTGGCTTTGACATTAATTATGATCCTGTCGCTTGAGATTTGATGAATTAAATCAAAAGAATTGTAAAATTTTATTGAATTTTATTTTAAGTATTAAGTAGGCAAACAGGCCCACGGGCCATCAGATTGAAAATGGCCATTTTTAGTGAAGCCGAGATACATAATCTTTTACTCGCCAATTATCTTTATCATCTCGTACCTATCCTCTCTTGTCTATATAATTTTTATTAAAATTTAAAAAAAGCTACCATATATACAGTTGGCAAAATCGTTCTTATTCCTTAATAAATAAGCTGCGGCACAGAATACTTAATAATACTAGATTCGAGCGAGATATTCATTGGTTTCTTCAAATCAATGAGCCACGATTTTTTTTATTTGAATGCGATTTAGTTTTATTTATTTGTTTATTTTATCAATTTTTAGTTCGAAGTTTACAGGGTCACCTTTAGAAATTGTTTCTACAACTTTATCTGCGATTATGCTCATTTTTACACCCCTTTATTATTTCGGTTGTAACTTGTAATCGTTGTATTGTATGGCAGTTGGCAGGTACTATGTTTGGCAGGTACTGATTTTGTATAACCCTATTTTTCTAAACCCATTGGCAAAGCAAGATGTTTATTAAGTTTCCAGTTATTTGTTTTTTTTTTTTAATTGTATTTTAATTATAACAAAGCTTGCTAATTAAATCGTAATTTTTAAAATAAATGTAATATAAAGAAGTGTTTGTTAGTTTATGCGTTAGTTTGTAGTGTTATCTTATTTCGTTCAAATACGTTTTTGACAATGCTTTGTGAACTAAATTATAGACTATGCTACTATGGTACTTACATACCACGGCAATAAAACAGCGGGAAACAGCGATATTACGAGTATTTCTGAACTAGCGTAGACTTAGATACTTTAAAAAATTATAACCACATCCGTTCATAAGCGAGTAGTGCAAAGGCGAGGTTATTAAAAAAATCAGATAAGGGGCAAACAAAGACACAATCGAATATTCGTCACAAAGTGGGTCGGTCGGACCCACGACGACTACGTGATGGGCGGCACATAGCGTTGTGCAACACTAATGATAGTTTCTCCTGCAGAATATTATAAAAAGTTGAGAATGGACTAAATTTTAATTACTTACAAACTGTGCCGACCCCACATAGGAAAGTGGGATAAGGTAAAGGAAAAGAAGAAGGACTAAGGATAAAGGGGTAATGTAAAATTGGTAAGCTAACTTATTTTTATACATTAATTGTAAAAAATAGATACACATTTATATTATAAGGTTTGCAATAATAGTACGTAGCCCTAATACAATAATTTTGTCACCGAATAAAATCTGATCAAATTAAGGTAACCAGCTCTTGCCCGTTGCTCCACTTACTTGAGATGTTTTTGAGTATATTAATATTATAGTAATTATATCATTATAAAATATTTCGGGAAATCCTGATTCATTTATTTCACTTCATTATGAGTCATTTCAGATAATGAAGTATTATTAAGTTTGTCCAGTTAATTTATAGCTATAAGTACTTAGTTATGGAGATATTATTTATTCTTTTAATATGATTATTTCATGATCATAATTTCTTTATTTGCAAAAAAAAAATATGAAAAGTATTGAGTTAATGCTGTCTGGGACAATGTCTGAAAACTAGAGGAATGCAATCCATAAGTAAGGAAATTACTTCCGAGCCAGATTAAAATTTCTGAACGAATAAAGTATCAACAATATGTTTAAATTACTTTATAGGTCGATAAATACTAAGTAAGTTTCCTAAACCTTGTTTTAGATTTAGCAAAATCACAGTTTCTTTTCAAATACAATCTGCAAATACCAATTCGGCTACCAATTAAATTAATCCAATAGAAAACCACACCTGATACTAAGACGTTTTTAATTATCGAAAGTAAATACCCGGGAATCCGTTACGGGACTTCATAAATGTAAATTGGAGGCGCATCCCGTTTAGCAGGGCCGGCCCCCGCACCTCCCCCCCGCGGGGTAAGGTGGGAGGGGGAATGGGGAAAGCGGGGCGAAGAGGGACATAAGGATTGCGGTGTGGCGCATCACTAGCTGTAGTTTATAATATTGTGTTGGTATTAGGAAGTATTGGCGTATTTGGCGTTAGATTTTTCGAAAATCAGTTAATCAAATCTTTTGTCGATAATTGCTTAGTAGTAGCAAAGAATATATACACTACGCGAAGTAGTAGCTAAGTTGACTGTAAGAGATTGCTTTAGCGATAAGTCCGCTTTTGTGCCTCATTAAGTAAAGTTGTTTTTACAGAAAGAACAAAAACAAAATATTTTTTTAGTGAACTAAAGAGTATTTGTAGTTTAGGCTGTCTTTAACTCTATACTTATAACAGAAATATACATAACAGAAATATATAGAATAGGTACTTAAAACTGAAATCTATACCGATAACAGAGTTTATTTCCTTTAAAATTTAAACACCATTAACTGAAATAAGTAGAAAGATTTGAAAAAAAAAACCTTATTTTTAATAGGCTGATTCTTTAGGAACGTTATATGTACATTTCATGGGCATAAATACGCATAAAACCGCAGGACATAATATAATAAAAAAGGTAAGTACCTGTATCCTGCCTCACTAGATATCATCCACTGTAAATGAAACTTATTCCGCCCTTTTCACAAAGAAAAAATATTTGCATAAGTTTTTCAAGAAATAAATTATTCGTTGAATTAGGCGAAATAAAAATGTCGCAATTAACTACTTATAACAAATTTTAAGCGCTCATGTGGCGCTAGAATGAGTTACAATATCACCTCTACATTGTGAACAGGACTTAATTGTTACGAAATAAAGTATTTTTTTGAACTGGATGAATATACAAATTAATAAGAGAATAAAAAGAAATCATGTTTAATAGATTCAGGTGTTACTTTGGGGAAGTCAAACGAATTAAATTAAATAAAAATTATAAAATTATGTAAAGAAACCAAAAAAGAATGAGAGAAGTCGACTAAAATTCCATAAGTATCAGTTTGTTTGAAACAGAGGCTTGACGGGTTTTTTGTTTGATAACAATAGCACGAGAGGGTTGAGCGGAACACAGGACTGAGCAATCACTGCCATCGCAGGTAAAATAATTAATTGCCCCTGCGAGGCACGGACTGAGACTGGCTGACTTTTCATTCTTCCAGTGTTAAGTTTGCCACTAATGAAAAAAATTGAATTTGGTACATCATTCGTTTGATATTTGTTTAAAAAAAATGCATTTGATATTAAATATCAAAGAAAATATATATACCGTTTAGTATCTGGCGTCTGGATAAACTACTCTTTACATAGAATTTGGATTTATCTCTCTTAACTTTTAATTATGTCTTAAAAGGCGACTATGGGAGATGATGAGGGAGGGAACAGAGGTTTGGGTAATAATTACACTTTCTTACTAAAAATTTGCTTTAATCATTAGTAAATTAAAGTTTAGATCCAAGGATTTTTTTTTCTTCTTTTTTTCTTGAGCAATCGATGGATGTCCATGATAATAGTAATTATAAATCTATAAAGCTAAAGGCTATTTTTGTAGTGAACCGTTGATACGCCTCCATGCTTCCAAATTACACGACGCGTGAAAATCTGAATAGGCGTGGGTGTATGTGTGAGCGGATAGTAGGATGTCTCATATCTTAATGTTACTACTAAATCTAGGTACCTAAATAAGACTAATATCAAAACTTCAAATATGTAATGATGTTTTAAAATCAGCGTTTTACGCACGGAGCACTTAACCACTATGCAAGCAAACATAGCTTTAGTAGATGCGCTTTTTGTCTGATTTCACCTAAGTCATATAATAGCCCAATTCTCTGAAGAAAAAAAAACATAGATAGGTCCATGTACTATCTATGGTTTTTATTACCTATGTATTTTATCCGAAATCTGGCAGCACTTGCTCGACATGTAAAGAATGCATTCTTAACCTAGAGTATGTATTTTCAAACAAACGCAATAGAGCGGAACATTATTAGTGAGAAGTCAGCGGTGAACGCATAACACTCATGACGTCACGCTTTCACTGCCTATGTACTGAGGGACAAATTAAAGAGAGAACAGATACTGATTTGGTACATACATTTTGATTACTGAGAGCGAGCGCGCACTACAGCCGGACCGGCATTTTGTCGGAAAATCAATATCAATTCATTAGTTTTCTCAATCGAGTAACAAACAGTTATTTTAATTTGTTTTTTGTATTTCATTATGTTAGGGTAGAAACTAATAATACTTTTAAAAATGCAACTATCGTCAATTCCGTATTTTTTATATTTTATTTGTAGTTGCCAGAGTGTGGGACCGCATTTCTAAGGAAACGATGCAATAATATAGAAATTTAATAGAATTAATTGATTCTAACATTTTAGGGTCGCTGCACTCATCATCATTATCCGAGCGTGTTTCCCTGTTGCATTCTCAGCTTACGACCGAGCCCAGGGTACGTTTTAATCGTGGTTTAAGATTTAGCGTTTTAAAGTACCGCTAAATTATATATTACAATGAAGCGACTGCCGTCTGTGCCCTTTTTAAATGAAAACCAGACTCAAGGCTCACTGCACTGATGTCTATAATAAATGTTCGCTTTTATTAACTATCTGAATTGTTTGGCACGTTGACAATACCTAAACCAGTAGGTATATCACTAATATACGTACCATACTTACATGGTATCAAACCAGAAGAAGGGAAAATCAGTAGCAAAGCTTCATACTATAAGAATGGTTTTAATACATAAAAATAATAAATAAACTTTGTTGTTCTAATTAGAATTATAATGAAAAAGATAGTAGGGCAAGAGAAAAAAAGAAATAAATGTGTTGTGTAGGGCAGTTATGTGAAAACGGGGTGTGATAGAAGAAACTAGTAAGGACAGAAAGTAAAGTAAAACAGTAAGTTTAATCTATCAGACACCCAGTATTTTCTTCCTAAATCATCATTCACTAAGCATTAAAATTACGCCCTATTCCCTCAAACACAATTTAGCGCCGCGATCGCCCCCTGTTAGCCCCTGCAAAACACCCTAAAATGACACAGCGAATTTATGAAGCTTGGCTGGAGGAATCAGTGCAATTATTTTTATTGTCCTTACAAGTCTGCTGTATTGCGTGCATGAGCTTTAGAATTAAGAACGAATCTAAATAAAATTTTAAACTAGCAGTCCACCCGGCTTCGCTTGTGGTATCTACATACATAGCCTATGTCACTCGAGAATAGTGTGGCTTTCCACAGCAGTGAAAGTATTTTTCAAATCAGTCCAATAGTTTCGAAGCCTCGATACAAACAGCATTCGATACAAACATACAAACAAATTCATTCTTTCCTCTTTATAATATTAGTATAGATGAGAATATTTGTCGATTACTTAGACTATAAAATTGTTTAGCTCAGGAGAATATGACAGGAAGAACCAGCTGCTGCCGGCGGCTCCGCCCGACTGGTACTTAGCTATATCGCGCCCAAAAGTAGCATATGTTTGACCCAGGGTCCTTAACTATATCCATGCCAAATTTCATCAAAGAAATCATCCAGCGGTTTAGCCGGAAAAGCGTTAAACAGACAAATAGACAGACAGACTTTAGCATTAAACTATTGTGTATGGATATGGGATGGATGAGAAATTTTGTCTATTAGTACTATTAATATATTAATTTCATGTTTCCTTAAACGCTCATCATTTCTGCTTATTAGGGTAATATTGTATTTGTTAGACTGTTTGTGATAAAGATTTAATATTTACATAATTTAACATCCTTAACTACTTAAACTAAAAAATAAATTACACATATTTAAAAAAAGCTTATTATTTAGCTCGGGCAAATAAAGCAGGCAAGAAATCGCTAGTGGCCAGCGCGAGTTACAAAAATGTATTTATTAAAAATCCGAGCGTGTTTCCCAGTTAAAGCCTCAGCTTTTAATCATGGTCATAATTGACACTAGATTGACACTAGTTTCTACAATGGAGCGACTGCCGTCTCATCCTTTTTACAAGGAAAACATACCCATGAGAACATGATCCGGGTGTATTAGTGGCAAATCTTAGATTTTGACGACCTCCGTGGCGTAATGGTTAACATGCCTGACCGCTACTCAGGAGGCCCCGGGTTCGATCCCCGGTCAGGTCAAGATGAAAAATGATCTTTTTCTGATTGACCTGGGTCTTGGATGTTTATCTATATATGTATTTGTTATAAAATATAGTATCATTGAGTTAGTATCCCATAACACAAGTCTCGAACTTACTTTGGGGCTAACTCAATCTGTGTGATTTGTCCCTATAAAAAAAAAAAATTCAGGCTGCCTAAACAAACTGTCATCAAGCTATAAGAGCTGGGACCAACGACTTAAACGTACCTTTGAATCAAAGGAACTCTTGAAAGAAATGCAAAGAATGGCGACCAATCTAAGTCGGGCCACTCTCACTATTACTTCACATGCTCTATTGAGCTCCTCAACACTCGCACAGACTCAATCTTCTGTAGCGATGGAATTACAAAATAGTATTATAGTGGAGCAAGTCTGGATAAGACTGGCTCGAGTCCAATGATGCACGTAAGTACATATAAAGCTGTCTATTCATAGCAAGATTTGGCCAACCGTCAATAAAAAAATATAGTATGAAATTGATTTGTTCCCTCGATGTCGAGTCGCGTTACGTCGAGTCTCCTTTACGTCTACTCTGAAAATTCTCGACGTAACGCGACTCGACATCGAGGCAACAAATCCGGAAATTGAAATTCGATTTTTGACCTAACTCATCTCAGCGTTTTCCCGGTTACACCTCAATGTTGCCCTTTATTTATTACATAAGCGTCAACACGGTTGGGTATAGGGACATCGTCATTTATTTTGTGCTAGCCATTGCCATGCAAAATCTTTAGTTATTACAAGTACTAGCGAAATAGCAAGTTCATGATTCAAGATGCTTTATTTGTTGAACATATTATAGTAACATACACATAAATTAAATGCAGTGTCAATGTTAAGCATAAAAAGACACAGACAAACATTTTCGGCCAGGATAGGCAAACAAATCACAAATTACAAAAAAAAAAAAGAATTTTTGTTAAGTCAAAGCAACCGCCAAAAATATTTATAGTTCGTTTCGTACTACGTGCGTTAGGTTTTTGTATGATATTTCTCACTTACCTTACTATGCGCTAGATGGTGCTTTACTGATTGGCATACAATATTGCTAACACAGTCAAGTGGAATTTTTCAAGAAACATTTTTAACACCTGGAACAATTTTTAAAATCACATGACTTCCAGAAGCTTTCGGTAATAGGCAATGCTCAAGATAATTTCCAAAACAGTAGCAGTAGTAACGTCAGTGGCCATCTTAAAAGGATATTACATTTATTACAACACAAATTCGATTGGAATAGAGCTTTGTTGAATTATTCTAATTCTCGTAGCTATCCTAGTTTACTAATTTGTCAATGATGGCATGATAATCATTTCTTTTAGTTTTGATGTTTATTCATAACTATTCGTAAGCCATGCCATGACTATAATACAAATTAATTCCATTAGAAAATTGGATCATCTACTATAAGGTCGTCCAAAATAAAACGGCGCAACTAGATTGACAGTGTATTGAGTCAATATTCAAATATAAAAACAAAACCATATCTTGATTTAAAAAGTTTTAAAGTGCTACACGCCATCCATTGGCCATTGGTTTAAATTAATTGTAATATATCGTACATATAATACATGTTACCTATAGGTAGCACTTTCTAATTATATGGGAAAATTAAACTTTAGATTTATGACGTCACATTTTTATATAAGCATAGACTGTTCTTGTTTGTCTATCAGGTTACCTGCTAACTTTTCTCAAACACATTACTTATAATATTTTACATATAATTTTCAATAAATTTGTTTTTTTTTTTTAATGTGAAATTGCTTCAGTATTTATGAGCAGGAAGGTATCTGTGCTTGGATTTTTAATATAATGTTGAGCTTTTAGCAACCTGAAGTTGAGCAGAGCACAGGTAATTATATAAGTCTTTGTAAAATCAACCCTACTGCACTAACGTTAGAACTGAGTTTATTGTGTCGTATAATGTACAGTGAGCTACAGAGAAAAGTATCACATTTTACCCTTACTCTCACACCTTAGGCAGTATGCTTTTCTATCTAGCCCACTACATACGAGTATATCGAGGTTAAATGATTTTACTCATGCAATGCTGTTTATATTCTGTGCTGATGTTCAAACGGCATAAACATATTTACTAAAGACAATTCATTTTTAATTTTTGAAACAGGCTTCAAAAAATACAGTATAGTGAACTATGATATTTTTGTTTGTCGTCTTCTGACGCATTCTGCGCAAATGGCAAAATGGCTTCACAGTTGTAAATGGGCCAATTCTCATGACTTTTTCACAGTAGATTTTTTGACAATCTCATTTTTTTGTTTTCTTTCTTTCAGTTTGACCTTATTTAACTTTAAAAATTGTCATTATTGCTAGCATTAAAAACAATCTATCTGCTTTGTTTTGAACGATAGTTTTTTATAATAGGCTATAATGGCCCATTTTGACACTAGACATTTTTGACTATTTCGCAGATTGTGCCAAAAGCTGCTAAACTGTATCATGACTTCCTCAACTCCCATGGAAAAAAAACTGTAGACCAAATCTGACATTATAAAAAAATACAATTGGCGGACTTCTCTACTAGTCAAACATTAGGACCAAGAGAAGTATATGGACTTCATGGCGATATTGGACTCATTCACATCACACGAAGACTTTACATCTTTTCTTTCCATGTCCTCACCGTTACTGATGTATAATTGAAATAACGCTTTTTAATTGCTTGCTGAGAAAATGAATGTATGCTGCTACTGCCTGCTACTTACTTATGTGACACTAGCTTTCTGCAGCTGCTTTCTTTTATTTAGAGAAATATATTCACAAACATCTAGAGGTATATAAAGGACCTTTTTTTCACTTTGTTCCTATCCACCCTAAGGTTGGCTGGAAGAAATTGCATTAGCGATAAGTCCGCCTTTGTACACATTGTTTATATTTGTATCAACATGTTTAATTTGTATGTTATGGTACAATAGAGTATATCTATTTTTTACTTGTATATAAATATAATTAATCTCTTTAGTTTTAGCTGTTTCCGAGTATTTTTTTTTATTTGTGGGCTGTAATTCTGCCATGCAAAGCTGAAGAAATTGTTCTAAAAGTGGCTAAACTGACTGCTGTGCCTTCCTTGACATTCTTCTCCTCATATTTGTATTTCTTCATATCCCTTGGCTTGCCATTTCCACAATGAAGGCATAAATTTCACATCACTGGGACAAACACTCTCTTCTCTTTTGACATATGAGTATTGTCCTTTGAGAGCATTGTCTAAAAACGGCCCATCTATGTGAGACACGTCTTTTTTCCTCCGTTATTTGGGTGTTTCTTTAATTTAATAATGTTAAAATAGGGTAGTATTTAAACGGAAATCAATAAAAACAATTTTTGTATGCAAAAATAACCTAAATACATATCAAAATTACTGATTGCACAGCAAAATTTGTTTTGCTTCTGTCACCAAGTCTGACACTCGCTCGCTTCGCTCGCTCGCTCACTGTTAAAGTCACTGTATAACCATAACCTAACCTACCTTCTGTCACAAAGTCGTCTTTTGACCGTTAGTTGCTTCTGTAACCAAGTTTTTAATTTAATTAAAAGTAAAATAATTTATTTGATATACAGAAATTGATGGGTGATTATTTATTTGATGTGCAATTAATAATATCCCTTAAAATATTGTTTCGTCCAAAATTCTACTACGGGGTTTACTATTCTACAAGCGACCAAAAATGGCAATACATCTCTCTCATTCAATCATTTTTGCATCATTTTTAAGGTCATAGTAAGACCCTAAATAAAAAAAATAATAAAAAATCTTACGGCACTTATATGTTTACCTAAGATAGTAGAGTGTTTAGTTATCAGAGCAAAGTACATTATAATGCGTGTGTACTCTCGCAAAGAAAATGGGGATTGATATTAAGTTAATTACCTGCCAGGGCGAAACGTCCTTTTGTCGGCCATCCGAACCAAGTTCATTGATTCCGCCGTGCCCCCCTTGCTCCCATAACACAAACCACTTATACAGACCCCTTAACCTTCATAGAAAACCCCCTCTAAACCCTTTTATGTAGTCAAAACCCGCGGGGACAGACAGGTCATGATAACTGGTCGCTATTGCCAACATGTGTTTGTGGCATTGGCCTTTCATTCCATCCATTCAAATAACAACCGTAATACTTTTATTTCAAAGTCTGTAATAAGTTATTTATATTAAAGAGTATTTTAGAGAGCAGCTTTTGTAAATTGATTGTGGAGTGTAGCAAAACTTTGCCCAAATATACTTATTGCTGATGTAATTAACTGATAGGAAACGTTTAAGTTTACTAGTTCAGGATAAATATTTTCAGATGAGTATGTAAATGAATATAATAAAATTAATATTATTATTGTAGTACAAGGTTAGCTTAATCGCTCATCACTTTTGATTGAAGATTAACCAAACTTCACAATGATTCTGGCTGAAGAAAGAATTTTATGTGAGTGTAAAAATAAATACTCACATCAATAAAATGAAACCATCTTAAAAAATAACTTCAGATTTATTAAAATGTTTGATATGATATGAAGCATATTTGAACAACAATGTATTAATTATTTCATCCTTTTTAGTTCAGGAATTGGAGTCGGTTTCGTTTTTATTGGCAAAAACAATCATAATAATTTTAATTAACACTACGATTAAATATATTGTCTTCGTAGCATTACAAAGAAAAGGGTGAAAACCAACTGTACGTAAAATAACAACTATTCTACGATCATTCTTTATAATTAGAATTTAAAAAATTGGCAATTTACGGGATACTGTAATCAATGACTATCTATATATCTATATATATAAAAGAAAGTCGTGTTAGTTACTCCACTTATAACTCAAGAACGGCTGAACCGATTTAGCTGAAAATTGTCAGGGAGGTAGCTTAGAACCAGGAGAAGGACATAGGATATCATTCATCCCGGAAAAAAGCACTGTTCCCGAGGGAAGTTCACCGGGGCGAAGCCGCGGGTAAAAGCTAGTATCTTATACATAAAAATCTAATTTACAGAATATATTATAACAATATTGTGTACTATGGATATACGCCTCAGTTCAATCAAACCAGTACCGCTATGACACTGCAGGTCGTTAAATCCTACTTTAGTGCTACTATTGTAGCTATCGTAGTTAAAACGTACTAAGGTTGAATACTCCACGGGTAAGAGTACTTGGAATGCGTATGATCCTGGATAATATATATTTGTGTGTTCACCATCATCAGTATTTCAGTCACAATACGGCTACCGTTGGACAAAGGCCTACCATAGATTTTATGAAGCAAGCTGCCATCTTTGATGTAGCTCGACGTCAAGCTATAATTTGGCGTTCATATTCAATCATATCTAATCAGTTGAGGTGTGTGATTATTGTAAGACGAATCACCAAATCGTTTTTAATGTGTGCGTTAGTTTGGTGGTGTGCGTAGTTGCCACGCTGCATTTGGACTGGTTATCAGTTTTTTGGACTTTAGTGGCAGTGTAACATAAGACACAGAATCGATAATCATTAAATTACATAATAGTTTAATTGACTGCGCTTTACAAGCCATTATTGAATTGCGAAACGTTAGTGTTAATATTATGTAATTTTGTATCGACAATGTTTACATTAGTGCAATTAACTTTCGCTATGATTGCATAGCTATAATACAATTCTGTCCTCAATCAAATCAACAGCGCCCTTTGCAAAACGACAAGCATCTAATAAATATAACTTTACGAGATAAAACACCATAACGTCATAGAAATAACGCACAATCAGTCATTGTCGATAGTAAAGCAATTTTGTTGAAATGGCTTCTTTCATTCTTTTGATGTGGCAAGAGGATTTTTCGTGTGTGTGCATAGTCCCGTCAACTTTGTGTGTATAATAAGGCCGCTACTGCTACACGACTCCGGTTATACTAATCTCATTATTGTACTGCATTCATTGCTTGTAAGATATGAAGGATAAATAACTCTATCGTATAGAGCCAGTTGATGGATTGAAAAAAATAAATTTGTTCTGTAAAATACGCATATTCGGTATCTCGGCTACCAGCTGTGCGGTCGCGTTGATAATCGTGTTCTGTTTCATTTTCCTGCCATCATGTCGTGGCCCGTTTTTATACGTCACGTCCAACATTTGCGCCAACGTTTGAATTACCCGGCGATGTTTAGTAGTAACTGGTTTTCTATAGGTCTGTAACTTTGCAGGGGGCCTACCCAATTTGTCGCGGTGTTGAAACTAATATTGTCTGATAAGGTCGTCATGGCCGCTAGCACATGCCCTTCCGCTAGCAATCGCAGGTAGCGTCCCGAATATTAAGTATTTTTTTTTTTCATGGCACTGTTTATGTTATTTTTAAGTTCATAAAGTAGTCTCATTAGTATAGGCGATGTTTTTCAGATATAGATCGAACTAATGCGATCTAGTCATATTAATTCTATGGAAGAGTGCTGTATTTCTTTTATTAAAATTGTATATAATACACTAGCTGTTTCTGCCGCGGTTTATTTTATAAACGGATAGAGACGCCCTGTCTAATTTAGCATTAGATTTCATTTTTTAGACCGAGCGTTTTTCCCAGTTACATATTTACCTTACGCTTCTCTCACAGGGTACGCTTCTTAATCAATGCTGACATCCGTAACCCTTTTTAATAGGAAACCAGACCAATAGGTGTTAGTGGTCAACACTGTTAGATTTTTCAGGCTGCCTAAAGGCATCTGACAAATCATCAATCGATAACAGCCAAGACTTAGGCTAGCGTCTCTTCCGAAGCACGAAGGAACTCAAGATAGGAATGCCACGAATGGAGACCAATCCAAGTATGTTCGCGCACTCGCAACCGCACGCCTAGCAATAGGTTATCGAGTTCCTATATGTGCACTGAAACAATAATGAGTTTAATTCATGAACTCTATAATTATTTGAACTAAGTTTAGAGCATTTGGGAGATGGGAAAAACACAAAAAGGTCTATACTTTTATTACAACACTTTCATCATCATCATCATTTCAGCCGCAGGCTGTCCACTGCTGGACATAGGCTTCCCCCAAGGATTTCCAAAACGACCGGTTGGAAGCGGCCTGCATCCAGCCCCTGCCTGCGACCTTATTTAGGTCTTCTTACCATACGGTCGGTGGGTGTCCGATGCTGCGCTTTCCGGTGCGTGGTCGCCATTCAAGAACCTTTCAGATATACCTAACACCTGAAGGTTTATTTGACCTGAAGGCTTTTATTTTTAAAACAACATTAATTGTTGTGAACGACAAAGCTGCGTAGCCCCGCTAGACATTAAACTCCTTGGTATAAAATCTCAAAGGGTGTGCAAAGGGTCTCGGTTTAAATAAATATTCAACAGAGGTTAACGGGAGGTGAACCACCCTTGATAAAAAGTTAAATTAGGCGCCATAGCGACGCTTCTCGAACCTTTTTGACCTTTATTGTTAGTAACATTTGATAATTTGTTCGTACGAGACAAGGTCGTCGTTTCCAAAGGAGGGTTGACGTCAGACAGACCATAAATATTACCAAAAGATAGTTTTATTATTGAGCAACTTAAGGAGAGGAAAAATAAAAATTTATCTGCTCGAAAGCATGCCGTGATTTCCCAAGATACTACAACATAGGGTCTTTCAAATAGGGCGTGAAAAGATTCCGCAAGCGTCGCCAAAGCGCACGTGACTCTCCTAGTGTTGCAGGCATCCATGGGCTACGGTGACCGCCTACTATCAAGTGGTCTGCTTTTTTGCCTACTGAATTGTATAAAAAAAGAATGGGTTTTAACCAGGAAAATGCAAAGGTGCTGCTGGAAACATCTTATTAAAACTGGCAAGTAAATCTGGCTGGAAACAAGTGTCTGGCCATGCGTCCTCCGCCAGGACGTGGTAGAAGAGGCGAGACCAAAAAGTGCTTTTTGCAATCGAGGATGTGCTTGCTAATGATCTCCCAACGATGCTGAAGATCGTACAAAAAAGAGGATTAGAAGCAGGAAAGCAGACCCTGGGCTCCGAAGCACCAGCTGAAGATGAAACTGGGAAAGCGCTAAGATGAAAACAAGAGTTTTTAAGCACAGAATAATAAACGCAAAATGATAGTGCTTTAAACAGGGATATTCTTAACCTAGATATAACTTTAATATTCTAGAATTTTTAGTTCGAGAGTATCCAACACTAAGCTGTGAAAGTTCCTCTGGTGTTTTAACTCTTTTAACGACTGCCTTCAAGTTAATATCTATAAAATGTGAATGATAACTTTCGAAACAATCTTTGTAGACAAAGGTGGTGTAGTCTTCCTTGTGTAAAACTTTTTTTTTATTTGTAGTTTGTCCGGGTCTACAGACAAACCCCTTAACTACTGGACGACGGAGGCAGTTTGATATTTTAATGATTTTAATGTGAACGCAGTGTAATTCCTTTCGTAAAACTTGAGCATAGAACACAGTTTAGTTGTTTCCAGTTTGGTTAGGACATCGCAGACGCAAATCACCCGATTGTCTGATAGTAAAGATGATTCCGTGCTTCGGAAGCACGTCAAGCCGGCCACGTCACGGCTGCACTCTGGTAGTCGTTAAAGGAACCACATCAGTGGCCAAGAACTCTGACACCATGGGTGTGCATGGTCGATTGACCGTGACATCCAAACAAAGAATGATGATAAAAATTTCAATCCAATTAAGAAAAGTTTTCTATAAACACCGACGAGAATTGACGTCAATAAGTGATAGATAAGAATATCCTATATTGAAAATTTGAATTTGAATTTAGAGTGATAAGTGTGGAGGAAGCGAGAAAGGTATTCAAATATCGTAGCCAGTTTAACAAAGTATGCTTCTTGTAGGAATCGAACCCACTACCTCCGGTCTTTAGACAAAAGCCTTTACCACTGGATCAGAGAAGCAGTTAGCAGCAGCTAGCAGAGATTAGACAAAAGTGGGAAGAAGACGTCTTCTAAGAACAAATTTCCTCGAATACCCTCAAGATTGAAGCCTTGAGCTACAGCTAGTAAAACATACCTAAAAGGGAATCTTCACTTCGTACTGTCTGAGTAAACACATATCCAGGATAAAAAGAGCTGTTGATACTTTGTTAAGGTCAGTGTGAGAGGTATCTTGTTAATTTGGCGTACCTTTTACTGAACCTTGAATGGATTGATTCACCTACAATGTGGGTGTCGGAGGTCAATTTGTGTGTTGTTTATCAACTATGTGATTGCTGAGCAGCTTTTGCGTCTTAAAAACATACCATACATTTTAGATATATATCCTCTTAATACTTAGCTGTTCCTTTTGTAAAATTCTTATGAATCAACAATGCCTCTGTATGATCAAGTCCATCCTATCAGGAGCAAGCCTTTTATGTTAGGTATCACTACATAGTATAAAACAAAGTCGCTTTCTCTGTCCCTATATCCCTATGTAGGCTTAAATCTTTAAAACTACGCAACGGATTTTGATGCGGTTTTTTTAATAGATAGAGTGATTCAAAAGGAAGATTTTTATGCCAATGCGAAGCCGGAGCGGGGCGCTAGTAATTATTAAAAAAAAACTTATTTAATTATATATCTTTATCAAAGCGAAATAATACTTTACCATTATATTTTCGTCAGAAAGACGTCATTATAAATTTATAAGAAATATTCGATTGAAGTATGAAGGTCGCTGATAAAATCTTCAAAGCTGGCCTAATTTCAGATGAAATAATTCTACGTTAGTCTAGTCTGGAATTTGACAACGACCCAAAGGGTTAGGTTATGCAGGGTGACTTCTAAAACAATAGCCAAATTAGTTTACAAAATTGAGGTATTTATTTCAAGTTTACTGAATCTTTACATTAAGAAAAATTAGTACAAAGGTGCTACCTATATCTAATTGTAATTTTGAGATTATTCATATTACGATTTTCAATTTTTTTTATTTAATATTATATACGTATAATTTGTTTATAGTCTTTTTCACAGATACTAAATCCTTATTTATCAAAACAAAGGCACATCAAACAAAAAATCAAAATATTATTTCTCAATATTAAGCTAAAAAGAGTGTCATAGGTTTCATAGACTTATCAAAGATACGTAGGGCAAAATCAAAAATCAATGCAATGCCAACGACCTTTTTTGACCGAAAATGTAAAAGCAAGATTTCGACTTTGCCCTTTTTTCAGACTTTTATATAACGACATCTGTCTAGACTTCGTCTGCGTAGTGTGTTTAGCCCAGACTAACTTGCAAGTTAGTGATTACCAAATACTTAATCCTATTTCTGCTTGGATTTAGTATATAACACACGAATTATATATATTATACGCTTTAATAATATAATATCACTGCCGAAGATCTATCTTAGAATACTTGTGGATAGGTAGCAGTATTTTGTTTATAAAAAACTATTTTCTCCTAAGTCCTAACCAGGGAGGTGGTCCAACTCTAGCAAATGATTGATGAGTTTTTTTTATACATTTTGTCTTCATTCAATAACACAAGATAGTGTTAAATTGAAAGATCACTACGTTATTGAAAAAAAAGATTATTATAAAATTTATATAGGAATAGTGAACACGAAATTAGTAATAAATAAATAACTAAAAATAAATTTGTCTATGCGCTGGGTGTCCTAGGGACATTTATATGTATAACTGAAATGTACAAGATGCCAGGGCGGGTCACTAGTTATGAATAAGATTCTATAAAGAAACTCGTTTTCTTACTAGGGTCTCCTTGAAGAGATTTCTATAGAAATAAGCAGCACCCTTTTACTAATGTTCAATATCATATGTTTTTTTTCTGTATTCATAAATCCATAATATTATTACAAATGCGAAAGTCTGTCTGTCTGCCTGTTACACTTTCACGGCTAAACCGATGGGCCGATTTTGGTGAAATTTGTTATTGATATATTTAAGAAAGGGGGCATGCATAAGCTACTTTTAGACGCGATATAACTGAGTTCCACGCGGGCTGATCCGCGGACCACAGCTAGTTTGGTATAATGTAATATTTTTTTTAGTATAACTATCAAAACTAACCTTTTTTTATTTAGGTTATACCTAGGTGAAAGCAAAAATTCATAATCATTTCTAATATTAACCAAAATAGACTGTACACAAACCTGCAAAGTTGAATCAACACTCTACCATACAGCAGTGACGTGCATCCCATAAAGACATTAAGACGTTGCCTACCCTGGGCTTTCTTACATACATACATTTTAATTTCATTAAAACAAAAATTTATAAATACGCGCCCCACGCGCATTTTAATTAACAAAATACATTACAATACATTTTCGCGCACTGCTATCAAACGCGCAAAGCAACCAAATACGCGATCGCGATGCGACCGACAGGCAAGGCAATCCAAGTCCTCGTCTTAATTTACACACATAGACAGCAAGCACTGTATGTTGTGTGCATATCGAGTCTGTGCACAGACAGGCGCTGCGAGCATGTACTTGTTATGCAAAGTAAGTTTTGATTGGCTGTTTTACGTAGAATAAGACGAGGTCTATTCGATGCGTTCCCAACAAATAAAATGTGAATTAGGCTTAACATGATTAATTAAGTAATTTGGTTTAAAATAAATGAATGTCCGAATGCTATTGGATTGCGTACTTTATATTTTTTATAAAGATTTTATACATTTAATTTATTTTCATATATCAAAAAATTCTTCACTGATTGTATTTTATGAATGCATCCATAATTCTATGATTTCGACAATCCGGCAGTCCGCCATTTTAGTTGTTTACAAACAAACCCATCATTATTTTAATGCGATTTTTAGTAAGGTTATTAAGAAAGTAGACTTTTAAAATATGTTTATAACTTAAGAAGTGAAAAGTGATTATAACAAAAGTTGTAAATGATTACAAATAGTTTAACGTAGTGTAGGTATTATGTGCAAACATTGGGACAAGGTTGACCTGGATTTGATCAGCAGAAGTTCTTACCTAAAAGCGGTAAGCTGAAGAAGATATTTAAAACATTCATTGATTGATAAATGCATAGGAAACTAGGTATGTACTTTAGTTTAGGGATATTTAGTTTAATTTCATTACATGAATGCAAATAATTTGTACGGACAGTCTCTGCGTGCTGTGTCTCTCTCGTGAGCGATAATAACTATTCGTAGATATTATTTCTATTGCTGTTTACCGAAACTCAGTTCTAAAACTAAACTCGCGTTTGGCCGATTTTAATTTGCCTACCCTGGGGAAAAAATCTGTGCACGTCACTGCCATACAGCTGTGTATAAGGATATACCCCGAATTCCGCAGTTAACTGTACACATCGTTTATGTTTACTTACATTTCCTGAGTATTATTTATCGTCAGGGATTGCGATCTCGAGGCCTGAAACAGTCCCCCGATTACAACAAATGATTGCAGGCACTCTATCAACTGTTTTCACAGTTGGATACTACCATAGATTACAGAATACTATATGTATGTTCAAATTTCAACCGCCATAAAAAGAAAACGCGCCAGCAAATAGTGTAGGTACTACAATCGTCGTCTAACGATCCCATAATGTGATACTGACCGTTTATCTAATTCCGATAAGCTACTAAATTATTTAGAAGTTGAATGACTATACTTAAAGAATCGTTTTAATAATTCACACTTTGTTTTTGCTTAAAGTAAACGGATCATTAAGTATTACTAAATTAAATTGATTTAACACTTGGAGAGCCATCTATTAGAACGAAATAGAACCAATTCTTTTTCAGACAATGGGGAAAATATGATACTAGCAGTGATAAGAATAATACGTTTTTTATATTATAATAAGTAATTAACGTAAATCATAATAAGTTTAATAAGCTAGTCTTGTCATTACAGAAAAATGCTTATTAAAAAACTATAAAGTTCAAATACGAATATGTTTTAAATTACCTAATACCTAAATTGAGATTGATGAAAAGTGCTGTGATTTATTCACATAAGTTAACAAATTTCAACTTGTGAATAAATCGGTAAATTTAATGTAATAATTTATGTGCTGTTTTCCGCATAATACTTATTTATATAAGGGAATGAAGTATTAAACAAATAATAAAATAATTATTATTTTCAGTAGCCCTAGAGATTTTTAAATTAATATTTTTTGTTAACGAATAATATAGTAATTTAGGTAAACAACCTAAAGCAGGCGTAAAATCATGTATGTAGTGCTAAAATTATTATAATCTAGTCTAAGATATCTCTACCAAACTCGGACGGTAACAGATTTTTGTCATTTATTAACTTGGTAGAGTATGGCATAATTTGATATTTCTGCAGATTATTGTAAGGTAGGTCATGTGTATTTTACATATTATTGGAGCATATTAGTACTAGAAATAATGTCAGAAATTGATTAAGTGCACCTTTATTTACATCAACATATTTATTTTGCTGTAAAAAAGTAATAAGTAGGTTCAGATCTCATAGTGAAATTCCGTGCCTAACATTTAAGCATTTTAATTATGTTGATGAGTGTAAAAAAAAGGTTATATTCTTAATAGACGTTTCATTGCGAAGTCGTAACTGAAAGTTTACCAAATTAAACAAAGCTCGTCGAGCGTTCATAAAACCAGCATAGCGGCAACCCTGCCGCCCCAAGCGTGACGCCTTGCCGCCGCCCAATCGCCGTCTGCACGTGCGCGATGGCGGCACCCGAATATACCCGAACACACGCGATTTCAACGAGTTCGAATTCCAAACGTTCAATCTTCTAGCCAGCTACATTCTACTTTCTACTTTGTTTTTTTTTTAATCTATGGCTCAAAATCAGGTACTCCAGCCAAAGACTTATGACATTTTGAATTGAGAACGACACACACCGCCGAGGTGACCGTGGCGCATGCGAAATGAGTTCGTAATATTTTATTCCGAGCACTTTCCATCCCTTTTTTTGTAGGTTATTTAAATTCATATGCTCTCAATAACCTGTCAATGTATTTGCAATTAGATGAATAGTCATCAGGAATAAACCAAACATTGTTGCACAGGCAGTAAACAAAATGTGTTAATTTGCTGTTGAATTTCAATACCAGTGTTTGAGGCTTTAGTATCACTAGGGAGCGCAGTACAAATAAAGTATTTCCCGAAATGTCATGTTTTCTTCAAGTTTTGCATTATAACAATCACTCAACTTCGTTTAAAAAAAAATACATCCAAATATATTTTATCTGTAATTGTTTCTTATAGACTTCATAAGAAAGAAATTCAATCTCAACCTCTTTCAAGTCGACTCTTATTTTTTACATATTTCAATATTATTTTCGTTCGATATATAAATCAACTATAAACTCATTAAATTACTCTTTTCTAAATTTCTGCAAACGTATTACAAAAATTGTGTTAATTAAATAATCTCTGAATATGTTGGGAAAAGTTATTCCTCGAACTGAAAATCGGCAATGACACTAAATTATGTATATATCCCAAAAACGCTCCATATCCTCGAAGCATTCATATTTAACCTCTGCAAATGTGTTAAATATTATTCGTTATTAAATACTTAATAACAAACAAAATATAATTTTCATTTTAAGAATTTTATTATGCTTTAGGTTATGAAATCTATAAAAATATAATCCATACTAATATTATAAATGCGAAAGTCTGTCTGTCTGTCTGTCTGTCTGTCTGTCTGTCACCTCTTCACAGCTAAACTGCTGGACCGATTGTAATGAAATTTGGTAGGGATGTAGTTAACGACCTGAGGTCAAACATAGGCTACTTTTGGGTGCGATATAACCGAGTCCCACGCGGGGTGAAGCCGCGGGAAACAGCTAGTGTTAAATATATCAACACTTACAATATTAGGTTCCTACACTAGATCCTCCATTTTCCTTTTTTCCTCCCAGAATTTTTCGCAGATCTTATATTGCAGGTGAAACCAAGGCGGCGAGGATGCGGCTCGGGCACGTGGAAAGGATGGAAGAGGATCGGATAGTCAAGAAAGCGTACAGTGGAAACAAATATTCGGCCGTCCTAGGTCCTAATTGATGAAGTTAGAAAGGACCTGAAAGCCCTCCAAAAAGCCTACTGACAAGAGGAGGCTCTGAGCAGGGAATGGTGAAGATCTGGTGTCAGAGACCAGGATCCTTGTTGGGTCGCTGAGACATCGCAGTCAGGAAGATAGGTTATGAGGTTTTGGCGCCAAGATAAAGTCACTCAGTTATCGTTTATTTTCTAATATTTGTGTTTTTTCGAGTATTTGTGCATAATAAAAATGGATTATTATTCGTTAAGTGTTCGTGAACAAGCGTGAGTGTTGGGAAGTGGTACATTGTCGTTTGAGTGACTTTAGTCCTTGACACCAAAATCTCCCAAGATAATGCTAAGTGAAACTTCCACCGCTCCACTTAGCCCTTGACTAACTTGACAAGTCATGACTACTGACTTGTCTTGACTCTGTGACTCTACTAAATGAAGAACATTCGTCAAAAATAAGCAATAAGTTTGATTGCCATATTGTGAATTATTGCCACATCAAAAAGTTATGAAATACTAATACATCTTACGGACAAACGACTGTAAAATATACCTAGACTTACAATGTGAAGACACAATGTGATATTGGTAATAAGATTAAACTCGTAATATGATACTACATTAAGCCAAGTTTAACCTGAGCCAATGTTTAGTGGCAACACTGATTGTTTATTCAAATTGGGTCGTAAATATTCGAGACAGTAAAGCCAGTGAGAGCTATCAACAGCTAAGGGTGCGCACACACCTAGCGGAACCGCGGCGGAAACAGTCGCGTGCGGCGGCGACGATCGGTGCGGTCAGTAACCCCCAGATGCGAAAAAAACGCATCCGTCGACTCAGAACTAAGTGGGGTCGGAGCAATGCATTATCGACTTATCGTTTATCACTCTGCAATTAAATTTTGATGCACTTTTTAGGTTAATCGATTAAGATTTTAAATTTGAGTGCAGGGGACGAGTGTGAAAGTGTGATGAAGCATTTTCGTGAACTCATTCGACCGTTTTAAGCCGTCGCGCGTCCTGCATAATAAGTTCCTGCATGATTTAATAATATTTTTTTTCCACAAAAGCCAACCAAACCAAATTACTTTCGGGTCCCATTTTCAGAATCCCAGGTTGTGACGTTTGCTTGACATCACCTTTTTTACCGACCACCTGGTAGGTATTCACCTACCAGGTGGTCGGTAAAAAAGGTGGGACATTCGTCCCACCGACGTGTTGAAAATAAAAGTTTTTTTCTAATTATTTAAAAAAAAAAAGTGATAGGTATATGAAGAAGTCGCTCGATTGTTTTAATAATCGCTTGTATTTATTATAATCAATCAGTATACAAAGTTTCCTTGGATTCTTCATAACGATAACTAATCATTTAGATCGTAAATTGATGCAAAAAATATACCCACTCAAAATCATCACAAGCTTCATCTCAGATACTTTATAAATAGTTTATAATAAATATAAAACTAGCGACCCGACTTCGCATGGGCATAAAAACCTTCCTCTTGAATCACTCCATCTATTAAAAAAACCGCATCAAAATCCGTTGCGTACTTAGTTTTAAAGATTTAAGTATACAAAGGGACATAAAGACAGAGAAAGCGACTTTGTTCTATACTATGTAGTGATGATAACTGTGACTTTATTCGATATCTGTAGCGCCATCTATTAGCACGAAGGAGAACTATTTTTTTTTTTTCATTTCAATGAGAGCCTACTGCGGCGGCCGTGCCAGACGATTACTCGTCGAGGTACTGCGTGTCCCCAGATGAAGCAAAACATAAGCAATGTTTAACAAAATACGAATCCACAACAATAGAGAACACGAAGGCTGACTACCTGCTTTTTGACAAACGCGACACAGGATCAAAACTCAAATGCTTGTTAAGTGTAAATGATTGCCTATGAAAGTATTTCAACAAAATATTTAAACTAATCCTTAGTAAAAGTATTTTAACAAAATATTTAACTAAGGATTAGTTTGTTAAAATACTTTCATAGGCAATCATTTACACTTAACAAGCATTTGAGTTTTGATCCTGTGTCTCGTTAACTAAATTTAACGACTGATTTTTTTTTATACCATTTAGAAGGCAAACAGGCTTACGGCCCGCCTGATGGGAAGCGGTTACCGTAGCCTACAAAATTTTATATTTGTAAATTTTTTACATCTTTTAAGAATTTTCTTTTAATAAAAACAGTTTCAAACATACAATACATTCTCTCTGCACTACACATCATAAATCATGTAAGTATGTATGTAAAATCTTTATCGTACAGAAAAAAGTCATATTAACTATTAAAAATTTTATGCCTTATTTTACGTTAAATACTGTTTATCCTTAAATATACAATTAAAACTTTTCGGGCTTAAATGGCTAAATGAAAAAAAAAATATTTCAGTTAGTTTGTTCATTCATTTATGAATGATATCATATGTTGAAAGTATATATAATAAATATTATTGTAGTAGCAAGAAAATTGCTTGAGAGGAAGAATAACACCATTATATTTTTTACTTGCCAGTTCTCTACACCATTTTAAAATTTATATTTTTGTAATATAATCTTACTTAGAGAGTTTAATGAGTAATATCATAAAAATATGACAAATATTTTATATTTTTTTACTAAATATTTTTTTTATGAACACCTAGCCTTAAACACATAGATTACAGAATACTATGCCAACTTGTACAAGAAAGTAGTGAGAAAAAGAACTTAATCTTTTTCGTAGGAAATGGGAGAACATTGAATACTCGACCGATCTCTATCAGGAATCACTATCCCAAAATGTACATCTCGTCAAGCAGACCCTTGTAACACCATAATGTATATAATTTTTCTCTCCCCTCCGCCATATGGGACAATGCCGCCCCATCGACAAATCCATAGACAAAATGAGTTTACTATTTGCTATACAGTATACACACAGACACACAAGCTATCCTATCGGACAGGTGTGCCACAGGTTATCAAACTTCTTTGGTATCTTTCTTTAGGAGATAATATCTCATCAAAGAGACACTGTGACAACTGAATTTTTTATTCAATTTGCAAATTTTTGAACCCATTTATTTATATTATGGTATTTAATAAATCAAAGATTTTATATGTGTGACTTTTAAATTTAGGTACCTAATCTATACACATAAATAAAATTTGAGTGCATATTTGTAATATTTAAATTACCGCTTTTAACTAAATATTTATAGATATAGATATACCGAAATAACATTTATTTTTTTAATTTTTACGTCTCTCTGTCTGACTGTTTGTTCGTTTCTGTCTGATTTTGACGGGATTTTCACTGGCAGATGGCTGATGTAATAAGCAGTAACTTAGGCTTAGTTTCGTTAACTGCGAACTGAACAATATTTTTGTTAAATTCCACGCGGACGAAGTCGCGGGCACAGCTAGTATATTATAAAACAAACATAATATAAATTTATAATACTGTAACTTAGTAATGAACTGCAAAAGAGAGTATCTAATTGTTCTTATCGTTTTATTATAAGCTCGATGAACAAACAAAAGAACTGAGTACAGTACAGTAGTAGAATAAATATCTACTGTTGCCGAACCAATACCAAAAATAACTTAAACTTTCCCTTTCCAGGTAAAAACTTAAAAGTGCATCCCACTAAGTACCTACTTTGTAAAATTTTACGAGTGTGAAGTAATTTAAAAAGATCTAGAGCTTAGCGTCTTGACCACACGCGCCGAAGTTGTTTTTTTTTTTCTTGAAGGCAAAGCCATCTGTAGAGCACAAAACAAGGGTGAGGCACCTATCTTGCGTCTCATGGAGAGAAAGGGACGGCATATAGGGGTGATATTCTCGCATACAGATTACGGATGGAGAAAGTAATACCATCAAAGGTTGATATGCCAATTATGCTATATTTATGTATGATTATTAGGGCGACTATTTTATTTTAAGACATGCTGTGCCTGGTTTGACGTTCTTTTATTTTTGAAAATAAAATTAACTTAAGTTATAACGTTGTTAGTCAAACTGTTATTGATATTAGTCTACTTACGTTTTAGAAATTAACTGCGAAAAACATTTTTTTATAAAGGTAAATATAAATATACAGTTTATATGAGTACGTATAATTATTTTTATAAAATATAACTAGCCTGTTTTTACTAATAATTAATTTTATCAGTCTACTTACTCATTTTAGAAATTAAGTGCGGAAATTTTTTTTTTTTAAAGGTAATTAAATACCTACCGCATTTATTGATATTTATATGAAGTTGGTATACATAAATGATTGTTAAAAAAAAGTATATAATTTTATTATATAGATCAAAGAGCAAAAATACAAATAAGTTGGATATTTTTGTATGATATTTGTATTTATACCTGATAGAAGATTATCACGTCAAGGACACGATGACAAAGCTGAAATAAAAACTAAATGTTTAATTAAGTATTTTGTTCGGTCATTTCTAACGAAACTTATACTAACAAAGAAACCACACGAGTGACCGAAACGGCCTAATGTAAACGCTTATACGAAAACCGTAATCTCCTAAAGGTTTGGTATATTGAAGTACCCCTTAAAGTTAATTTTCGTAAAATCTTACGTTACACATACCACCAAATTATTAAGAACTATGCTCACTGAATTTATCACTCCATTTTGGACCTATTTAGCTGAACCAGCAAGCGGCGAGGCAGCTCAAGATATATTTGTAAGATTTGTAGAGTCCGCCATACATTAATCAGTGAAATCGGCAGACTGGTTGGACGACCAGTTGAACATTTTGCGGCGAGAATGAATAATCCCGAGTGTTTTGCGCAAAATAAAATATGTTGCCGCCACTGGCTTTTTAATGTGAATTTTCATGGTAATATTTTTTGTAAATAATTTGTAAAATGAACTGTATTGTTTGCCGCGTTGCGTTTATCTCCATTTGCTTTTAATTGCACATGGCTCCTTTAAGAAGAACTAGAACAAAATTAATGTTTTTGATTGTTCCTTTGATGGAAGATTTGTCTTACGTCATTTTCTTTTCGAATCAATACGGATTAGGTAAGTATTTTGATATTGCTGGGGTTAAGTATGTAGTAGTTCGAATTGCTCAGCTTTATCGTCATTCAAGATATATATCTATAGCTATATAGCTATAGAGTGCGATAGGAGATGAGCTCTTGTTTATTTTTGGATTGTTATTTTAATATATAATAATAAAAATATAATTTACAGTTTGTGTAAGAATCATTGACAGTTTCGAAACCACCAATCCGGTATTTTTATTTATTGCGTAGAGCTTAGTAAGGTTTACTTAATCTCTACCACAATATTAGAGATTTTGAAAACAGTTCTATTTTCTTCGTAACATAAACATCTCAATCATAGATATTTATACAAAATGTAGGTATAGATTTTCATACAGAGAAACAACAAAATTTACAGAATTACATCATTATTTCAAATATTTTCGTCACTTTGTGCCTGGCCACTTAGGATTATGACGTAAATTCTAATAAAAAATAAATAAGAGCAGATTAATAAAAAAAAAGTTGTTTGTTTCTCTCTGGCGCTCCCGGCTCAATACTCTCTCAAATTTAGAACCGTAAGACCGTAACCCCGCCAAAATCCAATAAGACCAATCCTTTGACATCAGACGCGCGCCGCATATGAATTTTACACGTGGATTGATGTTAGGAGCAGGAGCAAGCATTCGAATCTGATTGAGCTGTTATTTTGTGGCTCTTTGCATATTTTTATTTCGTTTTATAAGTCGTCGCCATATTCGAATCATATTATTCTTATTTCGATTTTTCGCTCTTAAAAAATCCAGCACTCAAATAAATGCCAGAAGGCATTAGTACTAAAATTTACATTACATATTTAATGCAAAGTGAAATTACAGCTCGTAATTAGTTCTTGTAAAAGTATTCCTTTTCAACCGACTTCCAAAAAAAAGTAAGAGGTTCCAATAATGGTTATTTGCGCTGGTGGCGAACTCAAAGCCTAAAATTAGTGTTTAGTTTTTAATTACTCAAGCTATGCCTATATCTTAGAGGAGGCCTATGATTAATGATCAAAGATGAAAGCCAAAGCAGACACTATTTAATAGATAAGTTTACCGGTGATTAGTCGTTGGCTAAATTATACCCTAGTTTCGTATTAATAAAGTATAGATTTTAAGAATTAGGATATGTTGCTTGTCGTTGTCTCTATATAAAGTAACTCGTATGCGTTTAGTCTATTGAGGTTCTGTTTGTCTGTGATAAGATAATGTGACGTTAAAGGACAAGGGCTGTGTTTTGGCGCCAAGCTAAAGTCGCTCAGTTATCGTCATTGTATTTATTTTCTAATATTTGTGTTTTTTCGAGTAGTTGTGCATAATAAAGGTGGATTATTATTCGCTAAGTGTTCGTGAACAAGCGTGAGTGTTGGGAAGTGGTACAATGTCGTATAAGTGACTTTAATCCTTGTCACCAAAATCTCCTAAGATAAAGCTAAGTGAAGCTTCCACCGCTTCACTTAGCCCTTGACTAACTTGACTAGACATGACTACTGACTTGACTTGACTGTGACTCGACAAAATGAAGAACATTTATCTATAAACTTGATACTGGCAAAAATAAGCTTTATGTTTGATTGCCATATTGCGGATTATATCCACATCAAAAAAAAAAAAAAAAAAGGATAAGGGCTTGTAACTGACAATGTTTGATCGACGTTTAAAATACAAATTGAATGGGCGTGAGTTTTTGGAGGGAAAGTAAACTGTCGCTATGTCCGCGCTGTATTTAATTTCCAAAACTTAGGTTTTTTCGAGATTCTCTTTAAAACCTGGGTGTGCAAGTCTTTTGGGTGTCAAAACTTTGTCGAGAGTAAGTGATGATTCAAATAAGGATATTTTAAAATAAGAACTTTATGTGCTCCGCATTGCAATTGTAAGAACTTACATAGTTTTTTTTGCAAATTTTTTGGTCAATCCAATCAAAAAGTATTCTTTAAATAGCATTTTTAAATACGTGTGCATAGAATATTCTAATTAGTCAAATTTAAAATTAACAAAAACTTCCTATACAGAGAAACATACGAAATTCAACTATATGTAGAGTTAATAAATGCTATAGTTAATTGACACATCCTGTCATTGTAATCCGATGTGCGTTGCTGAGGAGTTCAGTATTCCGCAAACTATCTAATGCTGCATCAGCGATAAGTTGCTAAGTATATCTTAGAAACACCAAAGAAATGATTAAGTACTAGCTGTTCCCCGCGGCTTAGCCCCGCGTGGGACTCAGTTGTATCGCGCCCAAAAGTAGCCTATGTTTGACCTCAGGGCGTTAACTACATCCCTACCAAATTTCATAACAATCGATCTAACAGTTTAGCCGTGAAGAGGTGACAGACAGACAGACAGGCAGACTTTCGCATTTATAATATTAGTATGGATGGATAGTATGGAAGTATGGATCTTGGAAATCCTCCGATTTCGATAAAACATGTCTAAAAACCAAACATTCACACAAACACACATAGCAGTCTTTATAACATCCCCTTTTTATGTCGGAGGTAAAAATTGATCGTGACCGTGTCGCCACCGCTGGTGTTAATAGAGCATGTCTGATTTAGCCCTAAATTATGTAAATGTCGACATTTTACATTTTAGGCCTAATACTGTTCTACTATGATCATAAAATTACAGTGTAAATGTTACAAAAGGAATTATTAATTTATTAGCTGTTACTGCTGATATGACTCGGTTTAATCGCGCCTAAAAAAGTTTTACCCCTGGTTCTATACTTTATCCATACCAAATTTCATCAAAATCGATCCAACGGTTAAGCCGTGAAAACGTGACAAACAGATAGATAGACAGACAGACTTTTACATTTATAATATTACAATATATATTATTATTATTTATTGTATATTAGAATGGATTAAAACTTTTTTGTTTCATAGGTAACAGAGTTATACGAAAACTTGCGATATTTAGCATTAGCTTAAACTATGAGCATAAATCATACTATTGAAATAGAAATACAGCTGTACTTATCTAACAGTATATCACTACATAGTATAAAACAAAGTCGCTTTCTCTGTCTCTTTGTTCCTTTGTATGCTTAAATCTTTAAAACAACGCAACTTATTTTGATGCGGATTTTAATAGATAGAGTGATTCAAGAGCAATATTTTTATGCCCATGCGAAGCCGGGGCGGGTGGCTAGTTTAATAATAAAATTAAATTAACATGGTCCTTTTCCGATCTGTCTATACTGACCCTAACTTACCAACAATATTTTCAATGCAAACACCGTACTTGTCATATAACCGGGATATGTCCCTTGTCACACACACTCTATTAATTTCCTATTTTTGTACTGATATGGTTGAATAATAGGGATTCTAATGTTATTTTTCATGTAACAAATATGGCAACAGATTATCTAAATTTGTGTATTTTTTGTTATAATATAATATACTAGCGACCCGCTCTGGCTTCGCATGGACATAAAAACATTCCTCTTGAATCACTCTATCTATTAAAATCCGCATCAAAATCCGTTGCGTAGTTTTAAAGATTTAAGCATACAAAGAGATATAGGGATAGAGAAAGCGACTGTTTTATATGTAGTAATAGTAATTGAGCATTATCGCGCTGTTGATTGCCAAATAAATTGAACATTTTAAGAAAAATGTTTTTGTCATTTGATTTTGTTTGCATAATATAGTTCAATTTATCTGGTATATTTTTTTTATGGATTTGATATCATCAATTATCTTAAGATCATCATCAAGATGATGTTATTATGCACTTAATTTATTTTTTTATTGTAAACTATTCCAAGTCAAAGTTAATTTTACTTATTTTATACTCGAATTTTAGTCCCCATGGTATTTCAGCACCCATGTAATTTTTGTACCAAACAAAATTGTCAATATGAATACTCGAATATCTAACTTTTTTTTTAAATTAAAATAAAATATGTCCTTTTGTCAGGCGATCTGACACCAAACCGCAGGATTCAATCAAAATGTACGTTATACCTTCGATATGTTTACCCTGCAAACTCATCCTATCACAGTTAGGGAAACTGGGATGTGTTTACACTCACACATTCGTATTATTCAATACTAGATGTTTCCCGTAGATTCAACTGCCCATGGTATTTACAAGCCTTTAACCTTTTTCAAGAATCAGACTATCACAATGTTTTTTTTAATCGATCATAAAAAGAAATATAATTTTTAAATCGGTTTAGTAGTTCCGAATATTACCCTCTATAAACAAACTTAAAAAACTTCCACTTTTATTATTAGTATAGATAGTTTAGACTACAGCAAATCGGAAGAGGATCCGGGCTCCTAAGCAACCAGCTCTAAGAGCAATCGGAATAATACTAAGATGAGAAAGAGAGAGTATTGACCACTCTCCTTCTTCCGTAGATATCCGAAAAGACTAAGAGGACAACAGAGTTCACCTAATTTAATAGAAATAAATTATATAGATAATAATAAATAAACTATATAGATCTCGTAAACTGATAACCTCTTCCACCAACAAAACATTCTTAAGAATGAATGAATAAATGAATAAACACTTTATTGCACCAATTACATAAATACATCATTGGATTGTACAGGATCAAAGATAAAAATTAGTACAAAGAAAAGTAAATTCAGTATATGAACGGGTCATGAATCAAGGTTTTTTTTTAAATCGTATGTGGTATTGGCCTGTTCTGGAACTGAAAAACCTGTAATAATCTGTAGGCTACTGCTATGCAACGGAACTTTTAGTATGCGAAACCGACTCATGCGTTATATTACTAAATGACTTTTTAAATATTAGCCTATTAAAACTAATGTTAACAAATTACTTAAGTCCGCGGCCTTATGCAAATTAAGTATCTAGGTTTGGTCTAGACTCTAGACACCGAATTTCATAATTTTGACCTAACCGAGGAAATAACAATAGTTTGAACAGTTATTGTTTGAAAAGCAACTGTTTATTTTGCGTAAATGTGGGTGTAGTAATACAGGAATATGTAGCGATGAAGTACGATATAAATGAGTAGCTACTTTAAGTAAATCAGTGTTTCTAACTATTGGCGTTAGGCAGGAGGTTCTGTTAATTATGTCATATATCTTACTTTATTGTAAGTTAATAAAAAGTTTAACAATGATAATAGACACAAAAAAAGAATTCTAAAATTAGGCCCAATTCAATTATAATTCGCGATATTATATAAAATAAAATAGTATCGAACCCTTTCTTGCAGAAATAGACAAAAAATATTTCCGAAGGGATTTTGCATGGAAATTGTTATATTATAATATAACCATGGCACTTTTCGAGGAACAGAAAATCATCGCTTTCACAATTAGGAAATTATTTCATGAATATCCACAAATATCCATAAAAAAGAAAATTTTATTTTATTTCTCTACACGTGAAAATCTATTTTGTTTAGGTTTAAATAGGTATATTTTCATCAAATTCAAGTAGGTATAATAAAAGGCATACATATCATAAAAACGTGTTTATATATTTACTAGCAACCCGCCCCGGCTTCGCACGGATGCAATGCTGTATAATCCTACATGTATACCTTCCTCTTGAATCACCCTACCTATTTAAAAAAAAAAACACATCAAAATCCGTTGCGTTTCAAAAATCAAAACATACATAGGGACAGACAGCGAGAAGCGACTTTGTTTTATACTATGTAGTGAGTGATTGTTTACCCTGTGCAGTAAGTTACTAAACCGATAATAACTCGCTATTATGTAAGGAAAAACCTACAAAAATATATCTATTTAGACACGTTTGTCTACTCTATGGTAGTTAAATCTCTTTGCACGTCACAGTATAAGTAGAAAAGTGAAAGATTTCCGCAAATAAGTTTACAAAGAAGTACCTCCGTAGTATTCAAGTTTCGCAGATGCCCGTAGGAGGCGCGGCGGCGCGGCGCGGCGTCAAATAATCGATATCCCATAGAAACAAGTAGGGTGGACATAAGGCTATACAGTTTTGGCGGCAAACCCATTTGTATGATTTATAACGCATTATGGTGTAATAGATTGAAATATATAGTGCTGTATGACACATTATGTGAATTAATTTGTTTAAGAATAAATTATATATATGTTATTGTTTATTGATTTCACAAAAGATTAACTGTCAATATAATTGATAATGTTACAATAAATACTATTTTTGTAAGATTTCTAATATTCTATTTTTATTTTTACCAATATAATGAAGCTGAAGTGTTTTGTTGTTTAATATTTCTAAAAAAGTTTTTACTTATGAATCTATCAATGGATAAAAAAAACTTTTTATGCTTAGCATATCTTCTTTATTTTTTATTTATTACATAATTTCAATTTATGCAAAGTTGTTTATGAATACAGCTTCACAATGAACTTTGGATTACAGGTTTAGTCACAGAATACAAATCTCACCTGGAAATTACCATCTTTATAGCGTTTACCCGGTTGTGACCCAAACAGTATGACTTCATAGCCATAAAATAAGATTTGTCATTATTTTTAATGACGTCAACCCTCTTTATAGACGACGCCTTTGTTGGTGAAATTCCGACACCAGTCGAATAAATACCTCTAATCAAATTGACACCTAATATTCTTAGGCTTATTTTCTCTACTCAATAGTGTTTGAATTAAATACATTAATTCAAACACTATATAAATGTTTGTAAATAAACATACTAAAAAGAAAGCTTCTGTCTTCTAATGATGACTTTGTACCTCACACCTTTGCTAAATGACATGATTTATAATTAAATAAATTAATTTAATTTGATTTAAGTGTTGTCAACACTTAAAAATAAAAATAATAAAAATAAACTACATACATAAAATAAGCAGCTTTTATTTAACTACTGCGAGTGTCATCGTATATCATTGTTTTTTGTCAATTTTATCGTTGTTGTTCACAATAAAGATTTTTCATATAATTCATTTACTGACAACAAAACAATATTTGATTGAAATAACATAACAATATAAGCCTGTTCTGTGGGAGTTCGTTCTCATACCGTAGCGTAAGTAGTACGGACATTGATTAAGTATACATTACGTATTGACCAAAATTGTTTCTTTTTAGGGTTCTGTATTCCATAACAAAAGGGTAAAAAAGGAATATTACTTAGATTCCGCTGTACGTCCGTCTATCACCAGGCTGTATTTCATGAATCGTGATAGTTAGACAGTTGAAATTTTTCACAGATGATGCATTTCTGTTGCCGCCATACTAAAAACAGAATAAATAAATATTTAAGCGAGGCTCCCGTATGACACGTGATTTTTTTCTTATAGATAATGGTACGGAATCCATCGCGCGACTCGCACTTGGCCAGTTTTTTTCTATTGTCGAGTTGTTAGCTTAAACTCCCCAAATGGTTCCCGATATGTCGGCCACATCCTGGCTGCACTGCGGTTCAACGACCCCTGTTTAGGGGTGCTCGCTGTCAGAATGTCAATATTGATTCCTCTGCCGCCCTCATGTTAAGATGCAGCTCTTTTTACTGTTGCATTAAGTCATGAGTTCGATAAGTAAGTTATTTATAACAGTGTAATAATAAAACATTTTTAAGCAACCGATTGATAGATTATTAAAATAAACTTTTTTATAATGTCTCCTATTGCCAAACTTACATATATTTTTTATCATAATGAGACAAAAATTAAATATATTTCTGCTTAGTCTAATGGTTAAATGTAATCTTGCCCTAACATTAGAAATATCATAAAAAAACAACCAAAGAATTTCGAATCGCGCGCGGTCTCTATTAGGCAATTTTTTTTTAATCTATGAAAACCACAGATATAAAACTACTTAAATACCATCTAAATAATGACAAATTTATCAACAAAGGTAGAGTTCGCAGATTTTCCTGCCAAATGGCAAACTTTTTATATTGTTTCGTGTTTATTTTTCTTAAATTATTATATCCGTCGAAACGTAATCCAGCCGTGAATTAAGTTATTTTCGGTTTAATTTGATCACAAAAATAATATCTTTTGAATCAAGCAACGATAACATAACGTGTTTATAATATTAAGTAGGATGTCAAAAGAACCAAAGATAACAAAATTTTATATATTATAATATATAAAATTTTGTTATCTTTGGTTCTTTTGACATCCTACTTAATATTATAAACACAAAAGTTTGTATTGATGTTTGTTACTTTTTCATAGAAAAACGGCTGTACGGATTTGGTTCTAATTTGGCATATAGATTGCTTAGACCATGGAACAACACATAGGCTATATTTTAACCCGGAATTCCGGTCATCTTTTTTATTATTGAGTGTGAGGAGCTTACACTGGTGTTTGTCTGGTAGCCACTTTACGCTCGTGATAATTTGAAGGTATAAGGTATAGCCTCATGCTGCCAACTAGAGATGGGTTTCTACCGGATAAATACCGGGAAAATACCTAAATCGGGTACCTTTTGGGGTTTTACCTACGGCCCGTCTCTACTGCCAACTCGTGGCGTTAAAATATTTCACCACATTATGTAATATCTTCCTTACTCTTTAAACCGGACTCCCACTAAAATATCAAGTTCGGACGCTATCGTGTGGGACGGAATTCCCTTCTAGGCGTATCTGTGTTTAGAACTGAAAGGTCGAAATTCACGCAACCTTATTATAGGAAGCCTTAAGTGCGTAGGTGGGGGGGTACAATCAACAAAATTGATGCTTTTTGTTGCCTTACACCTACTAGACTATACATGATTGATTGGATTTATTCCGATCCAATACCACGAACGAATACCACTGGTATTACTTTGAATTTTTAATTATTTTCTATTCCGAACAAATACCACTCTTTAAATTGTTTAATTTTATGTCCGAACGAATACCAAAACGTGAATTTGAAACAGTCATCTCAGTCATCAAGTTCAATTTGTTTTCTTATATGTTTACGTCATCGAAACGTATTGGTATACATACATATATACACTTGTATCCGTTCGGAATAGAAAATAATTAAAAATTCAAAGTAATACCAGTGGTATTCGTTCGTGGTATTCAATCGGAATAAATCATTGATTGGTAGCATCTCTATTATTTTATGAACTGAATATAAAGCTCAAAAATTTTAAATAATTTTCTTACGCTGCTTACAATTTGACTAAGGTTTAAGGCGTAGCGTACAAACATACTTATACATAAAAGGGAAAAACCGTGGGTATGACTATAGAAAGATACTCTTTATTGTACCATTATATACTTATTATTTATTGACTATATAGCATTATATAACGATGGCTAAATATCAAAGTTAGTAATAATAGATACTAACTCAACGACACTTCTTAATTCGATTTTCACCATAATTAAACAGTCATTATACAACTTGCCCTGACTGGGGATCGAACCCAAAAACCTTCAAATTAGCCGACTAACGTGATAGTTATATAGCCATGGAGGTTGTATCACACCACACTCACACAGACATACCCAGATACACAGACAAGTGAATCTGGGTGTCTTTGTGAGTGAGAGTGTGTGATGAGAACGTTAAATTTGCGTCGAAATCCTATGTTACTTTAAGATTATTTCTTGCTAACTTGCCTGACGAGCATGATTTATTTGATTTTTAAGGTTGTTTTTTGGTAGCATGTCTATAGTTCTATAGACAATACTGTAACTAAAACGTAAATACCATTTAATACATGGAAAATCAGTAGTTGAGTACTAATATCCTTCCATATAGTAATAATATATCCTTCCATGCTGGTCTGGAAAGAAAGAAAAACATAGAATGTACTAGCTGCTTCTCTTCCCGCGCAAGCCGTAAAAGTCGACTGAGGGAATCGGCGAATGGGGGAATCATGACATAGGCGATGCGGCTAGCAACCCATCACTATTGATTTCCTGTTTATACTATCATCATGCTAAACATGCTCTAAGGTCTTATGGCTCTAGGGTCTGTCTACCCCGTATGGGATAAAGACGTGACTATATGTATGTATGTATGTAGATAATAGTATACATTAAAAGCTCCAAAGTCGCAATATTCCCATACGTAACTCATACATTAGTCAGACAAAGGCACATACATAACGCAACAACCAAGGTTCACTCGCGCACGAGTGCAATTATGTGTAATAACCTGCTCTGGCTCCGTGATGAATGATTTGTAGCCTTTTAGAGCAACTGATTATGCAGGCTACTCATTCATCAAGTCAGGTAAAGTCACATTTTAGGTGGTTCAAAATCAGAGCAGTATTAATAAGATTATCTAATAATATCCATACTTCCATATCCATACTAATATACTTATTATAAATGCGAAAGTCTGTCTGTCTGTCTGTCTGTCTCTTCACGGCTAAACTGCTGGACCGATTGTGATGAAATTTGGTATGGATATAGTTATGCACTAGGAGTCAAACATAGCCTACTTTCGGGCGCGATATAACCAAGGCACACGCGTATATTACGCGCTATGTTACTTTACACCCACAATTCAAGATTTGAGTTTGACCCAATGAAATGCTTTTAAGCATTATGGCTTAATATTGTGGAGTTAAGTTGAAATAAATAAACCCACACTTTCAAATTAAACTTTGACTAAAATATCAGTCAGTCAAACTTATTTATGTCTTTAGTCTTTATCAAAGACTATTTCCTTATTTTACCTATAAATAATTCAGTAAAAAATTCAAAAATATCAAGTTAGATCTGGAGTTTCAGAGGTTGGCACGTTGAAACATACAAACTAAATATTTTTATATATAACGTAGAGAAATTTATAACGAAGGCAAAAGCAAACACGAACATTATCTTAATTTTATAGTCTAGAAGCTAGACGTGGAATAGGTTGTCTACAAAGTCTTAAATCCAGTCCAAGTCTCGGAGCGCCAGTTCGAAGCTTGCTCTATTAGACGTTTGCCAGCAGAAGTTACTTAGAACGATTGATTCTACTAAATTATCTAGAGCCATGAGTTTCTAAGAATTATTCGTCTTGAAATTTCAAAACTAAAAGGGGTTGAATTTTGTGTAATTATAAAAAAACTAAGTAAATAGTAGTACATAATCTGGTTATCGAATCTCTTCGGTTAGTTAATTTTAACAGGGACTCTACCTTTAGGTAACTAGAAGACTCTAGGCTTAAACTCTAGAATTATGATAGAATCAATTTATGTAAGAAAGTACTTATCGATTTATAGTAAGTAAGTATTATATTATATGAGTTACTGTATTCTAATTTAAGTATTCATATGCTTTCATTTAAATAAAATCATTTTACTTTTGATAGATTTCTTTAATTTACGTTATTCATAAATAAATATTACAAACAATCAGGGTGTCGATTCTGCTAACGTTAAGTCAAAATCGTGTCAAAATAGTGTTTCAATTGTAGTGCTTTTTACACACTATTTACAAGAGTTATGACAGTATGATGTGATGTGAATGTAGTGTGTGGTGTGACCATCAGCAGTGATATAAAAAAAATTACATTACTTGTAGCTAGTGTATAAAAAAGCACTACAATTGAAACACTATTTAGACACGATTGTGACTTAACGTTAGCAGAATCGACGCCCAGAAGTATTGAGTGTAAATTTCAGCACATGGGTCTCAAAATACGATTTTGATTACGTGAAAAGTGATAACACTTGTAACTCCGAAATTAGAAACGATCCGGTTCACTCTCCAAATTGTTCAAACAAACACGCGCCACCGTCACTCTCCATAGCTGTTGATTTATTAACGCTCAAAAACCACGTCGTGAACAATACGCCACTGCTTCACCTTCTATTACCGTCGGAATGTAGTCTAAACTTCTGTTACAATACTTTAAACGCATCATTTACTATCCCTCTTTAGCCAAAACAAATTTGTAGCTTATCCGATTCGAATTAGAACCGAAATTCCATTCTCAGTTAATATTTTTTTTTATTGCGCGCAAATGTAACTTTGTCTTCATCTGCTCTTGTTTCCAATATATCACGAACTTTATTATTTACTTTATTGTATGGTAATAGAGGTTAAATTCCTGTGTTTAAGAGTTCAAATTAGAATGTAGGAGGTTCAGCTTCGAGGTGGCCAGTGATGATATGACTCACGTCTCTATCGTGTTGCATTCTTTGCCGGGTCGTATCCGTTTGGCGCCTTTTTTTACTAACTCCTGTTGACGGGTCTAATGGGTCATTGCTTTAGTTAGGTTGGACCGTTGATCTCTCGGTAAGGAGATGCATTGAAATTGTGGGAATGATTTCTAAAATGTATGACATCATAGATCCGTATACAGATAAAAGTCGGCATTTATTTTTGTTTTGACATTTCTTTAATTGATACCGATGGGGTGATGTGATCAAGTAGGTATATTTAATTGTAATCTTATACAATGAAAATTACTTTTTATCATATCCTAAAAAAAACACAAAATTGATATAGGTAAGTACTTAATTAAATTACTCTGTTACTTTGGGAGCGCATGGTATAGTTTCTTATGATAATTTGCAGGCTTACGAGACGACAACGGAAACTGAAAAACTATATTTCAGGTGTAATAGAAGCAATAAAGTTTTGAGTATCACTACATAGTATAAAACAAAGTCGCTTTCTCTGTCCCTATGTCCCTTTGTATGCTTAAATCTTTAAAACTACGCAACGTATTTTGATGAAGTTTTTTTTAATAGATAGAGTGATTCAAGAGGAAGGTTTTTATGCCCATGCGAAGCCGGGGCGGGTCGCTAGTGTATTAGAAAATAGAATCAATTATGTGTTTTTTTAAAATATATTCACTAACTAGTTTTACTTGCTCACGCGGCGGACCCGCGGGTAACACCTAGTATCAAATAACTTGGGTATCTTAATTAAAATAGTACTTAATTAAAATTATGTAGAAACCTAATATTGGCCTAAGGAACAAATTTAATTTATGCCTAGAAACCTCAATGTTTAATTAGGCCGCGGTTTAGTTGGCAACAAGTCAATGAATAATGTTTTTAAGTTATAAGTAGGTATGTATGTATTTAAATACAAGCTGTGCTTGCGACTAAGAAGCAGTATGAAATTCTTCTTCATCCGAGTCGTTAATAGCGAGTGCTATTTTTGAAATAAATGACTTAGCAAAATCGGTGAGTCGAATAATTATCGTTTGTTTTCGAAAGATTTTCATTCGACATAACCGGTGACTCGAACGATAATTATTCGACTCACCGGTTTAAGGTGAGTCTCACACTTCTCAAAAATTACTCTCGCAAAATTTACCCAATTTTTTCCGGGGATTTGCTTTCTTGTATTAGGATAAAAAGTAGTCCATGTTTCAGAATTACTAATAGTACTACGTACCCATGTGCTAATCCCGGTCTGTAATTCTGGTTCCCGAATTTATAAATCGTAAATAAATGTAAATGTAAAAATGTATTATAGATAACAGCTTAAAAATAATTGGTTACATCCTAAATAGCGTTTTGCATTAATAAAAGTATATAAATAAAAGTGTAACGTAATAATCTTTTTTTTTTTAATTTGCAAATAGTTAATAGTGTAAAAAATAATTATGACAAAAATACGTGAAATATGCATAAAACGCATTTAAATTCAAGAATTTACCTATTTTTTCACTACTTTCTGTTTGTTGCCTGCAAATAAATTTTTCATATCATATGAATTTATTTGTTAGCAGAATGTGATATCAAGTAAGGGTTACCTAACTTCCTTGAGACTTATAAACATAACCTTTTTTTTTTTTTTCGTTTGGCCTTTGCCATCCTTTGCGCCGGTACAAACATAAACACGAGTACAGTGTAAATGTACTAACTCATTAAAGTTAGATGAGACTCTTAATGTATGTATGTAAAAACTATATTGTACAGAAAGAACATTGATTTGATTATAAAACATAGTATTACATTTACGAAATCTTTCAAAATGTTTTATTTTCGGGAATAAAATCTTTTTATTGAATTTAGTAAATGCTTTAAACCTAAATTATTTATTTATAAACCCCCGAATCCGAAACGACGTGGTGTTACAAGTTTGACGTGTTTGTGTTTGTGTCTGTGTGTCTATAATTTATCTCCAGGACATGTCAGTGGTTTTTTTTTTTTAATTTTCAATGAATACTTGTATGTTTTAACTACATAACCTCATATAGGAAAAGCAATAAAATCAGCCTCAATCATATGACTATGGACCGGAAAAGCACTTGAATAACGAAAAATCATGTTAACATAATTAATTAGTGACATTATAACACTCAAACAACTCCAGCGTAAGCAAATCATAGTTAACAGGTGGCATTGAAGCCCACTTTTAAAACAACCTATTACCTATCACAATTCAACTTTGTTATAATCAAACCAACCATAGTGCCATTGTATTGTAAACTTAATATCTCACGAAATATGTCTCATTTTCGAATGACTTCCACACCCCCGTAATATAAGCAGCAGCCCTATTGTTGCTTACGCAAAGATGTAATCTCTTATTTTATTATTACCTGAGTGGAAAGGGACTGTGTGTTGGAGCTTAACATTGCATTTTCTACCTATTGACCTCCACTTAGAGATGAAATTTAAACGAGCTTGAAAATTTAAGTTTAAAGTGTTTTGAGATAATTGTGATGTTGACTATGGGATCAGTGTGTGGTGAAAATTATTTTTTTTAAACATTACACTTGTAAGTCCCTGTTCATCACTTCAAATATTTTGTATGGCTAATTCCATACAGATTTGCCGAAAACATCTTTCCTCTTAAACAAAAAAAAAATACCATTGCTTTTGTCAGTCTGTCGCATTAAGTTAGTGTAAATCAAAAATCAAATTAAACCAAAATCATTTATTTCAGGCATACAAGAACCCATAATCTTCATTCATTAATTTATAAAATATAATAACTTTTTATAACGTTATTAAAAATCAATTTAATTTATGAAAAATTTTCAATAAGCATTCAAGACTCAATTTCATAGTAGGTATGGAAGTATGGATAAAGCAGATTACACTTTGGTTTACGTATTTTAAAAAAATGCGCCTCAAAAAGTTAAAAAGATTCTGACGAATTGAGAACGTTCTTTTTAAAGTCAGTTAAAAATATACCAAAGCGGAAATAATGATGAGCTCTACAGTTTATCTTAGAGCCTCAAATACCTTAGTGAATACTTTGGAGACCAGATTATCCCAAATTACCTCCAAACATATTACCTGTCATTCCATTGATTTTCAATGGATCAGAAGTACTTACATGTCGCTTGTAGTAAAGGCCTTTGCTAAAAAAAATAAACAAGCAATAGGCGAAAATTCAAAGTAGCAACAACACACACTCTTGCACACGTATGTGTGTCATGTGCATACAATACGCACTAGCGAACAGCGTGGCGTTTTAAAACTATTTAATTCCTCTTGGAATATATATACCAATTCGGCATACATGAAGAAAGGCTCAACCCAATGCTCAAGAGCAAAAAAAAATTGGCTGTTAAATGGAACATTTACACTACATGTAATAATTTAGTGTTTTATTGGACAGTTTAAGTGAAACGTCCGCGTCGTATCTAATATTTTATTAGCTATCCCGTAATCCAATTAATACCGAACAACATTGATACAGCATTATAATCTCGGCTTGCCTGCGCGAATTCTTCGAAGGATCGTAAAATTAAATTCATTACAAAGGGAGGGAGGGAAATTAATGAAGCGTGGCTTGCGCTCTGCTGCAGAGACACGTAACGCCATCTGTTAGAAATATTGGGAACTAATATTATATCATACTGTAACATCGTGCTTAGTTGTCGCCTTTTGATTACCTTTATTCAAAAGAAATACAGTAAAAACAAAAAATTTGGAATCGCGCGCGCCAGGCAAATTTATTTTTTAATCTATGAGTAAAAATAATCAGTGCTAGATAAACGCTTTTGTCGTCAAATTTGTGTTGCTTCTCTAGTTCTATTAGAGTAGGTACCGCTGATATATAGGTGATTCTCCGACCGAAATACTTAATATCTTATTGCAATGTACCTAAATGCTTAAATAAGTATAAATAAATAAGTATAATAAATAGTACTTATATTATTTGGTAGTTATAGACAAATATTTTTTATTTAGTTATAGGGAAATTTTATCTATCTATGTATTGCAACTACTTAAATAAAGTTATTTTCATTAATAAGCATTGTCAAAATAAATGAGAATTAAGAAAATAATCAATGCATTAGAGCTTAAAGCCCTTCAACTGAGTACTTATAAGGGACAGAGGAAAAGTCTCATACAATACAACCTGTGCAACAAAAGAGCAGTGTGCTTACGTAGTTTTCGCGTATGGAGAAAAAAGGCAGAGAAACCACCCCTGTTTCCCATATTTACTCAGAACCAGAAAACTTAAAAAGAAAATTTGGAGTCAAACAAGTCAGCGAGGACGGTCTTGCGGATTAATCTATATATATAAAAGAAAGTCGTGTTAGTTACTCCACTTATAACTCAAGAACGGCTGAACCGATTTAGCTGAAAATTGTCAGGGAGGTAGTTTAGAGCCAGGAGAAGGACATAGGGTACCTTTCATCCCGGGAAAAAGCACTGTTCCCGAGGGAAGTACACGCGAAGCCGCGGGCAAAAGCTAGTTATTGATAAAGGACAGAGAGATTGGAGGGCTAAAGTTTGTTATCTAGAAGGATCTTTCTAAAGCGTTGTTGCATGATATGCGATTTGAATTGAGACTGCTATCTGAAAATATATAGCATTGATTATTTTTCGATTACTTTTCAATAAACTAGCATATTATTATTTACATTGTCATCATGTAATGTAGATTCAGAGCCTGCCAATTGCCAGTCTAATTATCAATTGTAACTGTAACATAAATAAACAACTTGTGTAAATAGCGCCTTAATATCAACTAGCATTATGTTCCTGTACACCATAAGATAATTAATATAACGTCACACCTGAGGGTCAATAGACAAAACTAACTCCAAAAAAAGTTTGATAAATTGGTTAGGCTTATTTAAAACTCTGACATTTTAAATAAGCCTAACCATCCATCTCGCGGATTTACAAATAAGCAAACAAAATAGAATCTACGATATCATTTGTAAAATAGCAAGTTACTACTTGTTACTTAGTGTTGGGAAAAATAATCACAATTATATTTTTAGTTTCAGATCGCGCGATCCGTTGGGAACTCTGTGTGCCGTAGAACCACCACTTAATCGCGCATTCAGATTTAAATAACTCTTAATTTCCTTGCACTGCCTATCTCTTTGGCAGGCGGTTTTCCTCAGCGATTGCTTTACCGGGTACGTCAAGCAGGCTGTCATCAATAAAAAAACGTTTTTACGATACGACTTAAGTATAGTGGGCTACATATAAAAGTACACCATCTTACACTCACACCTTAGGTAGTCTCTCTCATCTTAGCGCCTTCCCGGTTCCTTCATCAGCTTACTGCTTTGGAACTCAGCGTCCGCTTTCCTGCATTTTCTACTCTACTTCACCAGATCTTCAACAGCCTTAGTTGTGATTCCATTAGCACGCATAACTGCGACTACGAGCCAGGACTTTTACCGGCCCTGGCGGAGGGCTGGTAGAAGATGGCCAGACCCTAATTTCTAACGTCACTTAGTTGGTATACATACATATAATCACGACTTTATCCCATACGGGGTAGACAGATCCTAGAGCTATAAGACCTTAGGCTACGTTTAGCATAATGGTAGTTGAAACAGGAAATCAATAGTGATGGGATGCTAGCCGCATCGCCAATGTCATGATTTCCCCATTCGGCGATTCCCTCAGACGACTTTTACGGCTGGCGCGGGGAGAGAAGCAGCTAGTACATTCTATGTTTTTCTTATTCTCCCAGACCAGCATGGAAGAGTTACTTACTAGAGGTAATTAGTTGGTATACTATTCTATAAGACACACTGTACAGTAAATCTAACTTGAACAGGTAAAAGTGTGAAACGGAAGAAATTTAAAAATGAAAATAAAATAACAAAGAGAATATTACCTCCTACTACCTACTAGTATTTCATACGCGAATTAATGCAAATCCAGATGCAAATGTATTCATATTCGCTCTTATTATCATCTCTGAAACGAGTAAGTGAAATTTCACAACTTGTTTTCTGTATCGTTTTTTTTTTTGAACGTTCTCTTTTGCGATATTTTTTTTATAATAATAATTAAAAAAACTTTTATTTATATATTTATAGCTGGCGATTAGCTATTATTGTACAACGAAATAATATTGTGTCTATAGTATTCTTATGTCTGTGTTTCTAGTACAAATAATACCTATAAAATAATATAAATACTCAAATACGATAAGTAAATACTTAAAGTTAAGCCCAAGTCAACAAACAATAATATATTTGGTTGTTCAAACAAAACCTCTTTAGTTTCGGACCAGGAATTCGCTTATGTGAATATATACGGGACAACAAGGATAATCCAGGTCAACCAAATGGTACACAAGAACTTATTCTTTTTAATTAAAAGCATAATAAGTTATCCACTCAAAATTCGAACTTATATTTTAGTTATCATCTTTAAGCATGTAAGTTATCTTGGCACAATTAACATAACTATAAAAAAGTTGGTATACTTACCCCCGTATTAAGAAACGTTTGATAAGCCCATTTTGACTAAAATATGTTTTGGCTCTTTCTCTCTTACCCGACACTTCACGTGAAAGAACAAGACGAAACACATTTTAGCTAAAATAGGCTTAACAAACGTTTCTTATATGGGGGTTAGTATTTAATAGCCGACGTATTTTTTAAAGTAGTTGGTATTTTCCGTAAACCAATAGAGGATGTGGTAGTAAGAGTATTTGGAATTTAACTTAGTTGGCATTTTCCGTTTGTGATATTAAACGTCGAAAAGCATGAAGTATAGTATTCGGTAATCTATGGCTAAACACAGTAAAGAGTGTATCTAAGATTCAGAACCGTTTCAATTAAATAAGGAAAGAATTTGTTTCGCACAAGTAAGGCGATTTTCACCGCTATTTTACGGAATCGCGGAAAACGGGCTTCTACCCTAAATTACCCAAAGTTTTCCTTTGTTCCAAGGGTAAACTAAATAATGTATTTATTTACATTTTCATTACAAAAGATGTTTACGATTCGACAATTTCAATGTTGCACCTTTGATTTTATTATAATCAAAGTGTTGCACAAACCAATTTTGGTTTTTCAAACATTGATAATGCTAATTATGTATAACTGTTATTAACCTTTATTTATGTTACAACTTATGATATTTAGGTATATATTTCGTGGATCTTGAGAAAAGTAAGTATAATGTTAATAATACGCATCACAGACTTTCTTTTTTCTTTAGGCAATATAGAACCCCCTTATTATATGTAGTTAGGTAAGTTCAACACTTTTTTTGCTAGCCTGTGGATGTGTGAGATATGATATGTCCCACTGCTATGTAAAGGTCTCTTTTCTCTCACTCGTCTATATATTGGACTGTTTAAGGCCGTTCTTTTAAGAAAATGCTTAGGAAATCGCTCAATCTCCTCCTTCTTCAAACATTTATTTTCCACTGGTACTAACACACCCGGATCATATTCCTATTGGTCTGGTTTCCCTGTAAAAAAAAGGTTAACGAAGGTCGAAGGGCAGATGCTTCATTAACTAGTACCGTCAAATCTATGATCATGGATAAAACCACAGAACAGAGAAATTATCCGAAATGTTTTGACACGGATTTAGTTCCAGGATCAGTGTGGCAGCGTATTCTCTCTTCTTATCTTTAATTAATACATGTAAACCCATGTAAATCACACCACACCTTATTAGAAATGTATTACGTAGTTTACAACAAAGCCACCTAATTTTATCGACCAATAAATAAGTGGCAATAAATAACGTAATCAAATTCCATGCCCACTTTTTCTGTGTGAAAGCCAAACTAGTGACACGTTTTTCGTGCGCTATGCCACTTGTTAAAATTTCTAAATTCTGTGATTAAAACCCTTGGCTTTGAAGCGTAGAGGAAAGGTAAAATACGTAACACACTCGGAGTATGATGACAAATAAGAAAAAGATTCTTACAAAGAAATACTGAATTCTAAACGTCTAGTATAACTCAATGTTCTCGAGTGATCATTCTTTTGACATTTACAGGGAACAACACTCAAGCACCCCCTCCCCCTGGGGGCGACGAGGACGGTGCGTCTAATATGTGTCCGAACCATCAGTCAATTTCTCAAATTTCTTATAAATTGTTTAAAAACATGTTGTAAATCGAAATAATCGCGTACTTTTTGGGTTAAAAAGTATCCTGCACAGAGTTTGGAAATATTAACAAGAAGTGGCATAGCACACGAAGAACGTGTCACTAGTTTGGCTTGCAAGCTAACGTTTCACACAGAAAAAAATGGTCGGGGAATTTGATTGCGTCTTTTATTGCCATCTGTTTTTGGTCGATAATATTAGGTGGCTTTGTTGTAAGCTACGTAATACATTTCTAATAAGGTGTGGTGTTGTTTTTTATGATTTAATTGAAGATAAGAAGAGAGAATATGCTGCCACACTGATCCTGGAACTAAATCTGCGTCAAAACATTTATTTTCAGATAATTTCTCTGTTCTATGGTATCCTGTGTTAAACCAAGGTATGAACTACCTTGATACAAAACTTTATAAAAATTGACCCAGCCGTTTGAGCGAGAAGAAGGAATAAATAAACATACAAACTTTCGCGTTGATAAAATGTGTGGGATGTACTTGCCGAATTTCATAGTTTATTGTTGTCTTGGCTTCTGGTGCTCCAATAAAGACCAAAAGGTTATCACTACATCATCACTACATAGTATAAAACAAAGTCGCTTTCTCTGTCCCTATGTCCCTTTATATATACTTAAATCTTTAAAACTACGCAACGGATTTCGATCGACCAATATGGAAAAATTGTGATTATATCAGTACTAAACAGTATAAAATAAAGTCGCTTTTTCTGGTCCTATGTCCCGTATGCTTAAATCTTTAAAACTACGCAACGGATTTTGATGCGGTTTTTTTAATAGATAGAGTGATTTAAGAGAAAGGTTTTTATGCCCATGCGAAGCCGGGGCGGGTTGCTAGTTATCAATATAATATATTCAATCAATCATTTGAATGATGATATATTACTTAATTTGAACATAGACACTCATGGGTATACCTTTAATTTATTCTTATACTAGATTAAGTACTTACCAAGCTTATTACTTACTTACTTACCCCACTATTCATAAAAATTAACAAACGTTCGTTATGCCCATTTTAACTAAAATGTGTTTTGGCTCTTTCTTTCACGTTAAATTTCGATAAGCGAGAAAGGGCCAAAACATATTTTAGTTATAATGGGCTTAATAAATGTTTGTTAATTTTTATGAATAAGGGGGTTAGTTACTTACATACTTGTACTATAGTACATGGGTTTCCAATAAACTGTTCTGAGTAACAGTATCGTGGCAAGCAGTTCTTCGAAGCCGTTAAAGTTCACAGGTCGCCATCACCGCCTATGTTAAGTGGAAGATGAGTCAAGTGGAACCTTGACACTGAATTATTTAGCAAACTTTTAAAATTCATGGAAATTGTTAACAATTAAGTAGAACTTCGATCTAATCACATATTTATTTGTTGGCTGGCTGCACTCCTGTGGTTTCTCTTGCAATATTTACCTAAATGTAACTAGTTTTAGATGTTTATAATTCTACATTTTGACCCCATTCAATACGGTTGGAACATTTTTTTGAAGACACCTTTTTGCGCCAAATATAAATACTATAATATATATGGGTTAAATACAATTTTTCCATATCGGTTAAGTCACATAGTTCGAGCTAGCTCCAAAGAATATTAGAAACTTGTGTTATGACACACGTACTCAACGTTATTATATTTTAAAACAAATCATCACTACATAGTATAAAACAAAGTCGCTTTCTCTGTTCCTATGTTCCTTTGTATGCTTAAATCTTTAAAATACGGATTTTGATGCGGTTTTTTTAATAGATAGTCATTCAAGAGGAAGGTTTTTATGCCCAAGCGAAGCTTGTCATTTATAAGATACCCAAAACGCCGCAGGAAAAATTTGTAAACGGTAACTTTCCGACTTATCCTAACTGAGAAGCCAGCACCCCCAGATTAGCGGTCTAGCAATGTTATCCAATACACCACAGTGGACATCAATAGAAAAAAAGCAGCATGTCAAATATTAAAATTAAAAAATATATATATTTTACAAACATAAGTAGGATTAGATCTTTTGTTACTAACCCCATATGGACCGACTGGTCTGAAATAAATGTATTTTCTTTTCAATATTAGATAAACATCTAAAAGTAAAGTAAGTCTACATCAGATCTAAAGAATCCATCACGCACTTACCCTGTTCTACATTCATCGCACAAAATACGCCCCGCGTCATACCAAATGAAGTTGCAATAATTCAACCCGGTCACCGGATACGTCCCAGCACGAACTTATCTGCCGACTAATCGCTGGATCGGTCGCTTAACAGGTTCACTTGAATTCGCTTCTCGTTCAAACGTCGTTCTATAAGTTTGTCTTTTGTTGTTTCTCAGGTAGAGTTTTTTTTTTTATAATGTAATTGTTTTAACGCATGGAAGATAGAGCTGATCCAACTTAGGACGTAGTTTGTATGGGTATATTAAATAGTTACTAATGTCCAAATAGGTTATAGGCTATAATTATGTACGTATTTATTAGCCTATATCTAGTCTTAATCCCAACTATCCCAACCAATATTATAATTGCGAAAGTGAGTTTGTTTGTTTTTGTTTGTTTGTTACGCTTTTACGCTCTATTACTAATCTATTAGAAGTATTGAGATTAACAGATGGAAAACGTGCCAGAGGAAAGCCTTCAGCGAGATGGGTAGACAGCGTGAGGAGAGCTGCTGGAGGCAGCATATATAATGCGGTCCGTAGTTCTGCCGATCGCGCACTCTGGAAACACATATGTACCGATGAAGAAGAAGAAGTATTGAGAATAATATAGGATACCTTACATCCCGGGAAAAAGCACTGATCAGGCATGAATTTTACGCGGGCGAAGCTGCAGGCAAAAGCTAGTAAGCTTATATAATTGATACTTCGTAGGTACTAATCATTACTATACTAATATTACAAAGAGAAAGTGTTTGTAATCTTTTGAACTACTAAACTAATTACATTTTTTTCTGCATATGTTAGCCTGATTCTTGTGAAAAATAATAATATAATATACATCACGGCCTGGTGAAAACGCAGAAAACGGCTGGTTAGTTAAGGATACTTGCAGAGCCTCCAAAAATAAACTGAACAAAAGGATAAAGATAAAAGCAAAATACAACCGAATTTAGAACCTCCTTACACTCTGTCAACAACATTTATTTACCCGTAGCGACATCTAGTAAGCCGATTAATACCTAATTAGTTAAAGGTTGTGCTGGTATGAGAGACAAACGGAAAAGCAGATAGGTAGGTAGCTACCTTTAAGCATGAGCAGGTCCCACTACCGACACAGATACTCGTAACTTGCTGGTACGACAACACTTCAATAGAGGGGGTTGTTGTGCGGCGCATCAGTTTTTATTATCAGGGTGCTGTAAATGCTGAAAAATGAAAATTTCAGCACGGCGTGACCCGGACGTTATTGTAAATTTTGACTTAGTTATGACTTGAGTTTAATGTGATTAAAGGCGCTAAATTGTTAATCCGCCAGCCTTCATACAATGAATACTGCAGTTATTTTGATAAAATATATATATTCAAACAAGTCTTAGAAAGTTTAAAAAAGGTTTAGAAGTATTATTGAAGTTCAAGCCTAATAAAATACACTATATAATGGACCGACAAAGTACTTCTTACCTAATATGAATAAACATCTAAGAAAAATAAGCGGATGCACTAAATTCATTATTATTTTACTAAAATAAATAAAAAACACTTGTTTATTTATACTTATTTCAATTTAATGAAAATAAATTTTCGCAAATTAAACTGAAAATGTAGTTACAAAAATACAAATTACTTAGAAATTATTACATATCACAGGCCAACCATTATTTATTGTCTTAATTTTTTTATAGAAATTTCATTCAATACATTTTGCCAACACTTTGTTCCATAAGTTATGATGAGTTTTAACCAACTGGAAGGGTGGTTAAACGTCTTTACTCATAAATAAAAATTTTGAGATATAAATTAGTTCGTTCTAAAACAACGTGCATCGATATTTGCGTGTTTTAGATTCAAATTATTTTGGAAGGCACAAACTTATATTTCGACCGTATCTAATTATAATAAATCTGTGGGTTTTTACATAGAATATGTCCAGCCAGTTCCAATTTTTTTTCTTTAAACATGAAAATAATGTTCTAATTATAAATTTTGTTTCAGTTCAGAAACATAATGAATTTATGAAATAGATTTAAAAATAAGAAATCTAATACATAGAATAATGTGGACTGGTCGCGTTGTTCCATATTCTAACAAGATCACTATACTTGGAGACTATGACTTCGTATCGTCATATTACACAGAGTACCAGTTTTCTTTGCTCATGATGTTCACCAAACGATCATATTCACCTTTTTCTTCCTGCAGCTGCTTGTAGAAGCTCCCCACTAACATCAGCATGTAGAAGCGAATCACTGGAAAAGGAAAAAAAAACACACAAAATTAAGAACTAGCATGTATACTAATAGAGGGTTGGATCTCCTCCTCACCTCTTTCTTTCTGGCCAGTATTTCCTCTCTTATTACCTTTTTAAATTTTAAGAAGAAAATACTCACACAAAATCAAGAACTCGAGCATGTATGCCAAAAGAGGGGTGTCCTGAAACCGGTCGATGACATTCATGCTGCTCCACAATACAAACAACATGATGGCTACCATCAGTTGTATGGATACCCACACCACCCATGGTCGGATAAGCGCGGCGTATTCCTGGAAATCATCCAGAATATTAAGGAACACATAGCGCAAAACTTTGTGACAACCCTAAGTATCTCTTACCGTGAGCACATAATAATACTCGTACTAATATGTTAAAAGAGGCGAAAGTAACATGGAAGATCCACGGTCTGTACCCCTAGTATGAGTTTTTCTTAACGCAGACGCTAGCGACTGCGTTAGGATTTTGTATGGAATTTCTTAGTTGCCTTACTATCCGCCAGAGGCGCTGTACAGGTATGCCATACTAAATCGCTAACGGAGTCGCTAGAAAAACTCATACTAGGGGCACTGGTCGCGATCATTCCCGTTGACCCCCACTTGTTCACCATCCCGGGTCAAAGAAATTGTACTATGCATCCCGGGTCACCCGGGTGCACAAGTTGTGTCATTGTTCGACAATTATCATTGTCAATGTCGGCTCTACGTTGGTCAACTAGTGCCGTTTTTGTGAATTAATGAAGAACAATGCCAGTATTGCCGTTGGCTACCACTGGTGTAAAGGGACACCCATTTCTAAAGGTATATACAAGTATAAGGTAATATTTTCCTTGTCAAACAATGGTAGTCCAAAACGTGGCGTCTAAAAAATGTATCTTTTTATATAGACAAGGTACACTTTATCTTATTAATTAACAAATAAAATAGTACAAAGATACTTAATAATTAGTGTACAAAGGCTAATAAACAAAAAGTCAAGAAAGCATTTTTTAAAAGCTTGGTAGTACTCTTGCACAGTAAGGAAGATAAGACAAAATGGCACTAAAAATAGAAACTTGGACCGAAATACTCACTTTGAGGCATCCCACCGCCATGATGGCGCTTAGGATTAAGGTGACAGCGTGCGTCATAGTGACAATTACTGCAATGGTCAGCGCCACCAAGCTCCAGAAGTCACTGAAGGAGAACTTCTCATTATTGTCTGCTACCACCACGACGCATGATGCGATGGACAGTACAGAGTATAGCTGAAATTTTTACAGATTGACGTTAGAAAAATTTCTTTGATTTTTTTTTAGGAAAATTGGATTTGTTGCTACCACCGCTGGTATATTTCTTTATTGAACTCTTTCGTGCTTCGAAATACAAGGCTGGGAGGAGTAAGGTGACATGACCAATTTTAAAATTTGTACGGATTTATTTTAGAAAAGTGTCTTAGTAAACTTAGATTTGTCGTCTTATTGGCATTTCGATCTTTCTTCGTTAGTTATTGCTAGATGGCCATCGTTAGGCTAAAAAATTGGACAGTAATGTCACGCATGTATTGTATAATCTTTTTGTTTGTTAATAACAATGTTAATTTAATTATTGTTAATAATTTGTGGAAACATTTATTTGTTTATTTATAGGAAGAACAACAGCTACAATAATATTACAATAGTAAGCATTAAAAACTGTCGAGCCATCGCACAGATTAAAAAACTATGGCGCTCTGGTTTCGGAGACCAAGATCCGCTTCGGGTCGCTGAGCCAGAGGAGAAAGTAAGTAATTTAAGAATTAATCATAACCAAATAAAACTATTAACATAATACAAATATTTGTGATACTTACGATAACAATTATGGCTGATAACACTGAGCCAAATTTGAGAGAAAAGCAACCAAAACTCTTCTGTCTCGGAATGTTTTCTAACGAAAATGGAAATTCTGAAATAAAAATATACTTAGTCATGTTTTATCGATGATGCGTTTTAAGCGACTGCGTGTGTGACATGAGTGGGATTGATCGCACATATCGAAATTTCTATCTTGGGTTCTTACGTTGTTCCTCTCACTTTGGAAGGCACGCTTAGCCGTTTGTCTTTCTGCTTTTATAACTAGATGGCAGTCGTCAGACTGTGTCAGAGAGATGCCTTTAGGCAGCCTGAAAAACTGACATTGTAAGCCACTAACACATTCTGATCATACCGCTACTGGTTTGGTTTCAATTGTAAAAGGGGTGCGGAGATAAGACGGTAGTCACTCTATTGCTATACTAAAGCCGAGCGTACACTGGGCTTCGAAGCGTAAGCTAAGGGAGTGGGAAACACGCTTGAATGAAGAAGAAGAATATAATGAAACTGTTCTATGAAAAAAGAAAACAATAAATTTAGATTCACTTTGAGGCTCCTCCTCAAAGTGAATCTAAATTTATTGTTTTCTTGTGTAATTGCAAAACAAAAGCACATACCCGGCTTTTATAGAGCAACTAGCGACCCGCCCCGGCTTCGCATGGGCATAAAAACCTTACTCTTGAATCACTCTATCTATTAAAAAAAACCTCATCAAAATCCGTTGCGTAGTTTCAAAGATTTAGGCATACATAGGGACTTATGGACAGAGAGAGCGACTTTGTTTTATACTTAGAGCAATTTTATGAGACTAACAGGACGTCACCATTTCAATTTTAATCTTATAAAATTTTATTTAACTTCAAAAGTCTATTCATAAACATATTTTAAGTTAGTGTTAGACATAGAATTAGGAATCGCGCGCCGCGAGGCAAATTCTTTAATCTATGGTGTTGGAAATATGATAAGACCAATTTCACTTTTGGTAGTTATATAGTCATTGACTATGATAAATCATTGTCATACTCTTATCTCTCTTTTATAACTCTGACTAATTATAATGTCATTCCCATTCTTTATCCTCTTATAACAGAATGTCATTTACGTACTACTTATAAATATTATATATGTAGGTATGTACTATGGTGTATGTTTTTATAAGGTTGACTTGAAGAGATCCCTATTAGGGATAAGTCCGCCTTTTATTGAATTCTATATTATACATTTAATGTTCTTTCTTAACAACAATATTTTACGTACATACAAATATATGCAACTCCATGGTAGCATTTGAAATTAAATAATTTTAAGAACAAAAAGGAAGAATACATGTCTAAAAAAACACTTACTTGAATACATCGTTCTAAATTTAAGACTGCTTTTAAAAACATAAAATAACACAACCAAATCACAAAACTAGATCACCAAGGATGTTCGAGGCACACTGGACGGATATCGTCCAAAGTCGGGTAATCACGTACAGATAACGACCGTTATCGACAAAATACTATCAGAATTTGGAATGGTCGTGATAATTTTGTTGACGATTATCATTGCCTGGATTTGCATGATTCAGATAAAAAAAAAAAGAAATGTTTCCGGAACTAAAACAATGCAAAAGTGTTTTCTGCATTTACTACAAATCTATGCACTTATTTTCATAATGGGATATAAAGATAATTTAGTTGGGGATGAAACAGGGAAAATATTAGATACAAAAGACAATAGTACGACTAGTATATTTATTTGTTTATTTAACCTTTGTTGCACACATACAAAATTGGAAATTACATGAGGCGTAGTATCATAAGTAAAACTTTGGGTACTTATAATATAGTATTATTAATCTGTGATAATACGTATAGGTGCATATATTGATATCTAAAATGATGATGTTGAAAAGGCAGCAATTGAATCTTAATATAAACAGTTATTCCTTGTAAAACTTTATATTTTAAGTAAATTTTGGATAACAATGAAAACTTATTATCAAGTGTATAAAACAACAAATAACAACAATATCGGTAATATAAGACGAGTATAAAAAACCATTGACACAATATTTAATTTAACGGATTAATCTATGACTATATACATGGAAACCTCTTAATCAGCTAAAAACACATTTAAAGCTTTTACTTCTAACTTTCAACTAACAATGGGCTCCTACCAACATTTTTATAAATAAATACCATAAAGATAACAAAAGAACCCCATGTTCAATAGGGATGTTCTATGGCGTGTCCATGAGACTCTACAGTACTCCCGTACTCGCTAGCACCAGACGTATGGACTTCTGAACTACTAACTACAGGTTGGGCGATAGCAGAAGAAACTACAGCCTCCGAAGCGACAGGTTGGTGTACGGGAGAAACAGGAACAGGTACTGCATATGGTATCCTAATAGGTACTGGCGCAGGAATGTGTACGTGGTACGGTTGAGGGACAGGTATTCCTACGCCTTGCGTGATAGTTACAGGCACTGGGTGAGCTACTGGGTACGGAAACGGTCTATCGATTGGTACGGCGACCGGTCTCGGAATGAAATGCGCTACCGGATGGGGTACCGGAACGATAACCGGACGGGGATGGTCGACTGGAACTCCAACGTGGACGGGGTAAGGTACCGGCCGGTGGACGGCATATGGTACTGGCTGTGGAACAGGTACCGCTACTCTGTTATGATGTTCCGAGTATGTGTGATGTATTGGTACGTGTGATACGGCACTTCTTCCTTCACGTTTATTGAGTACTTCGCTTTGCACATACTTCACACAGAAGTACAGAAGTACCTGAAATTTAATATTTAGTTATTAATAAGGTCACAATTAATCAATCTGCTCTGTTAAATAAACTTTTAAGAAAAACAACCTAATTTAAAAAATAATGCTTTCACTTGATCAGCATGTACAATCTGGAGGGAGGAAAATCAGCTACATGATTTAAATTTTATTCTTTCTACTATGTCAACAAGATTCACATTTACTTTCTAATAGATATGGTCAAAGAACAAACTTTTTAATATTTATCAACAAACAGTTCTTAACTAATTTCTTATCTATTTAAACACTCACTAAACATTTCATTAGTAAATTATTTACTTACATAATGTAACCAGCTCATTTTAAATATAAATTCTAGACTAGACCGTACTAGATGAAGCGTTGGAAGAAAGTGGTTCGTTAAAGGAAATCAAGGTATTTATAACACCATATGTCGTCGGTACATATACGAGCAAAACCATGTGCGGAACCGGGGTCTGTTTACACTGCCTACTGTTCAGAAGAAAGCTGAGGAAATCTTTATAGAGATGATAATACTGTTTGGTCCAATATCTTTATAAAATTATGTGCAATTCGATGGGGTTTTGGGTTGAGTTTTTTTAGTATCTAAATCCTATAATCAAAGCTAAATCCCTAAATAAAGATTGTAGAAAAACTAATGAAAGATTTATTTCCACTTAAAGTCGAGTAATGTATTATAACAATACGGAACGTGTGTAAAATCTTATTTTTTTTTTTTATAAAACAGATGCCAAATATCCATTTCACGACTTAAATATATTTACCTAAGTACCTAAGTGTCTTGTATCAATCGGTGGTTTGTTACTGTTTTTTCTATTGCAATATTTCTTCAAAAAAAAATATCTCTGTTTTATTATTCTAAGAGTTCTAAAATCAGTATCTAACATATTCATAAAAAAAAAATGAAAATAGCAAACATTCTTTATGAACACTGGCTAAGAAAATTGAAATTAACAACCTAACAGCTCTATATAGTTACTTTCCCGGTCACACACCGCTCAGACCAACATACTGGTAACATATTATGTAGGTAGGCCGAACTAGATCTGGTCTAGACCTACACGTAATAACCTATCAAACCACCCAACTGTTGCGTAACTTAACTATTGAATTGTCCACATTATGGTCGGGTCGGGAGCTTATCAAGGAAATGTTTTAGCCCTTTTGACATTATTTTACTTACAACATTTTATCTTATTCGTAAGTGCTATTATCTAATTCAGTGCTTATACTAACAACCCGCCCTGGTTTCGTATGGGTTTAAGTTTTAATTCTGGAAGAATTTCTCTATTGGATGGTAGAAATAAAATCAAACAGACATTGTTTGAAAGAAGGAAGCTGATAGACAGACATGTTCATTTCTTTAAAGATGAAACCATTTTTCGTCGTTATGAAGGTTGACTTTTTAGCTGTTAGGGGGGAATGTAGAGCAAACTAAAACATGTACAGTCGGGTTTAGGTTAAACTTAAAGTAATGACCGATGAGCTAAGTTTATCTGACTGTATATGGATTTTCGCTCTCTAGTTCAGAAGAGCAAGATCCACTTCGGGTCGTTGAACCAGCTTAGTACAAAATAAGAATAATCGCATACCTATCTAAGTCACAAGTAGTCAGAAATACCAAATGGTTACAAATCAAAGAAAGTACCGCAATTAAACAGGTCTACTTTTATCTAAGTACATTGTAGATTATGGTTTACGTCGGAAATGCTTGAGGCTGGATTGAACTATACATTACCAGTGTCTCCATATCTAAAACCATGATTAGAAGTTAGAAGTTTGCATTGAGAAACCACCTCTTGATCGTGTGTCCAATACATTGCAGAGGCAGTTAATATTTATATTCAATGCAGATTGAAAAATGCTTAGAAATAAGTAAAAATAAAACTACATAATGAACTCGAGGCATATAATCGCAACGTCTATGTTAATGATGAACATAAGTAAAATTATACACATCTCACAAATGCATTTATATATTCCTTGGAAATGTTTTAATTTGAACAAAACAATAAGACCTAGTCTGAAGAATAACCTAAAAACAAGCTACCATTTGAGGCAACGTGCCTATTTTAGGCTGGCCGCATTCCCTCGCTAGATCGCAAATACTTATCTTTTGTCTAACAGATGGTTAGTTGACTGTTACTCGTTTTTATGTGACTTTCCTATACTAGCATTTTTTAAATATGAATACTAGCAACCCGCCCCGGCTTCGCATGGGCATAAAAACCTTCCTCTTGAATCACTCTATCTATTAAAAAAACCGCATCAAAATCAGTTGCGTAGTTTTAAAGATTTAAGCATACATAGGGATATAGGGACAAAGAAAGCAACTTTGTTTTATTTTATACTATGTAGTGAAAGTAATTTATGGTTAGAAGTTAGAAGCGTATAAACACGCTCGTATATTGACGTTGAAGTTTGTGATAGTAACTTATAGACAAGTTATACAAAAATCAGATCAACTCAGGAGTAACAGAATAAATTAAAAGAGTGTTACGTTAGGCCCTCGATGTTGAATGGTTCCCAAGGAATGCAGACTTGTCACCGGCAAATACGGGCGAACTATTTCCCTGTTCACTTTTTACTTAGTTTGATGTTATAAGCATCCAAATGAAATCTTTCCATGCCTTTTTCGGCCTTTGCCTTTTTGTTAGACAATATTTCTATGTGGCGAGGTTTTTTGCCAATTTGAAAGAACTAATGAAGTAGTTAGTGTATTATGATGAATTACTAACATAGTTTTTAAGAACATTGTTACTATCAATTACTATGGATGGACTCTATCCGAAATAAAGATTATTATATTATTAAATATATTGGATATTGGTGTGATTAATGAAAAACTTAAACAATGTTATAAAATATGATAAAGCAATTAATGTAACGTTAATCCTAAAATAACGTTAGTTCTATGAGAAGTCAAATATACAAAATAATAAAAATTTAATTAACCAGTTTTTTTTTTGTTTTATCCTCGATTGTTGGTGGAGGTTTTTATTCTGGAATCGGGATGTGATGTATTTAAAGAAATACGTCGTTCCGATATTCTTACAGGAGCGAAACTCCGGAAAAGCTTTAAAATGATATTCTCTGGCAAATGTTCAAAAATTTAAAGAGTCACAAGCTAAGTAAGTTAATTAAAATGCTGCATTCTATACACCTATAGATATAGGTGTATAGAATGCAGCATTTAAAATTTTAATATAAGAAGACTCATATATCATATTTATACTGGTTCAGTTTCTAACCAAACTCTCAAAATGAGAAGCTAGGGCGGACTGCTAGTTACCCACAGACGTAATACCACGCAATCTTGAATTACTTACTCACTGATCTACAATTCATTAACGAGTAGCTACTAGTGACAGTTTCAGATTTTTTATGTTCCCGTTTGTCTAGAAATGGATTCGCATGCTCATAAAATAAATCTTCTTGTCTGAATAAATAATATGATTACGCGAAATTAATGTAAGGTAAGTATGCTTTTAAAATCGATCAAATTTAAAATATACTAGCGGACCCGGCGAACTTCGTACCGCCTTAATTATTAGTATTTATATAAAACCCTAAGTGTATTATATACCTAAAACCTTCCCTGGGAATCGCTCTATCTATTAGTAAAAACAGCATCAAAATCCTTTTGTTAATTTTTAAGTCCTGCGCGCACAGACAGATAGACACAGTGCGGCTACTTCATTTTATACTATGTATAGATATAGATGATGAAGCCTATGCCCAATTGAAGACTGTGGACTAATAGTAATTTTGAATTCAAAATCTTCAGAGTAGAAGAATACCTAAGAAGAGATGAATGGATTCTATGAGAAGACTTGAGAAAAAGTAAGGAAAATGATGATGACAAATAGAAAAAGGTAAAAAAAATAATGATGATGCAAATTTTTAAGGACATATTTGAAATTTTATATCTACATAATTTTTCTTTATCTGGTATAAGAAGAGATAGTCAAAATTATGTTCGACTTGATGATATACGGGCATAGTGGACGAGAAAAACTTTAAAAAATACTGTTAAAATCTAGGGTCTAAAATGGATTGGTGACAGATAGAGAAATATAGAGGGAGTTGAAATGATATGATAGGTCAAGTCAAATAGGTAAATGGCGAGGATAATGATAATGATGATCTTAAATTAAAAAAGACACTTTAATTTTCGTCACTTCATTTACCGACAGATGTCGCAACCCGCGCCAGTGAACCAGAAACGTGAGCGCACTGATCTTTATTTCTCCAAAGCCTAAAGTATTCAAAACACGCCAATTTCCCATGCAAGCCGACACGCACTTGGCCAACTAGCACAGCGCAATGCTGTCAAAAAAGGATTTATTGTGATTTGATTAACTGTTAGGTAATGAAATGTAAATTAGGAACCCTTTGTTATTGCAATTCGTCATCTATAAGTTAAAACTTAATGTTAAGAACTCTCAGATCTTACTAATTTGAGCCAAAATCAATTATAAAACCCGTCATGGGCATTCCAACTTATATATATATCAATTATATAAATTTTTTTACAAAGTATAAACCCAGAAAAACGCTGAGGTGATCACGTATTTACTAAATTATAAAAATTACCAAAGTAAATTTTTTTTTACTTAATCGATAGAAAATATAAGATTAAGTCTACGTCTACGGTTGCTAGAGAAGAGGCTACTTACTATAATAGGATTTTGTATATAAATACTCTATCCACCAACGCTGTACATAATTAATACCCAAAATTGCTAAAACAGTCTGCAAACTGTGGCTAGCAGAGATACTTTATCGATTTTTACGACTTATGTGTGAACTACTATGTAATACATTGCGGATCACTAGATCAGGTGTTGACACCTTTGGGCTGCGCCGGCGACGCGCGACGCGTGCCTCAGTGACACACGACATGCGAAGAATCCAGACTCTTTCATGTGCAACACTTTCGGCGGCAAACTCGGCGGTACACTGTGATCCACTCCCTCTCTTCAAACCGATGTCTTTACAGGAGATTAAGAGAGAAATATAGACCGAAAATTTATAAAATAATTATTTAAAGAGTACTTACAATAATAAAACGTTTAAGCTGTTCCGAAGTAGGCATGGGGGACACCAGGAAAACGCAAGGATGAAGAACAGTATCTCTTTGAAAAAAATTTAAGGGTCCCGTAGTCAATCGATCGAACAAGATGAACTTTCAATAATCCATTAGTCTCATTAGTAGAACTAGAAGAATTTCAGATCAGATCGCCAGTTAACAACGCCCATCTCACGCAGATCAGCCTGCGCCGCATCGCTCCAGTGATATGAGGTCAAATTATCTTCTGCTACCGATGTGTTAAATCTTCCGCAAGATCCTCGGCCCATACTAGAACCACGAGCAACTGGAGAGTCCAGAAAAACGCGGAAATAGAGGAGCTGATCAAAGAGCCGATTGGATACCTGCTGCTGAAGCTACTGGCTTGAACACCTTGAAAAAAAGGGACAAGTCAGGTACGCCAAAGCAGCCTATCTAGGAAAGATATCAGGAAGACCCCAGATAATGCTGGAGTAGTATATATAGGTTAAAAAATTATTTAAATTTAAACCACTATCATAATGCTACTTACTGCGTAATATGGCAGAATAGTCCAGCCTATAAACATAACCTTATAGGGCTAGGTGACGGCACCAGAGCATTATGTCATAATCTGGTGAAAATGTAACGAGACCGACACATTAGCTGCGCCTGTAGGGTGGGCCACAAATCACATAAATCTGCAACTTAGAACTAAACTCTATTTTCAATGCAATAACTTTTTTAATCGATAAATGATTAATGGTGGGTCGCATTATGTATGTATACCACCTTAGGTAAGTTTAAGGGTAATGTGGTATACGTTTCTATGTTGCTCACTGTACATAACATGTCAAGCACATGTTAACACTCCTAACAAATACGTAAGGTGTAAAATCCAACAGAAGGTGTGAGGAGAAGCAATTTGATGCAATTTTGTTTTAATTAATTACCACATAGGAAAACTGGTAGCATTTCTAAGAAATATTCGATGCCCTAGAGATTTAAATCAGAGTATGTAATCGATTTATACGACATATATGGAGTGGAAGAAAATACATACACGTAACCTAAATTTTTTTTAGGAAAATGTTACTACTTTAAATTAGGTAAATGTTATAACGTGATGAAGTGAACTTTGCTAAATACTATTAGCTATCCGACCGAATTACCCATTCGTGTCCAAGCTTTGGCACTAATCACGGTAAAGATAGGAGCACCAACCCCGCTCCTATCACTGGGATCCAGCCTGAAGCGTACCAATCCCTCGTCCGTGCCTACCTATGTTAATCTACAGTTACATTTGAACACATATTAAAATTATCAACAACAATGTCATATCAATATCAAATACTAATAAAGGACATGTTAAATCACTAGAGCACAATACACGTCTGCACCGCTCGGCGAACCCAAGGAGAAGAGAGCGTTACACTCGTACTCACCCCGACACTACTACTGCCAAGAGGGGTTTACCTGTAGTGGGGCGATACCTGTCACGTGATGTTACCGGGCGCTAACAATACTTTGTTTGAGTTAAGAAAAGACCATTACCATTAATTTTACTTGTACCTTTCTACGCCAAAAAGGGGTTTTTGGGGTCTTCTTGGGTTTTTTTTAGGGTGAATAAGGGATTAACCGACATCAAAATAGTGGCGAATATCTTCAACAATAAAACAATATTCAAAAAGTTTTCTTTGTAGTTTTGTACGCGCAAAGTATTTGGTAACTAATTATACTTGAAACTTTGACTTCCGCAAAGTAATGTCTGATTCTATTAAATATAGTGTTAGAATTTATAACCACATTAAGGGTCGATTTCACCCAATAAGAGTAACTTTTACTCGAGAGTATACGAGCAGTTACCCCTAGGATAACATATGTTTACGTTTCACCATAGACTTGATCCAAGAATAAACGATTATGCTGGAGTAAATCTCTACTCCGCCAATTTTCAACGAACAGCGAGCTTATACTAAGGATAAGTTCAATATGGCGTCAAAGTGTCATTGTTTCAACAGCTGATTCTCTGGTGCACTGACATTTAAAAAAATATTAGGTATAATATTTAGTTATTTTTTTGAATATTTTTTACTGCCATGGAATCTAGTCCTTTAAGGCCTTTCTTGAATTTATTAATCTTCTTCAGTCCTACTTAAGTCAGTTGAGTCAAAAATTCAAGTCAATAGTCAAGTCCAGTCAAGTAAGTAAGTCTAGTCTGAGTCAGATGGCTAAGTGAAGCGGTGGAAAAAATTCACTTAGCTATATCATGGAGATTTTGGTGACAAAGATAAAAAGTCACGTAATCGACACTGTATCACTTCCCAACACTCACGCTTGTTCACGAACACTTTGCGAATAATAATCCACCAATATTATGCACAAATACTCGAAAAAACCTAAGTTTTGGAAATTAAATACAGCGAGGACATAGCGACAGTTTACTTTCCCTCCAAAAACTCGTATAATATTTATATATTTTACCCATAGATTAAAAAAAATTGCGTCACTAAAAAAGACCGCACGCGAATCGAACTTCTTTGATTTTACTTTGTAAGAATATATCGAGTTTTGGCGCCAAGCTAAAGTCGCTCAGTTATCGTCATTGTATTTATTTTCTAATATTTGTGTTTTTTCGAGTATTTGTGCATAATAAAGGTGGATTATTATTCGCTAAGTGTTCGTGAAGAAGCGTGAGTGTTGGGAAGTGGTACAATGTCGTATAAGTGACTTTAATCCTTGTCACCAAAATCTCCCAAGATAAAGCTAAGTGAAACTTCCACCGCTTCACTTAGCCCTTGACTAACTTGACTAGACATGACTACTGACTTGACTTGACTGTGACTCGACAAAATGAAGAACATTTATCTATAAACTTGATACTGGCAAAAATAAGCTTTATGTTTGATTGCCATATTGTGGATTATATCCACATCAAAAAAAAATAAAAAATATCTCGTTTTGACACTTTTGACATAGGTATAACCCTATCAAATATAATAATACGAAATACACTTTATTTATGAGAGGAGAAAAGAGCAATTGCATTTGGGCGACTTATACAGTCATTCATTTCAATCATTCGGATTCACTCTCTGTCGTGTGATACTTCCTGGCCGCGCCACTAAGCAGTACTCAGACGCTATTACACAAAATAGCAGCTACCTTGTCAGTACTTTCTTTTGATTATAAAGAAAAAAAGAGTACCTCAATAATTTAGGATTAATTAAGCATTAAAAGGGGTCCGGCCACAAAGTAGTACTTCCCAGCCGCGCCACCCTACGATAACAATAACCATTAAATTACTTCACAGGTGCTATAGCTTAAAAAAGTCTACCTTTTGTCTTCCTTCCAAGATACTAATAAAATATGATATAACATTTTTCTCTTGGAATTTATAAGACGTTAAAAGTGGTCCGGCTGGGAAGTATGCTATGCAGCCAGTCAACTTACAGATGGTAAAGTTTTAATGGAAAGGAAAGGTTTCTATTATAAGCTACCTTTAGTCTACTTACGTTTAATATTATTTTGATTTCAGAACAATAATATAATTTAGGATGAAAGGTTATTTTATCTTAGTAGTAAGTAACTTAAAATAATCAAGGCTAGTTGAACCTAGAACAGCTTCGAATTTTTTTTAACAATCCGTAAACTAACGGAAACATTCAAATTATGTAACTTAATAAAATATTTGAAAATAATATGATTCACTTTCCCTTAAACAGTGCAGCTAGCTATCAAAACGTAACAGCAACTTGTATACCTTAAGAGCGGAAAAGATCACACACTAGCTTTATATTTTTATCTTTACAAGTCATCATCATCAGAGCGTATTTCCTATTTGCATCTTCAGCTTACGCTTCAGAGCCCAAGGTACGCATCTTAGGGTTCCGTACCTCAAAAGGCAAAACGAAAAAATTATATATCTTGGTTGTCCGTCTCTTTTTTTTACGATCCTGGCAACGAGTCCTTTAAGGCCTTGCCTCTTGAATTTATTAATCATCTTTTGTCTTAGTTTAGTCAAGTCAAAACGTCAAGTCAGTAGTCTAATCCAATCAAGTAAGTCTAGTCACTGTGAAGCGCTGAAAAAATTTCACTTAGCAATAACTAGGAGATTTTGGTGTCAAAGATAAATACGTCACGTATTCGACACTGGACCACTTTCTAATACTCACGCTTGTTTACGAACACTAAGCTAATAATATTTCCTTTAGTCTCGTAATGTTCAAGTTGCAAAATAACATATATAGTTACAAAAAGTTAAAATCTCATAAGACCAGTCTCGCAACCTCAAAGTTGCAAAATATCTACATCTCAAAACATCCATGTCTCATAATATCCAAAATACCTCGTTCAAACCAATTTGCGTTTTAAGTGTTTATTGAGATCTATAACATAAGGAAGATTGGCAGATACCTATAGACCGTTGGTATCCTTTTAAGACGAAGTGTAGGATAATGAAAATATTACTAACTAGCTGTGCCCGCGACTTCGTTCGCATGGAGGGGTTAGGTTCATATGGGCAACTGTGTCAAAACGTCATTTTCCCAAAAGGTCAACTTATAAAATTTACTACCCAAAAAGAACTGCCAAAATCGACAACTTCTTGAAACGACAACTTTCCAAAATGACAACTTAAAAATGACAAATTTCCAAAACGACAACAATCCAATATGACAACTTTTCTTTTCAAAGAAATTACAGTAACCTATACATATAATAAGAAAGTAAAAATCGAGTGTATATAATTATGAGCGTTGTCAAAACTTTGTTTCGTCAAAATCGGAGGTGATACCTCGTTGAACACTAGCGCCACCGTCATTTAAAAATCATTACTCACTGAAAACACAAGTTATCAAAAATTCCTCTGCTGTAATTATGGTTCTGGATCTGAAGTTAATTTTAATCATATTCAAATATTAAATTATAGTTCCATATAGTTACATATCGCAAAACTGCTAAAAGTGGCCGTTTTAAGCAATAATGCAATTTGTAACTATAGAGAATTATAATTTAATATGTTTAAAATTAACTTCAGATCCAGAACCATAATTACAGCAGAAGGATTTTTGATAACTTGTGTTTTCAGTAAGTAATGATTTTTAAATGACGGTGGCGCTAGTGTTCACTGAGTTATCACCTTGAAGTTTACTTCATTTACTAATAAGTTAATATGAATCAAAGGACTGAAGTATATTTATGTATTGTGTATGTATATTTACGTAGTTTAGTATGGTATTTATTTATGATGCCCATCGTGTAAAATTTGTTTACTTTTTAGTTTTTCCCCTGTATCTTTTTTTGCGCCGCACAGACTTGCTGTTTCTTCCAATGGTTGACGGGTAGAGAAAGGTTTTAGCATTAAGTCCGCCAATTGTATAAGCATTTTGTACTTATGGAAAAATAAAGTTTTAATAAATAAATCCTAACTAATCCTATCCTAACTAATATTATAAGTAAGTTTCTATATTTATTTGTTTGTTACCTCTTCACGTCCTATCTACTGAACCAATCTTCTTGAAATCGCATATACATAGCTAGGAGTATTGAGAAGGACATAGGGAACCTTTCATCCTGGGAAAAAGTACTATTCGAGGGAATCTGGCGGGCGAAGCCGCAGGGAAAAGCTAGTTTTTATATATTACATCATCATCATATCCACAGCCAATTTTTATTATGGACACTTTACCATCAATTTGTTAAAAACAAACATATTTTCTTTCTACTTCGTACTATTTATTTTATAATTAGTTCAATTCAATTTAAATGAATTATGAATAATTATATTTATGTGATTTGCCTGTTTGTTAAAAAGAATATTTTACAGTTTTATGTCAATCAGACGATCGCACTTATGATCATTTACAATTTTGATTATTCATTATACTGTTCTGTTAGTTTGATTAAAGTAATTTTAAGTAAAATCCTGTTTTCACTATTTTTTTTTAGTTTGAGTGGTTAATAGTTCATATTCTTATCAAGATGGTTAATTGTCGTTATGGAAAATAAACGTTATAGGTAGTTGTCGATATTGGTAAGAGACATTTTAGGACTACCTAAAACGTGTTATTATGTGAAGTTTTCGATATGGGTAACATACATTTTAGGAAATTGTCGTAATGGGAAATAGACAATGTGGGGCAATCGCCCTGTTGCCACTGTTGACGCTTTGGCATAGCTGTTCAAATGAACCTGAAGGGCGGGGAGTTAGATATATGAAAGGAATATTATGTATGGATATAATGAGACATGGATGTTTTGAGACTTGACTATTTTGCAACTAGAATGTTTTGAGATGTAGATATTTTGCAACTTTGAGGTTGCGAGACTGGTCTTTGAGATTTTAACTTTTTTAAACTATATATGTTATTTTGCAACTTGAACATTACGAGACTAAAGGAATTATTATTAGCTTAGTGTTCGTCAACAAGCGTGAGTATTAGAAAGTGGTCCAGTGTCGAATACGTGACGTATTTATCTTTGACTCCTAGTTATTGCTAAGTGGAATTTTTTCAGCGCTCCTTAGTGACTAGACTTACTTGATTGGATTACACTACTGACTTGACGTTTTGACTTGACTAAACTAAGACAAAAGATGATTAATAAATTCAAGAGCCAAGGCCTTAAGGACTCGTTGCCAGGACCGTAAAAAAAAAAGAGACGGACAACCAAGATATACAATTTTTCCGTTTGGAGTTTTTGGAGGGAAAGTAAACTCTCGCTATGTCCGCGCTGTATTTAATTTCCAAAACTTAGGTTTTTTCGAGTATTTGTGCTTAATATTGGTGGATTATTATTCGCAAAATGTTCGGGAACAAGTGTGAGTGTTGGGAAGTGGTACAGTGTCGATTACGTAACTTTTACCTTTGTCACCAAAATCCCCAAGTAATAGCTAAGTGAAATTTTTCCACCGCTTCACTTAGCCATCTGACTCTGACTCATCACTAGACTAGACTAGACAACTGACTTGACTTTTTGACTTGACTACTAAAGTAGGGACTGAAGAAGATTAATAAAATGAAGTCAGGCCTTAAAGGACTAGATTCCATGGCCGAAAAACTATTAAAAAAAGTCCGTTTTGCCTTTTGAGGTACGGAACCCTAAGATGCGTACCTTGGGCTCTGAAGCGTAAGCTGAAGATGCAAATAGGAAATACGCTCTGATGATGATGACTTGTAAAGATAAAAATATAAAGCTAGTGTGTGATCTTTTCCGCTCTTAAGGTATACAAGTTGCTGTTACGTTTTGATAGCTAGCTGCACTGTTTAAGGGAAAGTGAATCATATTATTTTCAAATATTTTATTAAGTTACATAATTTGAATGTTTCCGTTAGTTTACGGATTGTTAAAAAAAATTCGAAGCTGTTCTAGGTTCAACTAGCCTTGATTTTTATAAGTTACTTACTACTAAGATAAAATACCCTTTCATCCTTAATTATATTATTGTTCTGAAATCAAAATAATATTAAACGTAAGTAGACTAAAGGTAGCTTATAATAGAAACCTTTCCTTTCCATTAAAACTTTACCATCAGTAAGTTGACTGGCTGCATAGCATACTTCCCAGCCGGACCACTTTTAACGTCTTATAAATTCCAAGAGAAAGATGTAATACCATATTTTATTAGTATCTTGGAAGGTAGACAAAAGGTAGACTTTTTTAAGCTATAGCACCTGTGAAGTAATTTAATGGTTATTGTTATCGTAGGGTGGCGCTGCTGGGAAGTACTACTTTGTGGCCGGACCCCTTTTAATGCTTAATTAATCCTAAATTATTGAGGTACTCTTTTTTTCTTTATAATCAAAAGAAAGTACTGACAAGGTAGCTGCTATTTTGTGTAATAGCGTCTGAGTACTGCTTAGTGGCGCGGCCAGGAAGTATCACACCTCTCTGTCATAGAGTAACTATCCGAGAGTAAATTTAATCTGGTGTAAAGTGGTGGAACGTGGACGAAGTTATCCAACAGTTAAATGGAAGAATAAATATATTCCGTGGATAACTATTCTCAAGTTAAGTCATGTTTGGTGAAATCGACCCTAAGATTGACATTTAAAATTTTTACACGTTTTTAAACCGGAAGTGGTAATAATAAATCTATGATTAAAAAATTCTAATATGAATGAGATAGCGTCCTCTCAACGTATAGTATTTTTCAGCTTCAATTAGGGATGTTCCTGAAAACAAAATCAAAGACGAACTTGTTAGCTTTTAATGACAATAATATTACATTGTATATGTTAGCCTCAGTAGTTAAATCCTTGGACGAAGTACTTCTCCGGTACCTATAGGTATGGAAAGTAGAGCGTCGAAGCATTCTTCGCGTGTCAACAGATCCCTTTTACTCCATTACCAAAAACATACCTTAAACCTACGATCCAAAGTCCATTATTATTCACCAGCTTAACAATATTTATGTCAGTTTGATTTTAGTCCAATTTAATCTAGAATTCTAGATCTTAAGGAACTGTGGGAACTGGTGCCCATTTGAATTTATATTTATGGCTATGTATTTGTAGATACGTCAGTATTTAAATCTGTGCAAATCAGTTGTAAATTGACTGTTGAATTAAAGGAAGTTACATTCGAATGAATAGGATATTGCAAAATGCCATATCAATAGGGGAATACAATCTCCAAACACTTTTGTAACACCAGATGTAAAAAAAATATTTTTAATTGTAAAATTTTGAATAACTAGAATTGTGGATTAACAACAATGCTTAAAAAATTACAATCTCGATTCGTAGCATTATAACAATAGATAGAACAAAAAATAGACTAGGATGAAACTCAACTATTTACGTGAGATTTTTAGGATAAGAAGTATTTTTCATTAAAAAAAATTTTTCATAATAAAATAAATAGGTAGGTAAGTGAAATAAAATTGGCTCCCATATAAATCCTATTGATCAGCTGACAGGTTTTCAATAAACATTCGCGTACTAAACACACACCAAAACACATGATCATCATAATCAGACATCGACACGACAAAGCAGAATATGAAGACCAAAACACAATCCAAAATTTGGATGATGTTCAAATAGTCTAGTCTAATATAAAATAAACTGAAGCTGCTGAAAAATATAATGTGAAAGGTAAACTCGGAAACGTGATAATTAACATAGAATGCTCTTTTATTTACTTAATAATTTTAAACTATTCAATGTTTGCACTTATATAAAACACAATATACAGGACTAAGCTTAATTATTATTTATTTGACAATGAGATCTAATAACGATAATCTAATTGGAGTAAAAATAATCTATGTAGAAAACAAAAATAATCTATGTAGAGAAACAATGACAGACGGCGGGAGAAAATCAATTTTTTTTACACAACATTATTTTCAGCCAGTAACTTAAATTGTTGAATTTCTTTTTTAACATTCACTATTCGTCGGGTTCTTATCCATAACCCTAGTAGTAGCAAAAGTGAAGACCTAGAGACAATAGTACAATAGTACTTTACTTATTATTAAGGTAGTCCTGTAAATCCTACCCACTTCGCAACAAGTTATCAGCGATCGACCTGCGATGTCTCGTGATGCAAGGGTACCAACACAAGACATGCACTAAATTAAGGTGCGGGCTTAACTTACAAAACTATAAAATGAATCGTTTTATTCATAGTAGTAGATTAAACCTCACTATTATCAACACACTTACACTTTTTATCGTAGCAGATTGACGTGTTAAAAAAGTTATTAAAGTAAATAAATATATATGTTGTACTTATGACAATACTTGTGGTACCTATGGCGTACAGTGGTAACATTCTTCGCTATGAATCACGAGGTCCCGGGTTTATTATTGATCTTTTCAGTTTCTCCGTTCCTTATTTTTCCATTATAAAACTTCATCGATATTTCCGCGAAAGAGAACAAATATAAAAAAGGTCATCTCTCTTCGCTCAAATTGTATAACCTTAATTATAAAACACTTAGCCACTTACACTGATTTTATTTGACACATAACTACAACTTAATCAAAATTACCGACTCAGAGACCTACGCCATCCCATTTATATTAAACAGTACTCCACTGTTAAATATATATTCTAATTAAAAAAATAATAGCAATAATTTAATAATACTTTATGTGAGCCAACATTGTATATGTACCTTACGTAAGTCCACTGCTAAAAAGACGGAAAGAAGCATATTTTTACAATAGTTTTAACATCTTAAGACACAATAAGGAAAATTAATCTAAGATCCTGTTTCAGATAATCCCATACTTTTATCTGTCCCATACTTATACCTATCCAATGGTATTTGTTCCTAGAACATCATAAAACTGGACACATTATTTGGTAAAACGGCCTGTACAAGGGCCATTCCGAATCTCGCTCACGTTACGCAGATTGCACAAACTCGGCCAGTTGTCTTTAAATTTAGAATAACTAGCAGCTGTAGAACGCGCGTGTAACTCTATAAGTATTATGGGATTCAGAAATATTTTTTTAGACGTCGCACTTACGAAGTGAAAATTCATAATCCTATAAGTGGTTACCGCTAGATCGACAGCACCTAATTTATATCTGATAAGGTTAACTCAATTGTTGGTGTTATCTGTAAACTATATTTGAAAAAAAACTAGGTAGCACAACAAGTGCAAATGACGTAGTCCACTTTCAGCACTTGCTGATATTGAAGTAAACCTTGGATTTTGATCATGCAAATGCCAAAAATTTACTTAAAAGTGCAATGAATTATAGAACTAATTATTACAATAATAGACATTCTTCCAAAATCCAGGGTAAACGTAAACCCGGAAGGAGAAAAACCTCTTGGCTGAATAATTTAAGAGATTGGTTTCATTAGAGTACCAGGACGCTCTTTCGTGCAGCAGCTTCAAAAGTTAGGATAGCCATGATGGTCGCCAATCTTCGTTAAGAAGCGGCACTAAAAGAAGAAGATTCTTCTAAATTCGCTGTGCTAACAAACCTGCGAAAATTCGTGCAAGTTCTACTAAACAATGATAGCTATACTATCGCTGTGTCTTTAATTCTATGGTATCGCGACGAAATCCTTAAATTGAGTAATGCTGCGACCAAAAGGTTTAGCGCGCTATAAATGTGTTATCTGAGTCGTAAATCTTTATCTTTGATGGTTGCACTATTATGTATGCATATTCTTGGTCATATAATATCTCTTTGCTGAAGGTCATGATTTCTCCTAAATAAGCTTCTTCGTTTGATTAAACATCGTATATGAAAAATAATTATTAACGAAAGATTTCAATTCATGGATTCATTCATTGTTACTATTTCTGACTTGGGTTCTCAGCCTATGTATTTAGACATATCCATATTATCCATGTTGACCAAATCAAACTAGGTGGCAACTTTCTACCAACAACGGCACAAAGGACAGCATGTTGCATGTTTCCAGCCAGACTCTTATAATTTTTTTAATAAACTTTAGTCCAGTGCAATGTTTTAGTTAGCCAACTCCAACCATTTCTTTTGGAAGCCTATCACTCCAAGGTTTCAGTGGCCTGTCTCGTTTTCCGCGACCAACCTCAGGTATTCAAGGAGCTGCTTAACATAAAACCACTGAAATAAAACGATGTGTAAGCACTACACAAATAACTTTTGTAAATCTTTCTTTTACTAGAATAAACATTAATAGATAGATAGATAGATAGATAGATAGATAGATGTTCTCAACAACTTAAAACATCCGGATTCCCACGAACAACAGGTTTCGAAACTGGGACCGAATACCAATATTCAAAATAACCCAATCACTTACGCAAACGTCCTATATTTCCATTACACGCAAACAACGACTTCGAATTTATGTTAGAATATTATGCAAGGATACTTACTATCCTGCCAAACCCATAATGAGAAAGCAAATTGCATACATTTACTGCTGTATTAAAATTAGGGTGTTAAGTTAATGGCCCAGTACTTGTAATTATGTATTTAAGTTAGCTTTAAGTGTAATTAAGTTTGTCCGTTGTTATGGGATAATATTTTGTAGTGATCAAACAATTAACAATCGTAAAGGGCATTGCCCAGTTTTTATGGGAATCGGACCCTGTATAAAAACATGATATAACAGAAGAAAACAGTAAGTAACTAATTCTATGAAGTAACTAAAATTAAATAAAAAAATAATTAGGTAAAGATAAGACGGAGTTAAGTATGAGGGATACCATAAATATATACATCATACTTACACCTAACGATAAAAAAGAAAAAATATTTTTAAGAAGTCGATTATAGAACCTCACCATAATTTTAAAGACTATGTAATATAGCACATAAATTTAACACCGAATTCAGTCTAGAAATGTAGAAATTAAAAGGTATTCTCTTGAATAGTGCACAAATCGATAGTATACCTGTTCATCTCAACATATTCAATGAGATGCTTCCTTATCTATATAATAAATTCAGTATTTTCTATCATTTCTAAAAGTTGCCTGAAAGAATTTGCTTTTAGTGATAAGGCCGCCTTTTGCGTTTTATATTTAAGTTCTTTTTACCATATTTTCTGTATTCTATGCGCAAAAAAGGGTTTTGTATTGTATTGTGTTGTATTATATAATTATTACACTTACCTACTTGTTCTTACATAATAAATTTAGTTTAGTTTAGTTTAGCAAAGACTAAGTATAAATCGAGAAGTATTATTGAATTGCCATCGGCGGTCCATTTAATATGGCAATAGTTCACTAGGACACCACAAAGGTTAGTTGTCAAATGTATTGACAACTAAAACAATAAATTAAGTATAGAAATATAAGTTTATATTTTAAGTATAAAGGATCAGCATTGCTATTAAACGTGGAAATGCTGCCAGCCTTTTGGGCACATTATTAAGATGTAACGACTTGTAGGGACTATACAATTTATATTTTTTTATAATTAGTTATTCTTTTAGTTATGTATAATTAGGTAAGTTTTTTTCGAATTTTTTTATCAAGGAACTTTGTTTTAACTATGGCAGAATTTTGTTTTATATAGCTTTTCCAAATAGGGTTAATATTAGGCAGTGACTTTGCATTTTCTACTTTTGTAGCATTGGATATTGTTTATACACACAAATTTGTTAAATTACAGCCTATGTTTAAAAAAAGAAGTCCAACTATGTAATGTTTGACGACCTCCGTGGCGAAATGGTTAACATGCCTATATTATAGACCCAGGTCAATCAGAAAAAGATCATTTTTCATCTTGACCTGACCGGGGATCAAACCAGGGACCTCCTGTATGTTAACTAATGCCACAGAGCTCGTCAAATTAATAGAATTAGATTGTATTTATACATTGGATCATAACTCCTAAAACAAACCACATCAATTATTTTCAGGTGATTTAGAGACTCATACCAGGATATACTGGCTAGACCTTGAAACTAACTTTCCAATTCTCTATTTTTTAAATCTGTGACTGTGACTCATTCAAAATCGGTGTGTTATATCGTTTTCATCCGTTTTCTTTAATGCCACATATATTAAAACCGTTTAATACTTTTTACTAGCATATGTCAAACGTTTTACAACGAGTGGTCAAGACCACTAGCGAATAAAGAAAAAGTCACACCTATTTTGAGTAATTCACAAATTTTAAAAATAGAGCTTTTAGCCCCTAAAACTAGCAATGAGTTTTGTAATTCTGTAAAGTAAAAATTTATGTATTTCGGGCGATAAATACAAATACTATTTATTGCACTAAATTAAAGACGACCTTAAATCAAAGGATTCTTTAAGCGACTAAGGACAATCAGGAAAAAATATTAGAAAAAAAAAGTGTCGATATATTTATGCCGAGATATAAAAATGACGATATCGTTAAAATGTCAAGATATAGAAATGACTATGACCCAGAAAGTATCAGTAAAAATCACTCTATAATAATAGTGGAGATATAAAAAAATCAAAAGCAAGCAACTATAACTGAATTGAGTCATAATATATAGGTTAAACCGTATTATATTCCCAAAACGCTCTAGATATCTACTATCCCACTGCCTCAAAGCCGTTGCGATATGCCAGCTCTGCCCAAGTAGAGGGGTTGCCTGCGTTATATAAATCCTATAAGGCCCAGCTCAGACACATATGCCTAGTGACAATTGCTGAGAACTGTGTTACTAAGTCTAAACGTTCTGTAAACAGTGAAGTGTAGTGATTTTCAGACAACATGAAGGCTTTTGTAAGTGGTCCTTATATATTTTAAGACTCATTAGCGCGGAGTTTGCACGGATTTTAATTACATCCTCGTAGTATATATATTTAGTCAATAAGATAATCAAATAATTTTCCTTATTAGTCGAGATGTTTTAGAGATTAGACGTACCATTACCATACATACAAACAAAATCTTTTATATAAATTTTATAAAAATACTTGACAGTTCAAACAAACATAGTAAATATTTTAATACTAATGCACAAAAATTGTATGTAAATAAAAAACCATTACCCTTCCTTTTGGCTTCGCCGTAGTTGGTTAAAAAGGTGGTCATCTGATTTAGTGCCTGGTAATAGTAGCAGATTGAAAACTGCATTTTACCCTTGATCGTATTTTGTGTAGCACGGGAACTTTAATAAACTATCTATATTCATATAGAGCAAGGAATATAATAGCTTAAGCTTGCGAATGCGAAAACGCATATTTTCGCACTTATAATGTCATAGAACTTCGTAAAATATTACAAATTAATAAAAAGGACTGTTGTCTAATGTAAAAATTACAAAAATCTGCATATCGCCGCATCCAATCGGCAATTTGATAAATCCTATATATTCTTGTTTCATGAAATATTTGAACTGTATGTAGCTTACATGTTTTCCTGCTTTGACTGTTCTTAGTCCTAAGTCTGTTCGAATACTTCCATGCCACGGGAAAAGCTTCCTGATTATTTTAAGATTGTTATTTTAAACTTAAAGGATATTTTTGATGTAAAGTTATTTTTAATATAAAGGTTCTACCATAGAACCATACCATATGTATAACCTGCAACCCACTGACATCATGTCAGAACCACACAATTTGGCCTCAGAGTCTGTCCATTTATTTACGAAATATTAATTTAATTATTGACAACATTGGTACATTTTACAATTCCTTCTTTATTTTCCTTAGAGCAAAATAAGTTACATTACTCATCATTTAAATGAATGACTGTCAGTAACGATAATATTGCCACATAGTCTTACCATCAGGTGGGCCGTATGTCAGATTGCATACATAATTTATTGTAAAAAAAAAACAATAGTCTTCAAAATCTAAAAAAGAAGTAGAATACAGAGCAAAAATCATAGATTAAAAAAAAATTTGCTTGCGCGCGCGATTCCAAATTCTTTGGCAAACATATACCTTTTGTCATAATGGTACCTAAACATATTAAACAAACAAAAACACAATTGATTCCTCAATCAAAGCACGACCACAGTTTCGTTTATAAGCCACCCTCTGCATATGAAGGCAGCGATGAAGTCATAACACGTAAGGAGTAAAAGTACTTGTATTTTGGAGGCATTGTCTTTTCGATAATGTATGCAAACAAGTGCAGTGATATAAGTTCATAAAAATTCATAATTTCGATTGCCCATAGAGGATGTGACATAGGCAAGTATAGAGTAGACCTTAGATTATATAATAGACGAATTAAAAAGTACATTGAGGTAAAACTGCTTTTTTTTTCTTTTTTTTCATTTTTGTATTCAGCCAACCATGTAATAAATCTATACCACCAACAGAAATTGATGCCTACCTATTCCTGGCTAATTCCTCCATGTTTTGCTAGTCATACGAAATCTAGCTACGAAATGGGACTAAGGGAAAAAATGTACCTATAGAAATAATACATATTTTCAAACCATCGTAACCAAGGGCCAAATACTATATAAATAATATATTTATAAATAACTTATTCATAAGCTTTGTTGACTGTACGTGGGTCCAGTTCACGGAGGATATCATAAGTAGAGGTTCAGTTGCTGCTTCTTTTTTGCCGTTGTCTCATGACCGAGGGATGTAATTATGACGGGTAACACTCGCTTAGTCACTTATTCACTTTTTTCCTTTAAGATCAAAGTATAACAGGATCGAAATGACCGGGATGATTTTAAGAGTTGATGGCAACAAAGGCAAATACCCAGCAGTATGATATTTGAGGCGATAAAAAAGCATTCCATCAATACAATGTGCCCATTTCAATTCAATTATTACCTATATCAGTAACTAACTTCTGCTCTCACTTTTTCAGATCCTCACCCTATTTTTGACAGCATCAGTTCTCGCCGAACCGAGCAAAGTCATCCAGAAACGAAGCGGACTTGTTGGGCACTACGGTGCTAGCGCTCCTATCATTGGCCATGGCTACGGCTTAGGCCATGGCTACGGCGTCGGCCATGGGTACGGTTTGGGGCTAGGGTACAGCTCAGGCTTGGCGCTGAGCCATGGGACGGTGGTGGGAGCCGACGTACATACGACTGTGACGAAACATGTTGGTGTACCCGTACCCGCGCCGTACCCTGTAGCCGTTGACAGACCTATCCCGTACCCTGTGAAGGTAAAATGAATGTTTTATATATTTAATTATATGACCTGTATTGCCCTAAATACAATTAGTATCATACAAAAGGCGGACTTAATTTATTGTCCAACAATTTTTTTTTTGGGTTTTACTGAATAAGTTTACCGTCATAGCAAAGTATTTTTTTATCATTTACTATTGAAACTATTAAAACGCTAAACCCACGAATATTTTTAAGAACATTGTAAACCCTATTTACTGCAAATAATTATAATTTATTCATTTATTACGATTTATTTTTATGTAATCTAATTTGAATACCAATATGCCGAATTGATTTTTTTGGAGTGTGTGACGAGAGCGATAGTGTTTATATGCTCGACCGCCACAAAGGGAAGATCTTCCCGCCAGGCTGGGTGTTATGCCTGGGGAACCGCGGCTCCGACGATGTCTTGTCGGAGGTTGTATTTATGCTCCAATCCGTAGAAACTTTGCAAGCGCGATTTAGACTTTCATAGTAAATTGCCATCTTGTATGCAATTCTGAGATTGTTGCTTTTAACGCCATCTGTGGTGCGTCTTTGTAGATATTGTTGTGGCGCTAGTGTCGCCACAGGACTCCCTTCCAAGACCGAAGGTCTGATAAATCTTCATGTGCAGTCTGTGCTTATGATGTTAGCTTGCAAGTGCCAGTTGCTTGACTTGACGTCCCAGTGAGTCGGGTACGTTGTTGCTGCTTGCTCGTAGTCTGCGGTGAGTCGAGACTGTAGTGAGCGATGTAGACCTGTTGGCGCCGGTAGATGTCCTGCAGAACTGCCACGCTGGTGCGGTTGGCCGGCCGATGAATACCAGACGTGGGCTGCGGTGGATGGCCGGTCGCTGAAGTCTTGAAGTGAGGGTGGTTTCAGGACCAGGAAGCTCGTGAGTCGGCTGCGTTGGACCTGGAGATACCCCATTGTTGTTGGCTTGCTGTGAGACTGCTGGCTGCTGAGGCTTGAGAGGTAGCGAGATGATGGATCGGAGAATGTTGATGGAGAAGGCTGCTTCCAATCACGTCGGGGTCATCAGTTTAGAGTATGTGACGGGAGCGACAGGGATATGCTCGACCGCCACAAAGGGAAGATCTTCCCGCCAGGCTAGGGTGTTATGCCTGGGGAACCGCGGCTCCGACGATGTCTTGTCGGAGGTTGTATTTATGCTCCAATCCGTAGAAACTTTGCAAGCGCGATTTAGACTTTCATAGTAAATTGCCATCTTGTATGCAATTCTGAGATTGTTGCTTTTAACGCCATCTGTGGTGCGTCTTTGTAGATATTGTTGTGGCGCTAGTGTCGCCACAATTTTGATAAATTTTCTATAAAATTATCCTATCGTTTAATAACAAAAAAAAAATCTTCAAATCTAGTTAGGAACTGGTTGTAACACACAATACATAGATAATTTGATATTCAATATAATAATGAATATGTTCATACCAAAAAAGAAAATGAATAATACAATGAAACAAGATGTAATTAAATAAATATAAGTTCAATATAATATAGTAAATTATAAAATTTTGGTACAAAATGGCCCTTCTCCCATTGCAGCGCCCGTCAGGGCCCTTAATTGTTCCTATTTTTATGACAACATCTGTATTGTACATTAAGAAAGCAATAAATGATTTGATTTGATTTGATTAGGAACACTTTCCTTCTTGTCGGTTGAATATGATTACTATAAATTTTCTTTTCTTAGGTTGCAGTACCAGTACCAGTAGACCGCCCATACCCAGTCCATGTCCCCAGACCGTACCCTGTAGCTGTTGAAAAACATGTGGCTGTACCCGTGGACCGACCTGTACCCGTACCTGTGCCGCATGCTGTACCTGTCCCCGTTATTAAACAAGTAAGTACGCGACTTATTAATAACATTTTGTATTATGGATCGAACTGACACACTTTATAATTAAAGAGATATTAAATCAGAGCATAATGTTCGAAACAAAAAATGAACACTACTGTTAAATCTTGCCATGATTATTGTATGTAGGTTGATAACATTTCTGTAGATTTTCTTTATTTTCTTTGTTCAAATATTAGTATAATTTATTTAAGTATAATGTATTTACTGTACACAAAGGACATATATAAAAACATGGGGCAAAATAAAAGGGTGGGTTTATTTATGAAAAGATCATTATATTTATTTATTATCAAATGCAAATAGACTTCTTTAGTCTAAGAAGTGCTGAAAAATTAGCTATAAGCTGATGATCTTAAATGATGAAAATGTATTAATTTACAGGTAGGTGTACCTGTACCCCAGCCTTATCCTGTGGCTGTACCCAAACCCGTGGCCGTGCCTGTCCCCGCGCCGGTAGCCGTCCACGAGGGGATCTCACTCGGCCACAGTTTGGGTCACAGTTTGGGCCACAGCTTGGGCCACATCGGCCACGGAATCGGCCTCGCCCACGGATATGGCCACGGCCTGTCTAGCCACGCCAAATTGTGGTAAATTTAAATGGTGTAACATTCGCTTCGTAATAAATCACGCTCTTTGTGAGAATCAAAAGTCTGTTGCCGTTTTTGGAAGAAAATAAAATCAGAGTAGGATATGCATTTACTAATTACATTTGTAATAAATTAGCAATTACCATACTAATTTAACACAATAAATGAAAAATAAAATCCTATATTTTGTATATATTCCAAATTTTTGTTATGTTTTTGGTATGGGGCAAAATACGACTGAAGCTTTTATCCGGTATGGAAGACATGTTGCTCGAAGGGTAAAAGAGAAAAGAGAGGATCTGAGGATTCTATATAATCGCTCTGATAAAACATATCAATGAATTTGATGGAGGGATGCTGGGATATTTAAACTGGTAGAAATAGGAACCGTGATTTAATAAAAAGCGAGTGTTTTAAACGACGTGTTAAATATAAAGGCATTTTAAAAGGCTTTTATACATAGTCAACGAAATGTATGAATATTTTATGTGATGTAGCTTTAGTTAGGCCATATGGTTAGGCGTAGGGGTGAGTGACGTTCTTCTGCATTTTAGAAATAAGTCGTAGGGTTTGTGGGGTGTGCAATCATAAATATATCACGAGATAATTTTTATGTATGTATATGTTATAGCAACATTCTCAGGCTAATAAAAATCATATATTTTTTAATGATATTTCTTAAAATTATTTTTGACATTTTATTATTTGTTAACCAAAAAGTTTATTTTTTATAAAAAAAAAATTGTTTAATACATTGTTTTATAAAATTGACTCAATATCGTTTATTTTATATGTATTTGTATAATGTTTACTGAAAAATGTCAGTATTTTGAGTTTCACTTGATCTCTTTCAAATTTACAAGGGGAGATAGGTGTCAAGTTTGTATGTACCTGGTGGTCATAGTACTTTTGTATATAATTTTTACTCTTATAGTTTATAAGTGCATCGACAAATAAGTTTATTTCGACCGCAGTCGACTAAAGACTATTTTACGACCGACATTTTGTAATAAAATATGTAATGAAGTATTTATCTGTTTTATTTCATTATATCTCTTTAAATTTTTTTAGAACCCTGTAATTGCTGGCGAAAAAAAAAAGTTTTTTTAAAGGAACATGAAAATAAATACAAAAAATTATACATTATAATAAATCATACATCATTATATCATGTTTGTGTTAAATGTACTTATATGTAAATATACAAATAGGTGGCCATATTGTTAATACTTTCAGACTACCTTTAGGGCATGACAAAACACTTCGAGGTTCGAGGTATAGGATTTTAAACAAAAAAAATGTTCAACATACAACATTCTTTTTTACATACATAGATACATACCTACATACATTAATACTATATCCTACAGGGGTTGGGAGGGACTAAAGATTTCCATTAGCTGCAATCTATACATACCTTTCTTCCTTATACATCATTCTTGCCATACACTCGCGTCGATTTCATGCGCTCTTGATGTGCTCCTAATATTTGCTATTTTCGAGAGATTCTTTTTTAAAAATTTATTAACTATGAAAGCATTTCCACCATAATTCATTACTTTTATGCCCACTAAAGATCAATGACACGGTGTTTACTCGGTTTATGCAACTGTAAATCACTAGACGCCATAATAGGTGCATTTGGCGCGCACACTTTTCACACTATTTTTTACCATAAAAATTGGTATAGCGCAAATTTTTCTTTTTTATTTAATCCATGTTTTTTACAATACTACTTAAATATATATATCTCATTGGTATACAGAGTTATGAAATCGCGTGCGGTATTTACGGCATTTTTTTTAATCTATGTTGGTAGAGCTGACTTTGATTTTGGTATTTCTCTCGTCTTGTCATACAACATAATTTTAAATTCACAGGCTCTACATATACTAGATCTAAACAAGTTTTATTCAACATTTCTTCAAAGATTTTCTTCTTATTCCTCTGCTATTTCTCTTTCTATTTGGGTCTACTGCTAGACATATGCCTCTTCGATGGCTTTCCTTTCCTTTCTGCTCTTAATGCGGCGGTTCTGGTCCTACCATCTAACTCCTTCAAAATACAAACATTGACAGTACACAATAAAAAGTCTAGATGTAAACCATGCTCTATTTCAAGTCAAAATAATTTCATGAACAAAATAAGAAATTAAAATATCTAGGACAACTGACTGATGAGTGAATACAAAATCGACCCAACATCGATCACACGTGCTAAAGGATTACTATGACATAACGCAATATAACTGCTACAAAATACGTGACTCAAATTTAAATAACACATACGCAATACGAGTTGTCTGGGCAAACGTGATATTTTCACCATAGAAGTACAATATTCTTTGTGAAGGTCCTGGCACTGTCACTACTTGAGGACAATATAGGCTAAATAAATAACTAAGAATCTGTAACAGCTTTTTATTTATTTGCTTTAAGTCTGACACAATGGCTTTCTTACTGCAATAGATCAGCAACACAAAAATTGTGACGTCGCCTCCAACACGAGTTCTCCATTCTTCCCTAACCCGAGTTACTTTTTACCAGTTGCTTTTTGAAAGGCGTTAAGGTTTTCATCCTTTCACGAATTTTCACCTGGAAGGACCAACTGGCATACAATAACAAATAAAAAAAGAAATGCTTCTGTCGAAATTTAAAAACTTACATGTGAATTTAAAAAATAAAGTGTGCGTTGCTAAGTTGTCAGGCGTATCACATCCTCGGTAGAAAGCAGACCGGCCTGCAAATGGTACGGGAACATTGCGTAATGTCCGGTCTAGACTAAATAGGTAGATGTGGGATCGATAGTGATTGGTCATCCTGTTTGTTGACCAATACATAACATACCTTATTTATCGGTGTGGTATCTGTCTTAAGAATAGACCACTCCCTCTCTTCCCGTAGGTGCTCTAAGAGGCGACCAAGGGAATAATAGAGATCTCTACTTTTCCCTATCTGACTATAACTACACTAAAAGCTGAATCTATTAAATGTCTTACATAGTCCCTCACAATAGAGGGGAAATTGTGATATTTCGATTTAACCTGTCCATTTTACTAATTACCTTTTAGCTAGAGATGCAACTGGGATTTAAACTTAGAATATAACAACTAACCTTATTCATAAAAATTAACATATTCGTTAATCTCATTAAACTAAAATGTGTTTTGACTCTTTTTCACTGTAAATTTTGTTAAAAGAGTATGGGCTAAAAATAGTTAAAATGGATAGAAAACACTTTTGTTAATTTTTATTAACAAATAAATATTAATAGATTTATTATTTAAAAAAATATATATAAAACAAGTCACTTCTCTCAAATTGTGTTGTACATTTGGCGGCTAGATGTGAAAAGTCACTTCATGCAAATGTAATACGATATCTTAGGATAGAAATGGTTAGTGAATAACAGTGGTTAGAAGAAAGCTGATGATGATGGAAATATCGACAATTTAAGGAACCAATTCATATACAAGATCTTTACTTCTCTAATCTTTTTAATCAAGCACCGCTGATTAGGGCTATTTGCATTTTCAATAAGATATGCGAAGAATGCATACATATAGACTTATCACCTCTTCTTTGATGAAATTCGCAGATGTTGCTCTGAGATATTGCTCTAAGATGTAATACTTTTAATCTTTATGCTATCTCTATCGCACTGGTACTAACTGTTATAACATTGTAGATCTGGAAAAATAAATAAATAAAACTAATGACGCATGATCGATGATCAAATCATGGCTGCATGACGTAATAAAAGAACGAACTATCAAGCAAAGGACGACTGTTACACAAACATCAGGACGTGACTGCCGATGTCGTGCACACGGAACTGAACCTGCTACCTGCATGCCTCATGTTCCAACCAATATTGCATAAAGGGAAACATTCATGGGGCATTTAGAGAAATGCCATACATTTTACAAAATGTTGCAGGTTTCCCTTAATATTCTACTAGCTTTTGCAAGCGGCTTCGCCCGCGTAAAATTCCCTTGGATCTGTACTTTTTACCGGGATGAAAGATACCTATGTCCTTCTCAATACTCCTAGATTGGTTGATAGGGCGTGAAGAGGTAACAAACCAGTTTTAGCTTAGTTGGGACTAGCTTTCGCCCGCGCGAGATTCCCTCGGGAATAATGTTTTTTCCCGAGATAAAAGGTACCCTATGTCCTTATGTCCTTAACAATATTTCTAGCAATGTGTATGCGAAATTTCAGGAAGATTGGTTTAGTAGATAAAGCGTAAAGGGAAATTATTGAATTTGGAATGTGTGAAATGTTATGCTCCTTTGTAGATGGAACATCGTCTCGGATCCACTATTCCCATGCGGTGAAACACAAAGCATGAAACACCTCACCGATCTTTGTCCCCTTTTCCATCGAGCGGCGCATCTATAAGGTCCACAAAGCCGGCAAAGAAGAGACCGAATGGATTGACGGCCTTTCGTTCACCCTCTAATTTTGCTGCACCAAACGCCATTAAATAAATGTTATGCTTCTGAATAACAATCAAAATATTACCACGTGCTCCCATTGAAAATAATAAAAAATTGTTCTTTTTCTTGTAATTGGTAGCGCTAAAGGGATTGAAAAAGTTTAATTTAGTTAAGATTTAACTTATTATTGACGAAAAAAGATTGTGTATTATTGAAACACGATTTCTCATACTACCACAAAGTGATTAAGTGTTATTCAATAATTTATCAGATTCAGAATAATCTGTGCTACCACTAACGACTAGAGAGAACGAGTTTCCAGAAATTCCCACGGGAGAATTAAAAAATAAGTACCTCTAACTCAAATATCTCTACAACATATTCACCATTGCCGTAGTAATGATAATAGTTATTAAGGATCAAAAATCATATTCAAATATTTATATATTTGAATATGATTACTAAAGATTAAGAAGCTGACTGTACTTATGAATTATTTTACCTGTCCAATATTATTCAGTTGTTTATTAAAGAAAACTGTATATGTAATGATAGTAGAAAATGGAAACCTCTAGTCTCTGCCTACCCCTGCGGGAGGGAGACAGGCGTAATGATATACTTAGTTTGATATACTTAGTTTAACTACAACTGGATTAGCTGAAAGAGAAACATAAAAGGTAACATGATCAAAAAAATCTGACTATCCGTTACATACATAGGTACATAATATTTGCTTTAGTTATTTTTATGAAGCATGACCGTTCTATTTACTTCAGTAAGTACCAGTTCATTGATGTAGTATCAAGTAAAACGCCACCTATGTAATCTATCTCACACTAACAAACTAACTCTGTTTACTTGCTACAATGTCTGTTACAAATAAGGACAGATTTAATAGTTTAATAAACAGTTAGTGGATGCCGCTAGCAGTACATTTATTTGTGTGATGAAAATAGTCCTATACCCCCACCAAGAGATTTAAAAAACGCTGGGATTTGTATGGAATTTCTTAGTTAAAATCGCGATTTTATAAATAAAATCTCATACATAGAGGTATTAATACTAATTCTAGATAAAGGTTTAGGTATTAAGCCATATCACGCATAATATTCACATTTTTCCAAAAACATAAATAAAGTTCTTGTTTGCCTGTTCATTTAAAATCTATATTAGCAATATTTAAATACTGTTTCAAATTTTCTACTACTTCTGAAACTCGCCTTTAATCGATAGGAGGTACCTAATCGTAATAAAACAAACAATTTAGACATTTTGGGAAGTTGATTCAACCTGAAAAGTGGTCAACGTACAGCTGCTCAGTTATTCATACGTCCTTGTTTAATTATATTTTAATGAGTGGATTCGTACAATTTTAGTTCTTTAACCTATGTTATTTTAAACTTACTTGTATGATAGGTATACTCACCTGCCACATAGTTCGAGAACCTAGATATTTTCACAGGAAGACACTGAATCAACTATTATTATATTCTGTGGCCGAAAGCAAATCGATCCAAAGGTGCATACGGTACGACGGGAATATGACGAACTACGTCCAACAGTAAATCAGGTACTATGTAGCTGAAATGTAGATGCCATTCAAAACATTTTTTTGTAAAATGTTGCCAACACGATATGATACCACACTGTCAAAAATTAATCAAATCTTATGTAGAACCAAGCTTCTAACATTTACGCCCTAACTCTACAAGATCTTACTTTAGAAACTCTACACCATGTGGTCTGCCAATATGTGACTTGGCAATTTCACAAGTAAGGTTAATTTATCCATTAATTTCGCGTACATGACACGATTAATCGACCATGAACACCCTTGTGTCAGAGTTTTCGGAACCACCTCTCGTCTACTGACGTGGTTCCTTTAACGACTACCAGATGGCAGCCTGGACCAACGACTTAACGCGCCTTTCGAAGCACGGAATCATATTTATTGTCGGGCAATCAGGTGATTGAAGCCTGCAATGCTTCCCAAGGGAATCTAATTCACTGTTCATTATTTTTCTGTTATGTAGAAGTTCTTGTAATAACACAAGGACCAAGTCACATATTTTGCCTAAGGGGTGTTTATGTAGTTGGCCAAGCCTTATAGAGTTATCGGATTTAGATAGATAGTACCTCATGGGATCGATAGATTGCTTAAGTGTGTTTTCTACATTAAAAGTAAACGAATTTTCTTTCTATGAGATGGAACATATATAACGATACTTTTTACCCAGTATCTGTTATTTGCGCTTATATTTATGAAGCTGTTTCAGTTATATCGAAGGCTCTTATACCCTGTATAATACTTATAAATAAGTACATGCCAACTGCCTGTTTGTTTTTGAATTCCTATTTCGGGTTTACTGGAAGAAATTTCTTCAGAAATAAATAGCACCCTTGTACTTGATTTCCTAATTTTAAGTTTCCTGTTTGTATTTGAGTGTACATGAATTAAATAAATTAATTAAATACTGTATTGATATAAAGCAGAGGTTGAGGCTGAGGTTAAGTCAATGAGATCGAAATGTCGATTAACATACATGGTACTTCACATGGCAATATCCAAATGCATAGCGTACTTATTCCTAAATGGTCAGGCGTTGGATACTGTGATCAATCGTTATGTCATCAAATAGGAGTTCACATCACTTTGGGATTGAAGCAAAGAAATTCGAATCGCGCGCGGTCTTTGAGAAAGGCAATTTTTTTTTATCTATGCATTGAAGGGATCTAGTCGGCCGTAAGACTGTGTAAAGAAATTATTATTAAACTCTACAACTGTGTCTCGTTTGCCTGTGCCTTCCATAAAGGTTTTCATAAATGATGATGAGACGCGGATTAATTATTATATATTTTTTTAATATACCTAATTCATTTTGTAATTTAATAAATTTCATAAATCCATTGTTTGTCTGGAAATTGTCCCTCTTCTGTTCGCAATTTCCTTTTATTTAAAAATCCTTTCATACGTATCTTAACCTTTCAACTATTGTTTCCATTCTGCCCAAATACCAAATTTTGCAAAAAAAAAAATTGTCTGGAACCGCGCGACTGCTCTTTGACATACAAATTTGCCTGTCGATCCATACAAGTGTGTTTTGACACAATCAACCATGCACACTCTCGTGACAGAGTTATTCGAAACCGCCATTCAATGTGTTTTTTAAATTTATATCTATAAAAATGGAATACTTATTTCCTTTCGCCAGTACATAGACAAGCGTATGTTTTTCAAAGAGGTCAAAAAAGCAGCACATATATCACACCATTCCTCATATCAGTCACCATACTTGCATGTCTCATACAGTCACGTCACCATTACCCACAATCTTATCAGCAAACATCATTTGTTCACATCGCGTGTTCATCATCAGATCCCGGTCGAACGTCAACCTAGCTTGAACGGTAATAATCAAACTTAGTACTTACACCATTACCTGACCAAGCAAACTAGATGGAAATTATGGGCCAATTGTAGCAGTCAGTTTTGGTATGGTCAGTCGATAAAGCATGCATCATTTATGGACATCGATTGGTACCGTGACCCATATATAAACTTTCAATTATGTTTTAGATCGATTTAAAGCTAAAAACTAATCTAGGATTTATATTTAGTATTTGTTTATTTAATATGTTCCTTTCTTGTATAAACCTTTTATATAAATATCATATTAAAAATAATTGTGTGTAAAAGTTTAATTATAAAAAAAACATATTCCAATATTTGAAAATTATTTTCCAAAAAAAAAGGAATCAGGCGTTTTCTTTGAAAACTCAGTGAGCAACAATTACTTTTATTACAGCTATTTCCCAATTGTAATTCAAGCAGCTTGGCTGCAGCTGCTTTCTTGACGTCAGCCCTCATTTGCTATCGTTAGTTTACTTTCAAAGATTTGGCGCGAGACAAATTTTTCTTTTTAACCTATGTTTACTTTAGTCAGAAGTTAGTTACTGTAAGATAAAAATAGATTACAGTGTCCTGACATGACATTCAACTCCGTATAAAATAAACCAATGAAAGGTCAATAAGAAGACGAGAGGTCATTCATTCATTCACAAAGTAGGAAAATCTTGAATTATTCATATATCGAGTTTATTAAAGTTCAATCGCCTTCAATAGTTTCCCAGGGAGATGGTAACACAGCCCTTTAGACAAAACAAGTATTGAAATCCAACTTCTAATGTATAAAATTCCCGTGTCACAATGTTAGTTACCTTACTCCTCTGAAACGGCTTTACTGATTTTTACCAAATTTTATATGCATATTCAGTAAGTCTGAGATTCGGCTACTATCTATTTTTTATACCCCTAAGTGATAAGGTTGTAGCCCCTGAAATTACGTAGAAATAATTTATATGGCAAAACAATATTATAAATGCGAGTTTTAGAGAGAAGTGAATTTGTATATTTGTTTGTTTGTTACCTCTTCACGCCCTATCTTCTGAACCAATCTTCCTGAAATTTCGCATACACATAGCTGGGAGTATTGAGAAGGACATTAGGTATCTTTCATCCTGGGAAAAAACAATGTTCCCGAAGGAAATTCATGCGAGTGAAGCCGCGGGCGAAAGCTAGTCATAATATTACTTTAAATCTGTTATGTTATTTTTTTTAAAACTATAACAACATTTATGGTTAACTAGGACAGTCGTAGTAAGAACTTGATCTGCAAAAAACTAATTGATACACTTTGCCTAGCGCAAGCGTGTTAGAATTTTAAATGAGACGAATATTTATATGTACGAGTATGTTGTTTGTATTGTTGATCGACAAGATGTTGCTAACGATTTTAAAACTACACTAAAATGTTTTGTTTTTATTATTATTATTATTTTAAGTATATAGTTTTGAGGTTTTACTAATAAGTACTATGCACACAAATTTAAATGTTTAAATATAATTTTTAAAAAATGTTTAACTTTATATGTATAAACCACCAGCTATTTTTGATTCAGCATGGATGTTATCGCCCAATTGAATGTACTACCTTTTGTTTTTTAATGTAGGTACGTGCCAGAATACAAAAACAGCGAGTAATTCTGTAATTCGTCCCATGTACCTACGGCCCATTTGGGACGAAACGCAGAAAATCAAAATTAATCAAAATTTCATTCTGCAATTCGTCCCATTCTTTTTTTTGTATGGAAATTTAAACCTTATCAACGCTTGGTACAGTCAGTGAGACAAGAATTAAGATAAATGTATATTTCGTTAGAATTGTTACATTTTGCTGTGGTTTTGTTCATAGTTAAATATAAAATAATTGATTGTGAATAAAAAAAAAATGGTTGCCTGTAAAGTCGGTTTTACGGGCGAAGATTTTACGTGACAACGTCTTTTTCTCGGTAGAATATTTATTGATATGAATATAATCTGCCGCGCGCGGTCTGCCGCGCGCGGCAGACCGATCATAGTTGAGTGGGAGAGAGACGCAAGGCATTCGGCGGGCCTCTCTCTCGTTCGGTGACTCATCGTAACGTTACCGAGCGTTACACTTTTTCATAAGTGACTCCCAGCCGCAACCTAATTTAAGACGTTGTCACTTCAAAATGTTATTGCTGAATGTTTTATCTAAGACATCAGGTAATTGTTTCATTTAATAAGAAAACGCACAAGTTCAAGTGTTACCGAAATGAATACAATTGGTTGACATGTATGGCTTCCAGATAAGTAAACAATGGATGCGATGGTCACTTTTGAAGAGGTATTATTTGTTCATTCTTTTTATGAAGTCCGTCCATATAATAGAATGCAGATACCAATGGAAGATATAATGAATTCTTTTGTTTTAACTATTTATGTTTTTGCGGTTGTTATCAGTAAGTAAACAATGGTTATGGTGATCACCCTTGAAGTAAAGTATGCCAGGATCAATAAAATCAAAGAAATAAAACTACCTACTTATCTTTGTACACGTGCATGACTAGGAGGGAGTATTTTGTAGAATTCAAATAAGTTATTTGGAGTGTGTGACGGGAGCGACAGGGATATGCTCGACCGCCACAAAGGGAAGATCTTCCCGCCAGGCTAGGGTGTTATGCCTGGGGCACCGCGGCTCCGACGATGTCTTGTCGGAGGTTGTATATATGCGCTCCAATCCGTAGAAACTTTGCAAGCGCGATTTTGACTTTCATAGTAATTTGCCATCTTGTATGCAATTCTGAGATTGTTGCTTTTATCGCCATCTGTGGTACGTCTTTGTAGATATTGTTGTGGCGCTAGTGTCGCCACAGGACTCCCTTCCAAGACCGAAGGTCTGATAAATCTTCATGTGCAGTCTGTGCTTATGATGTTAGCTTGCAAGTGCCAGTTGCTTGACTTGACGTCCCAGTGAGTCGGGTACGTTGTTGCTGCTTGCTCGTAGTCTGCGGTGAGTCGAGACTGTAGTGAGCGATGACTTGTTGGCGCCGGTAGATGTCCTGCAGAACTGCCACGCTGGTGCGGTGGCCGGCCGATGAATACCAGGCGTGGGCTGCGGTGGATGTGCCGGTCGCTGAAGTCTTTGAAGTGAGGGTGGTTGCAGGACCAGGAAGCTCGGTACGTCGGCTGCGTTGGACCTGTAGATACCCCATCGTAGTTGGCTTGCTGTGAGACTGCTGGCTGCTGAAGCTTGAGAGGTAGCGAGATGATGGATTGGAGAATATTGATGGAGAAGGCTGCTTCCAATCACGTCGGGGTCACCAGTTTGGAGTATGTGACGGGAGCGATAGTGTTTACATGCTCGACCGCCACAAAGGGAAGATCTTCCCGCCAGGCTAGGGTGTTATGCCTGGGGAACCGCGGCTCCGACGATGTCTTGTCGGAGGTTGTATATATGCGCTCCAATCCGTAGAAACTTTGCAAGCGCGATTTTGACTTTCAGGTAATTTGCCATCTTGTATGCAATTCTGAGATTGTTGCTTTTAACGCCATCTGTGGTACGTCTTTGTAGATATTGTTGTGGCGCTAGTGTCGCCACAGTTACTTAGTATGGTTTACACTTTTTGACAGAAAAGGTCAGAACATCATTCAGTAGATGTGAAAAAAATGTATATTTTATTGTTGTGACATTTATTGTGACTTGAATCTGTGAAATTTTGTGACTTATGTGACTATGCAAGTGTCTGCGTTCTTAAAAAAGTTGTTGTAAGTATGTATTCTTTATTTTAATATTAATTAGGGTTCCGTACCTCAAAAGGAAAAAACGGAACCCTTATAGGATTACTCGCGTGTCTGTCCATCTGTCACAGCCGATTGCTCTGAAACCACTGGACCAATTGAGATGAAATTTGGTACACATATGTAAGTTAAAGACCCAAAGGTGCATGTGTAACGTAAAAAAATAAATTATGAATTTGGGGGTCACTTTTGGAGGGTAAATCATAACATTAAAAAAAAAAAGATTCGCTAACCATATCGTGTGACATATCAAATGAAAGACCTCGTTATCAGGATCTCAAATATATTTTTGTTATTATTGAAATATAAAAATAATAAAGTCCTTAATCGAGCCATATATTATTACCCCAGCCCTATTACAAGCCTACATAATACCCATTTGCACATAATTTGTGCTTTGTTAGACTATTCTATGATTATTATATTTCTTAATGAAAAATTCAACGTTTATTATTTCTACACTAACACTTTTTTTACAGATTGTACCATTTATAAACATGGGACGAATTGCAGAATGAAATTTTAATTAATTTCCATTTTCTGCGTTTCGTACCAAATGGGCCGTAGGTACATGGGACGAATTACAGAATTACTCAAAACAGCATATTCAGAGAAAATTGACAGTACTAAACATAAAATTATAAACTATAACTTAGATACTACAAAAAATTTAATTAAAAGTTTAATATCTGAAAAGTGGTGCCCTTGCAGCATGGTGCCAAGAACCCCAGCTGCATTTGCTGATCGCTGAATAGCGACTTCTATTATTTACGCGAGATATGAGCCGTCTTTCAGCGGCGTGGACAAGTCACAGTGTCAAAATATTGAAGATTTTTTTAAATATTACTTCCTTAATTTTTATATTTTTAAGTATCGAATGAACCCTAAGAATAAGAAACTGAAATATGCAAATAAACGAAAAATGACAATAAATAAATAAGAGAACGAATAAGACATTTAAACAGTCTATACAGTTTACGAAAATCTATTCAAACGGAAATGTGAATGGTGATGTATGGTGGAAGTCATAAACTCAAACGTTGGACAACCCTACCGGTAGACATGTCAATGCATGATATACATTTCCTCTGTAAACCTGCGCAAGACCTGCGCTCTAACACATATATTTACTTACCCCCGTATTAAGAAACGTTTGTTAAGCCCATGTTAACTAAAATGTGTTGCGTCTCTTTTTTTCACGTGATGTGTCAGGTAAGAGAAAAAAGAGAAAACATATTTTAGTTAAAATGGGCTTAACTAACGTTTCTTAATACGGGGGTTAGACTTTTAGCAGAGGCATTAATTTTTTACAACAAAGCCTAGGTAAATGCTATTTAATTGTATCTTTATCTGTCACTTTGTTAATACAAATCAATTATGGGATGTTGTGACGTTTATAATTGTGAGTAACCGTTTTGTTTATTGTATCTTGTAAACCCTCTGAAATGCCAAAACGATGAAATGCGTTTCCACTACTCAAATAAAAATTAAGTGAATTTATGGTTTGAGCTAATAATATAGCAAATAGGTAATAACTTCAAACATCTTTAGTTATAATTAAAGTGTTAACTGTGGGTTTGCCATGGTTTTGGTACACAATCAAACAATTTAGGTAGGTACTTAGTAAGTTTTATTTCAAAATTATTAATGCCTAAATTGTTGACTACAGTGCAAGGAAAAATTTTGCTTGCTTCCCTATGGAAAAAAATAATAATAAAGTGTCAGCGCCAGCTGTAAGCTAAAGGCTATACACGGCCTATCTAGTTCCGAAGACTGTATAGATACAACACCTTTGTCAAAGAAAATATACACTATAATTAGTATGAGTGTAAGTGTTATTAATTAGTATGAGTGTTAGTAATTAGTATGAGTGAGAGTGTTGTAACTAGAATGAGTGTGAGTAATTAGTATGAGTGAGAGTGTTGTAACTAGAATGAGTGTGAGTAATTAGTATGAGTGCGAGTGTTGTAACTAGAATGAGTGTGAGTAATTAGTATGAGTGCGAGTGTTGTAACTAGAATGAGTGTGAGTAATTAGTATGAGTGCGAGTGTTGTAACTAGAATGAGTGTGAGTAATTAGTATGAGTGCGAGTGTTAGTAATTAGATGAGTGTGAGAGTTTTGCGACGCCCACTGACACGGTGGTTTGTATGAAATATGTTAAGAATGGCGCCTCTATATTAAGCGCGTGAGCGATATAAAAATTTATTGCTCTGTGACGGGGCCTAACCCTTCGTAAATGGACATTTCTGTAATACTTTTTCTACTTACCTTCATAACGTTAATACCTACTTAGGTAAGTGTTAATGTGGTGCTAACAACTTAATTACAAGATTCGCTCTAAAATCTAAGGAATGCAGAGCAACGAATAAGAAACCAGCTTTTCGTGTGAAATTATTTTTGACGTGTATATTTTCTCACACACATACAAACGTATAACTTTATCAAATTGCTCACAGTTATATTTCAGAAGGCTTTAACAGTGATATCTATTTGTTCGGCTGATTCGCGTTAAAGAAACCTTGATCTTCCACCTAAGATAATTATTTTTTATTTATATCAATAAATAAATAAATTTATTATTAGGTTTTTAATTAAGCTTTACCTCGCTATCTGACGTCAACCTACCTTGCTGTTGTTGGAATGCGCCACCTGTAGGATGGAGAAAAAAAATATGACTACCAGAACTCTTACTCAAATGATATGAAAACATTTTAAAAAGACAAAATGTCACAATATCACTTTATATCATTATATTTTAAATTTTATATCTTTATAATCTTATATCTAATGATACAAAAAGCTACGATAAACATAATATAATCTATACATCTATGCTCATACAACAAAGCAAAGCTGAAGAGTCTGTTTGTTTGTTTAAATCTTATAACTAGAACTACTGGCCGGATTTTAAAATTATTTCTGCGTATACCTAATAGTTTTTTGGGGAAAGATATGGGCTAAGTACATATACACTAAGGACAAGTGAAACCGCGGGAAATAGTAATTAATTGATTGTAGTTAATAAAAGTACTAAAGTCACGATAACTTCAAATTTGTTTGTCTGCAACCTAAAAAATAGTGAAATTAATTATTCGTATTAGTCATCAGCATCGATGCTTCCAAATAAGCAATCCAACTAAAACTACCTTTCAAAAACTTAAATATTCATTAAAAATGGCAAAGTTAATTACTTCGATATGTCCTTTGACGATCTTTCTCTATTAATTAAATTGGTTCTATTTCAAAGCGACATTCGAGTTGTCTCGAGCGCGCCTAAAATTAAATCGGCATAGGATGCTTGAAGTGGCGACTTTATTTGAATTTCCATCTAGGTATATAAGCTAGGTTGGCCTGTTAATTGCCCAGATTAGATCCTTACCTCGATAGCCGCGGCAGTTAACATGCGATCTCTAGTAAGTAGAAATTTTTTAGTTTATTTTTTTAAATTTTTGAATTTGGAATTGATGTATAATTCCTAGATGTCTAATTTTACATCGTGTGGTAAATTGTGTCTATCCATGGATATGTTACAACTTGTTCCCAGCGGTTTCATTCCCTGGTTGATGTGTGCCTATAGTCTTCAAGAACCAGGCTATCTTAAGCAGAAATATTTTTTGAAATCCGAGTAGTAAGTAGTTATAAAGTGTTCAAACCACGTTCAAACAAACAAAATCTTTAGCTTTATTATATTAGTATAGATAGACCAAAATCTATGACATATTTATCGTTGAAATATAAATGGATTGAATGTATGTGTATATGATTAGTATATGACGGTAATATATAGTAACAACAACACAAAATTAGTTTACTGACATCCCAGTCAGCATGTAGAAACTGTCATTATCAAAGAATACAAAAGTTTAAACATTTCCTGAATTTTCTTGTAATTAACCTATCAAATGTCTTAATGGGATAAGTCCGCCGTTGCATTTATCTTGTAATTGTATTTTTATATGCATATTCAGTATCACAAACAAACAAACAAATGTTTCAGGTATTATTGGCCCTCGTTGCCCTAGCCGCTGCTAAACCAAAACCCGGCCTATACGATGGCTGGGGAGGACCCTCAGTACGTAAAGCTTCTGTTTTTTATTATTATTTGCTCGTAACACCTCACGGCTCTAGCCTAGATTTAATCGATCAGTATGTTTGCGATTTTCGGGAAAAGTAAATGACCCAATTTTAACGAGGCATAACACACGATATACGAATTCTCGTATTTGTTGAGTACTTATATCTATATCAACGATAGATATTGTTAATTATTTACTTGTAACAGATTCTGAAAAATGTACTCGAGATACAAGTACAAATATATTTACTTGTCAAATAAAAAAAAAAAAACAAATAGTGATCTACATTTGATGCATAAGAGTTTCTCAACATCTATTTATAAATTTTTTGTGTCCTTAAATTAAATAAGTTTAAGTAATATTGCAGCTGTCTTCGCTGAGCCTAGTACACCAACCAGCTATAAGTGTAGCGCAACCCGTGGTCCACGCGCCCGTGGTGCACGCCCCGGTGGCCATTGCCAAGCCTGCAGCCACTAGCTATGCCTCATTCCAGCAGGTTTGTTGTTTATAAATATTCAAGAAAAAGGATGTTTTGAGTTTTCGTCATGTTAATAGGAAGATAAATAGAATAACTCATTATCATACTTCATACTAATATATAAATGCGAAAGTGAGTTTGTTTGTTACGCTTTCACGCTCTATCTACTGGACCAATCTTAATGAAATTTCGCAAACACATAGTTAGAAGTATTGAGAAGGACCTTTCATCCCGGAAAAAGCTACTGAGAAATAAAGACAAGATTGCAGAAAAAGAAATGAAAATATTTAAATTGTACAAAAAAGGGGAAAATAATAAGCTTGTAATGAACTTAAACAGCTTTTTTAAAGAATGTGAAAACCCATCGACATACTTATGAGATGAATCATCATCATTATCATCATTTCAGCCACAAGAAGTCCACTGCTGGAAATAAGCTTCTCATAGACTTCCAATCTGACAGATTTAACCAACCCGCATCCAGCTTCTTCTTTCTATTTTAATAAGGTCGTCGGACCATCTGGCAAGCTCCGCCCCAATATTCGTTTTAAGTCAACCAGATTAACCCCAAAGAAATTATTAATTGCTCGTGAAACTTGCCCGTGGGAGCAAATCCTAAATGCCTGATAAAAAAAAGGTTATTTTTGGGTAATACCGGTTTCTATTATTTATTAGTTTCCATCATTTTTTTCCATCTTTATGAGATAGTCTAATGAAGTTATTTCTAGTTTATCTAGTTTATCTAGTTCAAAAGTTATTGAAAAAATGTATAGAATACAATTTACTCGTACCTATAACGAAGCAATAACAAAAGCTGTGGCATACGGATGCGGGTCAATGCTCCGCTCCAATCCCGGCAACCTACAGCAGTTGTGCGCATCTCTATCACAAAATAATAGGAATTTAATTTGTCTATCATTTTTGACCCTCGACACAAAAAGATGGGTATAATAATTCCGACCTGTTTACGGAATTAGACGTAGTTTTATCTTTGTTTGTAATCTAACTTGATCGAATTTCTTAATAATTTTAAAACTAGTTGATGTAGAATTCATGGATTCTCAATTGATTGTTATAGACCAAATTATTCGGAGATAATTTTTTTCCCCTAACTCCTAACTTCCTAGATAGGGGACAACTCGCCCTGAACGACGATCGGGCGATTTGTTGCGTCCTATAACCTATAGAGTTCACCTTGCTTGGGTCACTTTGGGGTTTTGCATGTGTCGAAGTCCAAGAAAAAATCAGGCGAGTTTCCCGCCCTAACCTGAGTTCACCTTGTGTGGGACACTTGGGTTTCGCATGTTACGAAGTCGAAGAAAAAATCCAAAATTAACTTGTAGTTTTGACATTTGGCATTGTTTGTGAGTCCTTTGTTCAAAGCCCATCGATGTTCACACATCAATATAATTGACATATAACCTAATTGCAGGTCGTTCACCCTGTATCTGTGGCCCAGCCTTTGGTCCACGCTCCTGTAATATCCCAGCCGGTGTATCACCAACCGATCGTGCAAGCAGTTGCCCAACCAGTCGTGCACGCCGCCCCCGTCGTGCAAACGGTCGCCCAACCGGTCTACTCGAAATACCTTTCAGTGGGCTCCTTGGGCTCCTTAGGACATGGATGGTGATTGTAAATATTTGTAGGCCTTGAGATCATGTCCGTATTGTTATTGTGGTGCTAATAAATTATTTATCATCAGTATTCATTTTTCTTTTAGTACCTATTAATTTTAAATACTTTTTTACTGTACGTAATCCTGTATTTTTTAAAGAACTCCTGGTGCTTAAAGAAATTAAATTGGTATGCAAAGAAGACGGTTGATCGTCATCTAAGCACTATCCCGATTATATATTGTTCTCTGCTTGACCCAAAGGTTGACTGTTAGATAATGCTTTTAACATTAGGTCCGCCTATTGTATTTTTACAATAAAGTTAAATAAATAAATAAATATATATATATACCAAGCTATATATATACCAAGCTATACATATAAAGTTACAAACTACAAAATCGTGTATCCGCTCCGGGCTCCGAAACCTTGAGCATTCAACCTGGATATTGCTAACATGAAGAGAACTCATAATCAGTTCAGTTTGTCATTGCGATCATCCGAGCGTGATTTCCAGTTGAATCTTCAGCTTACGCTTTCGAGCCTAGGGTCTGCTTTTAACAATGATCCTTCATTCGACGATACTGTTTATTACAATGGAGCGAGCTGCTGCCTCAACTACTTAACCACTATTACATTGAACCAGGGAAACCAGACCAATAAAAACTTGATCTGAGTGACCAAAACGACATTTTTCAGGCAGACATCTGACACAGCCTTACGACTGTCATATAACAGCCGGGACCGAAACACGGAGGAGCTTAAGATAGAAATGCCACTATTAGCGGCCCACTAGTGAAGACCAATCCAATCTATGCCGCGCTCGCAATCATTGCAAGACATGTGCTTTCATTACGAACACGCATGCTCCGGTAGGTTATCCAACTCCTCGATCATTTCATTTTGATATCAATCAATATGACAGAGATAGTTTTAATGTGCTACAGGTAGGTACGACACAGGCAGGCTGTTTTCCAAGAACCAGGACGAATATTTAGGTCAGTCAGCTCCCGGGCCGGCCAGCGCAAATTGTATTCGCTATCTTGTTACGAGACCTTTGTTACTATCCTTTTTAATGAGCAATTTTTTTTTAAATACATGGAAGACATATGTATAAAAAACTCTAACAATTTATTAGATTCTAGCTGACCCGGCGAACTCCGTACCGCTCTGAACGCACTTTTCTCACCGTTTAAACCTTCCATAAACTTCCACAAAAATTCAAGACCAATATTAACCAAATCGGTCAACCAATCTCGAGTTTTAGTGAGTATATGGTAATCAAATAATTTCTTTTTAAAAATTTGGTGGGAATGACTTCACTAGTTAATATAAAATGTATTTAGCAATGAATCCCACCACATTTTAAAAAAGTGGGAAGATGGCCAGCGATGCGATGTTGGTCTTGTGTCATTCGATGTCAAACATTAAAAACTTAATTTGGTGCCTGTGGATGTCTCGTATAGATTTGAAAGCACGTGACGCAAAGAATGTGTGTGTGTAAACCATAGAACTAGGAACGCGGCTCTAATAGAAGTAGCATGACAAGCTAAACTGTCTTACCACTCATACACGATATTTACGTGTATGCCATTCCATAATATGTGTATTTGGTGACGGACCCCCCCTCCTACCCTCCCTTACCTCAGCCCTTACCCCCCGCATAAGGCGCGCACGGTTCCCATACATTTAATGTCATATGTTAATCTATTTTAAGTGACGCAATTTTTTTTTAATCTATGGTGTAAACTAATGTTGGCGAGCCCGGCAGTTTGGATGAACTAACTGGTGGCGGCAACACGTAAAGTAATTTGGTGAGTACTTGTAACTTTGCCTTTCGCAAAGTAACGCCTGCGTGTATTAGATACAGTATCATTCATTTGTTACAGTACAAATCAGTACTTACCTACTTCTTGTACGTATATTTACCTAAAGACTGTAAATACATCGTCGGATCAATGACTTGATACTAATTTGATACCGTTTCAATACACTTTCCTATAATTAATTTAAAATCTTTCAAATATCCTAACAAACAGTTTTCAATTTCATTGGTAGGTAACATACATTTTTGATGATTTCCGAAGAGTCAATACTCATGTCCTAAAAATTGATCGAGATAGTACTTACATTTGTCACGTCAACGACACGAATGGGTCAAGTCAGTTTGTCATACCCACGAACCAGTCATACTTCTTGTTACTAAGAACTAGAGTGACGCCACTTATGTAAAATTCATATGTGAAAAGTTGGGTCGATAGTGTTGTAGTTCTGGCATTGTTAAAAATAATTATATCCTTCTAATTGTTCGGAAATAGCTTTTTGTTAAAAAATGTCAACAGACTCATTGCGGGCTTAGCCAACATTTTTACTCACTAATGGCTACTAAACGGTAGTTTTTTTTAACATACACACTTTAAATATGTACATTAGGTTTTTTTCCGGTTTATATTTTCCGGCCTAGCAAAAACTACCAACAAGGTTTATTACAGCAATGTATAGATCAATCATGTTAATATGTCTTTGAAGTGGTAGCAAAATAACATGACTTCTCGTGTAAATAGCGTGTAAGTCAAGCCATAAATGTGCATCGCGCTTGAGACTTCGGCGCTATAATAAGCTAATCGTAACAGGTCTTATTACAACCACCTTATGCATAAATAGTGTAAAAATGGGATTACTCACCTCGAGCCTCCACAGCTGTCTGTCTGGCAGTCGGTTGACTCTCTTTTATCTCATAAACCGTAATAGATAGAGATGAACCGTAATTTTACTTTTTAGAGACTTAATCAAGTTATTTTTAAGTATGTACTTATACTTACTTACATCGGAATTATTACTTTGTCATAGGTATATACTACAAAATTCCATAGACACAAACGTCACGCACTATTTAACCTTGGAGAAAACATAAAGCAAAACCTTCAAAATATGAGAAATATACGCATTCTGCCACCATGCGTGTTACATTTAGGACAAACAACAAACGGTGAATGAAATTATGGTATAGCTCATAAACTTTGTCGATTGTTGAATCGATAAACACGAAGTCACATCACTAACTATCGCGTGCAGGTCAAGACATCAGCACACCACTATCTTGTGAATCAAACTGCTGCTGTAGGTTGACCAAAATTTATTTAAATAAACCTGTAATCCCGTTAACACCTCAATTTGATGGAGATTCATATCACTCTCACTCTTTGCCATCTTTCCTGATTGCACCCACAGCAGGTTGCTTCGTGACCTAGGTTCCCCTCTCCTCCTTTTTCTCTTTCACCTAACATCTTAACGTCCATTCACCTGATGGTAAGCGTTTGGCCTATGGGAGCATATGAAATAACCTAAGGGGAGTTTGTAGACGCACTGAACAATCATTATGAATATGTTAAGCGATGAGGGAGTTGGTAGTATTTCTCTATTGAAACTTTAACTAGTAACTTGGTAACCTCTTTGTATTCTAATCTATACTTATATACTAACATTCCATATCCTATCACAGTTAAAGGTTAGAACAATATAATAATACTTTTTACTTTAGATGCTGCAGCTCGAAGCAGTTTTTTACTGAGCGGGCAAAAAGGTTGGATCACCTGATGTAAAGTGGTTACCGTATCCTATGGACGCCTCCAGCACCAGAAGTGTCACCAGGGCGTTGCCGGTCCTGAAGGAATATTTCCACCCCCTTATTGAAAGGCTCTATGTTATACTTAGTCACTCGGATGTTATTTTTTAGATGTCCTTCGACCTAATGTTTGACCTTGTACTATAAGTTTCAAAATCCAGTATTTTTAAAACTATAAATCTAATCTAAACTATAAAGCATATCTGTATCAACCTCCCTGAAGCGACGCCGCCCTACGCACCACCCCCTTACCTGGGCTTCAGCGACTACGTTTCAGTAAGCCACGAACTATGGAAGTGAGTGGATGATCACTCATACATTCGAAATTCATTCCTTACGAAACCTGCGATTTATAATCCGATCTTGAAGTTGCAATAACAAAGTTTTATATCGACATGTTTGAGCGTTTCAATAATAGCAGTAGAGACAAAAAGTTTCGTTTGAATTTAATTAAAGATAGTGAAAATTTTATGTTTTAATTAGGTTATTTGAAAACTAAAAACATGCATGCGTGGTCAGGGACTGATGGTGGAGACATCATGGGTCCTAGTGTGGCGGGTGAGTTTAGTGTTAGAATAAAAAAAATGGTGTGTGAAGTCTTGGAAATAGAAGTTATAATGCAGCGCACTGAGACCTGCATCTAAGTTTAAAGTTTATAAGCCTTGTTTTAGTACTTTTACATACATCTTAAGATAGACCACGTTTTTGGGAAAATGGGTTCTTACTTATAGTAAAAAAAAAAGTTGTTGTTGTTAGTAAAAAAAAACAGCAGTAGTGTTATTTTGCCGCTTTTAACTTCTTACCATTAAAAGCAAGATTAAAATAATATTTTTTTTTTAAAGATAATAGATATTAGTTGAACCACAAGGTCACTGAAAAACAATTTTCAAAAGTATAAAGAATTAAATAATTTCATAAATTTTATTGTTACATAAGTTTACTCGTATAGTAGCACCTACTGTTTAAACACGACCATGAAGTACATAGGCAGTAAAAAAGTCGACTGTTTTATCTGATTTCCCGCTCTTTAGCTGGCCAGTTCCTCCCCCCGCCCACTTTCCTGGCCATTTCCTTTCAAAGAATATAAGACCCTTCAAATTACTCAATTTCTGTTTAAAGTAAGTAAATGATTTAAAAAGTATACTGGCAAAATATATAATATCTTACACTAGCTGTTGCCCGCGGTTCCGCAAACGCGGTACTCAGTTATATCGTGCCAAAAAGTAGCCTATGTTTGACCCCGGTCTTTAACTATATCTATATCAAATTTGGTCACCGTTACCTATGGACTGTCTGCAACACCAGTCTTAAAACATTCTGTAAATTGTGGCAAAGGTGTTACCATAGCTAACTAACTTGGACATTTCGGTCAACACACCGAATGTAAACTTTTTTGTAATTACACATACATACATATCATCACCCCTGTCTCCCGTAGGAGTAGGCAGAGACTAGAGATTTCTATTGGCTACGATCCTTACATACCTCTGTCGCTTCCTCCTCACTCATCACTCTCGTCATACACGCTCCTAATACCCCCTTTTTAAAAGGTCTGCGATTTGGTCGCAGTATGTTTTTCGAGGCCGACCCTGACCGCCGCTCCCAGCCAACTCTGCTTTCATATACCTCATATACTACCTTTCGTCAATCTTCTTTTATCCATCCTCTCAACATATCCAAACCATCTCAACATCCCTTTTTCTTTCTTTGTGTACACCTAATGGATGTTTGGAGAGAATGACGGGAGCGATAGTGTTATGCTCGACCGCCACAAAGGGAAGAACTTCCCGCCAGGCTAGGGTGTTATGCCTGGGGAACCGCGGCTCCGACGATGTCTTGTCGGAGGTTGTATATATGCTCCAATCCGTAGAAACTTTGATAGCGCAATTTAGACTTTCATAGTAATTTTGCTGTTTTGTATGCAAGCTTGATTTTTGTGCTTTTAACGCCATCTGTTGAACGTATTTGTAGTTATTAATTGTTGTGGCGCTTGTGTTGCCACAGGACTCCCTTCCAAGACCGAAGGTCTGATAGTCTTCATGTGCAGTCTGTGCTTAGATGTAGCTTTCAAGTGCCAGTTGCTTGACGTCCCAGTGAGTCGGGTACGTAGTTGATGCTTGCTCTAAGTCCCAGTGAGTCGGGAGTGAGCGTTTTTTGCGTTGCGTGCTCGTAGTCTGCGGTGAGTCGAGACTGTGGCGAGCGATGTCGACTTGTTGGCGCCGGTGCTGATGTGCTGCAGAACTGCCACGCTGGAGTTTTTGATTGTTTTGAGCCGCCGATGAGTACCAGACGTGGGCTGCGGTGGTTGTGCCGGTCGCTGAAGTCATTGAGAGTGAGGGTGTGGTTGCAGGACCAGGAAGCTCGGTGAGTCGGCTGCGTTGGACCTGAAGATACCCCCTTTGTTGTTGTTGGCTTGCTGTGAGACTGCTTGCTGCAGACCTGATGATGAGGCTTGAGAGGTTGAGCTATGATGTTGGATTGGAGAATGATGATGAAGAAGGCTGCTTGGAGAAGGTTGGTTTCAATCACGTCGGGGTCACCACTTTGGAGAGAATGACGGGAGCGATAGTGTTATGCTCGACCGCCACAAAGGGAAGAACTTCCCGCCAGGCTAGGGTGTTATGCCTGGGGAACCGCGGCTCCGACGATGTCTTGTCGGAGGTTGTATATATGCTCCAATCCGTAGAAACTTTGATAGCGCAATTTAGACTTTCATAGTAATTTTGCTGTTTTGCATGCAAGCTTGATTTTTGTGCTTTTAACGCCATCTGTTGAACGTATTTGTAGTTATTAATTGTTGTGGCGCTTGTGTTGCCACAGATGTCTTGATTGCCATGTGTTACGCTTACATACTTATTTTTTAGTAAACTTTCTCATTGAGAAAATTTTTTTAGGGACAGGTAACGAAAGTGCTAAAGTGAACACACCGCCCCTTAAAAATGGCAGCGAAATTCGGGAATCAGGGTATTTGGTAGCAGTCGGCTCCAGAACAGCGAGGTAATTAGGAAATCCAAACATATACTTACGTATAATTTTTTTTTAAAGAATGGGCAATTTTGTAAAATCCGTTCTTAGCTGATATCTCCTAACTATCAACTATAATACTACTACCCAAATTTTAGCTCCATAGATGTTCAGATGACATGAAAAAGGTCGCAGGCAATTAATCGCTGGTTGCGGCCGCTTTTAACTGGTCATTCTGGCAATCCTTAGTTGAGGCCTATGTCCAGCAGCGGAGAGCCTGCAGTTGAAATGATGATGATTAAATAGGTGACTTTAAAATTCTATCATCCATTGCGTCTACTACCAGAATTCATAACGCAGATGCTAGCGACTGAGTTGAGATTTGTATGGAATTTCTTACTTAAGTACCTTATACTTTCGCCAGGGGCGATGTACAGATTTGTAATATAAAATCGCTCACGCAGTCGCTAGCGTCTGTGTTTATGAAAGAAATCTCTTGGTAGGAGCCAAACAATTTCGAATCGCGCGCGCGCGACCCTAAAAGCGACGCAATTTTTTTTAAAATCTATGGTAGCGATTTTTAACTGGACATTTTACGAGAATTCTAAAGTGAAATGATATATAACTATTTAGACCCTCAATGATACCACGATGATAAATTTCAGATTCAGAAGAAAACATTTGCACAGGCTGCGAAATACGGCGATAATGTTAATATTTCTACTTCTAGCAATAGCATTTTTTGTTCTACTAGCTCTATGTGAGTATTCATTTTATCGTCAATGTGTAGTTTTAAAGAAATTTATTCTCAACTAGCTTTTGCCCGCTGCCTACCTCAGGAACAGTGTTTTTTCCCAAAATGAAAGGTACCCTATGTCCTTCTCAATACTTCTATGTGTATGCAAAATTTCAGAAAGATTGGTTCAGTAGACAGGGCCTGAAAGCGTAACAAATAAATTAACAAACAAAGTCACTTTCGCATTTATAATATTAGTAGTCACTTACAAGAGAACATTTTGACAAACTGTAAAGTCAATTCAACAATATGTTATCGCTTTAAATTTAATATCCATGGTATTCTTACTGGCATACCGTGTGTTTCATCCTTGAGAATTGGCCACTCCATTTTACCTTTTGATGTCTTAAAATGAGTCCATGCATTTCATAATTCAGATATATGTATCGCTACGTGTGCTGAGAGTTTTTTCGGAAAAATCAACTTCTCACAGTTCTTTGGACTTCAATACAAAATCCGAACTACAAGAAGTAGCAGCTCTAGCTTGAATTGTACATGTCATAGAGGCACTGGGTGTTTGGTCAATTTTCATCAACTGGAAAATTGTGAAAGCATAACGGACAACAATACATCCATATTCTCACAAATTGTCAAATGTTAATTAAAGATTTTATCAGCAGACCTATTCCATTATTCTTAACTATTCGAAATTCATTTAATTTGAGCCAGGTGAATCTACTATACATTTGAAATAAAAAACATTACGTAACATAAAAACGTATCGTTCATTTATTTTTATCAATTATAATTTGTACTAAAATTTTTTAATCCAAGTAGTCACTCCATTACATTTTCATATTTTTACATCAATTCTCACATCTCAATATTCGAGTATAATATTTATATTTCTTTATCTTTTAAATATTCCTCTTTGTGAAATATGCTGTATATCTAGAAATATGTTTTTCTTCCAGTAATAAAAAATAAATACCATCCAACAAGGTTATGCACGAGCAAGGAGTGCCTCCGGTCTGCTGCCAACCTGGCCATTTCCATGGATCCTTCGGTCAATCCCTGTGACGATTTTCACCAGGTATTTTTACTACGCACTTTTTCTACACGAAAAATATTTAAGGCCGTATAACAATGAAAGATCTGATAACGTTGGCCACTAACTCACGCGGCTTATGACATTTTGGCTGTTTTTGCTTTAAAAGAAGGTTACGGAGGTCAGACAACCTTTGAAGTCTAGGCTAATTATTGTAGGCAAGGCATATTCGGAACTGGTTCCCAATAATCGAAGCTGGTTCCGTATGAGGCTTTTAATTTACTTCTACGATGTATGAATGAAATATGAATCCAACCGAATAAACCCCTGCTCGTTAAAACTCGTTTTTTAAGTAAATACCTATAGGTATTTAATATGTAAATTCCTTAATTTATCTAAATAATTAAGTAGTTGAACTATTTTATTTATGTACTCAACACGTTCGCGGACTTTTTTAAAAACACAATTGAAGTTTATTGTTATAACTGCTATAGCAGTCGTGTGTCCGCCAACGTAAAACCTTTTATGTATTAACATAGAGTTCAAATTGTAGTATGTGTGCGGGAATTGGGCTAGCGAACATCCACGGCCGGACAGATACACCTCCTACGATTGGTTCCGAGACAAGCAGAATAAGGTGTACGCGTTAATTCGTGATATGCTTACCAAGAACGCCACGTATGAACCAAAGCCAGTGCACCAGGCTAAGGACTTATACGCCTCTTGTATGGACACAGGTTCGGCATCTTACTTTCTTTACCAAGTCATTATTTTTCTTCCTTAGCTTCTTTTAAGCTAGGGTTTTAACCATCTTATTCTTTTTAAGTTATTTTCTCTTCTTTATTATGTAGTGTAGACAAGTGTCAGTTACGTAGACTAGTATTCAAGTTTAGTCAAACGGCTTTGATTGTTTATCATCATCATAAATTTAAGAGCTATGCTCTTGTCGGTGAAGTTCCTACCATTTTTGTCTATCTAGCAAGTTCCTTTATTTCTTGATACGACACGACGTTTGTTTTCTCTTTTATTTGTTTTATATAACTATGCCTTGGTCTACCTGGACCCCTTCTTCCTTCTATAGATAGATAGATATACTCTTTATTGTACCATTATCATACAAATTATACATGTTGATACAAATACAAACAATGTGTACAAAGGCGAACTTATCGCTAATGCAATTTCTTCCAGCCAACCTTAGGGTGGATAGGAACAACGTGGAAAAAAATGGGGTAGGCGGTAACGAAACAAATATGAAATAAATAATATAATAAACTATGAATGAAAAAGAAACATACACAAATAATCATACATAAATACATATATATACATACATACATACATATACATACATAATCAATACAAAATATCTTTTCATTTCTCATACTCGGAAAGTAGCGTTTTCCTGATCTGAGTATAGGGTGGAAAACGCTTCATGCCCTCCCACGGGCCGAAAAAACCCATAGTAATCACTTTCTTCCTTAGGGTGGAAAAGAAATTTCAAAATTAGAACATAATTTTGCCTGTGAATTTAGTAGGAAATCGGCAACAAAAAATTTCAACAACAAAAAAAACGAGGAAGTATAAACAGCCAGTGTTAATTTAAAAAATATTTATTAGGGTCCGCACTCACTAAGAACAAAGCTTTTTCTAGTAACAGTAAAATATTAACTTTATGAATATGGGCATACAGTGAAAAATAAACACATGTACAAACGGGAATTATTCCTTTCCTCCCTTGTATAACAATCTACTATTCCTTCAATGATTTTCTTCATCAAATCATCGTTTCGTATCAAGTGTCCCAACATGTTTCCTCATCTGTTCTCAATTACTTTTAAAATGCTTCTCTATCTATGCTCTATATAACATCTCAATTACTTTTAAAATGATTATTTATACGGCTTCGTAAAACGGTAGAATTTACCTATTTTCTAGGAGATTTTTGTAACAACGAAGGAAGGGGCATAATCAGCCGTGGTCAAAATTCTAACACTGACAACAAAGTAATCTATATATACCTATATTCTACTCCTGGCCATAACATTACATAATCGCGGTCTCAATCAACCATGCAAAAATCTATGCTTTAGGTTAATCTTTGTTTTCTTTTATTTTTTTACAATATTTTACAATGGTAGTTGGGGAATTGATTTAGTATTGCATAAGCACAATGCTTTTATTGTATCAGTTCTAAAGCGCTAATTTTGTCTATATTTATAACTTTATATTTTATTTCAGACAAGCTAGAGAAATTAGGTTTAAAACCAATTTACCACGTATTGGAATCTCTTAATCTACCTCCATACCCAACTCACATCAATGCCACTGAAGATGTTGATTACACCTCCTACGATTTCGACTGGCTAGACACGGTCATCAAGATAAAGACTCAATTAGGAATGGACGTTTTAATAGGATTCGATATATTTACCGACCCCAAAAACTCTTCAGTGTATAGATTAGTCATGGGGTCACCTGAAACTACCAACCCATTTCCAAGGTAACTTAATACAAACAGTGTAACTTATATTCAGGTTAATTCGTATATAATAATTCATTCATTGTTTTCAGCCTGTACAAAGAAAAACAGAGACATAACTATCATAAATCTAAACTTCCATTTAGACATAAACTGCCACGACAAAAACGTTCTGAACAAAAGCAATTGATTCTTAATCAAGACGATTATAATAACAGAAAGAAACAAAAGAAAAACGACGAAGAAGATGAAGCTGACCAAATATACAAAATGTTCTATGCTGAACTTATTAAAATTCTTGCAATGGAGTCTGGGAAACTTACTGACTCAAAGATAAATGAAGTTGAGTTGGATCAAAATATTATTATGTCTGCGACTGATTATTACACGCTGAGTAACGAAATTTACGAGGTAAATACACTAGGTTTATCGTCTACCATCATATTTAAGCATATAGGTATATCCGATGTCCTACATAAATAATATTCAATCAAGATAACTTTTATTGTCATTTACATTCACGTGACATTTTACCTATGAACGATCAATATTAATTATGATAGCATGATGAAAGCTAAGGCACGTATGAATGATTCACTTTTAATAGTTTACCCAAATAAAAAAGAAATGTAATAAATTATGAAAATATCAGATTCAAAGCTTTTAATTTCAAATCAGCTAGGCTGATTTTAGGTATCTGAGAGAAATATAGAATCATTTTAATATCATTTTTCACAAAATAATGAACAATAAAATATTTTTAACTAAACATTTAATCATAATGATTACTATACCTACTTCTGAAATCAATATTCTTCTTGATGCTGAAACTACAGAACCGATTCAGATAAAATTTGGTATGGCAAAAGTTTGAGTCCCGGAGGAGAATTTTGGCTACTATTTAGCTAGCTTAATATAAATCATTTAAATTTCATTTACATAAATATCTAATTGTTTACTACTTTTGTTTAGTTAACAAAAGGTACTATTGCTTTCACTATATTCTCTACATTTTCAGCTTGAAACAGACAATTCTACAGACACAGATGACAGTACTGTATTCGATATACCTGAATATAGCATTGAAGAAATCCAGGCACATACAGATAAATATGTTGAAAGTAATAACGGAACTGCTCAGCCTATTTGGAAGAAGTATTTAGAAGGCATATTTAATGTCAGCAACGTCGTCTTAGATTTTAAACAAGACAAAGTCTTGGTGTCAGCTTTGGACATGAAGTACATGGATATGATGGCATTACTAATTTCAAAGACACATCCTACTGTGTTAGAGCTGTATATTTGGGTAAAGGTTAGTACACACTTATATCTTGAATAATATGTGGTCAGTGATACTGAAGAAAATCAATTGAAAACTCAACATTTAATAGATTTTTTGACATTAATAATTATTTGCAACTTTTTGTATACGAAACCACATTATATAAGATCTATAATACGCACACTATTGAAGTCACATAGTTTTTTTTAACATTTTTATAGAATCTTTACCTTAGCAATTGACCACGTGTTTATAGCATTTGTTGTAGATTTATTCAGGTAAGCCAGCATACAGGTTTTAGAACACGCCTTTATATGAAGATATGCACAACTCTCTTATGATTCTTTAGTTTAACATTATTTGGGAATTAATTATTTGTATAAACTATAAACCTATTATAATTTTTATATCACTACAGGTTGTAGAAGTCCTAGCAGTGCATACTACCAAAGAACTACGTCTACTGTACTACCGGTCGTACGACAACCGACATAAGCATCATAGTGATCTCTTTTTTCCGCCCCGGAGCCTGCAGTGCGCCAGCGCAACCAATGACATGTTCGGGATGGCCATCTCTTATGCCATCGTTGAGCCCAACTTCTTTCATGTCACCAGACCTAAGGTATAATTTCTGCATTATAATAATAGTGTGTTTTTTATTATTATTATTTTCTGTAAGTCAAACTGTGTAGCTATTATATCTGCCTACAGGTTACGAAATCGCGGCCGCTCTACTAGGCTCCAATTTTGTAAATGTATGGCTACAGGCATGTTAATATCGCTTAGTGTCTCTTTGAGTATTCATAATTCTCATTACATGTACCTACAATAAATATAAAGATATTTGGACCATTTCAGATACTTACCATGATTGACGAAATAAAAAATGCATTAGCTTCATTAGTTGGCAAAGTTAAATGGATGGATGACAATACAAAACTAGCCACTTATAGAAAAATCATAAATATGAACGCTTTTATTGGATTCCCCAAATGGTTTTATGAAACAGGAAAATTAGAGAAGTATTACGAAGGCGTAGAAGTGAGTCGAGATACATACTTAGAAAATCTAGTGAAAATTATTCAAGTTAGAGTAAAGAAAAGTCTTAACCGTCTTCGTGATCCAAATTATTACTCGTGGGCTACCGATCCTACTGAAGTTAACGCTTATCACACATTTCAAGAAAACACAATAAGTAAGTAAGGTTTAAAATCAAATACAAGTTTTATTTTAGATTAAATATACAACTTTTATATCATTGATTTGTTGCTTTTCAGCTGTGCCCATGGTTATGCTTCAGTATCCATTTTTCGATTTAGGCCTCGAGTAAGTTCGTTATTTTCTTCATACAACTTTATATAATTTGATATAATTTTCATTATATCAACATTTTTCCGTATATTTATTTTAACATTAATTGCACAAATATGTCGCACTACTAAGTCTTAAGTTAACCTTAGATTTCAGCATATTTATTGTATAAGAAGGTTATTTTATACGTTTGTTTATATGCTCATGCATGCAGAATTAATCATCAAATTTAAAATACCTACCTATATCGAAACTGTCTCTTAAAGTTTATAAAATTCAATAGAGCAAAGAATCATCCAAGTTTTTTACAGATTCACAGAAAATCTATTTTGCATAGTCTGAAAGCCCTTATTTTCAAAATCAAATACAATGAATTTATATTTTCAGTTCTTTGAATTATGGATCTTTGGGGACCGTGCTTGGCCACGAAATAACACATGGTTTTGATAATTTTGGTGAGTTGCATTTTAATAATCTTAAATAATTTCCGACTGCTCTACATCTAACAAATGGACAAGAGAGCTTTGGCATTTAATGACCTTACACGCTTAAGTATTTACGCTTAATTTTGTAGCATTTCTTGTTGCGGAATTTCAATTTAACTACTGATTAAATACGATGCCCATTATTGCTCAGATTCAGGTATTTTTTACATTCAAGAGTGATGTTTTTAAGTAATGGTTATAAAACGTTAAAGACAAGACTGTGATAACACCACCAAAATCATTAAACAAATCTTAGTTTATGACATTTAAAAAAACATATACATATTAAATTTAGATTTTGATAATTTTTAGAAACGTTTTTTACTTGACTTCGATGTTTAATATACTAATGATATCTACAGGTCGTCAATTCGACAAAAATGGCAACTTACTGCCGTGGTGGTCGAATGACACAGTCGAACACTTCGTCAATATGACACAGTGCTTCGTAGACCAGTACTCTGCTTACCATGTCACCGAGCTAGACAAACATGTGAGTATCAGGTCAGGAGATACATATCACATAATTATCTCTCTGAGGTCTCTGACTAAAGCTAAATAATTAAGTATATTTATGTGTATATATTTTTTTCACTATTGTCAACAGACAGGCACTACTCTTCTACAGTAGTATAGAGTTATAAGTTAGTCGCAAGATGTAGTATATTATAATGTTTAACAAAGAAGTCTAACAACACCAATCGTCATATAAATCAGTCGCCACATCTCTACATAGCGACCAAAGTGGCTGTACTACTGGTTAAAAAAAATGCATATATATATATATATATATTTTTTACGGTGTAGTATGATAGTAGTTGTAGTTAGTCGTAATATATATGTAATTAAGTAATTAATAAATAAAGCAGTCTAACTCCAATCGTGGTATAAATCAGTCTCTTCATCTCTACACTACTTGTACAAATTGTAATACATACTGTTGGTTCTGAGTGTGATCATATAAAAAGCTGCAGACTTAGGTACTTGAAAGAATATAATTTTAAATCATAGGCACAACTAACAAATTTTTCCATACAAAATAAATTAAATTATTCTTAGAAAGCACTTCTAAATCATCACCTTTTGATATTCAGGTGGATGGAAATAAAACATTGGGAGAAAATATAGCAGACAATGGAGGCCTGAGGGAGGCCTTTTTGGCGTTGAGGCACCACCTGCGCAAGTACGGGCCCGAGCTGAAGTTACCAGGCTTCGAACACATGACGTCTGAACAAATGTTTTTCTTGTCGTATGCCAACGTAAGTCTTATAATATTTATAAACTTTATTGTATTTATTATTAAACGAAAAATAAAGTGGACAAATGTTGGTGTCATAATCATAATCATTTATTTCTTGTAAACATGTCATATGGTTATGATCTGATTATATAGTGGGTCTATGGACATTTTTAGTAATTTTTTTATTTAGTAGTACTAAAGTTACCCCTCTACTTTACTACTAAATATGGAGGACACAAAAATAATTGGTGATTTCTGTTACTAAAAATGCTTTTGTGCTTTGCAACTTCTCAAGTAACTTAAGAATTTGCAACTGCCGTCTCAAAGTAACAAATGCTATCCTAGCGGATAGTAAGGTGATTTAAAATTTCCATGCAAAATCCTAACGCAGTCAACATTTCGGAATTTCACTGAAATAGGTAATACAATTTGTGTACGTATATTTGAAAATATCACCACTTAACCTTAACTTGACCACGTAGTTATACCTACTTCCTAAATTTTTGGCAGGAAATAAATCAAAAAAGTTAAAACAAAAGAAACTCATGGCTTTTGAAATATTTTCCAGCTGTGGTGCGGGGTTTCAACGAAGGACTCCCTGGAAGCAGACCTTGATGACGAGCACTCGCCCCAGATGTTCAGATCCCGTGGAACTCTCCAGAACAGCGAAGAATTCGCTAACACCTGGAACTGTCGCCCTGGATCACCCATGAATCCCCACAAGAAAAAATGTATCATCTTTTAAAATAAGACATTTTTTAACTAAATGAATGTCAATTTGTGTTGAAATTGGATAACTTTTTTGACGCTGAGAAGTGCAAAAAAATCTTAATGTAAGATTTAACCTCAATTTTCCTAATTGTTAAACGTACTTATATATTTGTAAATATAATATGGGTTAATCAACTCATTCTATAGAATATAGGAACTGCGTGCTGAACTGCTGACTGCTCCATAAGAAGAGACAAACTTAATCTTATGCTGTGTGTTTTATTAAAAATCAATTTCGTCTAAGGGAACCGGTTAGCAGCTGTAAATAGTAAAAGACATCGAAGGCCAAGCAATAAGCTGTATTGTTCAGTAGAGCTAAGATTGTAAGGTACAGACTGAACTTTTTTTATGGCCAGGATAATCATATTTTAGAAAATTTGACAAGTTTTATTATTTTTATTACCCTTGTAAACGAAAGTAACACTGATCTATTTTTATTTAACTTGGGCCTGTGGGTCTAAAAACGCCACTTTGAGCAATTCATCGAATAGAATTCATATTACGAATTCCTTAGCAATTCTTTAGCAATTCATATCTCTTTCAATTTTTTTGAAGAGGATATGCAAAGTTTAGTTGGCCATTTTACAAAAAATAGAAATGCTACAGAATTGCTAAGGAATTCGTAATATGAATCGATATGATGAATTGCTCAAAGTGGCGTTTCTAGAGCCCCTGATCTGATAAGTGATGAATAAATAAATTTGATAGCATAAATTAGAAGGACATAAGTTAGCCAAAAGTTTATGAGGGAATCTATGAAACTATCCATACAAATAATTGATTTTATATGGGTTTTTTTTTTAATTGATGGCAAGATATGAAGAAATGTGATAGTGTTACGAAGTTATTTCACAACAGCTTGTGCTAAAATACAAAGACTTACGTACGCCCGAATACTCAAACGCTACTCAATTTTGTGAGCTGTTCAAGTATTATGCTGTCACTGTCATATCGTTGACGTTCAGCGCGACATTTGAGTATTTGGGTATTAGAATAGATAGGATGCGCTGGATCAGGCCGCTTCCAACCGGTCATTTTAAAAATCCTTGGGGCCTATGTCCAGCAGTGGACATCCTGCGGCAGAAATGATGATGATGAGTTTAGATTGAGGTGTTGTGGACGAAAGTATCGGGGTGCCATATCAATATGTAATTACTTAGGTAGTAAGCTTATTAAATTATTGTGATTACGTGTTAGATTTTAACGATTTCTATCCATATTTTTATTCCTATAATTGAAATAAGTATTTGTTAAGTTCTCTGTTAAATAATCAAAACCTATTTGCGGTATCAACAAAACTTTTTAATATTAAAGTTTAAATGATAGTGTTGTATGGATTTGTTCAAGTAATTCAAATACATATCAGATTCATAAATAAATTGTTGTAAGTACATACATTTTAGTTTTGTTTTCCTACAAGTTTATCATTATTATATAAAAGCTACATAATTTTTATCAAATTAAAAATACCTATATATAGAAAGTCTAGAAGATTCATTTTTTTCAATTGTTCATCGAAATCTTTTAAATAAAAACAATATTATGCCTAATTAACTACTATAATTATTTTATTTTATTTATTTTATTTTACTTTATTTGTAAAACATACAGTCAATATATCTAAATATAAAGCTACTAGATCAGCTGATTCTCAATTTTTATGGGAGGTCAAAAAAATTTTTTTCGTATTTCGATTTATAATACTAAAGACCATTATGATATTATAATTAAAATATTTTAGTTCGGACAGCGGGAAAAGGATTAGATAATTATTGAGGTACCTATATTCACGTTTGAATCTTATAATCAAAGGTTTGAATGTGCTTTCACAAAATAAAGTCAATTTTATGGAATTTTATATGGATTTAACACCTTCATGTTTATTTCTTACACTATTTGTACATCAAAAATCTTAGTTCTAATACAAAATCTTTAAAAATACTATATAATGTTTCAACTTTACAAAAAATACCTGAGGTACCAATATAAATATATATCAAATCGAGTTTTATACAATTTTATACACCCGAAGATGAACAGTTTATTTATACTCATAAATGAAGTTAAACCTCTGGCACATAAAAGTTATACCTTCGCTCTCCGACTAACATCCTATAGTCTATAACCCTAATGATACGAAATAGAATTGGTATGACCTAAAAACGAATGATCAAGCGAGGATCCATATCCAGTTGAAAGTACGGGAGATACAGAGCCATAAGAGGAGATGCTGGACACAGCCGGGGCAGAGATCGTATGCACAGCCGGCACGGCAGCTGTCACCGCCGGAACGGCAACCGGAGCCACGGCCTGTACGGCCACCTTCCTCTCAACTACATACGGCTGCGGTACTGGCACCGGACGATCCACCACCACCGGCTGCGGTACAGGATAGGGTCTATCCACATGCACAGGCACTGGCACCTTCACTTGGCGATCAATGTAAACTGGCTGTGGAACTGGGACCGGCCGGTCGATATAAACCGGACGGTCTACCGGAATATGCTTCTCAACCGGATATGGCACCGGGACAGACACTTGAACGGGGACTTTGACCGGATATGGCACTTTCTTTTCGTAGTACACGGGCACTTGTCTTGTTACTTCAACTGGGACCTTGTGGATGACAGGGACGGGCCGGTCGACTGGAACGGGAACCGGAACCTGCACGGGGACGGGAACTTGCCGGTCTACTGGCACAGGGACAGGGACTTGCACGGGGACTTGGACGTCTCTAGTTATTGTACGTGTGATATATCGTGGCACTTCTTGCCGGAGGATAACCGGGTTTGGTTCCACCGATACGGAGGTATGTACTGCTGGCGCGACAGCAGGCGCTGAGACTGCTACTGGTGCGGAGACAGCTACTGGCGCAGAAACTGCCACTGGAGCTGAAGCATAGCTCGTTACAGCTGGCACTGCTGCGCCTACTGATGACACCGAGCCTATAGCTGATACAGCTGGACCGGATATCGCCGAAACGCCCAACCCTGAATGTGCTGAATATCCAATTCCAGAGTAACCCAAAGAACCTGGGTAACCCAGTGAGCCTGAATAACCCAGAGATCCATGAGAGCCATAGCCTGTGCTATAAATCCCTCGTTTTATTCCCTTTCCGGAAGATGGAGTATCCTTTATTCCATCATTCTCCAATAATTCTGATAGCTTAGCTTTGTTTTCTATGCTCTTTGCCCACGTTACGCTGGTAGTCATGAGTATCATCTGAAAAGTACGATTCATTTTATAGTTAATTATAACTTATACAACTGTGCTCTACAGTAAAGATACTTGTATGTTTTTACTTCAAAAGAAACAACCCGCTCGCTATTCAGACTACACTAATGATATGCTAGGATGTCTTCAGCCTAAGACGGGCAGTCTTAGGCTGAAGACATCCTAGCATATTAGCTTATTTAGGATAATCAAGTTACACGCATGTTGTATTTTTTTACACCATTCAACAGAGAACTGTGTGATTTATAGTAAAATTCTTACCAGTAAGTACCTATGCACCTAACAAATAGTAAATTAAGCCTAGCCCCGCAAAATTTTTTCAACTTGTGTTATGTAAAACTAACTCTACCATACTATAAGTATTTTACAATATATAATTAGACATTAATCAGTGTTACGAACACCCAATACATATTCGTATTGGTAGGGGTTCCCAGAACCCAGAACCTCTACAACATCTACTTATTGTCTACCATATATACATTACACTACATACTCAGCTGATTCACAATTCATTTATCTTTATCACCCTTCAAGTTACTAGAAACTTCTCAAGTACTTATAACAAAACAACCCGCTTCATTTATGACTAAACCTACTATAGCAAAAACGGCTGGTTTATTTAAAAGCGAATAAATATTATCTAGTCAGATATTATATCATATTAAAGCAGACTGGCTTAGTACTGCAGTGGTATACATCAATGTCTCTGGTAGCGAGGGTCAAGGTGAAGACTACGAACACTGCCCACCTGGCCAGCCCTGCTCAGACACTGGTAGGTCACGGGTACACTCAGATATATAATAAAAACTGAAAGAATGATGGCGGAATTTTTACGAATAAAAAAAAATACGGATGAGTTGATTTTTTTTTTTACAACATCATAAGAGTCCCAGAAATACATTTCTGTAAATAAAATATTTTTAAACCCCCGGGAAAAAAACTAGATTTTTATTATAAATTATGTTACCAGAACTTAAATATGGCAATGTAGAAAGTGAAACATTCGCATAGAGCCACGACTTACAACTGCCAATGTCACTGTCATTCAAACTGACTTGAACTCTGTAGATTGCGGTCTACATAAAGAAAGTGCAAAGCAATAAATATATTGACTTTCCTAATATCCTAACCTAGTACTCTACTATAATCAATTAAATCAACTGTCAATGTCGATTTGACAATGCTAGCAACTGTCAGAGTGACATGATGTTTCAGTTCAGTTGTGGTTGGGTGGGTTTTGTTTTAAATATGGCGATGGAAAATGAAACAAAAGGACGACTTTTAAAAAACGGAATAATTAAAAAACCCCGGGGTTTATAATTATTTAGTGGTGGTAAACGTGTAATTAGTTAAGTGTTCTTGCTAATGCGATTTGTTTCAAGTTATCTATATTTTTTGTTTTTTTTTCGTACAAACGATGTATGGGGCTTCGCCAGGATTCTTTGCTTGTATAAGTTTCTAAGATCTACAAACTACTACTTACTACATTCTTAAAAATAAAGATTAATATTTGTAAGTTTGTGAGTTTGTTGGTAGAGGGTAATCTACGGAACTATTAAACTGATTACTAAAAGGTATTGTAAAAAAATCACAATAAATTTATATCCTGTTGATGTAGAACCGTGATGTAGAGTTTGTTGTATGGAGAGCCTTATAATTTTCACTATTTACACGTTAGTACTATAATCTATTCTGTTCTCTTTGATACTCCTACACAATTTTACTACGATTAATTATTAATGTTATAAAATTTTGAGTTGTATGTCATTCCTTATCACTTTGTTTATTTTTACCTTAATCTACTTGCGTTCAATGAAAGCTTGTTTGTATAAATGATTTTGAGTCTATCTAAATCAGAAGTTTTACAGAACAGCAGAACTTTGAGTTCTGTCCGATGTCTCTTTTACTAGTGGTATGTATGTATATACCACTACACTAGTAAGAAAGCATTACATATGCAAAATATTTTTTCAATCCGTCTGGAAGTACCTACCAGAGATAAAGGCGTTCAAAGATACCAACTCTTCAGCTTTACTGTATTACTTAGTATAGATAATAATATGTTAATTTCCTATGATCTTTCCTACCACTACAACATTAAAGAACTGGCAAAACATGCAACCAGTGGCCAAAGCAATAAATAATTCACGTAATATTTCATTTCAACTCCGTTTCATTGAACAACATAATCAAAGATACTGCTTCATTTACCGCGCAATTTATAACATTGTTAAACATTACCAAGTTATGTAAGAACGCTAAGAACATAATGTAGTGTTTGGTTTATGTAATTATTTTAAAAACACGGTGTCAAATTTGGCTAGGACATTTTGCGTATCCATAAAGGACGTGGAGTGCGATATCCAACATGTAAGAAGGTCCCAGAATAACATGAGTAGAATTTATTATTTGTGCGTTATCTACTAAATGCAGTTCCAAATAAAAATAAATTGTGTATTCGGCCATTCTCAATTTTGGCATTCTTAGTCTAATTACCACAACCCTTTTAATTTCTTGAACTTTTTCATGAAATATGACTGTAGAGAGAATGAATATGAATCAATTGTGAATTTAATCGTATTGGCATTTATTTAGCTTATGTAGTATCCAAGTTATCGGTATCTAAAATATTTGATGGTTGTGACAATTAGAAATTATAATTTAACCTCGTCCCGGTAATTAGAAACTTGAATTTTTCCATATAAGTATATTGAATAATGACCGCTTATATATTTTAAGAAGATATTTACATATTATATATTAATTTTGTTAAGAAACTATCATATAAAACGCAACAATTGAACATTATAATCAGTTTATTATTGTTTGAGTTTGCTTGAATCTAACGGAAATAACAGCTGTTTTGGTTTTTAATTGACGGTGGCGCTAGTGTTTACCGAGGTATCATCTTAAATAACAGCTGTTATATACTTATTTTTTAACAACAGCAGCGATGGCAATTAGAAAATTTGTGGCAATTAGCGTCGTGGCTCTTAGAGAGAAACATAATTTTCCAAAAAAAAACCTACTTAAAAAACAGAATTCTCATAAAGACACATCATAATCCATAGAGCCCAGAAATCTGCTTTATTTTCAATAAACAAGAATAAGTTAACAATAACTCATAAGTTTTTAATCAAGGCTACATGAATTAGAAAAATCGAAAACCAAAGTCATGGCAATTAGATACTTAGGTGTCTAATTGGCGATTACTCGACACAGCGCACAACCACACTCGACGAGTACCTCGACAACACTGACGGCTCGTGCCCTGTGCTATAGTGATGTGTCAGAGATTCTTATTTAGGGAGGTACGCCCTCGATTGCAAGTGGTTTTGGCAATTATTGTCCAAGGTCGGACACGTCTTCATTTGATAATTTTGACAAAGAAAGTACTAGTAACTTGTTGTATTTTTGATATATTGTTGAATATATATTCCTTAATATAAAAAAAACATCTAAAATAACTAAAACTCTTTCTCTGAATTAGTATTATACAAGTTTCCAAACTGGGAGAGCGCGTGGACGCGTCGTGGTAATTTAAGAACAGTGTTTTGAAAAAATTATTCTGTTATACTATGCAATATAGAGATATATTTTAAAGTGCAACACATAGAAATAGTTGTTAGCTACTTTACAAAAAAAACAGCACATAATATTATTTTGTTTACATGAAAATTTTGCACTGGACGCTCTAAATTAAGCCTTCTGAGAATGGCCGTATTGTAGTTTTTGGAAAAAACCGAAATCTAATAATTGCTAGTCTATTTTTTATCAAAGCTATTTTGAACTCTAGATATTCAGACATTTATGATAATTACCACTTTCACCTATTGTGTAGGTATATTGGCAGTATGCCAAAAGCTGTATAGCTTTAAAAATCATCATTAATAAATCATGACGTGAAAAAGCCTATTTGGAATTAAATGTTTAATTTATCTGAATAAATGTATAATATGCGGACAAATCACACAGATTTCGCTCGCCACTGTGTGTTATGTAATGGTATAATACTAGCTAAGAAGTTGCAATAATTTGTAGGAAATGCTATATATTTATTATTTATTTGTTTTTCGGGTATCTTACAGCTTAATGTAGTATAGTAAAGAATACAATAATAATGTTGGACTGTGCCAATAACAAGACTTCACCAATTAAGATAGGCACAGAAGATCCAGGACAAATTTGAAAATGGCCGTTTTCCACATTGCCCTGACTGGGGATCGAACCCTCCATATTAAAATTGCGTGTACCAACCATTACGCCACGGAGGTCATTAAATTATCAATTAAATTTTTAATTTTTATTACATTATAAATCTTACCATCAAAATTGCAACGTTCGCCATCTTCCCAAATTTGAGATCACAGCAAATTCACATAACTTTATATCGGTCGAGTAGACCGACCGCCTGAGTTAATATCGAACAAGTACGCAACCAAATACCGACAGCCGTTTATATACGAGGTTTGAAGTCAAGCGGATCGGCTCCATTAGTATCAGAAACTTTTATATTGAATATTTTTTTTCATCAAATTTTTTATCGTAATTAACTGCCTCCGTGATCAATTGGTTAAGGCGTTTGTCGATAGACCCGGGGCCGGGGGTCGTCGTGGGTTCGATTCCCACGGGTAGCATACTTCATTTAGTTGTTTCTAGTTTTGTTATGACATTGTAGGCTTGAATCATCTGACTGACACAGCAGGGTGTGCATGGTCACCTATACGACATGATGATGATTGTAAATAATGGTAGAGCCTTTGGGTCTCCGGCTTAAGAACCGCATATTAAACTCTCTTCCCGTAGGTGTACTAAGAGGGGACATATGACTGTATATATATATAATGTTTACCCATTCTATCCGCTTATGTATCCCACCTTATTTGTGCTCGGCATGGTTGGATACAATGAGCTAAAAGTAAGAAGGGAGGTCGCCATTGTATCATATATCTTTAAGATCTTATCAGGGAGGATTTATAATTAGATATATATTTTAGGTATATTGGAAAAAATATTTATATTTGTTCCGGATAGGTATGCATGGCGGCGTCGATAGCCGCGGCTGTTGGCCGTGCCTCTCGGGAGAACCAATCTGGTATACCAGGCGCCGATGACGCGAGCTATACGAACCCTTAACCTCATGGCGAAAGATGTAGACTTGTTCTCCTGTTCTCTGAGTGAATTCACAAAGGTAGCATTGTACATTATTTGCTATAGACAGTAATGTAATTCTTTATTTGTTTAATTGTTTTTATATTTTGGTATCGCAGCTATTGTATTGGGATCTTCCTGTGATGATAGTTGTAAGGTGAATAAATAAATAAATATATACTTATACCAAAAACAGCACGCACAAGGAAGGTAGACGAGAGGCAGGTCGGTCATAAAAATAGTGCATTTACCTCACTGATGAAAAAATGGAACATCGAATCTTACCGTCATGTACCCTGGAAACAGTTAATCGTGATGATGCCTAAAGTAGTAAAGTAGCTGTTAGTAAAAAGATATCCGACTGAGCACCAGCAGACATATTTAGAAAATTAATTAAGCAATCGTGTTAATCTCAATTAAACGGCTATTTTCAACCATAGAACTTTGGAATATTGAATGTATCTAGAAATTTGAATTTATTTATGGTTTATTAAAAGCGTAGGTAATACCTACTAAAGTTGTTTTTGTATTCCCTTAAATCAGGTGAATCGCCTTCTATAAAAACAAATTCTTCACACACATTCACAGACTTTTTGCAAACCTGCCTTTTCTGGCGAAGAAGTTTCTTTCTGCCCGCTATTTTCAACATGTTATATAGTATGTTGAAAATAGCGGGCAGCTACAAACGTCATCTGACCAGCAAAAATGATGTACAGTGGGCCACAGAGAAAAGTATACTATTTTACCCTAACACTAACATCACATCTAATGTGATAGAGTTGCACCACTTTAGGCGTAACTAAGTTAGAAGAAAATGTCGTCGTTTTATAACACATGTCTCGTATTAGACATTTATTCTTATTTTTTACCGTCCAGTCACCAGTTTTTAAACTTCGAATGCAAAATCAGTTTAACATATTCGTGCATAATCGATTAAGTACAAGTGTCCTACCTAGTCGCAAACATGTATCGATAAATAGTGACATATTGGTATGTCGGGCAGCCATATTAGCGGTCTAAAAGTACTAGTTAAATAAAAAATCCATGTACAGTTAAATCACCTAAAATTTTCCTATCCACTTCCATGCGATTACTTCAGTTTGTATTTAACAGTGAGTCACATCATTTAAGAAAAATTTCTGATGTTAACAAATAGACAAAAAATAGTAGATTGTTATACAAGGGAAGAAGGGTAGAAGAAAATTGATCCGAGTGTGTTTCCCGTTGTATTTTCAGAGAAAGATTACACTTCACCAGGGTACAAGTCATCATACTCCTTGACTTGACCATATTAGTTTAGTTATTACAATGGAGAGCGCCTGCCTACACCTTAACCATTTCCTGTATGTAACAGCAGGCAGAAACCAGACCATTAGGATCTGGGTGTGTTAGTGACCAACACCGTTAGATTTTTCCAGGCTGCCTAAAATGCATCTAACATTTTTACTCTCCCTCGACTTTGACTCTCATTGCACCGTTGGTGGTTGACTGTAAAGAATTTCGAATCGCGCGCGGTCTATATACCGAGGCAATTTTTTTTTTAATCTATGGGTTTACTGGTAGTAAAAACAACTTAACGACTGCCATCTAGGTATAGCAGCCGGGACCAACGAAAAAAATGTGTCCGAAGCACAAATGAGCTCGACATAGAAATGCTCGGTGGCGACCGACAGAGGGATGAATGCTAAACGATAAGTAAAGCTGTTGACTATTTAAAGGAGTGTAGTTTTAGAGTATAATTAAGTAAGCACAGCGAACAGGAGGGCCATACGATAAATAAAATCACGGTGACCTTTATATTTATCACAATTATAATTATTTTTAGTGTCTATAATGCAAGTACCATACAAATAGATCACCACAAAAAATAGTAAATTGTCAAAATATTAATTTAAACGTTTGCTCTACAATTCCATCAGCTACTTTTGCTATTTAAATTACCATACATTACAAGTTACTGAGAGTACCTTTGACTGCCTAAAAACCATTTTGTATAAGCTCAATTTGCAATTCCAGCCTGTCACCATAATTTGACGTATTTGGATGAACTAACAAGGTGCCAGCCACAGCAGTGCGCTCTCACGTTCACAGCGACTGACCTGGTTACAATTTAATTCAAATAGCTAAGTATTTTGTCAGTTCCTTTTTGAAAATGCATGAATTTCTTCATAAAATATCTGTGAGAATGTTGAAATGAAATAAGACGCATATTTAAATAATTTAATCCGAATTATTAACAAAACATTTTAAAACTAGAATAAATAAAATTATCTAAATTCACACACACTTCTTATATCAAAATTATGCATTTACATTTCAGATAAACCAAATAATCAAACATGAAATACATTTTCATACACAACATAATTAAATAAGAAACATTCTCTCTCAAATATTAAAAAAATAAATAGTAGACAAAGTAAATGCAGTCAGTCTGTGCATGCTTAATTAAACAACAAACAAAGTCAATTAATCAAAGCAAAATACAGTAGATATTAATAACACAACGGAAATAATTTCTAGGAAATTTAACCATCCTATAATGATAATAGCATGCTATGGCAACACCAACAGTCACGCATTTAGAAATAGCCCACATTATAAAAGAAAATACTAAGCATGTAATAGTGACGTACAAGTAAATTCACTTAAAGCACTAGAAAAGTGTCTTAATTGAAACAATTAGGTATCATTTTGAAAAATCTCTAAAATTTAACTATCAGTGTAATTTTTTTATAAAACAATATTATATACCAATGAAATTATATAAATTGTGTCTCAGTTTTTCAATCTGGTTAGAAATCGTATCTGCGACAGACCGCATAGGCTCCGCTGACTCTGTCGTAGCTTTTCTAGCATTATTTTCAACTTCTTGACTGGTTTCATTATTTTCTGTAGATGTGACATTATCTGATAATGTTACATTTTCGTTATTAGTTTCTGTAGAGTTGATATTGGGAGTAGGTGTTGTCATATTGACGGCGAGTTTCTCGCAATGCTTGCCACTGACTCCTTGTGGACAATGGCACCTGAAATTGCCATCTCCGGCTTCCAAAGACTGGCAAGTTCCACCGTTCTTGCAGACGCCGTCGTTTTTCTCGCAATAATCAAGAGCTGAAAGAAAATAAAATATAGGTTATTTATTCATCAAGAAATATTTTAATGGCATCAGTTCTAAGTATTTAAGGTGCTTTTATGCAAATGCTATATAGGTAAAAAGATAACATAATAATCTCTCTTTTAATATTGATAATGATTTTTTTTAATAATGATCTTTTGTTCCAAAGTCCTCTTTCGAAGCTTCGGAATTCTTCGAGCGATCAAAAAGTGAGAGACGTGGTTGGTTGTCTTAGACTTCTTTTTTTTCTCGTCGAGCCATAATGGCTATACCTAAAAACCCTATACCTATTAACTTTGATGGACCACCTCCATGGACGGACTTGACTTGTCTCTGTGACTTGACTAAATTAAGAATATTCAAATAAAACTTGATACTGACAAAAATAAGCTGTAAGTTATGATTGCCATATTGTGGATTAAAGCCACAGCAAAAGGCCTCAGTCACACCATCATATTGTCTCACCTTCGTCACACAGCATGCCTCCCCAGCCCGGCTTGCAGTTGCACTCCCAGGGCCGGCTGCAGGTGCCGTGCACGCAGCCGGGGTAGGGGTGGCACTCGCCGCACTCCAGCCCGCGCCAGCCCACGCGGCAGCGGCACTCGCCTGGCCGCCGGCAGTAGCCGTGCTCGCTGTCGCAGCCAGGCGCGCAGATTGCTATCATTCAGAAAAACATTGAAGAACCATGTTGTTGATATATTCAGTTAAAGTTTGAACCAAATCTCTAGTTAAAGTCATGTTACATCACAGCCTTGAATCTCGATGCCACTGGTAGCAAAAGGACTAGCTTAGCTCATGTATATCAGCGATATGTGAGCTGAGATAAGCCAGCCAAACTTTATCTCTGCGCGAGAATTTGTTATTTAAGCACAGAAAACTCACTAGTTAAGGCTTTTTACTTTTGCGTTAATGACATATTAATGATATGTTTGTATATTTTTGGCAGAGAGAGGTCAACCAGTTATAAGATAGAGTACTGAATATTTATAAAAACCTCTATTGAGCCATATGCTACATTCGCCACCTTAGGAAGTCCACATTAATTTACTTACGCGTCTGACACAGCAGACCGGTGTATCCAGGGTGGCACTTGCACTCTAGAGGTTTGTCGCAGTAGCCATGTTGGCAGCCAGGCAGCGGCTGGCAGGAGCGGCATGTGGGGCCAGACCAGCCGATCCGGCAGCGGCATTCGTTGGGGGCGTCGCAGTACCCGCGGGTCGCGTGGCAGTCAGCTCGGCATATCGCTGGACGAGATTAATAAAACTAAATTTTAAAAAGGAGTTTTGAATAGTCAAAATAAAGATTTTTGTTATAAAATGTGAGTCAAGCCGGTACAGCGGTACTTTATAAGTCGCATCGACAGTTTTCTATAGCGCAGAATAGCGCCTATAGTTACCGCCAAATACAACCGAATTAAAACATCAATGAATTTAAACTTATTCATAAGATTAAAAATCCACAAAAAGTATATGAGTCGTGCTACATGAACGCGTGCCGTCCAGCAGTGGAAGTGGACATTCAGGACATTGCCACTTCCATAGTTCCCCATTTTATATTCGGCGAAGTTGGTCCAATTACTGCTTCCATGGTTCTACATTTTGTCCCCTACAAAGAGTCTAGAGGTTTTTTGGAGGGAAAGTAAACTGTCGCTATGTCCGCGCTGTATTTAATTTCCAAAACTTAGGTTTTTTCGAGTGTTTGTGTATAATATTGGTGGATTATTATTCGCAAAGTGTTTGTGAACAAGCGTGAGTGTTGGGAAGTGATACAGTGTCGATTACGTGACTTTTTATCTTTGTCACCAAAATCTCCATGATATAGCTAAGTGAAATTTTTCCACCGCTTCACTTAGCCATCTGACTCAGACTAGACTTACTTACTTGACTGGACTTGACTATTGACTTGAATTTTTGACTCGACTGACTTAAGTAGGACTAAGGAAGATTAATAAATTCAAGAAAGGCCTTAAAGGACTAGATTCCATGGCCGTAAAAACTATTCAAAAAAAAAGAGTCTAATCTTACGTTCGGAACAGAAGAGGCCATCCCAGCCCTGGTGGCAGATGCACTCGAAGGACTGGTTGCACGAGCCGTGCTGGCAGCCTGGCAAGGTGATGCACTTGTTGCACTTCTCGCCGTAGAAGCCCATCTTGCAGCGGCATTCACCCGGATTCTTGCAGTAACCTGCAAAGGTCAATTAATATTGAATATAATACCGTTCTACCTTAATTAGTTAAATGCAAATAAGATATTCATCCATTGTGATATTCTTAGCACTTTTTTTATGAATATTTAGTTATTTCTGTTACTGTTGAAAACTAAGATTATTAATAACAAAGGTCTTTTAGTATACAGTTTCCAAAAATACTATATTATAGTAAACTTATCTATAAATCACGTTAACCTATATATGATAAAAGGAAAACCATTTATTCAAAGATAGGTACAAAGAAAACTCTTTCATGAGCTTTACAATAAACATTATTATACATTTTTTTTTAAACCTTATGAAACTGAAATCGATGAGTTTTTTTGAAGTGTTTAACTAGTTTTAAAAAAAAGATATTAGTCGGGAAAAGAAATAAAATGTTGGAGAATTAGGAGTATTTACTATCATCTTCTCAATCAACACTGTCATTGCCAAAACGATGGCCTGAAGCAATAACAGCTGACCCTGTACCCTCATCTTCACTAAAAAGCTCCCGCATGATGAAAGATAAACTTTCTATGTGAAAGTTCTCAGTTAGTGCCTACGTCACTCATTGTCTTTTTGTCCATTATTAAAGTCGTTAACTAAAGCCACTCAGCCTAGACAATATAGTGAGTTAGTGCGATAAGTTACTGTAGTTTCACTTGCCAAATTTCGTCCCGTCGTTTTCTAACGTAGTTTTATCAATCTTATAAAATGCATTCTCATCCAGTACTTATTTTTATTTATTTTCATTACATAACATGTTAAAGGCGGACTTGAAGCCATAGGCTACGTACATACATAGGTAACTATTATTTATTGCAGTTTCGTTTCCAGAATTAGGTTATTAAAGTTACGCATAGATAGATCTTTTTGGCGTAACTAGGCACAGATTTAGGCGTAGACAGATGAAGGCTCATGCGCAACAGTGGGTTGTAGCCCTCTGATGATTAAGTTCACATTTTTGGTTGTCCTTTTGAATTACCTAACTTTAAAAGAATTACCTACATAATCAGAAGAAAATAACACTTACAACTAGGAAATGGAAATAGGCGGATCATTATCATCATCATTTTGTGTAGGTTGACACGGCCTCTGACATGGTTCCTTTAGCCACTATATAGGCGGATAATTAAACAAAGGGTTTGCATAAGTAAAACCGATGGCCAATACTTCCTTTTACTATGTATTTTAAAGCAATAAAGATATTACAAACAAACTAACATAGGATGTAAGATTGTATTTACTAACAATTTATGGACATAGTCCGAAATAAATGATTTTTTTATTATTATTATTAATGAAGTAGAAGAATTAATAATGAGTTGCTTATGAAACAACTTACCTTGTAAAGGATCACATCCTTTCTTGCAGATGGGCACGTCACACAGGTCCCCCTGCCAGCCGGCTAGGCACTTCAGCTCTCCGTTATCGTCGCAAATGAAGTGGTTGTCTTCGTTCTTGATCGCTTCTGTCAGGTTTAACTTTTCACAAGCCTGAAAATGGAAAAAAAGTCTACTGTAATAGGAAATATTATATGTACTGTTGCTTCCCGCTCAGTTCGCTAGTATAGTATTCTGTAATCTGTGGTTATATGCATCCATCTACGTATTTCATTAGATGCAGTCAGCATAAATACGTGTATCCCTACAGGGGTTTATAAAATTAACAAACAGTGTGACAAACAACGTTTCGCATTTCAGTTTAATTTCGATGAGAAATAAAAATACATATTTGGTAAATAGTGGCAGCAGCATATGGCTCAGAGATTATTTTCTTACAAAGGCAATATTCGTGATATTTAGCATATTTTTAAAGGGTTTTCTTTTCTTATTGTTGGCAAAAACTGATGTTTGATTACCACTCACCATCTCAATTTTCAAGCTGCTTGAAGGCATATGACTAGTCTAACGACTGCCGTTTCGCTGATGGCAGCCCACTTACTTTCGGTATAGCCACGGGTATAGCCGACCTTTGAGCCTTTTATTATTTCCTACCGCTTGGCTATTTCCTTGCCATGCCACTTTCATCATTATCTCTTCAGTCGCAAAAAGTCCACAGCTGGACATAAACCTACGTCATACGTCATAGATTTCTAAACAGACCTATTCAAATATGTCCGCAACCAGCTTCTTTCCGCAACCTTAACAAGGTCATTGGACCTTGCTGGATGTCCAACGCTGCGTTTTTCGGTATACGTGGTCGCCATTTCAGAGCCTTTCTGCTTCGCCCACTGCCAATTCAATGAACTTTCATAATTTCTTATTTGATCTGGTTAAGAAAATCCGAGCATAGTCCTCTCTATAGCACCCTCCTATATCCTCTCTAGAGCTTTCATATGAGGTCGACTGTGGCGGCGACCAATCCCAGGCACGGCAACGCCCAACCGCAGTCAAGTGCAAGGATCAGGTTATTCATAAAGAACATCTGAGTCAGTAAAAACTTTCTAATGTAGCCGCGAGAAAGCAGCGAGAAAGCGGGCCGCAGGAAAACCCCGTTGAAAATTGCGCATACGCAAATTAAAATGTAAATAAAATTTAGACGTCCATTGCAGTTTCGAATGACATTGCGAAAATCTTTGAGGAACTTAGTAGGTACCTAGACTAGTGGGGCGTTTGTAACGATCGCGTGTGTCAAGCGATGGTGGAGCGTGACCTGGCTTAGATTGGTTACTTGTAGTAGATTTCCTATTTTGAATTCTGAGCTTCGGAACCACAAAACAGATAAATTTGTTCGGAACCCACGTTAAGCTTGTTGTTCCCCGATTTTCTCGCTAGCTAGCATTAATGCAAATCATCAACATCCCCAGAAATAGCAGACCTTAGTATAAATGTCGTTTGTTTGGGATTCTCAATATCACGGCAGCGCGCTATTGACCATAATACACCACACACAAAATTAATGGAGTCATACATCCAGATACAAACCCAGAATTTAAAAAAATCACAAAATACCTTAAAGAAGTTATCACTGACCGTCAAAGCCCCCTTTTCAGGCGAACCGTACGCCTTCGTTAGTGACCTCAATGTCAATGACCTTTAATGATAATATTAAAGGTCAATAAATACCTACTTATATATTATGCACCCATTGTGACCCACTGAACCTACCTAGAGCTACCGTAATAGTTCACCCTCATACTTTGGATCCTCTTTGGACCCCAAGAGACATTGATTATCTTCTACTTCTACTATCTATACTGTAATGTTACATACAAACTCTTAGGCCACGTGGTCCAACCGGGTTTGTAATTATATAAAGTAAAGAAATAAAATAAATATTAGTTTACAATATAAATATAAAAATTATAGAAATAAATAAGATATAGACTAAATTTCCAAAAATTTTGTCCCCCGAACGCTGCGATTATTGTAGGAACGTCCTGCCATAGTTTTTCTTAGTGACTACAAATAATGGTATAAGTACGAGAAGAGCTTGAAGAATCCTTTAATTGGTGGGAATGCGATCGTGACGCTTTTGGTATTGCAGGCGGCCATGGACTACGGTAACCACTTACCATAAGGTGGGCCGTAGGCCTGTTTGCCTATTTAATAAAAATATAACTTTGATAAATATAATATGACCAACAGTATACGTTTTATGGCTGAAATGATAATAATGAACTAACAGTAAATAGTTAGTCGTGTATTTTTCTCAAAATAACATGCAGACCGTGCAATTACATACATACATGAACAGTCTAATAATAAACGTACTCTTACAAACTTTCTACTTATTCAGAACACATGACAAGTATTACCCTAGAACACTGACGATGGATATTGCTGACATCATCATTTGGTGTGCATGGTCAATCGACCATGCACACCCTGGTGTTAGAGTTCTTCGGAACTTCTCGACCTCTGACGTATGACCTATTCAATTTAAGATGATATGTGTGGTATGAGACCACTATCTCCCTGTGGATGTCGTAAGGGGTGGATAAGGGAAAAACAATGGTGTAATATTCTTTAACTTCATTTCATATTCGACTGGTCGCAGCATCCAACACACAACAGCATTCCTAAAGAGGGTTAAAATCAGGCAGGCCTCATTTAAAAATAAATTTTCTATTGATATGAGAATCGCCGAAACAATGATTAAGAGTTGTTAGCTTCAGCATTTATTTTCAGCCCGTCATCGTTCCGTAAAAACTAGTAGATTTCCAGGTATTCACCCCGGGAATCCGTTACCCAAACCCATGGAAGATATAGGTATAAACTTTGTAATTTCTCTGTGGTTATATCACTGTTAAAAGTAGTTTATCAATCTTTAGCTATTCAGATATCTTTATAACTTTCAATAAAATCTCAGTTGTTTATCCGTGAAAGCATAGCAAACAAACTTTCGCTGTATAATGTTTGGAGATTAAAATGTAAATAAAAATTTAAAGTTGTGTTTCATAACTAACCTTAACAAAATTTCTATGGTTATGTTGAGATAGAGAATGCTTTTGGCAGTAAGTTTTTTTACTTGTGGTTGATACTATACATTTATACAAATCAATACCTGTTTCTTCCAAGTAGGCTGCAGGGCTGCCGTCGAATTTTTATCATCTTTCTTCACCCCAGCCTTCGTCTGGTTCTGTCCTCGTTTCCGGATCTCCACTTCAATCGGCACCTTCGGCGGATTCTTAGGCGGATACTTGAAATGGAACCTAAACGGCTTCAAATCCGACTTCAGCTCATGTTTGAACGACAACTGCACTACGTGAACCGCACTCACACAGTACAATATCGCTAGAAGTATTACACACTTCATTTTATTCCATTGACTAAGGTTTATGAGGAGTCGCAAGTCGCGAAGACTGGTGCAAAGTTAACGGTAGTGTCTAGTATCGGTTGCAGCGCGCGCGCGTCGTCTCAGTACTGTTATGTGTTGTGTTATTGAACTTGACTCGAAAGGAGAAACTTTCGCCGGTCGCTTTTTATTGGGCCACGAAACTAGCGGTGACGTATTCTAACTGTAAAATGTACGATTTTTTTAAGGACACTAGTAAGTTGAATATCTAATATTTGGAATATCAACAGCTTATATTGTAAAGATATGAGGTATATTAGTTTTATATACAATAAAAATAAATAGATTAAAGATTTTTAATTTATGTAAAAAAAAAAAAATCTTTAATCAGGATAAAAAGGCCTTAATTAGTCAAATTAATCTATGCATTATATTTTTTATATTTATTTATGTACACAAGAAATACAAAACAAGAATATGACATTAATAACAAAGTTGAATTCCAACACTTCTCAGACTAACCTTTTAATGGTAACTTTAATGTATAAAATTAGCTATCATTTGTTTTATTCGCTAACAAAAATCGCTGATTTCTTTGCCTCCGCGGCCGAGCGGTACTGTGACTATACGCTCTTTCTTAAAACCAATTTACGCAAATACCCGATGCATTTTAACGAACCAGTTGGTCGGTTTAGTTGGTCGTAGTGGAAATACAGTTCTCTACTGCAGAAATATTATTTGAACTGCGAAACGAGTTTTGCGGAGGCTTTCCTTATTTCTTGTTCTACATATAAATACAGACTCGTCTGCTAGATCGATTTAAACAATTTTGAAAGTACTTTCATTTTCGTTCGTATAGAGAGTATTGTTTGAATATTAAGTTGTCATTATTTATTACAGTGCCGTACGATTGTGCAACAATAAGGCACGTATTTGTACTGTACGCACACCAACGCACAACGCAGGTACCTCACATGCGTACTTGTTCCTAGGATATATATGAAAACTAATGTATGGCACACATTACATGCTCATGCACACACTCTGATGTGATCTGAGTGCACACATGATGGTTTTCCATCAAACAAAGGGATGGTACTCGAAAAGTGAATTGAATAGACTGATTTCGAAACAAGTCATTTTAATTTTTTAAATTTATATCAAGAATATTGCGATGATTTGTATTCTTGATTTAAACTAAAAATTTAGGACTTTTTGTTTGGAAATCAGTCGATTTAATCACCTTTCGAGTACCATCCCTTTGATTGATGATTTTCCATCATGCGCGCATGAGCGTCTAGGGTGCGCCTATAGGTAGGCAACGGCAGACCGCATTGCTTTAACATAACGTACATTACTAAGTGGCGAATGTTGTGACCTGGACTTTCCCTTTGTAGGAATATCGGGAATTTCGTTCACTTAGCAATTGTAATATTACGTAGCGTCATTGCTTTCATCGTTAAAATTCAAAAACTTGTACTTATAAGATTTGACTAAAATATCTAATAAATAAAAATATCTATCTTTTATTGTAGAGGTGACAATACCACAACGAAACGTGTTGAATAAATGTAATGGTAACACTGATATATTTCGATATAAATGTAGAATCATTTTTTACAAGAATATTTCGTTTTTGACAATAGTAGTAAGTACCTTTTTTACCTTTACATTGGATTTTATGTAAATGAGAAGTAAAAACTATTTGTTATACGTATGTAATAGTTTATTATATTACTTTTCTCCTATATACAGCATAATTTATAACGCTATATACACAAAATTTAGGTCCATTATTTAACAATGTTATTGTTATTCAAAGCATTACAAAAGTTTGTAAACATTATTTTCTTCTAAAATTGTTTTATTGGCTGATACAGTATTGATATTGTATAACGAAAGCAATTCATATTTGTTATAGTTATATATCACATCTTACTTATCAAACGTAACTACGGCTGAGCCTTTTCACGCCAAAACTACTGACCAGATTTTGATGACTTACTTTTGATAGTTAGAACTTGGAGAATGAAATAGACATAGTGTAAGCGCGATACAACATATTAAGATATTTATGCATTTGGGTAACATAACGTCTATACACAGCTCTAAAACAAATATGAGCTGCTTCGCAAAACATTTAAACAATGGCATAGATAATTTCAACACTCATTAAAACATTCACGAATAAATCTAAACATATCAGATCACTAATGTCCAGTAGCACTCAGTCGTAATGTTCAACGCATGGACACCCTCTGCAATTAGCATTCTTCTGTGTATGTGTCTAATGAATACATTTGGTGGCACGCGGTATGCCATGCGGACGCGTACCGTTATCATTCAAGCATCAACTCTCACATAATGATAATGATATTATATATTTTCCTTCGAATTAAGAAACGTTTGTTGTGTTTCGTCCCTTTTTCTCTTACCGATATTTTATGGGAACGAACGAGACATAAGACATTTTAGTCGCAACTGGCTTAACAAACATTTCTCAATATGGGGGTATATGATTATGGCTGCGATTATATTCATTATATATTTTTGTACATTTTTTACAGCCATACTGGTCGTTATACAACGGGCAAACTAGAATATATGGGCATAAAATATAAACAACATTGTCTTGAAGCTATGTGTTACTTTCACGCTGCCCATTGATACGACCGTAATTTGGATTACATACATTTTGAGTTTAATTTCAACCCGAGCGTTTTTACCAAAAAGTCACTTATATATTTGGAAACCCATGAAACATATCATGTATGATTAATTACAAAGTCAATCGACCGTGACACCAGGAGATCAACCGCAACCACGATTCCCAACTTTCGATTGACAACTTTGTAACATTTCAGCCTAATTAGCGCCATCTAGTGGTAGAAACAATACCAAAAACTGTCATTGCAACTTTATCGACAATGCAGTGCCGCTCGGGCTGAATAGCTTTGAACAGTTCGATTACAGGTCACTATTTCTAAATTTAAAAATAAATGCTTTTCAGACATGATTAAAATTTATATAGATAAAAATATTACGCATCACTGACACTTAATCTACATTGTATATAAGACGAAAATATTGTGAAATCTACATTATCACTGGTTTGTGAATATACCTGTTAGTAATAAAAATTCTAAGAAGAATTATCACCGTCGAAGATCCTGTCTACTGGATTAAAATCTGACATGAGTACTTACTACGAGAGGAAAAAAAAATCTAGATTACACAAAAAAATTAGATCTAGCAGTCTAGTTACACTTAAAAACATATTGCATCATTCATTATCAGATCGTTATAACTTAGAATATTAAAGTAAATAATAATCCTTAAATCATTCGCGCTTGTGTTAGCAACAAAAATAATAATAACCAAAAACATAACAAAACAAAAAAAATCTTGAGTAAAATAAAAAAAAGTACAGTATGTGAAAATATTTTAGACCGTGTCTTCATATAAAGCTATAGTTATAGTATAGAAAAATAGTAACGAGGCCGTGGCTCTAAGTTTTCTATTTACATAAACGTCTATTGAAGGCAAGTGTGCTTACTATATATCATTTCACACAAATTCATTATTACCACAGAGGAGAGAAATGTAGAGTTTATTTTTAAAAAGTATCCTGTTTAAAACTTATTCCTAAGTTCGTATTTTTACACCGTATGCAACAACTCTATATAAAATATTTGGTCTGTCACACACAAATTCATTCAATCTTTATAAACATATATATATAAGCAGTTTATTCAGATGATATAAGTTTATATCTTTTGAATAAAAGGTGTAGATATGAGTAAATGTATGTTTTCGACGGTTGTGTTCCGGTTTCCCAACACTATAAAGAAAAAAAACCTAATCTCTTTATTTGCCTACCGGAATATGATTGTGATGTAATGTAGACTATGAATGCAATTTAAGACTTTCTATATAGCGGAGTCGTAAATACCCAATAAACCAAAAAATATTATAATTTCATTAAAAATATAATAATATTTTCGAGTATATAACTTTATTGCAATTTTGAGACATGGACGTTTGCCTCTACACAAGACAAAACAAACGCATATATGTCAATAAACAACTTGTACAAGTTATAATACTAAATTGAGCATGGTAATTCAAAATGAGCCGTTGATGGCATAGTATAAACAAGCAATAACACGCCTCAAAATGCTATTGAGGTTAGTACTTTATTTTAAAAGTACAAATATTTCTATCTAGGTACAGAACGCTAAAAGAAATGTAAGTTGATTATAAAAAAAAATACTTTCTTTCCCGCCACTGTCGGCAGAAAGCGTAAACGAAATTTTTCACTTGTGGCCTCACGATTTCTTTGTTTTCCTTTTAATTCTAGAGGGAACAGGTCGATGGCACTAGCCTGGTCATTTTTCTTTAATGACTTGATCGCACGTACCGAGTAAACAGGCGAGACAGTGCCCTCGGCCGAATACTCGGTGCGTATAAACAGTGCGCCGAGTGCTCAGCCTAGCGAGTAACCTAGGAAATCGCTGTCTCAGCCGAGTAACATTTTACTGTCTTGCCAGTCTACTCGGTACGTGCGATCGAGGCATAAGTGTACCTCGCAAATTATTATATTACACATATTTTGGCTAGAACATGCAAACATGAGCCGATCCGAATGACATTAGCGACACCCTTATTACGTTGACATAAGGTTTTCCTGACTGGCTGAAGCAGATTCCGCATCGATAAGTTTGGTGACTCCCTTATTTGTGTTTTATTTTTTAATTTATTATACACACAAATACAAACATAGGAAACTTAAAATTAGAAAATTTAGTACAAGGGTGCTTCTTATTTCAGACATTTTTATGTTTATTTTTGTATGTTTTGTGTGTGTGAGCAAAGCAACACAGGTGAAACATTTTAGCGATGTCTTTGCCGAGCACCGGGAAAACTACTGAAGGCTACAGGATCAAATAGATACAATAAATATAATTTCCACTTTTGATATCTTATCGAACTATAATGTATAAAGTTACAATTATAATGAGAGCTATTTATAAAGACTAATATCACCAGTAACCGAATAAGTTTACTTATTTTGTGACCAATGTATAAACAGAAATTAAATATATAAAAGACGTACTAAACAGCATCCTTGTTACACAAATTCATTGCAAACTAGCTGCTATTACCGCGGTATAGAGGTTGAGCTGTTAACTTATGGTTAATAAATTAAAACATTAATATGTGTGAACTACAACACATCCACATTACACATTACCACTGTTAAACTTTTTATTATTTGTATTTGTAAACTAAAAGGTATCACCTCATTTACTTATTCGACTAACGTACCGACGGCAGAGTATGGTGCTAATATTATTTCTGGTCAAATAAAAAAAAGAAGCTAGTTTACTTACACTATGAGAGTTCCAGACATCTCTGTGTACAAGAAAGGTATTGAAACAAATACATAATTACGTAAAAACGGGGTAAAATGCAAAAATTGGGGTTTGGTCACATTGAATACTATATCGAAAAAAAAAGGTTAAAATATTTTAATGAAAACTAAGAAAAAAAATACTTATACAAATTCGGCATTTCTGATCAACATAACAATATATTCTTAATATTTGCTTTTTGCATCAAAAAAAGCCGTAGCTGGATACAGATTAAATTCGATATATTTTAACCCCTTTTTGACAGACTTAGTATAAATTAGATGTACTATCTTGGTGGCAGTGGTGGGATTATAACTCTTTTTGCCTGGTGTCGGAGTAGAGCGGCACTTGTTTATACTCCGGGAACGGGTATAGTACGAGGTGATCCGCTGTCTTGTACCACGGTACGAGGCCATTCTGAAAATAATCCATGTTTTTAGATCTAATTTACGGTTATTTATACATACATACATATAATCACGTCTTTATTCAATAGGGGGACAGAACCAAGGGCCATAAGACCTTAGACCACGTTTAGCATTATGATAGTTGAAACAGGAAATCAATAGTGATGGGTTGCTAGCCGCATCGCTTATGACATAATTTCCCCATTCGCCAATTCCCTCAGTCGACTTTTACGGCTTGCGCGGGAAGAGAAGCAGCTGGTACATTCTATGATTTTCTTTTTTCCCAGACCAGCATGGAAGGTATTTATATTACGATTATTGATCAAAGTTGAATTTTAAACAATTGTTCCTAACTTATATGAACTATGTTTCACTCTGCTTCGCTCGCTTCCTTTAATATCCATACTAATATTATGAATGCGAAAGTCTGTCTGTATGTATGTCTGTTAGTCTGTCTGTTTACGACTAAAGCGCTGGACCTTTTTTGATGAAATTTGGATGTAGTTAATGACCGGTGGTCAAACATAGGCTTGACTATTTGGCGCGTTATAACCGAGTACGATGCAGTCGTAGCCGCGGGCAACAAAAAGTATTTTTATAAAATAAAGTTAGTTCTTATAACATCAGCTAATATGTCAAAAGAAAATAGTTTTGGAGATAAGCCGGAACTAACACACAGATATGATGTACTTACAACGTTCGTTCTCTTATTTGTTCCACGACCGTAACCATTCCAGTGGTTACCCGCGATGCCTATTAGATCATTTACCTGTAAATAAATACAATTAATAATAGACTATCTGGCACTTTATTTACTTTGGCAGATTAATAATAAAGGAATCAATTAACAATGGAATCTAGAAAATCCCTGCTTGATCCAGAGGTTGACTGTTAGATAATGCTTTTAGCATCAAGTTCGCCTATTATGCTATAATGTAAGACAAACGCTGTGCTTCATCAGCCATGAGTTTTAACAAACGCAGTTGCAAATTACCATATACTACTCCCATTTTCAAGAAAATATTGTTTTTTACTCTTGCTAATAGGTTACGCTAAAAGGATTAAAAAATAAAATTTAATTAAAAACCCGCTTATTTTTGCCAAAAAAAATGTGAATTATTAAAACACGTTTTTTTAAAGTATCTTCCATCTACCACATACTGATTTACCACCTTTTTCCTAAAAAATATCAAACGTTTGTTAAGCTCATTTTAACTAAAAATGTGTTTTGTCTCGTCTCTTAGATGTTAAAAGTGTATAAGGTATGAAAGAGAGAAAACATATTTTCTAAAAATAGGGTTAGTGTTATATTTAATATTTTTTTTAGATTTAGAAGTGTCTTAATTGATCAATAGCTGGCGTAAATATGTCTCAGTATAGAAAGTCCTATTAGTACACTACAAATGGACGCGTTTCTTTGTATGGCGGTTGAATATCTGTACTAGTATATAGTACAGTGGGCTGCAAAGAAATCTGACCCTCATGCCACAAGTATCGCTATTCAAAGGGGGTCAGATTTCTCTGAAGCTGACTGTACATATTCTGTAATATTTTAAATTAAGGTGATCACCATAATTTAAAAATCATTATTCACTGAAAACACAAGTTATCAAAAATCCGTGTTCTGTAATTAAGGTTCTGGATCTGAAGTTAATTTTGAACATATTAAATTACAGTTCCCTATAGTTACAAATTGCAATATTGCTTAAAACGGCCTTATTTAGCAGTTTTGCAATTTATAACTATAATTTAATATAATTAAAATTAACTTCAGACCCTTTATTACATAACAGGGATTTTTGATAACTTGTGTTTTCAGTGAATAATGATTTTTAAATGATGGTGGCGCTGGTGTTCACCGAGGTATCGTCTTAATATTATGTTTTATAATCACCTCCAGAGACATGTCATGGTGTCCGCCCTTATTGGCCATGACCGCGATGCGATCGTGCGCGTTCTGACCGCCGAAGTAGTAGATGTCGTCCAGCGAGAAGAAGCTGTTCGACGCGTCCACGCGGTTCGTCTGCATCATCTCATATGCCACTCGGCCCACCTGACAACAATCAATCAATTTTTTCATTTTTTTCTTTGGTAATAAACAGTCGAGTCGGCACTCAAGCAGTTTGTAAACGCTCGAGTCGGGTCCAAAACGCGCGAGCAGTGTCTTGTTGCTTGTGTTGTTTTAGTAAAAATGAGCTCTAGAGCGTCGAACTTCATCGCTCGATTTGAGCTTGAGGGCGAGCGTCCAGATAATACCATAATACACAAGTAATGTTAAAATAAATATATTTATTTTTAAAATATATCTCTAAATATAACATTTTTTTATACTACTGAGTAGGCAATCAGGCCTACGGCCCACCTGTTGGAAAATTGTTACCGTACCGTAGTTTATGGACGCCTGCAACACCAGAAGTCACAAGCGCGTTGCCGACCCTGATTTAGCAAGCTGTTGCCCTCAACTTCGTTCGCTTGGAATTTTTTAATTAATTTCTTGTTTTACGAATAAATAAGAAGTTAAAATATTACACGCTTGGCAACCCTTGTCTTTCGTTTTCGTTCGCGCGCGCAAGCCTTAAACGCTCAAAGTAGTTCACTCAGCGCTTAACACTCGACTCTTAGCACTCATTTTTACAACACTCCGTTGGATCCGGCTATTACCGCTAGATGGCAGGCTGTGTCGTGTCGGGTCAGGTCAGGTCATAGATTTATTTTATAGATGTAGCTATGATTTGTCATTTGTTGCAAAAATGAGATGGCGAAATAGGAAAGTCCATGACAACGATAAGGACCAAAGATACATTTATGCCTTTGTAAGTGTGGCCGTATTTCTTTGTTTGGCCAACTTGAACTTAAAAAACTTAGGCAAAACAAATGTAACTAAAAATCACTGACACAATGATAAATAAATAAATAAATATATAGGCACAAATCACACAGATTGAGTTAGCCTCAAAGTAAGTTCGAGACTTGTGTTATGGGATACTAACTCAACGATACTATATTTTATAACAAATACATATATAGATAAACACCAAAGACCCAGGTCAATCAGAAAATTATAATTTTTTTCATCTTGACTTGACCGGGTATCGAACCCGGAACCTCCTGAGTAGCGATCAGGCATGTTAACCATTACGCCACGGAGGTAGTCGATGATGATGTTGATGATGATGATGATGATGAAATACCTGGCTGCTGAAGGTGCAGACGATGTAGTCGCACATGGCCAGCATGTGTAAGTCTACCAGCAGCCCGGTGAGCGACAGCGGCGTGTAGCGGCGATGCGTGGCCGCGGTCTTCGCGATGGATGGGTCGCCGAGGAACACGTACTCTGGGTATTTTCTTCGAGCGTCTTCTAGTACCTGCGATAATGAAACCAGATCTTAGGATATATATAGGAAATGTAGTAGTAAGCCGGTGATGAAGAGAGTTCGGTACTTTGAATATATCATTACATAGTATAAAAAAGTCGCTTTCTGCTGTCTGGCCCTATACATGTTTTGCAACGGATGTTTATGCGTTTTTTTAATAGATAGAGATTAAAGAATATTATTTTTATGTATACCTTCTTAACCTATAATAAAGCAGCCGTGCGAAGCCGAGGCGGGTCGGTAGTATGATAATATAATAAAAATGTGATGTATAAAAAACATAATGTACCATACTGTACTGCACTAGGAGTGTGGAGGAAGCGAGGGTAAACGAAGTATGTAAACATATAAATAAATATATAGGGACAAATCACACAGATTGAGTTGGCCCCAAAGTAAGTTCGAGACTTGTGTTATGGTTATACTAACTCAACAATAATATATTTCATAATGATTATAAAAATACATACATAGATAAACATCCAAGACCCAGGTCAAACAGGAAAAGATCATTTTTCATCTTGACCTGACCGGGGATCGAACCCGGGACCTCCTGAGTAGCGGTCAGGCATGTTAACCTACGCCACGGAGGTCGTCAAGATTGTAACCAATGGAAATCACCAATCTGCCTACCCCTGCGGGAGACTGGCATGATAATCTTGTATGTATGTATTTATGTGTGTATGTATGTATGTGTGTATGTGTGTGTATGTATGTATGTATGTGTGTGTGCGTGTGTGTGTGTGTGTGTGTACTAACGTTGGCGTCGTCAGTGGCGAGGTAGACGCGGCGCTGGCGCACGGCGCGCGTGAGCTGCAGCTGGTCGTAGTAGCGGCGCACGTGCTGCATGTACTCGTGGATGTGGTGGAACGCCGCCTCCGTGCCCACTTTGTCCGTGCGACGGATGTGCACGCTGAGAAAAAAAATACCGTTCCTATTTCAAACACATTAATACACTAACTTTTACCCGCGGTCAAGGGAATTGCTTGGCCTTTCGGAATAAAAAGTATCCTATGAGTTAATCCAGGTTATAAGGATTACTAATGTTTGACCAAAAAATTTTTGACAAATGATCATTCGACAAACAACGTTTCACCAAATGTTCATTTGGCAAACGAGACATTTGACAAAAGTATCATCTTACAAAAACTCACTTAGCAAATGATCCATTAGCAAACACTACACTTGTTAAATGTGTTAAACATTAAAATGTCAATTGACTTTTTGTAATTTCACCAAATGAAGTATGTGTCCAGATTTCATTTACAAAATGTTACTTCATAAAAAGTATTTCACTTTTCAAACATTACGATTTAGTCTGTTGGGTAAATTATTTCGCTACTCTCTTAACGAATCTTCATAATAATCATGAATCATTATTAAATGTAAGAAACGCTCTAAAGTCACTCTGACTGGGTTCATGTAAACCTAACACGAGTATGGGTTCCCTTTACCTTGCTCTGTGGGATAAAATGACACTTTCACCGCTATTGGTAGTCATAATAAAAAACCCTAACCTACTATTAAAATATACAGCCGCCATTTTACATGACGCAGTATACCTACTTTTTTCCATTCTGCCTCTTAAATATCCCGGATGACAGAAGAAAAATACATTCACCAAGAAAATGCATTGAGAAAATCCTCGTTTTCCAGAAGTCGAAAACAAATCAGGTTTTAGGCCCCTACGAATGAGTAAGCCTTACCCGACAATAGGCGTCTTGAAGTTCATCTTGGCGATGGTTTCGTTGATGGCCTTCTGCAGCTCAGCCCGAGGCTTCAAAATGTACTTGACCATCTGGCCGATCCACCACGAGGATGGGTCGCCGTTGAAACGAACTATCCTGGACAGAGAGCGATATTATAATGTTATTGTTGATGAAATTTTGGGGTTTTCCTATCCTACAAGAGTACCTTCTGTTCTGATTATGAAACCCTCAAAATAATTTCCATATTGTTCGTAGACAACGTTTCCTTATTATCCATCCATACATTCATACTAATATTTTAATGCGAATGTCTGTCTGTTACGCTTTCACGCTGGGCCGACTTTGATCAAATTTGGTATGGGTATAGTTAAGGACCATGAGTCAAACATAGGCTTATTTTTGGGTTCGATATAACCAAAGACCACGCAGGCGCAGCCACGGGCAAACAACAGCTTTTTTTAGATATATGTGCCTGCCCTATATGCCCCATTACAAAGTTTAGAATGTCCATCAATGTCTGAACTATTCTATGGTCTCCTTAATACACAGATAATTTAAATTCACAGTAACCGCTTCCCGGCGTACTGTATGGACCATTGACCTGCACCATCAATGGTCTACCAAGAGGTTACCTGGCTTTGACTTGGACCGTAAAACCTGGATCCGACTGAATCGACTCCTTTCAGCCCACGGAAAAACTAATCATCACCTCCATAAATGGGAATTGAGGGAATCACCACAGTGCGAGTGCGGAGCACCCGACCAGACCCTATCCCATGTGGTAAACGAATACCCACGTCGTCATTTTCCAGGTGGAATGAGGGAGCTTCACGATCTTACGCCTGCCGCTGTCAACTGGCTGAGGAATTTGAATATAGACATCTGATCCATGCAGGACGAATTCCATACGCAATGATAATGATGACAGTAACCGCTTTCCATCAGATAAGTCGTATGCCTGATGTCCTACTAGTCTTTGCTTAGTAGTCTAAGTGATGAAAGATAATTATTTTTTAGATTGAAAACTTAAACAAACATCACTAATACATACCTATGGGCCAAGTCCTTTGGCACTGCCAGCGGCAGAAACTTTGGCTTCTGTGTTATTGAGTCTATAAATGGCAGTGATATAACTTTCGCGTCGTACGCAACTGAAATAAAAATATTATTGAAAATCGAATTCGATAAATGGTTTTTCAAGAACGTAATTCATATAATGTTAAAGATATTATTTATGGTACTCATTTTCCAAATTTTGTGTATTATCATATCATGATAATGGAAAATTATTGCTCGTCAACTAGTACCTATGTGGTGGGAAGTGATACTGGGCAGACTATATACTATCTCTGATTTTGTCAAAAAAAACTCGTAGAAAATCGAATAATCGTAAATCACCGATTCACTTCTGCATATAGTGTTGAAGGTAAAAAACATTTTTTGTACTAAAATTGAACATTGAAACATCAAAATATAATTTCCACAAAAACTGAACATTCAGATCCAGTGTAATTTATGAAGACGCACTAACGCAAGCTAAGTCGTGTGAGTTCACTAGTAAAAATAATAAACCAGAATTATAACAGGCAACTAAAATAAACACCATAAAATGAAAATTTAGCACCATTGAGGTCGGCGACGTATGACGGCATAAAATCGAGGCAGTAAAATGTATTTATGGCCATAGGATTAATTAATTTTATAACCAATTGTGACGGAAAAACTGTATATGAAATTAATTAGGGCAATTGAAACTGCAAACAGAGATTTCATGCATTTCGGATTAACTTAATATCATTTTTTTTTTAGATTAAAAATTAAGACAGAGAAACATGGTAATAACTTTAACGACAAGAACATTATTCAGGTAATAACTAAACAAAATTTTTCGGCTATGTATTTGAAGACTTAACAAATCAATACTAAAACTAGGCTTGACAAATCGAAACATAATATATTTGGCAAATTGTAACTACCAATAGGCTTGGCAAGCTAGAAGTTTTCGTTTACTTGTCCAATCAGAAATTTTACATACTTTGGCGACACATTATATTTGACAAAATTGAAAAAAAAATTGAAATAATTCGCTTGAAGTATCAAAACAACTTCATCATGCACTAAATCAAAAAAAAAAATGTTGTAGACGAAAATGCAATCTACATTATCTCGGTACACATGCACCCACTGTATAGCAATAGAATCTATAACCGTCAATCTCCTGCCATTAATAAAACTTGATTGCAACATAAACGCTGCGATTAGACACGCGTCAAATGATTTTAAGCTGTAAAATCATTCGATTAGGGTCGCAATTACCTGGCCACTGCAGCACTTTGTCGTTGTAAGCCGTCGTACAGCTGTCCGAGATTGGATAGAAAACGTAATCCCAGCCGTGGTTGTTGTATCTCCAACCTTTTGAGTTTAGTATTAAGGTCCTTTCTGTCGCGTACGCGAATATCAAACAGTAGACTATGTGATGTAGTTGACAGCCAAAACCGCAACCCTGGAAGATAAGCGGATTGCATGTGATTAGTTAGTGATAACGTACTTACTAAACTACTGAAAGGTTAATTTTTCAGAATCAAGCTCGTTTATATATGACTGGGTATTCAAGAAATGAATAAAATTATTTTTAGGGACAAATCACACAGATCGAAATATCCCCAAAGTAAGTTCGAGGACTTGTGTTGTGTGGGATATTAACTCAACGATACTATATTTTATAACAAGGTATAGATAAACATTGTAGACTACATTTATTAATAAAGACCCAGCAAAACATCTTTTTTTTTTTCATCTTGACCTGACTGGGTATCGAACTCGGGACCTCGGGGAGTAACGGACAAGCATGTTAACATGTCGCCACGGAAGGGAAATTAAATAAGTATAATATAGAATTTTGATTTAAGTAAATTAAGTTTGATTATATTATGTAATTATAGCAACATTAGCATTCTAGAATAGCATTCTATATAATGGTAACACAACAGTATTTTGTCCCTGAATATAATTGTACAATTTTAGTGCAATAAAAAGTTTTGAGTAGTATTGTATGTGAGTCAGAACTCACGACGTTCTGTAAACCTTATTGTAATGCAATTTATCGGAAATATTGCATGAATTCAGCATGAATTCAAATAATAAAAGAAATATAAGAATTCCACCGCATTCTTACTTTATCATCTAATACCTTTAAGTTGATAGTTTAAAAAATAACTGTGGTTAACTACTTACTAGTACCACAATACCAATAGTAGAATGTTACACTGCATAAAAGACAGCAAAAAGGAGACATATATTTTTCTTCGTGAAAGATCATAAAGAAACGCATACTCGAACCGTTGCAAATAAGTATTTTTTTTTTACCGTTTAGTAAATTAAGGAGATTAGCATTTTCAAACAAACCAATCCTTTAGGATAATAGTTTGGTGTTTTATACTATGTAGTGATGGACGGATACCCATAGATAAAAGCAACAAATGGTCATGAAATCAAAATACATGGCCTTGAATCTCCAACATACCTAGGTACTTTTTTCCTATTTTTGGAATATTAGACAATAGTGTTTAATCATTTTTATAATACGTTATAAAATCAACAACTCTAATATGTCAAATATAAATTTGTTTACGCTTCGTCGCGTCTACCAAAGACGACAAGGTGGCCTACTATCATCTCTAAAAACCATGCAAGTTCCAGTGAGTAAGCGAGATGTATTGCGCTGTCTCGCTTACTCACTGGAACTTGCATGGTTTTTAGAGATGATAGTAGGCCACAAGGTCATGGATGGAAATGATTACTGGCCGCCATAACATTTTGTGATCGCGTGCTAGTTGCTGCTACTGCTGCCACCAGTTTACGCCAATTGCCTATCACGCATGGGACTATTTAGCTGAAATTATAACACTGACCATTAAATTACATTCAACATGCCAATTTTTGCCCTCAATTGAGAATTGGACCCCTCTACAAGTATTCCAAGTTGTACATATATACAATACATGTACGAGGAGTTAGCCTTAAACGCCACGCTGGCTTGTGCGTATTGGCGAGTTCTTTCTGCCACGTGTGCTTAAGCTGAACAATAGGCTACTTGACTCATAACAATTTTGATGCAACAAATGTTTATTTCTTACAGTATTTGAGCCACGAAACCAAAATAAACATTTTTACTACTTAACGGAGATCGATAATCTCCGTTAAGAAAAATGCAAGATGGCAGTATAATTTAAATATCACATTTACTACTGTCAAACGCGCGAATAAATATGGAAAATATTGTTTCAATCTAAACAAATAGAAAATAATTATTTTAAAGAAATACGAAATACATGTCAACCAGCCTATTGAGTAGTCTAGTCTACAAATTGATCAAATCAGTTAACCAGGGGGCACTGCTAGTAAGTGTGGACTCGGAATTTGTATCACAATGAGCTACAAAACGTGTCAGTCAATAGTATATCAACATTAATGAGTTTGAAACTACCTGCTCCTATATTCTGTTGTAGTTTTTTAAATATGTCATACGGTATATCTATATATTGTAATTACATTTCGGACGACGACGCGCAAGTAAGAAAGTGGACGCTTGACTTCGAAGCAAACGGCAGAGGATGCAACCAGAAAAGCGCTAGGATGAAGAAGAAGCATTATATTTCCTGCATTTAACTCCTGAGGGATAATAAAAAATGACAGGTAGACAATTCGTTATTTTTTTGTTGCATCAAGTTTTATTAATTAGGCAATTTGTGTTCGGTTTCCCCCAGCGATATAGTAAACATGATAAAATATCAGACAGCCAGTCATAAAAATTATAATAATTCATACAGAGTTTGTTTCGGTCGGTTTAATAGCCTAATACTTGAGGAAGACTAGTCTATAAACACATGCATACCACGACGGGTAAAACCGCAGGACAACGCTAGTCCATACTAATATCATAAATGCGAAAGTCTGTCTGTCTGTCTGTCACCTCTTCACGGCTAAACTGCTGGACCGATTGTGATGAAATTTGGTAGGGATGTAGTTAACGACCTGAGGTCAAACATAGGCTTTTGGGCGCGATATAACCGAGTCCCACGCGGGGCGAAGCCGCGGGGAACAGCTAGTAATATATACAAATAACAAACAAATCCAGTGTATGAAGGCCACATGCGCGCACCAAATAGTTGTCGTAGGTGACGAAACGGTGTCAACGACTCCCTATAATAGAATAACGGATGTGAGCAGCACTAATTGTTTGTAACAAATTTCGGAAAACTAGGAGGTCAATGTGTTCAAACTTTTTTTTCTGTGAAAAAAAGTCCAAATTTATTTCGTGCACTTTTTTGATACTATTTAGTATATGAGATAGGTATTTTTATTATTTATATGACGCTTTTAGTCTTAGAAATGAATTCTTTGCTCCTTGACTTGAATAGATACTAAACAAATAGTCCAAAAAATTACAGCTAAAGAGCTAAAGATCACTATCTCTCCCGGATTTCATTTATTCTATCGTATGAATCACCTAAGTGATTTATGTCGCGTGACCAGTCGCCACTAGGCATTAGGGACCACTTACAAAGGCGATTATTTAGGGCATTTTCGTTGATGACATCGTTACCAATGATAATTTTTGAAATTGATTTTAACTACCTCAGAATTTACTGATTTAATTCAATAAGAATTTGTGGATATATTTACCTACCTTAAAATTTACTTATCGTGCCACAAAATAATAAATTACATACATAATTATTTTATCAGAAAACTTTTTTTTAAAGTTCTGTACCCAAAACATGCAAACGTAAAATTATCTACTAAACTCGACTTTCGCTTTAATTTTAAATTTTACTGGTTGTTACTAGAGGAAAGAACAAAATAAAGGAAAGTCCTATTTTCAACAAACATTTCTTTTTTCACACAAAATATGCTTTATTTGGATTTAGCATCCCTGAAGCGCGAATCCAATTAGAGCTTGACAAATATATTTTTTGAATTATTCGTACAGGTATAATCTACTTATTATTGAAGTACTATACTACCTACCTTATTCAAGTTACAAATGACTTTCCTCGCTTCTCTGCAGTCGGGGGGGTTTTGCAAATAGTACAACCTCCTTTGTATGAGATCGCTGACATTAGCAGCTTCTGCCTGCCGCCACTCGTGGTAACCATCCAACTCGGGCAGTTTTTCTTGGTCGGATAATAGGGAACTGAAAAATACTTACAATTAAGACCTTACATATAGATATAAAAATACTTACATATACGATACAGTAGAACACAAAATTGCACCAAATATTACAAACACAAGTTCAACTTTCTTTATTTACAAGATCAAATGGCGTAATGTGAAGGAGGCCTTATAGGATGTGATTGAAAAATACTGAAGAAAAGGACAAATACATACAAAAAAATAACAATGTACAGTTGTGGGCAGATAAAAGTGACCCCTCTACCTTATCTATCGCAAGTGATTAGGGAAACAGGTTTATTTGCCCCTGACTGTACACATGTGTAGATAGCTCGCGTAGTCACAATTTTTTTTTTTCATTCAATTTAGTAAATAAACAATGACACATTGTTTATTTTTTTTCTCATAACTCAATGATTATAATAACAAAACTGTACAAACTCCAGTGTTTTAACAAATATGTATTTTATAAAAGGTCTTGTACACATGTATAGATAGCTCGCGTAGTCACAATTTTTTTTTTCATTCAATTTAGTAAATATACAATGACACATTGTTTATTTTTTTTCTCATAACTCAATGATTATAATAACAAAACTGTACAAACTCCAGTGTTTTAACAAATATGTATTTTATAAAAGGTGATGATAAATGTAATAATTACCTGTAAATAAATTACGAATAATATTAACGATAACATTAAATCAACCAATGAGTTTTCAAAGAGGTATTATACACAATTAGTGTCCACTGTATATGCACAGACTTGAAAAGTGTAGGTACTAATGTGGTGTCTCTCAGGCTCATGTATTATCTTGCAACCAATAGCTATTTATACAACATCACTAATAATACCTTGTTAATTACCAGTCCTTTCAAATAATAAGAATACTTAACAATCAATACCGGTAATAACGATAACCGCTTCTCTTATGAAACTAAATCATTGTTACCAACGGATAGCCGAAAGTAAATAGTTCAATTGAAAGAGTTACCTATACCACATCCGATCATAAAACTGTCATCACAAGAAATAATTCCGAAAAACTCTGACACCAGGGTGTGTATGGTCGATTGACCGTGCCATCTACACGAAATGATGATGACAGGAAATAATTTGCAACAAAAATGTTTTGTTTGTGAATAAATACATTACACTGAATACAGTTCAGTTTGTTTAATAAGTAGCAGTGAGATTATAATATTTGCAAAACACACAGTCATTTAATCAGATAGTGCACTTATCTTTATTGGTTTATGGCACACTTTAATAAACATAATACATGCCTAATAGTAAATATTACCTATCAGATAAGATACAGTGTCAAAATAGAATCAATATAATCATGTCTTTGATTCAACATAGATTAATTGAAATGTTACCTTTTTAGGAGTGATTTCAAATGTTATATATTACCAACTGTTGCCGCTTTAAAACCCGGGGTACGCTTTTAATCATGGTCGTAGATTTGGCTCTAATGGTTATTATTATGGTGCGACTGCCTTCTGACCTCCGCAAACCTTTTTACAGGAAAATAAGAAAAAGGAATATGATCCTTGATTGTAGCCAATACAGTCTGAATATTTTTTTAGGCTGTCTAAAAAAAGGTATCTAACATTGCCGGACACAGCCTAACGACTGCCATCTAGCGATATTTAAGCATGTGTTATCTTAAGGTATCTAACTCATTGTATGAAAATAAACGCGTTCAGATCAAAACATTGATTTCATCCTGAACTCCAGAACTAAAAGCTTATGATGCCGCCGTGAAAGCGCTGAGATAAGAGAGACTATAAAAATAATCTACCAACGCAAATTTAAGTTAACAAATTAACTAAGTCGGCCGCTAGTTAAAATAACATTGTTAAGATTTATTCGATGTGGCGTGAAATTACCGTACTTAATTAGTTAACTAAACAACTTCATACATTCTACATCGTACAGTCGTAACTTTACTAATCATTTTAAAGAAATAAAGATCCCTTTTTTCCAGTGTATTTTGCGAATATTTATTAGCCTTATTAGTCATAAGGCTAATAAATACAGAACCTCTTTCTTCGACTTCATTCACAGCGTAATAAAAAAGTACCTCTCATCCTCTATCAACTTCAACTCAAAAAAGATTAAAGCATTATACAATACACAATATAAACAACTAGCTATTGCCGCGGTTTCACTCGCCCGAAATGTGTATGTACTATAATAGCTTAAAACCTTCCCCAAGAATCAAGCTATCATTTGCAGTAAGAATTATTCAAATCGGACTTCTTCTACACACACTTCTCTAGTAATAAGCGTTCAAACAAATAAACTCTTCAGCCTTATGAATTTGTATAGTAGTATATGTTACCAAGTCGAACCTGACCTAGAACCACTGTTCAATAGTTGAGATTGCACTACGATAAGGCCACCTTGAACGTAACATAGTTTTACTCTACATACTTTTTCTTTTCGTCTCCCTAAAATAGATTATAGATAACCACCGACAAAAACAATGTTTTTAAATTGTACAGAAAGAAATCTGTTTTGACGCAATGAATGAAATCAAACAAAATTATCTTCTAGAACAGAATAATGCTATGCAGAGTGAGGTTAAGTTATGTAACACACCTTTTTCGTTCGGCGACTTCGTCTAATATCGCCTGTATGGATTCTATTTTGTTGTCCTCTTTCATAACTTTGGTCAATTCATGACTAATATAATACCATAATTCCTTGGTATTTGAATGGATTCTTCTTCTAAGATTCTCATACTCCTCTGTTGGTCCATGACCACCTTCTAAGAAAAGCATTGCGGGGTCAATGTCCTTTAAGTTCCCGTTTACACTGAAATAAATGTGTATATAAGTAAATTATACTAGTCAAGTAGGAATTGAGCTAGCGCAATAAGGGTTACACGCCAGCCTTATGGAATCCTAAAAATCTATATATATAAAAGAAAGTCGTGTTAGTTACTCCACTTATAACTCAAGAACGGCTGAACCGATTTAGCTGAAAATTGTCAGGGAGGTAGTTTAGAGCCAGGAGAAGGACATAGGGTACCTTTCATCCCGGGAAGTCCACGCAGGCGAAGCCGCGGGCAAAAGCTAGTAATAAATAAATAAGGACATTTAAATTTTTATACCATAGTCCCTCCAATTTTAATATTTTATTTATATGCACATTGACTACCACTAATTAAACACTTGAATCAAATAACAATCTTTTAATTTTAATATTTGTTGTTAGAGTTGCAACATGTGTTCCTCCAATCATAATCCTAATCCTAACTATCCTAATCCTAACTAATATTATAAATGCGAAAGTGAGTTATATTTTTTTTGTTTGTTACCTCTTCACATCCTATCTATCTACTGAACCAACTATTCCTGAAATTTCACATACACATAGCTAGGAATATTAAGAAGGACATAGGATACCTTTCATCCTGGGAAAACTGTTCCCGAGAGAATCTCACGCAGGTGAAGCCGCGGGAAGCGAAAGCTAGTTCATGATACAGACAAAAGGACATACAGACTGTAGGAGTTAGTAATAAGATCCCAACTATTGGTATGAAACAGTACCAAGATGGTTCAGTAAAGAACAACTACTAAGTCAGATTTCAAAGTAAAGACATCAAAAATCTTACCCAGATGACTTCCTTATTTGTGAAATGAGATTGCTGTGTTTTTGTCTGAGTGTCTCTAGCTGTGACGACACTCTTCTCAACCTGTCTTGAAATTCTAGAACTTCGTCTGAGCTTCCATTGCATCTGAAAAAATTACTTATTTATTTAAAATGCAGTATTAACAATAGACTTATGAATTATAAATTTTTAAGCAAAAAATATATGCGTACGCAATGAGTACATGTTTATGAGAAGGATATGTTGCTTTTTTATGGCTGGAAACAGAATTATCAAAGAAGCTTCATATATAGATAGGGTATGACCACAGAATAGATAAATGACCCAGCTGATTTTAAGTATTATATTTCATCCAATTGTTTTTGGGATGGTCTTTACAATATGGAGATGCCAAACTCACTACATGTACATTTGCTATTTGTGCCAATAGAAAAATTATACACATAACTTTTTTCCTATCATTTGGTATCCCTATATCCCACTTAACCGGTAACTGCGATATAGAGATACTAATAATGGTCACTGTGACTGTTTTTGACCCTTTACCTGAGTGGTGATATTACAAAATAGGTGACTCCAATCCATATGATCAGTAACACTACAGCAACCCTCTTCCATTTTGCCAAGTACATCATAAAATAATCATTGAATGTCATATGACCATTGGAATACTTCATGATAAGTTTATCATTGTTTGAATTGTCGTAATTACAGCTCAGATACCTGGAACAATTCAAATTCATTTTGTTGTAATCATTGTAAATGTACAATTGATGGTTGATCATGAATATTCATTTTTTTTTGTTCCACTTAACCTTGACTTGGCTCAGTAACTACACTGATAACCATACTAATATTATAAATATGCATGTATTTAACTCTGCCTATACCTTTCCACACCTAAACTAACAACTGATTTTCCACAGTGTCTTGGAAAAGAACATTTAAATATTTTTGAAAATAACAGTTGAAAAAAATATACAAGCTGTTGCCTGTGGCTCCGCCTGCCAGGTACTCAGTTGTACTCGGTTATATACCAAAAAGTAGCATAGTATAGTACATAAAGTACATATGTTTGACCCCTGGTCTCAAACTATATCCATACTAAATTTACTCAAAATTGGTTCAGCTGTTTAGCTGTGAAAACGTAACAGACAGACTTTCATATTTATAATATTAGTATGGAATTAAAAATTTAGAAAGAACTATCTATATATATAAAAATGAAACCTGTTTTCCGTTGTCACGACATAGCATAAAAACGGCTTGACCGATTTAGCTGATTTTTTTTTTCTAGTTTTCTAATACTCTGTACAAGGTTCTTACGGAAAAAATATTAAGATAATCAAATTTACGCTAAGGCGGTACGAAGTTCGCCGGGTCAGCTAGTTTAAAATAAATAGGAATAAACTCTTTGTTGGAACAAAAATATCAAGTAAAAGAAACAATGTAGGTAAGTTATTTCTTAAATTTCTGAAAGTACTGTTTGTAAACACTGAGTACCATGAAACTGAGAAAACAATAGGAGCATTTCAAACATCAGAAGTGGATGCAAAAATATTTTTTGACTAATAAATTCTTTAAATTTCTTGTAATCAATGCTATCATGAAATGTACTTGGGAGGCAGATAAATGTTACTCCCCTAGGGTTAGATACATATTTTTTAATCCAGATCTTTGCGGATATAATAAAGCTGAAGAGTTTGTTTGTAAATGCTTATAACTTTAGAACTATTGGTTGGATTTGAGAAATTCTTTCAGCATTGGATAGCCTGATTCTTGGAGAAGATTATAGGATATACACAAAGGCGAGTGAAACAGCGGGGAACAGCTAGCTGGTTTATAAATATTCCCTAAAACCACAAGCATGATGATGATGTTTCACCTGACTTTTAAAGTGATGAGAAAATTTTATTTTCTCCAACAAACAACTGATCATTTAAATAAGTTTATAAATACCTTTACTGTAAGTTTGACAAAACTAATTATAAACTAAAGGGTATTTTGCTTGTTTATTTAACATACTCTACCAATATGAATAAAGTTGATATTATACCTCTTTTATTATTATACATACTGTTTATGTTTCTCAACTAAATTAATGGTTGTCAACCGACCCTAAACACCTTGCCTTCATGTTAAATATTGAGGGTGGACTTACAGGATATTAAAAAGTAAAATTATAATACAATGACATCTAGTTATTGGTTTTACTGTGAGAGATCACACTTGAATGTTTGTGTTAACCAGTTTGTGTCTGAAAACACTTTAGAATTTAGTACATAAGAAGCCCAAATTTCGCATATACATACATAGGTAGTTAGAAGTATTAAGGACAAGGTAGGTAGGTATCTTTCATATTTTTATTCCATCGCTGTTCCAGAGGGAAACTCACGCGGGTGAAGCCGCGGGTAGTATAATAAATTAAACTATTATAAATTCTGTGCCGCCGGCAAAAGCTAGTATCCCTCTATAATGAGAAATGAAGGAAGGAAAGACAGCGGATGGTCGGCTAAAGCAGATCAAAAAAATATATATTGTGAATAAATATGCACAAAATTACAATACGTAGATACTAAGTACAGTATGTATGCATCAATTTTGTTTTCTATCTCAACAAATCGAAGAGGAATAAATAGACAGAATTACAAAAAAATTAAACAAACATTTTTAGCACAAAATGAAGAATCATATCGTATTCACTCAGGACTCACCGTGATAGTTTTAATTTGATGTAAAAACCAGGTAATTTTTATTAGGAATCAACTAAATTGCAACTAAATATGTAACGACACTCAAATCAAATAAAAATATTGGAAAATATGAGCACTATACACAGGGAACGCACAACACGACTTATTTGCTTCGTATTCTATCTATAACACAAAAAAAAAAAAACCAAAAACACTTGAGTCCTTCCTTGATGGTACACCCATATTCTCAAACGTTTCCTCAAACTCGACTCATCCTCACTCGATCTCAATGATATTCACACCCATATTCTCAAACGTTTCCTCATAGGTCTCCTCCACTCAACCTCATTCGAGGACGCCTCAAGGAAGTCCTCCAACTTTCCTTGAAAACGGTATTCTTAATTGTTTCCTTGAGCAAACTCCAGTGAGGATGACACCCATATTCTCAAACGTTTCCTCATAGGTCGCCTCCACTCAACCTCATTCGAGGACGTCTCAAGGAAGTCCTCCAACTTTCCTTGAAAACGGTATTCTTGTTTGTTTTCTTGAGGAAACTCCAGTGAGGATGACACCCATATTCTCAAACGTTTCCTCATAGGTCGCCTCCACTCAACCTCATTCGAGGATGCCTCAAGGAATTCCTCCAAATTTCCTTGAAAACGGTATTCTTGTTTGTTTTCTTGAGGAAACTCCAGTGAGGATGACACCCATATTCTCAAACGTTTCCTCAAACTCCACTCATCCTCACTCGACCTCAATGGTATTCATAGTTGACACTAGCTTCCTCACCTTAAGGAAATTACTCAATGGAGGTGAGGAACGAACTGTCAAATATATGGTTGGTCGAGAGGTACCTTAAGGAAGCCTCGAACGTTTCGTTTAACGAAAAGTAGGTACTTTTATTGAGGACCAGTTTCAAAAGAACTTGTACCCACTGTAATAATTTGTTAGTGTATTAAGTATTTTGTTGTTTTCTAATAAATCTATACCAGTAAGCTAAAATTGAAAAATAAACTTGGCAAAAACTCTCTTTACGTCAAAAAGTTAAGCGGTTTACCAACATACAGAAATGTAACGGAACGACATTCCTTGACTCACACTCATATTCTCAAACGTTTCCGCATAGGTCGCCTCCACTCAACCTCATTCGAGGACGCCTCAAGGAAGTCCTCCAACTTTCCTTGAAAACGGTATTCTTAATTGTTTCCTTGAGCAAACTCCAGTGAGGATGAGTCAAGGAATGACGTTCCGTTTCATTTCTGTATGTTGGTAAACCGATTAACTTTTTGACCTAAAGAGAGTTTTTGACATCTTTTCTTTTTCAATTTTAGCTTACTGGCAAAGATTTATTATAAAACAACAAAATACTTACACAAAGAACTTATTACAGTGTGTACAAGTTCTTTTAAATCTGGTCCTCAATAAAAGCACCTACTTTTTGTTAAACGAAACGTTCGAGGCTTCCTTAAGGTATCTCTTTACCAACGTTATATTTTGATAGTTCGTTCCTCACCTCCATTGAGTAATTTCCTTAAGGTGAGGAAGCTAGTGTCAACTATGAATACCATTGAGGTCGTGTGAGAATGAGTAGAGTTTGAGGAAACGTTTGAGAATATGGGTGTCATCCTCACTGGAGTTTCCTCAAGGAAACAATTAAGAATACCGTTTTCAAGGAAAGTTGGAGGAATTCCTTGAGGCGTCCTCGAATGAGGTTGAGTGGAGGCGACCTATGAGGAAACGTTTGAGAATATGGGTGTGTGTCAAGGAATGACGTCCCGTTTCATTTCTGTATGTTGGTAAACCGCTTAACTTTTTGACGTTAAGAGATTTTTTGACTAGTTTCATTTACAATTTTAGCTTACTGGCATAGATTTATTATAAAACAGCAAGATACTTAATACACAAAGATTTTTTATAGAAGGTACATGTTTTTTTAAATCTGGCCCTCAATAAAAACACCTACGTTTCGTTAAACGAAACGTTCGAGGCTTCCTTAAGGTACCTCTCGACCAACCTTATATTTTGACAGTTCGTTCCTTACCTCCATTGAGTTATTTCCTTAAGGTGAGGAAGCTAGTGTCAACTATGAATATCATTGAGGTCGAGTGAGGATGAGTGGAGTTTGAGGAAATGTTTGAGAATATGGGTGTCACACCCATATTTTTAAACGTTGCCTCATAGGTCGCCTCCATTTAACCTCATTCGAGGACGCCTCAAGGAAGTCCTCCAACTTTCCTTGAAAACGGTATTCTTAATTGTTTCCTTGAGGAAACTCCGATGAGGATGAGTCAAGGAATGACGTCCCGTTTCATTTCTGTATGTTGGTAAACCGTTTAACTTTTTGACGTAAAGAGAGTTTTTGACAGTTTCTTTTCCAATTTTAGCTAACTAGCATAGATTTATTACAAAACAACAAAATACTTAAATACACAAAGAACTTATTATAGTAGGTACAAATTCCTTTAAATCTGGTCCTCAATAAAAGCACCTACCTTTCGTTAAACGAAACGTTCGAGGCTTCCTTATATTTTGACAGTTCGTTCCTCACCTCCATTGAGTAATTTCCTTAAGGTGAGTAAGCTAGTGTCAACTATGAATACCATTGAGGTCGAGTGAGGATGAGTGGAGTTTGAGGAAACGTTTAAGAATATGGGTGTGAGAATGAGTCAAGGAATGACGTCCCGTTTCATTTCTGTATGTTGGTACACCGCTAACTTTTTGACGGAAAGTCACACCCATATTCTTAAACGTTGCCTCATAGGTCTCCTCCACTCAACCTCATTCGAAGACGCCCAAAGAAAGTTCTCCAACTTTCCTTGAAAACGGTATTCTTAATTGTTTCCTTGAGCAAACTCCAGTGAGGGTGAGTCAAGGAATGACGCTCCGTTTCATTTCTGTATGTTGGTAAACCGCTTTACTTTTTGACGTAAAGAGAGTTTTTGCCAAAGTTTCTTTTTCAATTTTAGCTTACTGGCATAGATTAATTTTAAAACAATAAAATACTTAATACACAAAGAACTTATTACAGTGGGTACGAGTTCTTTTAAATCTGGTCCTCAATAAAAGTACCTACTTTTCGTTAAACGAAACGTTCGAGGCTTTCTTAAGGTACCTCTTGACCAACCTTATATTTTGACAGTTCGTTCCTCACCTCCATTGAATAATTTCCTTAAGGTGAGAAAGCTAGTGTCAACTATGAATACCATTGAGGTCGAGTGAGGATGAGTGGAGTTTGAGGAAACGTTTGAGAATATGGGTGTTAGTTTTTGACAGTTTGTTTTTCAATTTTAGCTTACTGGCATAGGTTTATTATAAAACAACAAAATACTTAATACACAAAGAACTTATTAAAGTAGATACAAGTTCTTTTAAATCTGGTCCTCACTGGAGTTTCCTCAAGGAAGCAATCAAGAATACCAATTTCAAGGAAATTGAGTCGAGGCGACCTATGAGGAAACGTATGAGAATATGGGTGCTCACTACCACAAACTAAATAGAGATACTACCTCACTACCTCAATGAGGTAACCTTTACCTATAGTTCAATTTCTTTGCTCACTACACTAGTCCGTCCATCCGCGGCGTCCGGTCCGGACTCCAGTCCGCCTTCAGTGCCACTTAGTAGTAACCCCCTTGGCCATTCTTTGTGCTTTTCTTTCACGGACCACGGGCCACGCACAGGGGGGTTACTACCGTCTCTTAAAATCATGCGTTCCAGTGAGTAAGCGAGACAGCGCGATACAAGATGTAATGCGGCATCCATCCGGCACCAAGCCGAATCCGGCAAGTAGCCGGCTATAGTGCGTGTTCGCTCTAATGTGTTGGGTGTTTGGTGGGTGTGGAAATTGACGTTTGTCGTTGTCACTTTGTCTTTGCTTATCTGTGGTACTGTGCTTGTCATTTTTCTTGCTTCTTTTGTTGTTCTAGTTTTCGCTCTTTTCTTTCGCGCCGGTAGAACGTGATTAACTGATAAAATTCGTTTTCACTTCACAAAAAGGTACTGAAAAAGAACAAAATGCCCAAGAAACAACCTAAGAACGCATTTTATTTCTATATGTTGAATTTTAAGGAGGAACAGAAGAAAAAGGGAATTCATTACGGTAACATGGCAGAAGTTGCTGATGCTGCTGGTCCGTTATGGAGGGTAATAAATAATATTATTTTCAATGTTTTTTTTATAAATTATGTGTAAGTATAGTTTATGTACCTACTTTTGTTGCTTTATTTGTAAAGGTATTATTATTTAAAATTTAAATTAATTTAAAATTGAAGTGAAAGTGTAGGGGTGTTTATGTGCAAACAGCTATAGCTAGACAGCTTGGAAACATGGCATGCACAAGGGTTTTCGTGATTGTTGGGTTAGAGTATACGAAAGGGAGCTCAAGACTTGGGACTTAAAAAATTTTTCGGAGTGATTTCGCTTGTCATATTGACACCCATTTTTTATTGCCCCATGTCGTAGACAACATTATTAGCATCACTTTTGGTCATGTGAAGATTTTTCGTGCGACGCTTATTTTCCGAGTTTTTCCGTATTTTCGATTTCGGCGACTCAAAAAGGGGTGAGGGGATGGCGGCATTTTTCACAAATCCGACTTTATGGAGGGTCATAGGTTAGGTTATGGTTATCTTGCGACCCCCAAAATAAGCGAGCGAGCGAAGCGAGCGAGCTTCGACTTGCGCACCCTTTGCGACACTCTGACCGATTGTTGTCCTTACTGCTACTTACACAACCCCAATCTGTCCGAGTCAGTATCCCAATATATTTCCAATCTCTAAATCCATAAAAAACTGATGTTACCTTAGCTTAAAAATGCTTCCGATGGGCAGCAGCTTTGGAAGTATAATGAGACACTGAAACTACGCCGCCTGTCAAGAGTGGTACTGCTTGTGTCTTAAATAATGATGATGAAGGTTCAGAACGTCCTACCACTACCCTTCCTCCAACTTCATTATTGGTTTTAACTTCATGCTAGGCAATTATGTAATACAAATTGATGCAATTTAAATTTTACTATCAACATACTCTAAAAACTTAATTCTTTAGTTTTTAAACAACAATAGATCCCATAAACGTTTTGTGGTCTCATGAGAATGTTAAAAGTTAACAAGAGAGAGTTAAGGCCTCATCATTGTAGTCTTGAATTTTATCAAAACTGACTAAAACTACATTAATTATTTAACATTGTGAATTTGCTTATTGAAAAAATCAATTACAAATATTTAAAAAAGAAATCAAATATGTATAAGTTTCTTTTATGGAATTATCAGGATGCTCCTCAACCAGTCAGAGCGAAATTTGAAGCAATTTCTAAGAGGGAAAAGGAGAGAAACAATATCCCAACAAAAAAGTTTACATCAACTGGGCAGTCATTGGCAGAAATTGAACAGCTAGAAAAAGAGGCAAAAGAGGCAGAGGATGTGGAGAGGCGAGACATTAAGAACTTGGTCAAGTTGAAGAGTTTTAACAAAGGTAAAGTAAATATATTATACTACGGCGGTGTTACTTGTGGTTTATCTTACACAGCAGCTCCAAAAGATTTTCAACCAAACCTGTGGGAATCGCATACTTTTCAAGATTATAAGTACCCTTTGTACTAATCAAAGGTATCAGCTACCTCCATGCAAAATTTCATGAAAATTTACCCAGCCGTTTTGGCGAGAGAACATAAAAAACATACGAACAAACTTTGTCATACCTACTATTAGGATTATTTTTTATTACTAAAAATTTTTTTTTTTATATAATAATTTTAAAGTCTTTCAAGAACAAGAGCCACGCTGTAGGTATATAAGATGTAAAAAAAAATTTTGAGATTTAATCACACATCAATAATTAATTATACAATATACAATACTTGACAATAAAACCTAACAATCTACTGCCCATGGCCTTATATGTGTTTAATTTTAAAGAAATAGGTAGTGGGGTATTATCTAAATATAGGCAGATAAAATCATGTTACAAATTTTTTTAATTTCAGCTATACTTTGGGAAGATTTCTACTTGATGGATGTAAACTATTACTGCAAAACTGGTGGTCAGTACCTCATTGGAGAGTTTGCTGTGCTGAGGTTCAACCTGCGTGATGGAATCAAAGAACATTATCATGAAAACATCAATCCTGGTAAGTTCCTTACTCTGTTTTGGCTGAATGGTCTCTTTTATGTCATTTTTTAATTAACACAAAAATATTCATATTAAATTAAATGAAAAAATCATTCTTTTTGTCCTCTCGATCCTCGCATCAAGACCTGTTATTTGCTTCAGTTATTTATTTTTAATTATCTTCCTGATTCTGAACATATTTGCCACTGCTGTTTCTTAGATTTCGCTTAAGAACCTTTGGCTTGCTTTTATCACCGTCCTAGATGGGTCAACCATGGTGGTATTTATTTATTTATTTAGTATTTGGGAAACAAACAATTGCATGATACATATATATAAAGAAAGTTATATAACACAAAAACCACAAACACAATAAAAAGTTGTGAAAGGCAATAAAAAAATATATGTTTCAAAGTGGTTTGGGATGTAAAACTACAAATTTGATTTGGTACTGCAGTCAGGTCTCTTTTTTCACCTTAAAAAAGAGTTTGTTTCTGTGGTCCACTATTGTGTGAGGAAAAATATGACCAGGACCCCTCCAACCTGGCAACCTGTAACGCAGGAAATGGCAAACTACTGTGCCAACCCCATATATGAAAGTGTGATAAGGTAAAAGAAAAGAAGATCTACTAGATCCATTATACCACAAAGGTCGTCTGAAGCTAATAGGTCCAATAATTCGATAGTAGTGATCATATAACTTACTAGCTTTTGCTCGCGGCTTCGCCCGCGTGCATTTCCCTCGGGAACAATGCGCTTTCCCGGGAAAAAAGGTACCCTGTGTCCTTCTCAATACTTCCAACTGTGTGTATGCAAAATTTCAAGAAGATTGGTTCAGTAGATAGAGATGAAAGTTCAAACAAATAGTTTTGTAGGGATAAGGACCATTTTGTCATTTTATGTACGGACATTGTTATACTTTCAGGGGTTATACCGACGGGATACGCATTCGACGTAAAGGTCGGCAGTCAAGAGTATGGCATGGAAATGCCTGATGAAGACCCAGAAAAACGAAGCAATTACATACAGATCCTCGCGTACATCATTGATTACTTAAAGCAGAAAAATCGAGAGGACCAGCAAGAGGTCCAGTCTGACTCCAATAAGGACTTGCCCATTTTGTTTACTATGCAGGATAAAGTCGAGCCAGTACACGATTTTATTAAACAAATGTGCTTCCGAGCAAGTAAGTGTTGTTTATTTAATAATTTAAGGTTGAAAATATTTATTAGACTAATGAACCACATACTTATATAGTGGACCCAGTGCTCAAAAAAACCAGCTGACACCAAGTTTGCAACTACAAAAAAAAGGTATAACAAAAGAGACCGAACCTCAATTATTTTAAAATTAACAAAGTTAATATTCACGAAGTAGGTATATGACGTTAAAATCACTTCCACATGAATCTAGATGAAAGTTTGTATGGAATGGAAGTTGCAATAAACTGCCATCACAACCAAGAATATCTTGAATAACAAAAAAATCTATTTCTAGATACGAAAGTACTTGTGTTCAAAGTGGAATAAAATTAAAACAAAAGTAGTAACATTTACTGAATAATTTACTACAGACAAAAAAAAATTTTTTTTAATTACAAGTTTTTTCCAATTTTTTATTTATGACTAAAATGTCCAGACTTTTATAAAAGTATTTGCCTTTAAGTTAGGATTTTACTTTGTGGTAACCCTAAAAAGAGGCCTAATGTTTTTTTGCTATATTTCTTAGGGCCGATTTTTGATTTTGATAAACAGTCAGATAGGATTTATTCCATAGATAACAAAAAAAGCTATTGTTCAATAGTCAGATAAGCTTTATTCGACGAATAACTAACTTATCCGGGGAACAAAGTTATCTGACCCTCTAACCGACTAATAAACCCTTATTCTTTCGGTAACCGACCTAACAGTACGTTTAAATTGCTAATTTTGAGGTTAGTTTTCGTTTTTGCAAGTGTACCTACTTAGAATGGACATTTTCGATAGTATTGACGACATTGCGATTGAGGAAGAAATCATAATAAACGAGTACATACATCCTAGTTTCAGAAAAGAGAGAGTTGTAAGAGCGATGGTCGATCACTAGCATTTGGAGCTCGACAGAATTTCATCGTCGATTCAGACTTACAAAAGAATAAGTGCAATATTTAATTTGCTGTGTTTTATAAAAGACAAAATCGAGAACAAAACACAAAGAAATCAATGTATTCCGCCCATGTTACTACTCATTACATTGACTCTTTGCCACCGGGAATTTCTACATCCCTGTGGGGGTGATTTTAGAGTCATTCACAATTCCACAATATGCCGTGTCATAAAAAAATGCACCGATGCTATCGCATATTTGAGGCAAACCTTTGTCAATTTACCAAGAAGCGAAGAAGAGATAAAATTATCTTTTTTTGGTTTCTATTTCAATAAAACAAGATTTTAATTAAAAATAACACGTAAAACAACAAATCATCACAGCATTTACGGCGCGTACACAGTCAGTGAAATAACCTCGAAATAAATCTAAAATAACATGATGCTTGTTTCTTTGACATTAGCAGCAAGCAAAATAGCCCGTCCTGTTCTAACATACGTCTATTCTGTATACTTTATTTCACCTACCTGAAGTTAGCTGTAACACAGACAAGATAATCGGATAGATAGTTGTTTGGAGAATAAATGTGAATTGAAAAATTCACAACAACATAACCGAAGAATAAAGAGTCTAATAACTTTATTCTTCGAATAACTATTGCTTTGTTTATCTGAGGTTTGAAAAATCGGCCCTTAGTTTAGTTTCATTAGTTCTCAAGCATATAGTTGTAGTACAGTATCTACTACAACGAACAAGGATTTTGTTTCTTAAATGATTATTGATGTCAATGTACAAAATGCTCCAAATCCATAACAACATTACTATTCCTCATTACAGCTGAGGACTATGACATATTCCGCGTGTACCGGCTGGACTTGCTGCTATTCCATCTGGCCAATGCTCTCTCTACGGCTAAAGACGACGGGCTGCCAAAGGAGTCGTTGGCTCAGGCTCATTTAAAGCAGGACGCATTCAAGTATACACCTGGGATTGGTTGTGAGGTATGTATTATCACTAACAGTAGACTTTTGTGCAAACCGAGTGACTACAACTTCACGGCTAAACCACTTAAGGATTTAGATAAAAATTGATATAAAAACCGTTAAGGACCAGGTGTCAAACAGGCTACTTTTGGGCGCTATATAACTGAGTCCAACGCAGCTAGTACGATATAACTATGACTTGCTCTATCAAATAAAAATGTCTGTAAACGGCGGTGGGCTAAATGAACAAAAGTACAAAAACGTTAGAAGCATGCCACGCTTCGGGCTAAAATGCGCGCGGTTATCTTGGTCGTGGTGTCGCGCTTAGTCACTAGTACATTTGTTTAAAGAAAGAAAGATATAAAAATTTTGATATCACACAAAAACACAATGGAAAAAGCGATTCAATAACATTTAATAAAATGAACAAATATTTACTTAGCTCACCGCAGCATCATTATCAGCTGTCTATAGTCCAGCAGTGGGTTATAGACAGTTGATGATGATGATTAAGATCATGATCCCCCCCCTCCCCCAGCACCACGAGTCAGTGGACAAGTCAGTGGAGTGCGCGAAGTCCCGCGTGACCCGCTGGGCGTACTCGCTGCTGGACCGCGCGCTGCTGGCCACCGGCATCGAGCCGCTGCCGGGCCGGCACGTGCCCTACGACTACCACATGGAGGTCAGTGCACTCTTCTTCTATTAAAAAAAAAAAAAAAATTTTCGTGTCGATGGTTTCTTTTTTTGTCAGCCAGCAGCAGAGGCAGAGGAGCTCGATAGCCTAGCGAGACGCGTTTTAGGGTTCCTGGCCATGCTTTGATGATCCCGGAGCTGGATAGCCTAGCGAGACGTGCGTGTAGGGTTCCTGGCCATGCTTTGATGATCCTGGTTAAATAGCTATCTATAGATGGCAGTCGTTAGGCTATGTCAGATGCCTATATGCAACCTTAAAAATCTGTCAGTGTTGGCCACTAATACACCTAGGTGAGGTACCTATTGGTCTGGTTTCCATTTTAATAGGGTTAAGGTGATACCTCGGTGAACACTAGCGCCACCGTCATTTAAAAATCATTACTCACTGAAAACACAAGTTAGCAAAAGTCCCTCTGCTGTGATAATGGTTCTGGATCTGAAGTTAATTTTAAACATATTAAATTATAATTCCCTATAGTTGTAGTACAGTACAAATTGCATTATTGCTTAAAACGTCCACTTTTAGCAGTTTTGCAATTTGTAACTATATGGAACTATAATTTAAATTATTAGACAGAAGCTTTATTAAGCACTGTATAAAGCAGTATGTCAAAAGGTGTAAAAATCTAAATTTTCCAACATAAGTTTAAATGTTGTTAATTTTGTTACTAACTCTATCTTCGTACGCGTAAATTTCCCTCGGCAATAATGCTTTTTCCCGGGGCGAAAGGTACCCTTTGTCCTACTCAGTTCTTATAAATTATGTATGTGTATGCGAAAACTAATATTACAAATGGAAAGGTTTAATTGTTTGTTTGCATCCATACTAATATTATAAATGCGAAAGTCTGTCTGTCTGTCTGTCTGTCTGTCTGTCTGTCACCTCTTCACGGCTAAACTGCTGGACCGATTGTGATGAAATTTGGTAGGGATGTAGTTAACGACCTGAGGTCAAACATAGGCTACTTTTGGGCGCGATATAACCGAGTACCACGCGGGGCGAAGCCGCGGGGAACAGCTAGTAATATATAAAACACTAGCTGCCCGGTACGTGTTTCACTACGTTTAAAGTGAAATAACAAAAAAATTAAGAACCGCTCGACCGATTTTGTACAAACTTCACGTAAACCATCTATCTACTAAATAGTCCGTGATCCGAACAAAGCCTAAACATTTGGTTTAGATAGACGTATCCGTTCTTGAGTCATAAAATTACAACTAATTTTTTATATATTGATACTCAAAAGTTCAATAAAGATGAAAGTAGGTAGATACGATACGCATATACCGCTTCATTTTTAAAAATAAACAAAATTTTTACTAAATCAGGAAACCTCTTAACGAAAATCGGTTTTGTCCTTTGTAATCTTATCGATAATCAAGACGTGAAATAACATGGCAATATTTAAGTAAAACGGGCTTAATACAAGTGTGTTATGTTTTAAGAATAAAGGCGGGTAGAATTTATTTTACCAACGAAATTCTTATCCTATATAATATTTGTAAAAATATTTGTACTCGTGTTGTCGAAAACGGCATTAACGATTTCTTTGAAATTTTTAACATAAGTTCTTACATAGTCAAAAAGATAATCTAGCTAGGTTTCATGTCTAGGAAAAATCATTTTTCCTACCCATATTTTCACGCAAAAAGGTTTTCTGCATAAAACGAGCGAAGCTCGGTCGCCCAGGTACCTACTTTCTTATAAAATGGTGCTTCCCCTAGGTCCCTATCCATGTTAAATTTAAATCAGTTCAGCGCGGGATTAAACCTGAAGCGGCAATAGACAGACATATAGTTACCTACTTTTACTTACTTAACAGTAAGTAAAAGTAGGTAATATCCTAAAAATATATATAACATAGTAAATTGGCCAAGTTCGAGACGGACCCACGCCCTGAGACTTACATACCACCACACAATACTAAAAGACTGCCCTAATTAATAAATCATTGCCCAGACCTTTTTACACGACGTTACAAATTATTGAGATAATCAAAAACTGTTCTAGGAACATCCATATCATTTAAGACCTATCCAACGAGACCACACAAAACTATGTTTAAAAAAGAAATCATCCCTCAGGTAACATGGATGAAGTGCTACCCTTTATAATTTTATTTTTTCAAAATCATACTGCACAATTTTGTAGCGATTCATTGAATACATCTATCTTCTAAATTTCAACCTTATAACATAGTCTCCGCATAATATGACATACGGACATGACGAATCTATAGAGGTCCGTTTTTGCTATTTGGCTATGGAACCCTAAAAATCGGCAATATAAACGGAACGAGTTAGATTGGCATTTATTATATTAGAAGAAAGTAACTGCAAGGATATGTAGGTAGTGCTATATATATGCGAATAAAGGCATTTATAAAGTATGCCATGGTACCTTCTAGATTTTACAAGAACCAAGAGTGGGTAGATCAACATTCAACATTAACATTTAAGATGAGAAATTACTTATGTGATCACTATGAGATTTTGTTTGGGGCCGTAGAAATATTGAAGTTAGATAGTTTCTATTATTCAAATGTAAAAGAAAATTTGGATGAACAATAAGTATTCTTCCGGTATTCAAATATATCAAAGACAGGCAAAGCAGGAAAGCGGACCTTGGGCTGCGAAGTAATCATCTGAGGACGCGACCGGGAAAGCGCTAAGATGACAGAAAAAGATGGGTCATTAGCTTTTCTTGTAATAGCTGTAAGTCTTTCCAAAATTAAATTAATTAATTAACCCGTGTGGTCTCCGGCCCTGGAGTGCTATTTTTGAGATGTATGACTCACCCAAAAACGGTGAGTCGGAACGATTATCGTTCGAGTAACCGGTAATGTCGCATGAAAATCATTCGATAACGAACGATAATCATTCGACTCACCGGTTTTGGGTGAGTCATACGAGTACATCTCAAAAATAGCACCCCTGTTCTCCCGTTATTAAGTAAGAGATGACTAAAGGAATAACAATCTGAATTTAATTACACTGTGTCCGACCGGTGGCGCATTTCGCCAGCGACATATTACCAATGATGGTTGACGTTAAGCTGGCGTGCAACCAAGATAACACATAAAAATTAAAACTATTTTCTCTTGTCTGATCTAAACAGAAGAAAAGAAGAATTAGGAGTTTATACATTTTTTACAACGCTTTGGTTATCTGTTATCTATCAGTTTGTTTGTTTGTTTAGAGGCCTTACTTTAGAACTACAACTGATCGAATGTAATAAAATATTTCTGCATATGATGCACCACAGACGTTGCGAAACTAACAAACACAGCTGTGAAATTGTTTGAATAAATAAACTGTTTTAGATAGAAATGTAAAGAGATTATTTGCACACCGTTTTAGTTTCATGTGGCTCATACATATTGCGTTAATCTACCCGCAAAAAAAAAACGTGGTATTTTTACGCGCTCTTACTAAGAAGGTGATACACACATATATTTTTATCATCCGTATATATTTAACTAGCTATACCCCGCGGTTTCACTCGCCCCTGGTGTGTATGTACTATAGCCTATAACCTTCCCCAAGAATCATGCTATCATATGCAGAAAGAATTTTTCAAATCCGACCAGTAGTTCCCAAGTTTTAAGCGTTCAAACAAACAAACTCTTCAGCTTTATAATATTAGTATAGATTATTTATAGGCCCACAAGGCGTGTTATCTTATTTTAATGCCTGCTAGTTTGTAGCCATCACTTAAGTTCTTTAACAGTACGAGTATCATGCGGGCAGGTGATTCAAGCCTGCAATGTTTTAAGACAGGAACAACTTGACAGATTAAGTTTCCCGTATAATCCCCAGATGATTATTATTAATTATAATTATATTATAAAATAAGAACCAGTGTAAATTTCATCAATATTGGTTAAGTAAATTTATATCAAAACATTTTACATATACCAAAACAGTTGTTGAATAAGTTTGTGTTTAAGTCGGTTCAACTTTTTTTTTTGTATAAGTCCACCATCCATACTTCCATACTAATCCATACTAATATTATAAATGTGAAAGTCTGTCTGTCTGTCTGTCTGTCTGTCTGTCTGTCTGTCATCTCTTCACGGCTAAACGGATGGACCGATTGGGATGAAATTTGGTAGGGATGTAGTTAACGACCTGAGGTCAAACATAGGCTACTTTTGGGCGCGATATAACCGAGTCCCACGCGGGCGGAGCCGCGGGGAACAGCTAGTTTAATTATATTTTATCAATACATATGTGAAATAAATCCGTAATACCTACTATATTTTAGCAAAATAAAGACATTACAAACAAACTTTAACTTGACGTCCAACGTATTTATATAATTTCGTATCAGTGTACTTATCTATGACATTCAGAAATAAATCTATGGTCAAAACCGAAATTCGAAACGGTTTATTCAATTTCAAAGACAGTCAAAGTAGGGATAGCCACCGCCAATCACGCGCTTTAGTTGAATTCTGTATAATTTTCAAAAATGGCAGAAGTTGATCACGTTATTTTAACATTAATAGATAAGATTATTAAATACACTGAAGCGCTAAAGGAAATGGTGAAAATTTTAAAAGAAAGAATTACTGAGCAACACGCGTTAGTTATATCACAATCTGAAGAGATTCAACTATTGAAGTTTGCGGTGGGTACTACGATACAAAAGCCGAGCGGTGCCGACGACTCAAGAGTAGGAATAAAACATGCTATTCAGTTATATTTGGAGAAACGAGGCTTGGTCGACGTCAAAGAAATAGATAAAGAACTAGAAGATCTGATCACAGCCAAATATGGAAAAGTGGATGAACTACATACAATGTTCGCAGACACAAAACATTCAGATTGGCATTCGTGCTAAACCCAAGAGAAATTGTGCCTAATGTAAGTAAACAAACCTCTCTTTTGTACGTTTATATTTTTTTTACTCTGTACCTATAGATTTTAAAATCATATACTGAAGTGATTACGATGAAAATTGAAGTTGTTTTTAACCTTGACACTTAATACTATTAAGTATTCTGTGACTTAACACTTGACTACCAAACCGTTTGATAGATGTTTTGTACATAGATATAACTTGAAAAAAATATTTTTGGTTAGATGGTATGTCATATGAAAAACTTTTTTATCGGTCTAGTAGATCCAGAGGTAAAAGCGTTTAAACAAACAAATTATTTAGCTTTATATATGATCACATTCGGAACAATGACATATTAGTTTACCACCACTGTTGTATTTATTTATTACTTATATTATTATGCTTTTTAGTGAAAAATGGTTTAAATTATTGAAATACCTTTATTTTGCTTTATGTTGCCCTCAGTACGTTAGTACTATAATTTTATTCTGTGCCGTGGAAATCTTACAATCATGGTATCGTACTTTTAGTCACGTGACTAGGGATTGCAATCCGGAAAAACGGATCCGGTAATCCGGCGGATCCGGAATCATTTAATGGTTACCGGATCCGGTACCAATATACCGGATCCGAAGACCGGATCCGGTACTTATATTTTTTTATAATTATTACTGAAAATAATTATTTATCGTAAGTTATACGGCCGGACTGAAAATGACGCCGGATTGCAATCCCTACACGTGACTCTTAAACATTTCGTTAAATTTAAATTGTCCTCATCCCAACGTGTTTCCCAGTTGCGTCCCAGTCACAGCTTACGCTTTTCCCAGTGTCACAACAGGGTACGGTTCAAACATGGTCCTATGGCGATTATTACAATGGAGCTATTGCCGTCTCACCTCCGTAACCCTTTTTACTGAGAAAAAAGACAAATTGGACCATGATCCGGATGAGTTGACCACTGTCAGATTTTTTAGGCTGCTTAAAAGCATCTGACTTACCCTAGCGACTGACATCAACCGATATCAGTCGACAGGCACGATATATCTTCCGAAGCAAGGAAGAGCTTATGATATGCCACTTGTGACGACCAATACAAGTCAGGCCAACCTTGCCGTCGCTTGTCATGCACGATCGGTATGAATTTGCGTGCTCCGCTAGGCTATCGAGCTCCAATCGGGCCAATTATATTAAGAAATTTGTACTGTAATTTTTACTAGTTTCAAGTGATATAATTAAATCCATACCTTTTTTTCAACTAAGTACCTACATTTAATAATTTTTCTTTTTTTTAAACTGGTATGATGTACTTTATGATCAGCCACCTGCCTGACGTAAACTGTATTTGTTGAAATGTCAGTCGGATGAGAGATATGTATTAAACCTTAGACAAGGACGGAGATTTAGATCTCTGTTTATCCTTTAGTTGCCTTTTACAACATCCATGGGAAAATGAAGCAGGTATCCTGCTTCATTTTCCCATGGATTCAAATCTATCTATTCTATATGTCTGAACAAGCCCAACGAAAAGCCCAAAAATAAACATAAAACCTTTTTTATTAACTTTTACGAGTATATTTTGTACTGTACTTAACTCATTATAATTTTTAAAATGATTGTTGTTTTGGTTGGAACTGGCCAGCGCATTTATATTACTTCATATCAGTGCGTTTGACTATAGCGCGCAGAAATAAATCTGTGCACATCTACCCGAAACTTGTAGTCGTTATTATTTGTTCGAATACTCAACTGAATGCTAATTGAAGTCAGTTAAAGTAAAGATTGCCAGCGCAGAACACGTAATTTCTTAGTATTTACATCAACATTTAAAAAAAATGGAGGATGAAGAAAATAAAATGGCCAAAGAAGAAATTAAAAAACAAGTTGGACGGATGTTCGAAGAGGTCCAGTTACTACAAGGAGACGTTCAAAATCTATTAGAATTAATGAATCGAACACAACCAATAATCGAGAGGACTAACCGTGATATTTTGAGAATGAAAATCAACAGAAGTGCAATATCAGGCAGCAACGATACTACACCTAGAAGAGTATCTTCCGTTCCGAGTAATGTGGCTGGAGGTGCCATTCGACCGGCGAAGAGAATTGAGGGCAAAGAGAATACTGTTAAACCGTCGGGGAGCTCGGAGAGTAAAGACGACTCCGCCAAACCATCGGAGGCCGTGGAGAGAACAGAAGATTCTGCTAAACCATCGGAGAGCGTGGAAAGAAAAGAAGATTCTGCTAAACCATCGGAGAGCGTGGAGAGAAAAGAAGATTCTGCTAAACCATCGGAGAGCGTGGAGAGAAAAGAAGATTCTGCTAAACCATCTGAGAGCGTGGAGAGAAAAGAAGATTCTGCTAAACCATCGGAGAGCGTGAAGAGAAAAGAAGATTCTGCTCAACCATCGGCGAGCGTGGAGAGAAAAGAAGATTCTGCTCAACCATCGATGAGCTCGGAGCGAAAAGACGATTCCGCTAAACCGTCAGCAAACGTGGAGAGAAAAGAAGATACAGCCAGACGTTCGATGAGCGCGGAGAGAAAAGGGGATACCTTCAAACCGTCTGTAGTGAGCATGGTAAAAAAAGATGAATTCGCCAGACGATCGGTGAGTGCAGAGAGAAAAGGGGATATCTTCAAACCGTCGGTGATGAGTGTGATGAAAAAGGATAATTCCGCCAGACTGTCGATGAGCCCAGAGAGAAAAGAGAATACCTTCAAACCTTCGGTGGTGAGTATGATTAAAAAAGATGATTCCCTCAGACTGTCGGTAAGCCCAGAGAGAAAAGGGGATACCGCCACACCAACAGTTAGTACGGAAAAAAAAGTGGATACCATCAAACCAACAGTTATTACGGAGAAAAAAGAAGGTACCGGGAAACCGACGGCTAGTACGGAAAAAAAAGATTATACCGCCAAACCAACGGTTAGCACGGGGGGAAAAGTGGATACCGCCAATCAAAAAATTAGCGTGGAGAAAAAGGAAGGTAACGTGAAACCAACGGTTAGTACGAAAAAAAAGATGATACCGCCAAACCAACAGTGAGCATGGAGAATAAAGATAATACTGCCAATCAAAAAGTTAGCGTGGAGGAAAAAGAAGGTACCGTGAAACCAATTGTTAGAACGGAGAAAAAAGATGATACCGTCAAACCAACGGTTAGCACGGAGAAAAAAGTAGATACCGCCAATCAAAAAATTAGCGTGGAGGAAAAAGAAGGTACCGTGAATCCAACTGTTAGAACGGAGAAAAAAGATGATGCCACCAAACCAACGGTTAGCACGGAGAAGAAAGAGGATAGCATCAAACAAAAAATTAACGAGGAGAAAAAAGGAGAAACCGTCAAACAAACAGTTAGCAAGGAGAAAAAGAAAAGTGGATATTAAGGTGAGTTTAACTAAACTGAATTTCCATAGAAATTGTGCATAATGTCAGACCTTTCTTTGTATAATAATCCGCAATACAGGCCTATGCCTAATGCAGGATACAATGCTTAACGGTTATTGTAGCATGTTTTTTTAATAAATATATTTTGGAAACCTCGAATTGTTTTTCAACATACAGTTTTTATAGTCAAGGTATCGTTAACGGCGTAGAGTTATATATTTATCCAAATTAATGTTAAAAATAACGTTACGCGAAAAAAAAATGGTTACCTTCAAAAAAATTTATTACCATTCAATTTTAACGATTCCCACAATAACGATTCCAGTCTTAACTTACATCGTGCCACTGAAAATTTACGGAATATTTCCAATGTTACCAAAGGACTTGAAACTTTCCCAAAGTTTTCAGTCATTTGAAACTTAGGGAATATTTCCAAATTCCGGGCAATGTTCCCATAATTTTCCCAGGAACGGCACATCACTAGACAGCAGTCTTTATCAAGCAGTGTATATAATCAATCATTTCAGAGACAGCTAGGTTCAGATTTACAGAAAAATACAATATCTTTTTTAACTCCCAAACAATGTCTTGTAAGCTGACTACCCAATTTGTATGAAATTTGTTTGTACAGGGGGCCACAGAGAAAAGTATACCAGATAAGGTGTAAGATAGTTACGAATTACTCTTACCCCTTATCTGGTACAATTTTCTATGTGGCCCACTGTACTTGGATTTAATACACTTTTGTGAGATCCACGCGGCTTTTTGATAAGTATTATTAATTTTGTGAAATACCTGGTTATAATTTTACCACCTTATTCATAAAAATTAACAAACGTTCGTTAATTCCAATAAAATTAAAATTTAAAGTGTTTTGTCTCGTTTTTTTACATTTAATACCTTTTTTTTGTTCCGAGCATTATTATTTTCATAACAGATAAGTGCACTTATTTATGGCACACATAAATATTTTACATGTACCCGAAAGTTGTCTTTGTTTTCACTGAGGCAATTCAAAGTCGGTTAATGATATGATTGCCACCTCAGAACACGCGGTCTCATATTCAGAAATGGATCTAAAAGAGATTAAAATAATTCATATGTTGGAAGTTGTCGCGGATCTACGCATAGACGTTCAGATACTTTCAAGATTAATGACTCTAATACAATCAGTGGTCAAAACAAATTACGAGGATATTCTTAGGATGAAATTGGAAGATTTTGGTTTTAACGATTGGCGGAACCAATAAGAAGATAACCAGCCCTTCTGAGAAATAAGCAGAATGGCGATTCAACAGACGTGACGGAGAGAGTTTTGGATGAAAGGGATACCATTAGGGCAATGATGAACAAGGAGAAAAATTGCGAAAACAACCGTCGGCGAGTATAGAAGAAAAAGACGATATCGGAAGTAATAATATTTAGATAAATAAGAAGAGAATTTTGACCTATTCCTCTTTTTTTCTTAGATTCAATTGGCCAGCGCATTTATATTACTTCACATCACTGCACGCAAAAAGAAATTTGCATAACTACCCGAAAGTTGTACTTATTTTTACTGAGGCTAAATAGAAGTCAGTCAACGTAGGGATAGCCACCGCAGAACACGCAAACATATTTTCTCTTTAATATTCAATAATGGATCCAGATTATATTACAGATAGAGTGAACTATGCAGCAGATGTCATGTTGCATCTACGTATACAAGTCCGGGCAATGACAAAATTAATGAAACGTATACAAATAATGACTGAAGCTAATTCCGATGATATTTTTAGACTGACATTTTCTAAAACTGAGTATGGAGGTGTCTTTCTACCAAGATTTCGGTTCGAAGAGACCAAGAAGAAAAAAGGGGTTACCTTTAAACCGCTGCTGGTGAGCATGGACAGAATATACCAAATAGAAAGAAAATCAGATTCTGACAAATCTTTGGTTAGCATTATGAAAAAAGCTGATACAGTTAAACCAACGGTAGACACGGAGAAAAAAGAGAATACCGTCAAAACAATGGTTGGCGAGGATCTAGATAAACCATCGACGAACAGAATGAAAGAAAGGGCTGTTGTTCTGTCAACGGTGGAATCCCAGGGTGGTGAGGATACAGTCCAGCCAGTGGACATTGAAGATGAAGAAGATACAACAATCCAAACATGGGAAAGTAACGATGAGGAACCATCCGAGGTGAGCTATTCTATATCAGCCATAGTTTCATGTAGTCGGCATTCTGTAGCATCAGCTGAAAATTACCTTCATGTAAATTATAAAATGTAACCGTTTTGTGTGATTTGATTGTTTTGTTTAAACCCGCATTATGCCGGTAATGTTACTTTCATTTGAAATATATATAAAAATCAATTGCTGTTCGTTAGTCTCGCTAAAACTTGAGAATGGCTGGACCGATTTGGCTAATTTTGGTCTTGAAATATTTGTGGAAGTTCAGGGAAGGTTTAAACGGTGAGTAAAGTGCAGGTTCAGGCGGTACAGAGTTCGCCGGGACAACTAGTTTAAAATAAAAGGTTTTAAGAAGACTACGTTTAAAATTTTATATGTTAATTAACTTTTCATCAAATTCCATCTATGTACAATAAGTGTTAATATATTGTATACCTGTACTATTCTAAAATATAAATAGAGAAATATACACAATTGTGTAGATGAGTTCGGATTGACAATGTACGTGTTATTAACTTTATAGTAAATTTCAATTTTACTGTAGCTCCTTACAGCCTTATTTTTGCCCAGTATTAGGCATCGGGCCTCTCTTATGCTATTCATTTAAATGCCACGCTGGCCATTACCTGTTGCCGAGATCTTTCTGTTACGTTTGCCTGAGTTGAACAATTTAATTGTTCTTACCTTTTAATTGTTCAAATTGTTCTTCTTTCGGTCTGATTCTATATTTGGTTATAACTCTTGGGAAACCACTATCAATTTTTTTTTTTAATTTTTTTACATAGAATGTAAAGTCAGACATTTGCTTTATTATGAGGGTAGGTAGGGCCCATTTTTCACTAGTACTATTTTCGTCTGTCGAACTAGGTTTTTTTTCCTATTTCATATTTTATATTTTATTTACTAGCCTTGTTACATCTTCACATTTTATTTATAAAACCAGACTACTTTAAATTTCGCAAACACATAGTCAGGAGCATTGATAAGAACATATTTTACCTTTTTGTATGGAAAAAAGTACATTGTCCATAGGATTTACGCGGGCGAAGCCGCGGGTAAAAGCTAGAAATCACAAACTTGTAATAAATGTAGCTTACTTTAAACAATATTTTAAGTGAAGTACCCTCACCTGATTTTTATTATAATAGTAGGTAGTTAAAAAATGGTCGGTTTACGAATTAGTAGCTTTAAGTTTTACAATACAATACAAAACAAAATATCTTTATTGACTACATACAAAATATATAAATTACAGTAAAAAAACTTACTTTTACTTTAATTACATAAACTAATTTTAACTTGATAGATTCTTTTTTAAAGTCTTTAAATTTATATGTGCAAATAATCTTATGTGATTGTTAAAGGAACCACATCAGAGGCCAAAAGGTGGTTCCGACGAACTTTGACACCAGTGTGCATGGTCAATTGACCTTGCAGCCCTCACGATGATGATGAACAACAGGAAGAAAGGAAATGGTCTTTCAGAAACAATAAGACCATCAAAGTTCTACGACAATATTGGTATAGTTGAATAATAAGATTTTTTCTTTGCAGAGTATTCTCCAATACAAAGAAATGAAGAAAGTTCGGGCCGGGCCATCAGTTGCATCTATGTCTAGTGTAAGTATTTTGAGTTCTTTTTATTAATGTAAGGTGAACACAAATTAACTGCAAATAATTTAAATTCCAAACAAACTTATATCGTATGTGTAATGTAGAAAAGTCCCATGAGGATTTTAAAAATGCAGAAGCTAGATTCTGTATGGAGAATCTAGCTTCTGCTTCTCTAAGAGGGTTGCCATTTAAAACAGCTGTGCCAGTCGCGCATATGCGTTTTAAAATCTAAAATATAAATGTATATTTTATAATTAATTATATATATAATAGTATATTTTGTATGCAGGTGGCCGATACATCTCGCTCCACCACCGCTGACGACTCTCTCAACGAGAGCGGAACCACTCCAAGTAAGTTTTACAATATCCTTTAAACTTAATGTAGTGTCGTCGGTAACATCGCTGTGGAACCAATCAAAAAATAAAAATAATTTATTTCAGATTTAAGTCCATATCCGAATAATAGTAGGTAGATACAAATCATCACGCCCCTCGCTTCCTCCACACACATCACTCGTCATACACGCTCGCCGATATTGGGTACTCCTAATTCCCTTTAATTAAGAATATTAGATACCTATATAAGTAGAAAGAACAGCATGCCTTGTATATACGTCTGCATCCATTCTCCCATCTATGAGCCTATCAATCAATTCAAACCAATCACTTTACCATTCTCGTTTGCATCCTTAGAACTACGGAGCACGGAGTCCGTTTTCCTGCTTTTTCTTATATTTGTTCAGACTTTTTTGATATAAAATATTGTTTAAATAATGGTACGTTCCGTCTTCAGGTCCACAAGATAAAAGTTGCTGCAAGCTAAACTGAGGATAACTCGAATAGGCTTTATATGTAGGTATTAATGAAAACATTTGAGTTGTGTCTCGGGTTAAATAGACTGGAGCCTTGCGGTTATCAGCATTTGTTTAAGGGAAACCCCACATTAATCGACGCGAATTCGGCCGGTCATAAAAAACTTTATGTCAACGCGATAAGGTTTAACAATTCATTCGCATCGCAGGCTGCTATAAGCCATTCCGATACGAAAATTATTAGCAACACTAGTATTACGTTAACATAAAAAGTTTTTCTGACGGCTTAAGGCTGCTTCCAGAGCTAGCGACCTTGAAAATACAGAAAATAAATTATCTTTCTGTAAGTAAGATTATCAGAAATACTCGCGCAACTTTTTTGCTAGTATCCTTAAGTTACATTAGAACCTCGAAAGTCATTGTCACTCAAAACGATCCGCTGAAGTTTCCTTTGTAAAGATTACTAAAAACGGCCACTTTTGACACTTTTTGTAAAGGTTTCTAAAGCGGATGGTATTTTAATGACTTTCGAGGTTCTAATGTAACTTAAGGATACTAGCAAAATAGTTGCCTCAGGATTTACCTGATAATCTCATTTACAAAAAGATAAATTATTTTTTCTAAGTATAGGCTTGTATTTTCAAGGTCGCTAGCGCTGGTAGCCTTAAGCCGATTTCGCGTCGATTAATGTGGGGATTTGATTTCTCCACCCCAATTTTTTTGGGTTATCGTAAACTTGCCACAAAGTTAATTCGTCACGAAAAAAAGTATGCGTAAACTTGCCACACTTTTATTTTTTTATAGTTAATTCGTCACAGTCTAATATTTAGTATAGTAAATTCGTCACACTGATTATTTTTGTACAGACAGCAAGAAAATTAAACAAAAATTTAAATAACAACATTTATTTCTTTCATCACAGTTTTGGGATATTAACCTTACCTACATCTATTACAAAAATCACAGTTCTATCTGAATGATTTACTTAAATATTACGTACAAATATAACCAAAGAAGAAGCAAACAAAAATAAATTTGCTGTTAATTTCCAGGAAGGTTCTCAAAATTTACAGCTGTTTTATTTAAAATATTATGTAACAATTTGTAAAAATCACAGTTCTCTTTATAAATAGAAAGCGGCTGATTTGCCTAGGTAACATGCACAACCTACCTACTACCTACCTACCTTATTGATAAACCTTACGTGTATAACATAAAAAAAAAAAAACAAAATATATCTACTTAATGAATCACAGATAAAATCACAGTATTTTTTGTCATAATTCATCACTTGCCTTCCCCTAAAATCAAAGATTAAAGTCGTAATTTAAAACTTAAGTATAGGATTAACTACATCTATGTAACAAATTAGAACAACCTACAATAAAACAATAGTAAAAAGAACTTTTATTATATAAAGTAAAGATATTGCTTTTTGTTTATAACATTAGTTTTCCTTTGAAATCATACATTAAAATTATTAATTTAAATCTTAAATGTAGAATTAACTACATCCATGTTACATTTCTTTAAAATGCTGCATATAAGAAATTTTCAATATAAATTCAGACAGGGGCATGTTATTATAATTTTCTAAAAGAGTTTTTAACTCCCTGTCATATGCAATTGACCTGCGCGTTCTTAAGTTTGATGGTATGGCTAGATTCAATTTTTTTATTTTAGTATCTACATAATCAGCTTCCTTTTTGAGTGTTTCCAGAAACTGAAGCATTCTAGGTTTTTTTTGAGGCATCATATTGTTCAAACGCTTATGCCATGCTTCTGCGAGATTTATTGTCCTATGACGAGAACCATGTATATTCCAAATAAATTGTATATTTTTATTTTCTAACCACTGGGATACGAAATAATCATTAAATGTTGTTACTGTTTCACTCTGTGGCGCATCTTCCATAATCCACAACCAACCGTCTTCAATGTCTTCTAGCTTTACATGCGCCAATGCAGCACACAAAGCCAAGTGTCTCTTTTCGTTGATGCTGTTCATATTTAAGGCGTGAGCTTTTTTAGCCAATGCTTGTTTGAAGTGGAAGTTATAAGACCGTTCTTGCTTATTAGGCATTAGAACGTATATGAGAGGAACTACGTTTGTAAAGTTTTCGTCACTTCTCACATCACCATGTATGCAGTAAAGCTGATAAAATGGTTTACAGCAGCTTGAAAAAGTTCCATCCGAAAAATATGTTCGAATATTTCTTACAGCTTCACGAGCTGTCTCAGTACAGAAAGCTATTATTCTGTTCTCAGGATCACTGTCGTCGTCAAATAATAAAAAACAATCTGTATATTTGAACGGGATTATTACATCTTCACATTTAGCAAAATGTGTTTTGGGTACGTTTAATTCACGATTCCTTACGATATAAAGTGATCTTGAAAAGTGTTTAAATTTCGGTAAGGCACTTAATAAATCGTAACCCGCGTCTTTTTTTGGTTGAAAAACTTCTTCAAATAGTTGAGGCATAGGTGTGCTGGTGTTTGCTGCTGCTTCTTTACAAAGATTCTTTGTCTTGATAATCTCTGTTTTCACTACATTTGGTTTACACTTATGAGCCGCTTCATGCAAAACTCGAACGCTATGATTCTCCGAAATTTTTATACTTGCACTGCATGCACGATTCGTACATCTCCAAACAGTTCCAAGCTTAGTTTCCCGATGAAAGGTGTACATATAACCACCTCTCACAAGCATTCTCCGTCCCCTTTCAGTTTTCGTAAATGTGACCTGAAAAGGTGTTGAAATAGTATCATAAATTTATCTATACTTAATACTATAAAGAGGAAAAAAAGCTACTGGACGGAATTTGATAACTCTTTCAATATAAGAATACTCTTTACTCTTAACAACAACGGAAATAAATGCCGCAATTGAAGTCACGGGAAATAGTCAGCATTTTATAAAATCACCATAAAAATTACTACATGCTTTAAAACTAAACGGGTATAGTATAGAAATTTGTAACTGTGTTTGTCTACAGAAAACAATAAGCATAATACATGTCAAATTTCACAATGTATGATTAATCACACCACCGCTGGCGTCTGAGCCGTCGGCCATTTTGTTTAAAGTTTGTCATGCGTCATGTCTAGTTAAGACAAGCAGCATAAAACGGTATGATTTAAAATTATATCTAAAGTTTTAAACTGTACCTTTGCTAATAAATAAAATAAGAAATGTGACTCTTTTATTCAAATATTTATTTAATTATAATTAATAGTTCGTATTAGATCTAGTGCAGTTTAACTTGCAGATTATAATTACTAGAATCAATTAAATAAACACTTGATTAAATTGACATTGCTGTGAAAATAATGAGGGGTCAGTTAAGTATTAATTTTGTTTTAAAACCATAGGCTATCTAAAGTTAAATTAAATAAAATCATTGTTTAATAACTGTTATTAAAATCGAACTCCTTTTATATAAGAGCATTTGAGAGATAAAATAATAAACAAATAGCACATATTTTTTTTTGTATAGAATTAAATTTAAAAATACTTACACCATGTCCTCCCGTACTTGTTCCCGGCTGATTATCCATTTTTTCAAAGATGCACAAATTACAACATTTAAAATTGCACAGTAATTTTGCAAAACACGTCACCACCCTCTCGCAAGGTCATGTGAGTCACTGGACTGATAACAAGAATGCATTGACCGAAAGGGTTAGTTGTTACATTTAGAAAGAGATAGTTGCAGCGAGCGAGAGAGATAAAAGCATGTGCAGGAGTGCTACCTAGCTGTCTGATTGTAAATTTTCTCATCCTCATATAAAGGATTATTTAAAAAGCACCAACAGCCTCCTAGGGTATGAATGAACTCAAGATAACTATCAACATTTTGCAGCTAAAAAAAAAATGATGTCCTATTTGAATTGATCAAGTGATCATTAATTTATTCAATAATAATTCATACATTGCATTCCAATACATAGATCACATGACAATAGAAAAATAAAATTGAGTAATATAGAAAATTAAATTATATAATTTGGCCATCATTAAATTCAAATAAATAAACCCCTGTATGTAGTTGAATACTTTAGACATTTGTAGTAAATAAATGTATTTAACTTGTTGTCCGCTTCAGTTCCGCCCATGGTACATACCTTCATCTTTACAAGAGTGGTTTTTTTTTGTAAATCTAACCTGTCGTCATGTCATAAAACCAAATAAACAAACTCTTCGGCATTTTTCATATTAGCGTAGATTTAAACCACTAAATAAATAAATCACTTTGCTTGCTGTCGGTACTTTGCTAATTGTGGCAAATTAACTATAACGCATACCTACCTGTGACGAGTTAACTAATACTTTTTTATGCATGTGACGAATTAACTTTGAATGTATGGAGTTTTAAAAACGTGACGAATTAACTATGTGGCAAGTTTACGATAACCCATTTTTTTGATGTGATTGCGTATGCATAAAATAGGTTTATGGTTAACACTATCTCTCCGACTTGTCATAGCGTTTTCCCGGTTGCATCCGTGGTTATATTTTATTGCAGATCGGGATCTGCTAAGTCTCAATTTTATCCGGCCATAGGGACTTATGACAATTAATACTTTTTTTATTAGAATGAGAATGCTATATTTCAGGTGGTTTATAGTTAACACTACTTATTTATTATGAATAAAATGTATACAATTAATATTTATATATATATATATATATATATATAGTATTCAATCATATTTATAATTTCACACCTCAAATTCTTCAATTTGTGGTATGTTCATAAACTTTACTTACTTTAGAATTAATAACAACCGGTTTAACTATACTTTCTTGGTAGGTATTAATAATATACATATTTTCGCAATAATTACTATGTGATACTAACCCAATGTAATACTCTTATCATATATCATATTTAATGCTCGGATTGTTTGACAAGCGAAACCCTACGAAGGTTTTCAGTTTGTTAAAAAGTCGTGATTTTTTATATACGTATCGTGTTCAATAATTTATTGGTATTTGCGAAGAAAGTGGCGTCCCTATTTTTTCGCAGCAAAGCTCGTAACGACTTGGAGCGTTCCTAAAGCATAATATGTCATTTAGCGCTTCAGCCCAATATTTTAAAGGAGCGCTAAATGATATAATTAAAATATATCCCACATACCGCTCCTAAAGCTAAGTACGTTGTAAATAATATTGTACTAAAAGATATCGGAGCACCACGTCATTTTGTCACGACATTTTTGACAGACTAGACATACATAAATAAAGTAGCGTATTAATTGATGTTTTATTAATTCCTCCACCAGGTATTACTCCCAGGATCCCGAGGACACACACTCCGCTGCGCAAGCCTAATACTGATTGTAAGTTTCTTATTAATCACTATCACTACATAGTATAAAACAAAGTCGCTTTCTTTGTCCCTATGTCCATTTGTATGCTTAAATCTTTAAAACTACGCAACGGATTTTAATGCGTTTTTTTTTAATAGATAGAGTGATTCAAGAGGAAGGTTCTTATGCCCATGCGAAGCCGGGGCGGATCGCTAGTTTTTTATATAATAGAATTTGTATCGCTCATGTTTTCCCTTAAATAAAAACGCCAAAAAGTAGCTTATGTGCTGTGTCCCTGGCCAAATTATCGCACCTTTCAGCGGTACGTGAAGAGGTAACGTTATTTTTGTATTTATAATATTAGCAGGGAAGTTGGGATTGCTGTTGTCTTCGTTTCCTTGTGCTACCTGCTAGTATGAGATTAAAAGGGATACATACATACGAAAATATTCATGTCCTTTTATTTCACATGTTACACCAGGCTTTTAAATAGGTCTAGTAATTTCGTAGCCGTATAGGCAAAAAAGTATTTAAATCTTCTATTTAATAGTTAAAGTTAAAAATTTACTATTTTTATCTCAATTCGAATCCATTTCTGTTAGCAAGTCTTAGGTTAGGTAGAAAAAGTTATTAGTCAAGTTAGTCGATATTAAATATTTGGATTTAATTGCAGATACTAAGATCATCCGTGGTCCTCCTCCTGAAATCACGGAGTCTCCATTCCAACCGATCATCTCTAGTCGAGGTAAGCAAATAAAAAAATAAAATAAATTTATTTCAGATTAACCTATAATGCAAACAAAATTAAGTCAAATACAATACTTTACTTTTTTTTCGTCGACTTTATGGCTTGTAGCTGGCAGTTAAAAAACTTTACAGTGTTGGCCACTAACACACTCGGATCATGCTGTTATGGTTGCCATTACAGAGAAATAAGTAATAAGGGCGAAGAAGACAGATTGTAGTTGCTCCATAGTATTAACCAGTTTAGCTATGTCTTGGACTATGAATTAAGCTTACTCTTATCTCTGATGTGTAAGCTGAAGACGTAAATGGGAAACACGCTCGGATGATGATGAAACTAACCAACTAGACTTCACATACTGTTTAATTTATTTTTATTTTGGTACTTTTCTATGATTTTAATATCATTTCAAAAAGTGCGCGCTTTGCGTCAAACCCTATGTATATATTCAAGCGTTGTACAAGCTGAATAGAGCTCTATTGTGTGGTAGCGAGAGTCGCTATTTATTTGAACTATTTTTGTGAGTAAGTCGTCTGTAGTCTGTACCTTGGCTACTACTAAACTGATAAATGATTTTGTTACAGGCCGCGGAAGCGGTATGGGCGGCAGTGGCAGGAACATGAATACTAAATAAATCTCCCATTGCAGAGCTCTCAATGTCCAAAATTAGGTTTAAGCATCTTTCTATTTTTTATGTACCTACCTAGGTACACTTTCTACCTCATGTTCGTTGGGCTCAGGACAGACGATTAAAATATCGAATTTAACACTCTCCTTATTCACAAAAGTTTTAATTCAAAATTTCATTTAGTATGTTACTCTATGTATGGTATGTATGGTAGGTACATGGGACGAATTACTGAATTATTCGTTCCTTCGAATTTCACCAGAGGTAGACCTTCGTACAAAGGTCGTCTGCTTGGGTACCTCACTCTCATCTATTTCTGCCGCCAAACAGCAGTGGTTGCATTGTTGTGTTCCGGCTTGAAGGGTGAGAGAGGCAGTGATTATTACTGGGTACAGTGGCAAAAGATCTGAGGCCACGAGTTGGCAAAGCGCGAGTGACACCCACAAAGGACGTCAACGCCCTCAGTGTCACAAACGTCAAAGGGCTACGGTGTTCGCGCGCCCATCTTACGCGACTGTACGCGTTTTTGCCAACTTAAATAGTATTGAAAACGTGGCGTGTTTACTTTTGGCGATATTAATGTAATTAGTATGAAATTTTGTATATAGGCTTTTGGTTCAAATATCCCTGATAGTTCTAATACAAGGCCTTGTCAAAAATTTCATTCTGATTATGAAACGTTTGCAATCATCGGAATTCCATATCGACCATTAAGTACATTTCTTAGGCATTTGTGAATAAAGAGCTGCTGTTAGGGCTCGGATATATATAATTGAGAATTGTCATTAAACGCGAACAGTTATTAAACGCGAACAGTTATTTTAGATCTGATAATTTGCACTCCAATTGTGAGAGATTTTTTAGTATATGCATTCCTGTCTGGCCTCTACTTAAGGGATTTTAGTACATCAATCCTCAGCCTGTCCTGTGCCTAACATTAAATCCTCAAATATAGCAAAAGGATATTGTAACTCTGTTTTTAATTTTGATATTTGTTTGTGATAATGAATCTTATCTAATTTGATTCACTAAATATATTCTACGTTTGAATGAAAGGACTTATAAAGGTTTGTGATATTAAGATGGTAGTCTTTAAGCTAAGATCAGTTTCAAAGGTAACTTAAGACGTTAATTCTATATAATTTTATACTTAATGTAAAATGACATATCCCTGTTAAAGTTTTTTGTTTTTATTACGTTTTCAATTGTTTTTTTTATGACTGTTTGCACTAGACTTAGATGTATCTTAACTCGACACGAAATGACGATTCTCCTTGCAAAAATAATATGGCTGCAAGATGTTATTTTTTCAAGGCCAATCATAGACATTTCTATTATCTCAAAATTGTTTAAATTAGTTTGAAACCAATTGAATAAGTATTATAATATTCTATAGGTAGTTGGGTTGTATTTGTTTTCCGGCAATTTATTGCCGTGGTTACGGTATCACGAAGTTACTTGTTTCGGTGCACAAAATGAGTCCATACTTATTTTTTTAAATATCTATTGATCAATTGTCAATAATGGCTGAATGTCATGGTCCTTTATAGTCAAATGATGGACGATCGTTGACTGTAAATGGTCCCATTATCCCTTATTTTGAACGATCACTGACATTAAATGGTATCATCGTCCCTACTTGTGAACAGTCGCTGACTGTAAATGGTCCCATCAGCCCTAATTGTGAATGACCAATGACGGTAAATGGTCCCATTATCCCTAATTGTGAACGGCCAATGACAGTAAATGGTCCCATTATCCCTAATTGTGAACGACCAATGACAGTAAATGGTCCCATTATCCCTAATTGTGCACTTTTGGCTGAATGTAAAAGGTCCTATTACCCTAAGTGTCAGAGTTTAATTAAAATTGTCGCATAATTCCTGATTGGGAACAGTTGCTGCGGTCAGCAAAAAAAAAAAAAAAATAGCGAATGTAAATGGTCCCACTATCCCTAATTGAGCACTTTTGGCTGAATGTAAAAGGTCTTATTAACCCTTACTGGCAGAGTTTAATTAAAACTGACGCATAAATTCTAATTGGGAACAGTTGCTGCGTACAACAAAAAGAATAGCGAATGTAATTGGTCCCATTATCCCTAATTGTGCACTTTTGGCTGAATGTAAAAGGTCCTATTAACCCTTAGTGGCAGACATTAGTTAAAACTGACGCATAATTCCTAATTGGGAACAGTTGCTGCGGTCAGCAAAAATAATAGCGAATGTAAATGGCCCCATTATCCCTAATTGTGCACTTTTGGCTGAATGTAAAAGGTCCTATTAACCCTTAGTGGCAGACATTAGTTAAAACTGACGCATAATTCCTAATTGGGAACAGTTGCTGCGGTCAGCAAAAATAATAGCGAATGTAAATGGCCCCATTATCCCTAATTGTGCACTTTTGGCTAATGTAAAAGGTCCCATTAACCCTAAGTGTCAGTTTAATTAAAATTGTCGCATAATTCCTGATGAGGAACAGTTGCTGCGGTCAGCAAAAAAAAAATAGCGAATGTAAATGGTCCCACTATCCATAATTGTGCACTTTTGGTTGAATGTAAAAGGTCCCATTAACCCTAAGTGTCAGAGTTTAATTAAAACTGACGCATAATTCCTAATTGGGAACAGTTGCTGCGGTCAGCAAAAATAATAGCGAATGTAAATGGCCCCATTATCCCTAATTGTGCACTTTTGGCTGAATGTAAAAGGTCCCATTAACCCTAAGTGTCCAGAGTTTGATTAAAATTGTCGCATAATTCCTGATGGGAAACAGTTGATGCGGTCAGCAAAAAAAAAATAGCGAATGTAAATGGTCCCACTATCCATAATTGTGCACTTTTGGCTGAATGTTAATCATCCATAATCCCTATTTGTGAATAATTCCAAATTATCAGGATTATCCCAAAACAACACAAAGTGACGTGCTAAAATTTACTATGTGACACTGGTGCTAAAGCAATAATGACCAAGGTTCCATAAGTCTTAATTGCGGTGCTAAAATTCACTATGTGATATTGGCGCTGATACACAATATAAGGACAATGGTTTCATAATCCCTAATTGAGAATGATCCCAAATTATCAGGATTATCCCAATACAACACAAATTGCCGTGCTAAAATTTACTATGTGACACTGGTGCATAACACAATATGAAGACAATGGATCCATAAGTCTTAATTGCGGTGCTAAAATTCACTATGTGACATTGGCGCTGATACACAATATGAGGACAATGGTTTCATAATCCCTAATTGTGAATGATCCCAAATTATCAGGATTATCCCAAAACAACACAAATTTACTACGTGACACTGGTGCTGAAGCACAATATGATAACAATGGTTCCATATAGTCCCAATTTTCACTGATCCCAACTAGCAAGGATTATACCAAAACACTTCAAAAACTGCGGTGCTGAAATCTTCTCTGTGACATTGTTGCAATATCAATATGATGGCAATAGTTCCATTTTCCTTATTTTCAAAAATCCCGATTGTCAAGGGATATTCCAAAACAAATTGCGGTGCTGAAATCTTCTCTGTTACATTGATGCTATATCACTATGATGGCAATGGTTCCATTTTCCTTATTTTCAATGATCCCGATTGTCAAGGGATATTCCAAAACACTACACAAATTGCGATGCTTTAATAGTCTTGTGACATTGTCGCTAAATCACTATGATGGCAATGGTTCCATTTTCCATAAGTTTCATAATCCCAAATTGTGAATGACCCCAAATTCTCAGGTTTATCCCAAAACTACACAAATTGCGAGCTAAAATTTACTATGTGACACTGGTGCTAAAGCAATGATGACCAAGGTTTCATAAGTCTTAATTGCGGTGCTAAAATTCACTATGTGACATTGGCGCTGATACACAATATGAGGACAATGGTTTCATAATCCCTGATTGTGAATGATCCCAAATTATCAGGATTGTCTCAAAACAACACAAATTGCCGTGCTAAAATTTACTACGTGTCACTGGTGCTGAAGCACAATATGATAACAATTGTTCCATAATCCCTATTTTTCACTGATCCCAATGCAAGGATTATCCCAAAACACTTCAAAAATTGCGGTGCTGAAATCTTTTCTGTGACATTGTTGCAATATCAATATGATAGCAATGGTTCCATTTTCCTTATTTTCAAAAATCCCGATTGTCAAAGGATATTCTAAAACACTACACAAATTGCGGTGCTGAAATCTTCTCTGTGACATTGTCGCTATATCACTATGATGGCAATGGTTCCATTTTCCTTATTTTCAATGATCCCGATTGTCAAGGGATATTCCAAAACACTACACAAATTGCGATACTTTAATAATCTTGTGACATTGTCGCTAAATCACTATGATGGCAATGGTTCCATTTTCCATAAGTTTCATAATCCCAAATTGTGAATGACCCCAAATTATCAGGGTTATCCCAAAACTACCCAAATTACGGTGCAAAAAAAATACTATTTGACACTGGTGCTGAAGCACAATATGAAGACAATGGTTCCAAGGGTCTTAATTGCGGTGCTAAAATTCACTATATGACATTGGCGCTGATACACAATATGAGGACAATGGTTTCATAATCCCTAATTGTGAATGATCCCAAATTATCAGGGCTATCCCAAAACAACACAAATAGCGTTGCTAAAATTCACTATGTGACATTGGCGCTGATACACACTATGAGGACAATGGTTTCACAATCCCTAATTGTGAATGATCCCAAATTATCAGGGCTATCCCAATACAACACAATTCTGGTGCTAAAATTCACTATGTGACATTGGTGCTGATACACACTATGAGGACAATGGTTTCATATTCCCTAATTGTGAATGATCCCAAATTATCAAGCTTATCCCAAAACAACACAAATTGACGTGCTAAAATTCACTATGCGACATTGGTGCTGATACACTATATGAGAACAATGGTTTCATAATCCCTATTTGTGAATGATCCCAAATTATCAGGGCTATCCCAAAACAACACAATTCCGGTGCTAAAATTCACTATGTGACATTGGTGCTGATACACAATATGAGGACAATGGTTCCATAATCCCTATTTTTCAATGATCCCAACTGTCAAGGGATATCCCAAAACACATCCAAATAGCGGTGCTAAAATTTTCTCTGTGACAACATATTATCGTTCACAAAATAATTCCTAGTCCAAGATCCCTAATCGCTAACTGTCAACGGTTCTATATAATCCCTATTTACCCTATCGATGGTCCCATAATCACTAACCGTTTAATTTTAACCACTTAAAATCGCTGCTGAACATAGGCCTCCCTCATAGATTTCCAATCTGACCGTTTTAAATCGTCCCGCTATCAGCGCACATCATCATTACATAGTCATCCCGCCATCTTAACTAGATCGTCGGACCATGTGGTAGACTGTTGGTTATAGGCCGTCAGTTCTGTGCGCTATATACATCACCACTGTCATTTTATTCAGTAAATGATTTCGCCGAAAGCCCTGAGCAATGTTTTCTGACTGACAATAAAGTTACTAGGTATTTAGTGAGTTCGACCATTGATTAAAAAAATTCATACAACAGCTTTCTCACAAGCGAAATGGATAACTTCGTGGCACCGTAAATGACATTCATTAGTCTCAGCTATCATCATGGCATTAGTTTGTTCATAGTTATTTTATCTAAGAACTAAGATAAAAACTTAGTTATTACCATTATGTTTAATTAAATAGAGTTATTGCTTTTTGTTTTTAATATTATAAAGTCTATTAATCTCATTTCCCAGCGATACACGTAACGCTAAGCTAAATCATTTGTAACAAATGACAGGTAAGCAACATCTAAGTTCGGTATAAGCGTCATCAACTACCAATTAAATCTCGTACTGTCATTAGTTTGACCTGAATTATAATTAACATTGCAATTTAATAACAGTGTTACATTTCCATCAGCTTTAAGTATCCAGCCATAACTACCCGTTTAAGTAAATATTATGCTAACAGTAAAAAAAATGTATATTGATGTGTCCCATTGTCCCGTAACTGTGAGTGCTATCGACATATTTTCTCAAGAATAAATAATCTATCCCTACGTTGATGTTTTGTGTAATCAATCTTAATGTAGAAATATAATGAGCTCTATGTGTGATTTTGACTTTATAATTCAATGCGGCTTGTGACGTAATCACGTTCACGCATATTGTAGCTCAATTGAATATATATAGTAATCTGTGTCTGATAACCGAAAATTTAATGTTGACATTTAATTATATAATACTCAATGTATAAATTTTTTTTGCTAAAATTCAATATAAAATAGGTGCTTTTTGACATGTTGATGTTACTGTAGTATAGTAAAGAAATGTTTCCTCATGTTATAATTATGTTTGAAAATCGCTAAAACACAAAAGCGCTATTGTGTGTAGGAGTGGATTTTAGTTAACTAAAATTACTTAATTACGAAAAATAATGCCTTGAATTGCTAAATTACAAAGTGCTAATGTATGTAGGAGCGATGGTTCTTAATAAACCTATGTTGTGATTTTAGTTAACTAAAATTGCTTAAACACGAATGCTAATATCTGTATGAGCGACGGTTCTTGATAAATGTGAGTAAGGAATTTAGTTGACTAAAATTGCTAAAACACGAAATGCTAATGTTGTAGGAGCGGCGGAATTTTTTTAACGTAGGTAAGGATTATAGTTAACTAAAATTGATTAAACACGAAACGCTAATGTTGTAGGAGCAACGGTCCTTAATAAATGTGAGTAAGGAATTTAGTTAACTAAATGCTAATGTATTAATGAGCGACGGTTCCTGATCAATGTTAGTAAGGAATTTAGTTAACTAAAATTGTTTAAACACGAATGGTAATGTCTGTATGAGCGACGGTTCTTGATAAATGTGAGCAAGGAATTTAGTTGACTAAAATTGCTAAAACACAAATGCTAATGTATCTATGAGCGACGGTTCTTGATAAATGTGAGTAAGGAATTTAGTTAACTAAATTGCTTCAATACGAATGTTAATGTCTGTATGAGCGGTGGTTATTAATAAATGTAAGGAATTTAGTTAACTAAAATTGTTTAAACACGAATGCTAATGTCTGTGTGAGCGGCGGTTCTTATTAAACGTAGATAAGGAATTCAGTTAACTAAAGTTGCTTAAACACGAATGCTAAATGTATGTATGAGCGGCGGTAATTAATAAATGTGAGTAAGGAATTTTAACTAAAATTGCTTAAACACGAATGCTAATGTTGTAGGAGCGGCGGTTCTTTTTAAACGTAGGTAAGGATTTTAGTTAACTAAAATTGCTTAAACACGAATGCTAATGTCTGTGTGAGCAGCGGTTCTTATTACACGTAGATAATTAATTTAGTTAACTAAAATTGCTTAAACACGAATGCTAATATCTGTATGAGCGACGGTTCTTGATAAATGTGAGTAAGAAATTTAGTTGACTAAAATTGCTAAAACACGAAATGCTAATGTTGTAGGAGCGGCGGAATTTTTTTAACGTAGGTAAGGATTATAGTTAACTAAAATTGATTAAACACGAAACGCTAATGTTGTAGGAGCAACGGTCCTTAATAAATGTGAGTAAGGAATTTAGTTAACTAAAATTGCTTAAACACGAATGCTAATGTATTAATGAGCGACGGTTCTTGATCAATGTTAGTAAGGAATTTAGTTAACTAAAATTGTTTAAACACGAATGCTAATGTCTGTATGAGCGACGGTTCTTGATAAATGTGAGCAAGGAATTTAGTTGACTAAAATTGCTAAAACACGAAATGCTAATGTTGTAGGAGCGGCGGAAATTTTTAAACGTAGGTAAGGATTTTAGTTAACTAAAATTGATTAAACACGAAATGCTAATGTCGTAGGAGCAACGGTTCTTAAAAATTGTGAGTAAGGAATCTAGTTAAATAAAATTGCTTAAACACGAATGCTAATGTATTAATGAGCGACGGTTCCTTATAAAGGTTATTAAGGAATTTATTTGTTGTAGGAGCGGCGGTTCTTTTTAAACGTAGATAAGGAATTTAGTTAACTAAAATTGCTTAAACACGAAATGCTAATGTCTGTGTAAGCGGCGATTCTTATTAAACGTAGATAAGGAATTTAGTTAACTAAAATTTCTTAAACACGAATGTTTTTGTCTGTAGGAGGAGCGACGGTTCTTAATAAATGTGAATAGGGAATTTAGTTAACTAAAATTATTTAAACACGAATGCTGTCTGTAGGAGCGGCGGTTATTAATAAATGTAAGGAATTTAGTTAACTGAAATTGCTTAAACACGAATGCTAATGTTGTAGGAGCGGCGGTTCTTTTTAAACGTAGATAAGGATTTTAGTTAACTAAAATTGCTTAAACACGAAATGCTTATGTTGTAGAAGCAACGGTTCTTAATAAATGTGAGTAAGGAATTTAGTTAACTAAAATGGCTTAAACACAAATGCTAATGTATCTATGAGCGACGGTTCTTGATAAATGTAAGGAATTTAGTTAACTAAATTGCTTCAATACGAATGTTTATGTCTGTATGAGCGGTGGTTATTAATAAATGTAAGGAATTTAGTTAACTAAAATTGTTCTAACACGAATGCTAATGTCTGTGTGAGCGGTGGTTCTTATTAAACGTAGATAAGGAATTCAGTTAACTAAAGTTGCTTAAACACGAATGCTAATGTATGTATGAGCGGCGGTAATTAATAAATGTGAGTAAGGAATTTTAAATAAAATTGCTTAAACACGAATGCTAATGTTGTAGGAGCAGCGGTTCTTATTACACGTAGATAAGGAATTTAGTTAACTAAAATTGCTTAAACACGAATGTTTATGTCTGTAGGAGCGACGGTTCTTAATAAATGTGAATAAGGAATTTAGTAAACTAAAATTGCTTAAACACGAATGCTAATGTCTGTATGAGCGGTTGTTATTAATAAATGTGAGTAAGGAATTTAGTTAACTAAAATTGTTTAAACACGAATGTTTATGTCTGTAGGAGCGACGGTTCTTAATAAATGTGAATAAGGAATTTAGTTAACTAAAATTGCTTAAACATGTATGTTAATGTCTGTAGATGCGTCGGTTCTTAATAAACGTAGATAAGGATTTTAGTTAACTAAAATTGCTTAAACACGAATGCTAATGTCTGTATGAGCGGCGGTTCTTAATAAACGTAGATAAGGATTTTAGTTAACTAAAATTGCTAAAACGCAAAAGAAATGTCTGTAGGAGCGACGGTTCTTAACAAAACATAGGTATGAAATTAATTTGCAACTATATTTGGCATATACATACATTTCTGGCTTATACCTTTTGAGAATTTATAACACGAAGAATCATTTCCGACCTTTTAAATAGCTATCAAACAAATATTTGTAATTATCAAAAAAATGTCATCAACTTGGGCCCACGCAGCAGTCTTCTTCCAGTGCCATTCAATCTTATTCTTTAGTTAAGTTCGTAACTATTTAGTTATTAATATTTGGAAGAAATTTTCTTATAAAAACGAGAATTTAGGATATTCTTTTTTGAAAAATAAAACAAATTATTGTAATTCATATTTTTGTAATATCTAAAATTTTTGACAAATAAAAGAATTCTTATTGTATTTTGTTTTTTTTTTATTATTTATTGTTTTTCCAATACCAATCAGTAGATATAAAGAAAGAAAGATCAGTTTGTACGTCTTTGTTTTAACAAAGGTATCAAATGTTTTTAAGCTGATCGGTTATTTTGACCCAAAGAATTTGGAAATCGCGCGCAATCGGCAATTTTTTTAAAAATCTTTTGGCCAGTCATTCTGATATTCACAAAATATTAAACCACAGATTTAACCCTTTAACTTGTCAACTTTATATTGCTTTTCGTGCCCTTAGGTCAGGAAAAGTTACGTTTTTGGTCGGAAATAACTGACGGTTCCGAAATGGGCCCAAAAATGTTCGACTTAAAATCCAACCTAGGTGGTTATAACTTGTGGTTAAGTGGATAAAACAATACTTATCGAATTCACATTAACACTTCCATTTATAATTTAAACTTTATTAGATTCATTCGTATGTTCCTCAATTTTTTCCAATTTTTGTTCTTTGGGGTCCTCATTGACAGTTTCTAGCCTTGTTTCATGATGCTCCTTCTGTGGCGGCATAAGTCTTTCAGGGTCTATAGCCTCCTCAGCCCCTGGCGCTGGATTAAGGGGCGGCGTCTCGACCTCCACTTTGGTACTAATGTCCTTTATTTTTTGTTCAGCGACGTTGTAATGAACCGCCCCATTGGTCTGCTGATTACTTCTTATGTCTACTATAGCACTCCTTACAAGTAAAATTGTGTAGAATTGGAGAACTAGAATTAAAAAAAAATAAACTAGGTTAATTTTTGACCCCCGGGTCTACAGGCAAACGCCTTAACCACTGGACTGGATCACGGAACCAATTGTGTATCTACAAATACTTACTAACGAGTAACTTACCAAAGCTAAATACAATTCCTACTATAATTATCACGTCCAGTTTGACGAAGACCATAGAATACACCAGAAACGCCATAACCATCGTCACAATCGTGTAGTAAATGTAGAACCTAAGCAGGACTATATCTTTCTGGAAATGAAACAAGATGGTTAGATGTTGTGTCAGACTGCAACTCATTGGTAGTGCAATGGGTATAAAAAATTACGTCTTGCACCACCAGAGGTGCAAGCCGGTGGTGTGAAGGGTCCGAAATGTTAAAGTCCAGTGATTGCAAAGCCTATTTCTACTGCCAAATAGTAGTGCTTGCTTGTGTCCAGTTTGAAGGGTAAGAGAGACAGTGAAATTATTGGGTATGGGTATATGTGGCGAACAGAGCTTGTTTTAACGTTAAAAATGTGGTATCGTTACCTCCTAAAACACAGGTATCGTTAACTAAGGTAAAAAATTTCGTTATGTACCTAACCTACTAACAAAACTATCGATGGTGTTACCTTAAAAAAAATCACTGCCCGTGGTACAGTACCTACCTACTGTTGTCCAGTCAACCGGACTACATTTTTACCACGCCTTTACGATATCCACATTACCGATACCAAAGTTTACATGAGGATCAAAATTAACGTTAGGCAACGCGCTAGTAGGTACACTCAAGGGATAAAAATAAAACAGTCTGGTCAGTATGAAACTGAAAGCTTAGACTGAAAGATACTCATTCATTATAGGATTCTACCTATCTCATTTCGTTCATCTTTTATGATATATCTACATGACGGAAGAAAAAATAATAATCATCTTGTTTTATTTTTCATCGTAGCGTTACCCATTGCTTCTGCTATTGCTATTAGCAATGGGTCTAAAAACGCCACTTGAGCAATTCATCGAATCGAATTCATATTACGAATTCCTTAGCAATTCTTTAGCAATTCCTATTTCTTTCAATTTTTTTGAAGAGGAATTGCAAAGTTTAGTTGACAATTTTACAAAAAATAGAGGAATTGCTAAGAAATTCATAATATGAATTCGATTGATGAATTGCTCAAAGTGGCGTTTTTAGACCCCCAGTTAGAGAGCCTCGCCTTGCACGTGCAAAGTTGATGTGACACCCATTATTACGTTGACATCAAGTGTGGGGATTCCCCATAGCGATAAACCTACCCGATACATGCCGCATAGTAGCATAACGGTGAAACACATCTCCGTGGAGTACGCCAGTAGGGGCACCAACTTCGACTCCAGGTCTTCAAGCATTGTTGACTGAACTTTTAATATTATTGGTGCGAGAGAATCGTTGGTTGTTCCGATTATTGATATTATCTGCAATGCGATAAAAGATCTTATTTTCAACCAACCTGTATATTTACATCTTAGCGTGTACGCTAAGAAGAAAATATACCGGCTAATTTCGTGACAAAATTGGCTTAAGTATTATCTATGAAGACTCTAGTTTGTTTGTTTCCAGGTGGTTCCCAGCCAGTCATACTGTAACGTGTGGCACTGGCACTGATAAGCAGTCCATATTCATAAAAAATTGACCCATCTATCTTGTGTTTGTTTCAAGTACCATAGGTAGTTTAGAATTATATACAAGGTGGACACAAATCAACTGCAAATATTTTAAGGGCAGATACATACCACTATACTGAACAACTTTTCCAAATAAACTTATATCGAAACTAGCTGTTCCCCGCGGCTTCGCCCTGCGTGACACTCGGTTATATCGCGCTCAAAAGTAGCCTATGTTTGACCTCAGTTCGTTAACTAATCCCTACCAAATTTCATCACAATCGGTCCAGCAGTTTAGCCGTGAAGAGGTGACAGACAGACTTTCGCATTTATAATATTAGTATGGATATCAAATTTTATTTTTCACTCTCCATACTAAACTAGATCAGCTGATTCTCAATTTGTATGGGAGGTCAAAAATTTTTTTTCGTATTTCGACATCTTTATTTAGGAATGTTGTTCAGTTTAGTGGTCAGTAACTGCCCTTAAAATATTTGCAGTTCATTTAAATTCACCTTATATATTAATAAACTCTTGTCTGCCTTAGACTATGTTCTGTCCCTTTCCCTGTTGGATATTAAGGTAACGTGACAAAATATATGTATTTCAGTTATAAGCATAACAAACGTAAGTACCTACACCTACGTAAATTTTTAAAAGGCGGGTAGGTATAGAACAAATCATTGTACATTCCCAACGAGGCTCGACGTAAAGCAGGCGGCTGATTATAAAATAATACCGAAACTTTCTTACATGTGAGAGATGTATTTAGAAGTAGCGCTTCAAGAAGAGAGATATAAAAATAATTAAATAAATCATCATGTTTTAGTCGACATTGGCCTTCATGAAGCCTTTTCGGCTTGAAATGCAACCGGCATAAGTAATAACGTTTTCTATTGGTTCGCGCCATTGTCACATAACAATCGTTTTTCTATGTTGTCGATCTGGAATCAGCGAACCACGGGACCAACAGGAAAAAAAGTCTTCGTCGTCCGACGATCGGACAAGCCGTCGGACCACACGGCCTATGGGCTCTTAAATACCTAATGATGATTTTCACTAATCTAATATACTGTAAGAAGGAAAGCATAAAAACGCTATGATGAGAGAAATAACGCATGACTGCGCGGTTAGTGGCATTTCTATCTGTAAGCACGGAGGTCACTGCTTCGGTACCCGGTTGTTATCGCTAGAACTATTTATGCCTTTCGGCGGATCAGAATGGTAGATTCAGGGAGAAATCTGACAATGTTAGCCACTAACACACCTGGATCATGTTCTTATTGGTATCTGGCTTCCCTATAAAAAGAGTTACGGGAAGGTCGGATGACAGTCGCTCTATTGGAATAACCAGTACAGTACCGCCAAATCTAAGACCATGATTGATGCGTACCCTGGGCTCTGAAGTGTAGATGCTACTGGGATACACGGTCAGCTGAAGGGTCAGTCACATAATGTTACTTACATTGCCACTATAATAAAAGCAAGAATCTGAATTTGCGGGTAAAAATCTTACAGGCAAACTTGCATGTCATTGTAATGAAACTATCATGTTTACATGCAAATACTTACTGAAATCATGCAACTTACATCAGCGACTAGATTTAACCACCCTATTATATATATTCCTACCCTGACAGGCGCAAACCAACAGCAGTATTCCATCTTGAAACCAACAAAAGCCTCCTTCGCATCTTTGTATAGCTTTTCCATTTTCTATTTCACTACACACTCGAAACCACCAAAGTCCGCGGAGACATTCACTCAAAATGCTGCTAAATGTGGAATGCTGGTGAAAATTCCCACTAATCAGGATGTTTTAATTAAAAGGCCGCATAAAAAAGTATTAGGCGCTAATAAATTGAGATAATTGTTTAGTGTGGTACATAGCAACACTAATTATAATGCTAGTTTCTAGTGTTCGTTTGTCTATTTGTTCTGTGAAAACCACAGGTGGAAACGGAGCTCTCTTAGCGCTTTTTCTGGTTGCATTCTTAGCTGATTGCTTCAGGGACCAGGTACCGCTTATTATGCGATTTGACGTTTCATTCTCATTAATATTATGTGGGTTACAAAGTACCAGGGTCAGTTGAATCTGCCCACCCTGATGTCAGATTTTCACTGCCTTGGCCGCTGACGTAGTTTCCTTAACGACCACCAGATGGCAGCGATTCTTCTCAGGCCTGTAATCTTTTATTGAACTGTTTCCATTATTGAACTTGAACAAAGTATAGTGGGATGTGAAGTGCGAACGCATGACCGACAGGATCATAGGCAAACTCCTAGCCAAACCAATGAGATAGTCAAACATTCCTATATTATACCCCACTCGTGTTGGGTTGCAAGGTCAATTGACTCTGCAACCCTGGTGTTATATTCTTCCAAGCAGCTTTCCTACTTGTGACTTAGTTTATTTTCACGAACACCTGATGGCCAACAGCTTATCGTGCCTTTAATAACACAGAATCACCTTTCTTGTCTGACAATCAGGTGATTCAAGCCTGCAAAACCTATTGGACTAGAAACAACTTGTACAAAGCATGGTATTGGAACCCACGACAACATCCTGATAGGGTTTGTCTTATCCCGATGTTATCGTGGGTTCGCCTACTAGACCAAGGGGGAAGGGGCTTTCATCTGTTCATAGTTTTGGCGGTATAATGGAGTGACTCCCGTCTGATCATCGCCATCCTTTTAACAGGGAAACAGTTACCCTAGTATGAGTTTTTCTAAACGCAGACGCTAGCGACTGCGTTAGCGATTTTGTATGACAAACCTGTACAGGGCCCCTGGCGGAGAGTAAGGCAACTAAAAAATTTGAAACAAAATCCTAACGCAGTCGCTAGCGTCTGCGTTTATATAACGCATACTAGGGGTCTGTACCCCTAGAATCGTTTTCAATATCAGCAGGATCAATATTGTGTTTTATTTGCCATTGCCGACTAAGTATAATATTGTATAATATTATATGTTTATATTTTATCGGATAAAAAACAAAAAGAATAGAAATAAAAGAGGTAATTGTAATTAGCTCTTTATTGACGATTAAATCGTGTCTGCTTATGTAAGGTGGAAATAGAATACACTGCGGAATCAACATTAACATATATGAAACAATTATCATAACAGATTTGTTACTTACTATGTCTTTTTCAAATCATCAAACACATAAGAATAGTTATATCTTATGAAAATATAATACTTATTGTATAATAGCGTTAGTTTGAGAGGGTTTATACACCGCCAACTAATTAAAATAAGTATCTACTAAACTGCCATATTAATCAAAATTCTGTCCACTAACTATTTGTTATTTTTATCTTTACTTTTAAAAAGTATTTTAATTAATTAAAGTAAAAAAAGTATTTTAATATTTTCTAGCAGCACACAAGTAGCAGTAGGTTGTAAAGTGGTTGAAAATAAGTATTGGACAAATCACACAGATTAAACTAGCCCCAAAGTAAGTTTGTACTTACTAGTCAAAATCAATACACAAATCGAGATATAACATTATTAAAAAGGCTATATTCAGCGACAGGTACAATGTATTTATTGCAAACTACCTACAACTACCTACCTATTACAATGGTACAAATGACAATTTTAATATCGCAGTTTATTACAATATTACTTTAATTAATTAGGGTAGCATTGAACGTCATAAACCTCAATGTGTTTGGTCAAGCAATGTCGGGTAGTGAATAATGTGCCGAAGCACTAACCACTCGAAAATATGGATCATTATCACTAGTTCCATCGGACGGATTGAACTATGAAGACAACAAAACTAGGTAGTCAGAAAAAAAATGACACTAATTCCATGGAACTATTTGCCAATGGAACTAGTCAGAAAGATTCGAAAATTTGAGCGGGAAAAGGCACAATGCGATCGTAAGGTAACGACATTATAAATATACGTACGTAAATTTGAAAAAAAAATGCGATGTTTCACATGAATAATTAGATTATTATTGTATTTTTTTTAAAACAATATATGCAACGCCACATGATTGGAGGAAACTAGCGTTTGTATAAGCTTTACTACTGTAAATGTGTGGACGAACTATTTAACTCTGACCGCCTGACTTAATGTTGGTTATCGTGACCCCAGCGCCAGAAATGTACTGTTTGGTTGAGAATATCCAACGTGGGCAAAATGGGCACAAAATGTTTGTCAAAAAAATCCGATTGCCCGTCAAAGGGTTAAACGATTTTAGATTTCATTCTTAGCTTTGCTTGCCCACTAATCGCGTGATTATTTTAAAACACTGTCAAATAATCGCCTATTTATTCATGTTTTATCAAATATTTTTCTAAAATGACGCCCTCGTGTTTCTTCTGCTTGATTTTATATTAAAGCATTTTAAAATATCACCTTTTATATGTAATTAACATACTTTTACTATTTTCCTTTCAATAGACAATAATAACACAAGGTTATAAGGTCAGTTAATTATAAAAACACATTTGAAGTGAGAGCCAAAACTAGTGCAAAATCATAAAGAAAAAAAAACCGTGCTATCAAACCACAGAGCATGGTATTCTGATATTCATTTTTTTTTTCGAAAATTTCCCTTATCTGTGAATCAAACGAAACTTAAATATGACACGATAATAATCACTACGAATAAAAAATATTAAGAAAATAAATTTTGGAAAACCAAATCCCTGTATCTCATACCCGAATAAAAATCATACTTAATAAAATAACATTTATTTAGATAAATAATAACTGATTACTACAACAGTTGGGAGGCGTCGCCAATCTTCTATTTGAATAAAAATTACCATGATTAAATCAACGGAGAAGTAACATTTTACGATTTCTAAATATATGTAAATAGTATGTATTTCGTTGTATTGCATTAGAAAATGTTATTAAATTTATAATTATATTAAGACAATAGAAGTAAATAGGACTGATACATAATATGAGTAGTAGCTATAATAAAGTAAAATTAGTAAGAGATATAAGATACAATACAAACGAAATACTTAGGTAAAGATCTTTTATCGTATATGCCATAAGTATGAATGAAAAATCAATCTAACGGTGTATTTTCACAAGGAAAAAATGTCTCAGTACAACAGAAATGATGTTTAATAAGTTTTCGGAAATATTTTGATTTTTATACAGAATACCGTATTCCTAATACCGGTTATTTTTTTTTTTACTTAATTGTACAAAAAAGTTTACAAATTATGAATTTATGCCATATATGACATTCTCTACCAATTAAACAGCACCAATGTATAGACTAAACTGAAAAAAATGGAATTAAAGCATAATTAAAATGTACACAAGTTCATCTTGTGCGATGTTACGGAACCGTTTCTATGTAGGAATACAGCAATCCCTCTTTAATTTTAAATCAAGCCCTAACATCTATTATGGCATACACAATATTTTCATACATTACTTCATCAAAGCGTGCACGACCGCGTTAGCATTGAGCGCCTTCAAATCCGTATAAGTCTGCCCCGTACCTACAAACACAATCGGCTGCCCAGTGATGTACGTCATCGATATCGCCGCGCCGACTTTATCGTCGATAGTATCGAATTTCGTCAGCACTATTCCATCGATTACGTGCGGGTTATTTGAAGAGCTGTGATCGGCTAATGCTTGGTTGAATTTCACCAGTTGGTCGACGGCTTCGTTGCCTACTAGTGCTTCACCGACGAACAAGACCATGTCTGGATCGTTGACTTTGATGAGTTTGGCGAGAGCCCTCATGAGGGGCTCGTTGTCCTGCATGCGGCCGGCTGTGTCGATGAGGACGACGTCGATTTTCGCGTCCGACGCGTATTTTATGGCTTCCATTGCGATGCCGGCTGCGTCTTTGCCTGTATGTCAAAATATACAATTAATTGAGTGGAAAATCTCTTAATTTAGCTTCCTTTTAATATTAATGAGCATATTTAATTTTATATGTATAATATCCTATTTAGTTGGTTTAACCGCTCGCAAAATTTCTGCGTAAATTGAGTGTAATGTGTTCCATTTTTATGTTGCTGACAACTGCTGTATCCACATTTGCGATGGCAACCGAAAGGGTTTTAATCGCAACTTTTCAAATTCCAAATATACCAAATAATATTATAAATGCGAAAGTGAGTTTTTTTTTGCTTGTTACGCTTTCACGCCCTGTCTACTGAACTAATCTTTATGAAATTTCGCATATATATAGGTATTCAGAAAGACTTATAGGGTAAGCACTGGGAAATTAACGCGGACGAAAGCTAATTTATTATAAATAAAGACGCATACAACTTTATAATATAAGTCTGAAAATTCGTTCTAGACAATTAGTTGTGAAACATTTGCGACTTGCGATGGCGGCTGACAGGGTTTTAATTTATAACAAGTAAACACAATCAAATCATCACCATTTCAGCCGCAGGCGGCCGCCTCGCAGCTTTCTGACGTGATTATTTTAACGACCACCAGGGGGTCCAAAAATGCCACTTTGAGCAATTCATCGAATCGATTCATATTACGATTTCCTTAGCAATTCTGTAGCAATTCCTCTATTTTTTGTAAAACGGACAACTAAACTTTGCAATACCTCTTCAAAAAAATTTAAAGAAATAGGAATTGCTAAAGAATTGCTAAGGAATTCGTAATATGAATTCGATTCGATGAATTGCTCAAAGAGGCGTTTTCAGACCCACAGTAACTTTTATTATAGGTACAGTATCAAAAGAGTATCGACATTCACTGACCGTATCCCTTCTCGTAGAGATGCACCATCCGCCGCCCTCCGTGCGCGTGCGCGGGATGCAGCGCGGCGAGGCGCGCGGCGTGCGTGCGCAGCTGCTCCACGGCGCCCGCGCGGAACGTGTCGCACGCCGCCACCAGCACCGACAGCTCGTTCTCGATCAGCCAGAAGCAGATCTTCGCCAGGTTCGTGGACTTGCCCACGCCGTTCACCTGCTCGTTTCGTTCGTTCATTTTGGAAATATGGAGACGATGAGTAATTTTAATTGGATCGGTTCATTTATTCATTTTTACGACACGAATACGTACAATATAAACTTCAGTCGCGAATTCCGTCCCTGGCTCGTACCTGGCTCGATTCGTCGATTACACTCGCCGAGTTTCCTCTTTGGATCGCGATGAATATGCTTTAAACCACTAAGAACCGATTGTAGTAAAGTAATTATATTGGATCCACACATTACGCTTTCCATCAGGAGGACCGTGTGCCCGTTTTCCTACTTAATAGTATAAACAAAAACAAAAAATACAAACTTATTGAGCTAGCCCCAAAGTAAATTCAAGATTTGTGTTATAGGTTTTTAAAAATTCCAAAATTACATTGGACCCCAGATGAAAACTAGTAAACCTATAAAGCATATCTATGTAAAAAAGGGACTACTATAGTTCTTAATGCACATACTGCTGGTCTGTTTCTTGACCATTTAGATTACCTAGCACTGTAAGCGTTTTTGAAGCTTGGCGAAGATGTTAGATATTGTACAGAGGAATGGAGCACATATTCTAGACATGATAAAATTAATGTCTTCCAGATAGGATCGAATGTATATGTGATATGCTAAACTTAAAAAAAAGAAAGGAATCTCACCCCACAAAAGGCAATGACGTAAGGCCTGCCTTGCTCTTTGGCGTGCATGCAGTCTCGAAGGATGTCGACGCGCCGCTTCGGAGACAGGATCTGAACCAGCGACTCCGTTAGCGTCGACTTTATGGTCTTGGCCACGCTGTCAAATGTTCCTAGCACCTGGGAACAATCATTAAAGGATGTCATATAAAATTTCTCTACTTACTAACTACTAGCCGTAGATTCGCGAAGTGTATGTTTTCTTTGCCATAGATGACACATTATTCATTAGTGCCAACAAGGCAGAGTAAGTTTTATTCCTTTTTTAAATTTTGAGAAAGCCCATACAGATTTAAATCAATAGCACAAAAAAAACAAACAAAAATAGTTTACCGGCCAGCAATATCCAATACCGACCGCTGAAATAGGTTTCTTTTTATAGGCTGACCAGTGAAACTGAAAATACTAAAGTATAAAAATGTATATTAAAAAATTCAGTTAGTGGCCGGCCTATTGACTTGAGCAAGTATAAGAAAAATATATAATATAGTGTGAGTAACCTTCCCCTCGAGCTTATTGGCCACGGAGTCGCACAATTTGTTGGCGATGTCGGCTGCTACATTCTTGGCGATGAGGTGGTCGCGCATCTTTTCCAGCACTGGACGCATGCTCTCCTCTGTTAAAGCCTTGGACCCCACCAGACCTGACAGAAAGAAAACACATTAGAGAACTTGTAGGGAGACCAAGAAGGTGCGAATGGAAAGACCCAAGCAAGTACAGCGCATTTTCCCGAGATTCGGCTTATATAAGCAAAAGGTTGGTGCCATGGGAGGTGGAGAGTTGAGACCTGACTGGTATAGTAAATTGCTTTTGTAACTTTATTTCTAGGGCACTGGATATAAGTCATTTAAGGACTTTTTATTTACTTATCATCTTCAGTCCTACTTAAGACCTTGGTGAACACTAGCGCCACCATCAACTAAAAATCATTATTCATTGAAAACACAAGTTATCAAAAATCCGTGTTATGTAATTAAGGGTTCGGATCTAAAGTTAGTTTTAATCATATTAAATTATTAAATTATCGTTCCATATAGTTACAAGGTGCAAAACTGCTAAAAGTGTCCGTTTTAAGCAATATTGCAATTTGTAACCATAGGGGAATATATGGTCTGTAGATTTTTTTTTGTGTAATATATACGCTACAGTGATACAATAACATAGATCGACCTTACACCTTAAAACCCTTCCTTTTAACTTTGAGGTAGTCAGGTAAAAATCTTGGAAAATCCTACCTTTGAAAATGCTGAACATGCCGCCAGCCTTCTTGGGGCTGGGCGCGGCGTCGTGTTGCTCGTCCTCACTACTGCTCTCCTCCGACTCCACTTCTAGGTCGCGGATGGCACCTGTCATTTGTCCGATCAACTGCAATTTGTACATATCATTATTACAAGCTGTTCCTTGTGGTTTCACTCGCCTGTGGTATGTATGTACTATTGCCTATACCCTTCCCCAGGAATCAGTCTACCATATGCAGATATGATTTTTTCAAATTCAACCAGTGGTTCTTAAGTTGTAAGCGTTCAAACAAATAAACTATATTATTATACTAGCGACCCGCCCCGGCTTCGCTTGGGCATAAAAACCTTCCTCTTGAATCACTGTATCTATTTAAAAAACCGCATCAAAATCCGTTGCGTAGTTTTAAAGATTTAAGCACACAAAGGGACATAGGGACAAATAAAGCGACTTTTTCAATACTATGTAGTGAGAAGTATAGATGATAGCACTTAACCACATAAGAGTTGTGTGTTGTTTTACTTGGATCATTGTGCGACAGCCATGGTTAAGGAATATGTCACTTCCACACTGTTTCCTTGGATGTGGTAAAATGCAACTAAGGGATCAAAAGGTTAATTCTTTATACCTCTTTCCAACTGGTAGTCGAAAAAATGTATTCCCAAGAACAGTTGTAGCATTAAAGCCATACAGTTTTAGAATGCAATTAAGAAAACAATTAATAACTTCATTATCTTACGTCGTGGATTGACCTTATTGTCTGTGTCCTCGCAAAAGTTTCTGCGAGTAATTCCTCCATCTTATAGCATTGTCACTTCGGTGGACTTCCTTTTGAAACGGAGGTATTTGTATTTAACCCTAGTTAAATATCATGTACCTGTGTTTGAGTTTATTTTATTGATTGCATTCTCAGAGCAGTTCCTTTGAGTAATTCCTTTTACCTTAGGGCTTTATTTATTGGATGTCTAAATAATTATTTCAACTAAACACTTTGGGGGACGTCTTTTAGAAACAGGAGATCTAAACCTCTTTATTGCGAGGTACCTGTGTGTCAGGGTTGATCCTATCGTCCGCATCCTCCGGGCGGTCAGTGCTGAAGTCCAGCGCAGGCAGGTCCCTCGAGCCGCCGCCCAACGCCCACACGCGCGGCTGCTTCACACGCTCCTCCACCTTCGGAGACTTCGACACTTTAGGAGACTTCCTGCATCATTACAACAGAGATTTCTTTCTTTTTCTCGTACAATGGACCACAAATAAAAGTATATGTGCTTATCTTTAAACCAACACATACGGTGGTACACTTTTCTATGTGGCCGACTGTGCCTCTATATCAGATTATATCTATACTTATTGACTGCCTACGTTTAGAAATTGTTGAAAGCATCAAAAGAGTATCTTTACACTGTGATGTGATGGTTGATGCTTTATCAAAGTTTTATAAGGCAGAGCCTAATAAAATAACTTTAGGAAACTTTGTCACTGGAGATTTCCTCTGTACCTTTAAGGGCTCCTTCTTCTGAAGGTTCGTTGTCCGTAAGCCGCATAGTCGCGGCGCTCACTTATTTTGTAGGTGTTTAGACATCATATTTGGGAAAATAACACTACAACATCTACTTTAGCGATTTTCACTATATAAATACTTTATCTAAAGGCTGGTATAAAAATCAGGTCAATAAGTTTAATATCTTAGGCATAGTATTGAATAAAAACTTTAAAAGGAGGCAACTTTGATTTTTTTTTTCTATTGACCGAATTTCGTCGGATTATGTTACTGTAAGCGAATTTCACTCTGCTAGATCCTCAACTAAAAACATATAATTTTTTCAGAATTTTACTACTGTTTAATACAGATTCCTTGAAGGAGCCCTTAAAACTCAAAAAATCTCTCCACTGTAGTATTGATAATGCTTTTTTCTGAAATTTTTATTATTAGATTTATTTTTTATTACTTACTTGGTTTCTTTCTTGTTTTTGGAGGCGAGCTTCTGCGCCATCTTGGCCCGGTTGGCGGCAATGACATCCTCGTCAGTCTCGGGGGACTCTTCCACCTTTCCATTGCTCATATTCTTTGTTTCTACTATTTTCACTGTAAAAAAAGATTTTGTTACACAATAAGTTATTATAACTTGCTAGACTTGTGGTATTATGTTTATTTTATTGTTTAAAATCAAATTTATAGCCAGAGTTTTTACATTATTAAAAGAAAAATTTAGAAAGAGTAGGCAATAAAATACTTTTGTCATATATAGAACACTTTTAGCTCATGGAAGAAAAACGTCAGTAACAATCTCGTAAAAATAACTTATTCAACATCATTCAAGCGTTTCTCAGTTGCAACCTCAGCGTATTGTTTGGAGCCCATGATTTACAATTTTGCAGAAACACACCACAAAATTAAGAGTATCTTATTTAGTAGCTCTAAAACTATTAGACTAGAGTGGTTTTAAAGAAACTGGCTACCTTTTTGTATGATCAGTGCAAGGTCGCAATGAGGGACTGGGTATTAATAAAATTCTGAGTATTAATAAAACTTTACTAATGTAGGCTAAGAAAAACATATATTTTTATTGATTTTATGGATTTGAATTATCTGAATATAAATAACTACCGACCCGCCCCGGCTTCGCATGGGCATAAAAACGTTTCTCTTGAATCACTATCTATTAAAAAAAAAACGCATCAAAATCCATTGCGTAGTTTTAAAGATTTAAGCATACATAGGGACAGAGAAAGCGACTTTGTTTTATACTATGTAGTGAAAATAATATAGTAAAGTAACTTCTAACACTCACCTGACTTCTTACTCTTTTCATCACCCTTACGCTCAATCATTGATGCAACAGTCTTTTTGGACTTTTGAGAATCTTCAAATGTTCTCATTTGTTTTGGAATCTTAGCTTGTGACTTAGCTGCAAATAAATAACAAAAAAACGATGCTTTTAACCGACTTCAAAATAAAAGAGGAAGTTCTCAATTTGTTGGAATCTTTCATGAAATAAGTTATTGTTATTCGATCCATCATTTTGGTGGGACAGAAGATGGTGGAATTTGAAATTCAAGTTGTACCATACATAAGGTTCTTAAGAAAAATCACATAATGGTTAGTTGGTTAGATATGTAGGTTGTACTGCCACACAATAAAGCAAAGTCATCTTGTACAATTAAAAAGATTGCCATATCCAAGGAGCTTTATAATAAATAAAGAGTTCAAAAGAACAAAGCTATGAAAAAATCTTGTATATTATTTTTTGTGCAAGTTTTTATTATTATGCCAACATAGCCAAAAAAGTTAGCTGGAGTGGCAGTGTGTAGGGCACATAGCGTGCAGAACTGGTGTTGGTGCTCTAAAAAGGTTTAAGAACGGCAACCACATACCAGGGAGAGCAGGGTAGACATCTATCTATAAGACAATGATAGTTAAGGTCACAAGTGGCTGGGGAGGTTACTTTAAATCGATCAGCTTAGAAAGAAGAAAGGAAGACTCACTAGACTTGTGACAAAAATTATGATGATGTATACAAGCTGCGATGTAAGGGTTAAAAAATACTTACCCCATACTTCACATCCTTTGAGAATCTTATCAAACGTTGCCTTGAAATCAAAGTCCATGATATGCTGCGCTCCCTGCAGTTCATTTTTGTATTTGTCCCTAAACTCGAGATGGATATCATTGAGAAACTTGTCCACATATGACAACTGAAGTATTCGCTGATAAGCCACCACAAAAACCAGTTCAAACTCATTGTCGAGCTTGTACTGCAGCGTCAGAGCGTTGTGGTTGAACGTATTGTTCCCTGTTCGCTCCTGAAACAGATTTTTGCATCAGATTCAATGATAGAAGTTTTACACATCATAACAAAGTAACAGCAGTGAAAGTAAGTTCAAACTTGTCAACAATATATCACAAGATCCACGTGCTTTACAATCACTAATTACGTTAATTTCAAGGACGGTGAGGGGCTTCTAAATGATGTTAACTCACCTGCAAAATCACACCACGTATTAAAGCGTTAACCGATGGTGTAAAAATTTCACTGGTGCTCTGAAAACACCATAGCACGATTCCACCTTTACTGAAAATGCTGAATAAATCTAACATTTTGTTGTTTACGCAGAATCGTTAAATAAACTAATTATTTCACATTCACAGCACAGAGCAAAATGTTCTTTCTTTCTTTCTTTTAGGTCTACTCTACCTACACGTTGGCTATTTGTCTTGTCAGAAACAGGGTGACCATCTCAAAAGTGGCGAATCTGCCACGCTGCCACGCACTGAGCAAAAATGTGGAAAAATCTGCCAAACTCGCTTTTTTTATTGGGGGATAATGGGGGCAAAAATGGGGAAAAATTGCTATATTGTTATGCTTATGTATATCACTGGCTCGGCACGCTGCGGCTCGTCAAAGTGCGCCTGGTGCCTTACCACCATCTCTTAAAACCATGCAAGATCAGTGAGTAAGGAGGATGTCGCCTTACATCATGTATTGCGCTGTTTCGCTTACTCACTGGATCTTGCATGGTTTTAAGAGATGATAGTAGGCCACCTGCTGCGTGCGCCTACCTTTAGCGAGCTGAAGGAAGCGCGATTCTAAAAAAATGTTGCTTTATTAATTTAAAGACATGACAACACAGTTACTTGCATAAAACAATCAATTTGTTTATGGTACGGTCAGAAAAGTCAGTTTTTTGTCAAATCATCGCATCGCCTTTTAATTAATTTATATTCTATTCAGTATTCCAATTTATTTCAATCAATAAGTATTTCGTTTCAATAATTAAATAAAAAGAGTTAAAAATGAATATTACATCGGCAGCAGGGATTATATCCCTGCTCGACGAACCCATGTCGGAGGTAAAAGAGTTTGCTTTGAAGAGGTTGGACAACATCGTCGACGAATTTTGGCCTGAAATATCAGAATCCATTGAGAAGATTGAAATTCTGCATGAAGACAAAGTGTTTTCGCAGCACCAACTAGCAGCGTTGGTTGCTAGCAAAGTTTACTACCACTTGGGTGCGTTTGAAGATTCATTGACGTACGCATTAGGAGCTGGTGATTTGTTCGACGTAAATGCACGAAATGAATATGTGGATACTACGATTGCGAAGGCTATCGACTTTTATACACAAAAGAGGAAAGCGCTGTTTGTGGATAGTTCTGGGGAGACCATCGACCCTCGATTGGAAGCTATTGTGAACAGAATGTTCCAAAGATGTCTGGACGATGGGCAGTACCGGCAGGCTTTGGGGTTGGCTCTGGAAACGCGCCGGATGGACATCTTTGAGCAGTCCATCATGAAATCTGATGATATTGCTGGTAAGTGAAGGCATCCGATTTTGTTTATAAGACGCAAGTGGTAGGACAGAATACATGTATGGCTATATGAGACCACTAAGGGTCTTATTCTTTTTCATTGTCAAATAATTAGGATACTCTAGCTCAAAGTTGTCAGCAACAGCTAAATTGATAGATGGCTAAGAATAGGGAAAGTTGGCATAGATAAAGGTAGGCTTATGCCCAGCAGTTGATCATAGAAAGCTGATGATTATATCTTTACAATTTTGTCAACATTTCGGTATTGGTTGGTGACCTCTTTATGCTTAGTGCGCAGTTAATTGGCACAAAAAACACATGCAGTGTTTTTTATGGTCCTAGCTAATGATAATTGTTTGTTCCTACTTTCAGGTATGCTTCAGTATGCCTTTACAGTTGCAATGAGCCTTCTCCAAAACAGAGGATTCCGCAGCACTGTCCTTCGGTCCTTAGTGGGGCTCTACAGAGGTCTCAACATCCCCGATTATGTCAATATGTGTCAATGTCTCATCTTCCTGGAAGACCCACTCTCAGTGGCTGAAATATTGGACAAACTCACTTCTGGCCCTCAGGAATCTGTTCTGATGGCTTACCAAATCGCCTTTGACTTATATGATTCAGCCACACAGCAATTCCTTGGTAGGGTTCTACAAGCTTTAAGGACAACTGCCCCTATCCCTAGTGCCCTTGGTGGAAAGCCACAGCCACAAGGTGGACCTTTCCCAGAATCATCTATGGAAGTAGAGACTCCTGCAGAAGAAACTAAGACTTCAGAGCGGGATATTGACAGCCTAAATGATGAAGAAAAGGAACATCAGAAAAGAGTAGAAAAATTAATCTCCATTCTTGGTGGAGATGTCTCCATCGGATTACAACTACAATTTCTAATTAGGTCTAACCACGCTGACATGCTTATACTAAAGAACACCAAGGATGCTATCAGAGTGTCTATATGTCATACAGCAACAGTTATAGCTAATGCCTTTATGCATGCTGGAACAACAAGTGATCAGTTCTTAAGAGACAACCTTGAGTGGTTGGCAAGAGCCACAAACTGGGCTAAACTAACAGTGACTGCTTCTCTGGGAGTCATCCACAGAGGTCACGAAAATGAATCTTTAGCCCTAATGCAATCTTATCTCCCGAAGGAAGCTGGACCCTCATCGGGTTATTCTGAAGGTGGTGGTCTCTATGCCCTTGGATTAATTCATGCTAACCATGGCGCAAATATCATTGATTATCTTTTAACTCAATTAAAAGATGCCCAAAATGAAATGGTGCGCCATGGAGGCTGCCTCGGGTTGGGTTTAGCTGCAATGGGCACTCACCGCCAGGATGTTTATGAACAACTCAAGTTCAATCTATACCAAGATGATGCAGTCACGGGTGAGGCAGCTGGTATTGCAATGGGTATGGTCATGTTGGGATCGAGGCATGCTGCTGCTATTGAAGATATGGTTGCATATGCTCAAGAGACTCAACATGAGAAGATCCTGAGAGGATTAGCAGTAGGCATATCCTTCACTATGTATGGAAGACTTGAAGAAGCTGATGCTTTAGTCCAACAACTCTTGAGAGACAAGGATCCACTATTGCGACGAGCAGGTTGCTACACTATCGCAACTGCATACTGTGGCACTGGTAACAATGATTCAATTCGCACGCTACTACATGTTGCTGTGTCTGATGTAAATGACGATGTACGCCGTGCGGCTGTTACGGCACTAGGTTTCTTACTTTTTAGAACACCAGAACAATGCCCCTCTGTTGTATCACTTTTGGCAGAGTCTTACAATCCTCATGTTCGTTATGGAGCAGCTATGGCCTTGGGTATTGCCTGTGCTGGCACAGGTAATCGTGAGGCGATTGGCCTCCTAGAACCTATGGTGAAATTTGACCCTGTCAATTTTGTTAGACAAGGAGCATTGATTGCTTCAGCTATGATTTTGATTCAACAAACAGAAACATTGTGCCCTAAAGTAACCTACTTCCGTCAACTGTATGCACAGGTCATCTCGAACAAACATGAAGACGTTATGGCGAAATTTGGCGCCATTTTAGCTCAGGGAATTATTGATGCTGGCGGACGTAATGTGACAGTTTCCCTTCAGAATAGAACTGGACACATGAATATGTTAGCTGTTGTGGGCATGCTGGTGTTCACCCAATACTGGTACTGGTTCCCACTGGCCCACTGTCTGTCTCTGGCTTTTACTCCAACCTGCCTGATTGCTCTTAACTCTGACTTGAAGATGCCGCAACTAGACTTCAAGTCTAATGCAAAACCATCTTTGTATGCGTACCCTGCTCCACTGGAAGAGAAAAAGCGTGAAGAAAGGGAACGCGTTACTACTGCAGTGTTGAGCATTGCTGCGGCGAGAGCTCGCAGGCGCGCTCATGGTACAGAAGGGTCAACTGGTAGTGGTTCGTCATCTTCCAAAATGGATGTAGATGAAGAGGAAAAAAAGCCATCCAAATCTCCAAACCCAAATATTACAGTTCATGGGAAGACAGAAAAAGATACAAGCTCGTCTAAAGAGGGAAAGAAAGAAGAAAAAGAAGGAGAGGAGAAAGAAACAAAGGAAAAGAAAGAACCAGAGCCAACATTTGAAATTTTGAATAACCCAGCACGAGTCATGAGGCAACAACTGAAGGGGCTCACTGTTGTAGAAGGATCTGGGTTTTCACCATTGAAAGACATTACTATTGGTGGCATTGTGATGTTGAATCACTCTGGAGACATAGAACAACTGCTGGTAGAGCCTGTTGCGGCATTTGGACCCAAAACAGAGGAAGAAAAAGAACCAGAGCCGCCAGAACCTTTTGAGTACTTAGATGATTGATATAATATCTTTGACTAAATTTATTCATTAAAAATGTATCAGTAAAACCATAAAGTTAAATGTATTGAACAAGTTACGATAACTACCTAGTGTAAATGTTGAAGTACATTGCATACTGCTAAATAAAATTAATGTTTTTCTTCATCAGAATATAAATAAAATTTGCCCATGAACTGATAGTTTTTTTGACGACCTCTGTGGCCTAATAGTCATCCATCATCCCAGGCTGCCACACCAGAAGTTCCAGGTTGGATCCTCGATTAGGTCAAGATGGAAAATGATCTTTTTCAAACTGACCTGGCTCTTGGATGTTTATCTATATATGTAATTACTAGCTGTTCCCCGCGGCTTCGCCCCGCGTGGGACTCTGTTTTATCACGCCCAAAAGTAGCCTATATTTGACCTCAGGTCGTTAACTACATCCGTACCAAATTTCATAATAATCGGTCCAGCAGTTTAGCCGTGAAGAGGTGACAGACAGACTTTCGCATTTATAATATTAGTATGGATTATAACATCTATTATATATTATAATAGTATCGTCGAGTTGGTATCCCATAAGATAACACTTAAAATAATGCCGAACCGAAACGGATCAGTTCCATCAATAATAGCATTCCCGATGAGAATTCACGTTAGGCAGGCGGCTAGTCTTAAAATAATGCCAGATCTGATTTTTGTATATAAAGGACAGGAATTTGAGTAGATCCTAGTTTTCCCAAAGAATACGCTTCTGCCCGACCCATAACTCTACTATACCTAAACTGCGGAGTGAGGGGAGTGAAACCTTTTTGGTACCTTACCACCATCTCTTAAAACTATGCAAAACCGATTGTGTAAGGGAGATGTCGCCTTACATCATATATCGCGCTGTCTTGCTTACTCACTGGATCTTGCATGGTTTTAAGAGACGGTAGTACTAGTAACCCCCTAATACTACTTATTTATTATGAAGTCACGTCACGATACTCAACTGAACTGTGAGGGACCTTAGGAGGGAGTGGAGGATACCGATGAAGAAGAAGCCATCATGGTAAATTGGTAACCCATCTGGTACGTGCTTACCATGGATGCATTCATGGTGTGTCCGTATCTCTATTTAGTTTGTGGTGTGTCCTAGCCTTTCTTTGCTAGGTAGGTTGTCAATGTCATGAATGTCATGTTATTCATTATTTTAAATTTTTCTTTCATTTTCATTTAATTTTGCCAGCGATTTCGTACCTACTTGTGACACTTATTCTTTCTAAATTTGTGTTTGTTTGAGACACCACCTTTTTGAAGCTAAACACGTGGTTATTTTAAACATCCACTGGATTAAATTTCAAGTGAACCAATAAAAGGAATTTACTTACTAGAGTATTACAACAATGGATTGGAACTTGGATTACGGTGAGCTCGCTAATGACAAAGAATTTGTTTCAACATGTGAACAACTTAAAGCAGGTCTCATCGAAATTCAAAAAGTTTTGGATGAACTGTTACCCTTAAAGAAGCAATATGATAAACTGTCTCTTCCTTCTCAAATCGAACTGGATCTATTCTTAGCATATACGTTGAATGGGTTGCATTGGGTTCATATGAGGATACAAGGTGAAGACCCAACAAAACATCCCGTAAAAGATGAGTTGCAAAGGATCAAATCTGTTATGCTTAAATGGCAAGAAGTTAAAGATCGTGAAAAGAGGCCCACTGTTGATATTGAAGCAGCCAAACGGTTTGTAAGGAGCGGACTCTATGATCCTTACAGAGAAGTAGCAAAATCTCAAAATACGAAGATCAAATTTGATGATAATGATGACTAGAATTTACCAAGCATTAGATATCCTATTTTAAGACTGAATCTATAAGTAATTATTCTTAGGGTCGATTTCACCAAACATGACTTAACTAGAGAAAAGCTATCCCCGGAATATATTTATTCTTCCATTTAACTTTTGGATAGCTTCGTCCACGTTCCACCACTTTACACCAGATTAAATTTACTCTTGGATAGTTACTCTGTGACAGGGAGTGAATCCAAATGAATGACTGTATAAGTCGCCCAAATGCAATTGCTCGTTTCTACTCTAATAAATAAAGTGTATTTCGTATTATTATATATGATAGGGTTATACCTATGTCAAAAGTGTCAAAACGAGATATTCTTACAAAGTAAAATCAAAGAAGTTCGATTCGCGTGCGCCCTTTTTTAGTGACGCATTTTTTTTTTAATCTATGGGTAAAATATATAAATATACCTAATATTATTTTTATGTCAGCGTGCCAGAGAATCAGCTGTTGAAACAATGACACTTGGACGCCATATTGAACTTATCCTTAGTATAAGCACGCTGTTTGTTGAAAATTGGCGGAGTAGAGATTTACTCCAGCATAATCGTTTATTCTTGGATCAAGTCTATGGTGAAACGTAAAAATATGTTATCCTAGGGGTAACTGCTCGTATACTCTCGAGTAAAATTTACTCTTATTTGGTGAAATCGACCCTTAGTCACTGTCCTTATAAGTTTTAGGTTAAAAAGTTAAAATAATCAAATTTTTTTAAATATTGGTGCAATCAATATTATGCAACAGACCACCCACTACTCACTTGAAACTAGCAGGTTTGAATATTTATTAATTTGAAAAATAAGTTCGACTTGCACACCCTTTGCAACACTGACCCACTTCTTACACCACTCTAGTTCATGTTGTGGTAATAATCCAGATATTAACTAAATTTTGTACTTTATAACAATACCCCAGTTTATGTAACATCTTGCTTTAGCACCTTCACTGTGGCACCACAAAATGCCTGGTAAATAAATATCTTGTTACAATTTATCGCAGAGAAGGTATTAAACGTATAACTGAATAGGCAATAAAACATGATTAATTTTTGATTTTTTTATTTCAAATCTAACCAACAATTCATAAGTACATAAATATCAATAAAATTTCTTGGGAATGTAAAGAGCCTCAACAATAACAATAAAAATGATCACACCAAATGAACACCGCCACCAAATATAAACTTGTGCTGGCACTGGACAATAGATTGTAAAGCTGCTTTCATTTCAATCATAAGTCCTCTGCTGTTATTTATTATTTTCTTTCTTTATGATCTATTTTGTGGCTATGTTCCAGCACAAAGTAGATAATAATATTTAACTTATACCTCACCAACCATTTAATGGTTGAAAGCAGCCAGCATTTTACAGCCACCAAACTACTAACAAAGACTACACATTGGAATGGAAACAAATGCACCTTAACACCACAAATTGATGTACACAGAAATTGAATGTCATATGAACTAAAACATTTAGATTATAAATGGCACATTAAATGAACTGCAAAACATTGCAATAAGCTATACAAGCAAATACTGAACAACTTTTATGCAGCCTCCAAAACTAGAGAATTGAAAAACGTCATTATTGTAAAATTATTATGCTATTTATATATTGATCAAAATAGTCTTATGAGTTTAATAAAATATAAATGAGATTGTAATAAATAGTTCATTTCTCAACTTGCAACACCAATCCTGCAGCAGAGATGTTGTCCCCTGCTCCTGCGGTTAACTGCGCTTCAGTGCAAATAAGGACAGGAGCTACACACAAATCAACATGTACCCCATCAATGAGCTCGTCCCAGCAAGACACTGGCTTTGATGGCTCAAAGAACACTCTGCTAATGTTACTGTTATCTGTTGTAGTTGAAAAACTGTCATCAAGCAACAGCTTAGTTTTTTCAATTTCAACATTTTGGCTATCACACACATATCTATGAGCAGTCAAAGATGCTTTTGCAGCAGCTGCTTCAGTCCTTTTCCATTGAGAATTTTTAACAGTTAATATAGCTTGGTATGCTAATGTGTGGACGTGGATGCGAGTTAATTTTCTGCTGCTTCCATGCTCTATGTTCTTTTTTCTTATGAGTTGGAAAATTTTGCGCATCTGGTCCAGTGCTGTAGCCACTCTGGGATTAGAGTCTGCTACGACACTTACTTTGCCATGCTCCAAGACATTGCACAAGTTATCAAGTTCTTGTTCATTCATGCCCACAGAGTCAACATAAGGCAGGATTTTGGTTGTGAGATGTTGCAGAAGATCCAAGTCCACATAGCTCGCCATCTCAAAATGAGCTAGTGTTGTCACTGGTTGTGATAATATTTGTTCTTTAACTAATTTAAGTCTTTCAGCTCTCAAATCTGTAGAAAAATGAAAGATTTAAAAAAATTATTATATACAAATATGGCATCATAAATATGAAAGCATTGTCTTCTCATAGGCATTAAATTATGAAATCTACCCCTGTGAAACTGTGGGGCATTGTTTTTTGAAACATTACATTCCTGGCTTGTGGGCCTAGATTCTTTCAATGTTAATGGATTTTTGATATAAATGATTGTTGTTACATAAAAATTTATCAGTACTTTGGAAGGAACAATAAGCTGTTGGTTTCGGATGTCATCCTGGCAGACATCAAGCAAACTATGACACCAGTGTGCATAGGGATGAATGATCTTGCAAGTGAGTATGCAATAAGGAACAGAAAATTATTCTAAAGAGTTGGATTGCTTCTTTAATAAAATTAACAAAGTACTACAAACCTATAATATCATCTTTCTTAAATGGATAATTATCCATCATCTGTAGCCCACTAATGACTAGTAAATTAGGACTAAATTTTGGTAATTGTTCACCAAATTTTTCCAAGGAACTAAGCAATGGGTTGTTTTCATCATTATGCAGAATATATCTGTTGGCTCTTGGAGCGGAGTATGCTCCAAATTTCTCATCGGCTTTGTACTCTAAGATCATATGAACATCGTCTTTTACTTCCTCATCTTCTAAATCACCAACTATTTGAATACCATCTGGAATGTATGATTTGAGTTTTTCACTCATCTTTGCAGCGAACAGCACTTTCCATCCTTCCATAAAAAACCTTCTGGCCATGAGGGGAGCATTGCCACCTAATGCCCATCTTGTGCCTGATAGCTTTAACGCTTCATCTATCAGATCATCATATAATTTTGAATTTGACATAAACCTCCTGTAAATATAAAATATTTTAATTAAAAGTAACCATTTATATTTTTAGTATAAAAACAAAACTTCCATACTCAGGGCATGTCTCTCCTTAACATATTGCTATTTCTGAATTCCCTTAAATTCATCTACAAGCCCACTTAAGCGTTTCCTAAGTTAAACAACCTATTGACTGTAGCAGAAAAATGTGGGAAAAAATAAATGAAACAAATTACTCACTCAGCTGCTGCTCCATGCTTGAAGAAATATGTAAAGCTTTTTAAAAATTCATCCTTATCAGCGATTTCATTAAAATGTTCGGGGCTACCTTTCAAATCTTTGTAGTTCAATAATAATGTGGCATTAACGAAAAGATCGTGGCAGGCCCCATACCCAAGGGCTACTTTAGGCTGGTGGCTTCCAACACCGACTTGATTGCGACTCTCCAAGTCTAACAGATGGTCCTTTACCGGCAACAGCCTCTCATCTCCGATGTCACTTTTACGATAGTACACCGCATATAAAATGACACAAAAAGATAATATTGAACCTAACTTTAACGGAGCTCCAGCCATTTTTACTGATATAAATTTTATTATTGATTTTGTCAAACTATTGATTTTGAAGTAAACTAAGTACTACTAGTTACTATTTGTACTTATGAATTGAAACGGAATAACAAATTTTTGTTTATCTTATTTATATCCACGTCACCTCATCTTTGTTGTGGGATTAATTAATTTATAAGTTCATCGAATGGTACGTACAATGGATTTAAATTGGGTATACAAATTCTAACCACAAGAACTTTAAGTAGTATTTTTTTGTTATTGTTTTATTCATAACTAATCTACATAGCGTACGCCCGAATTTCCACGTTTGCCGTGCTGTGGCCGTGCTAATTTTACCGTTGTGACATTGACAGCAATTTTTTTTTTACCAGAAATCTGTGAGCTATGGCATTTGTCCACAATATAGATTTGTCTATGCTATTTACGCAAAGAATTTATATATAACACTAGAATGCTCACGGAGGACAAAAGCCGTTCCGAAATAAAACCTTTTGTATGTGTCTCTTTCTAGTAGGTTGTATAAAATTCAAGAGGAAAAGGAACACCTACAAATTTTGGACCTTTTACTGGAACTTTAGGTATTTGTATGTAGGCTTTAAAGAAAAATCAACTTTGCAGTAGAGTAATAAGGATTAATTTTGAATGTTGATTTTTGCGATTATTATTTTTGTAAGCATTCTAGTGTTTTATATAAATTCTTTGTATTTACGTGAAAAATTCTGGCCCCTTACTATCATCTCTAAAAACCTTGCAAGATCCAGTGAGTAAACGAGATGTCGCCTTAACATCATGTATCTCTCACTCACTGGAACTTGGATGGTTTTTTAGAGATGATAGTAGGCAACCAAGGGGGGTTACTAGAGTCTCTTAAAACCATGCAAGATCCAGTGAGTAAGAGGGATGTCACCTTACATCATGTATCGCGTTGTCTCGCTTACTCACTGGATCTTGCATGGTTAACAAAATTCCATCACGAGTTCCATCCCTTTGTTTCATGGAAAACCATCACGCATGAGCATGAATAACCGACTAATGTGCGCCATAAGCGTAGTTTGTCGTTGCCGTAAAATATATTAGAAAAAAAAAGAAAAAGTACTTTGTATTTTTAAGCGATGGCAACATTGTATTTTTGCAATGTGATTGTGGAAGATTCACTTGACTTTTCGTAAAAATTCTGATATTTTCCCAATCTATTTACAATCCATTAGATCTTGATTTCTAATTAGAATTTGTTAACTACCGAGAGAACCACATTTTGTCCCACCACATTTTCGAGGTTCGTTGATCCAGGTACGGTTCTAAACTTTGCAAGATGTCGGTGATATTCTTCAATTTTGACAAGAAGAAGATGCATGTACCATCATAAAAGCTTTTGTAGAATTTATATGGGATTCTTAACGTGTGAATGTGTAAATACTATAGATAGAATCAAGCAGCATCATGAATCAATTAGCAACCGAGGATGTACAGAGTAATATGTGCAATCAAATGAATACGAATATGAAAAACAAAAGCAAAAAGACCAAAGATCCTGCGGAAACGACTGAAGATATAAGAATATTGGATCAGAAGTTTAATGAAACGTTAGTTAACACACTACACTTAAACAGCATCAATAGTAACTTAACTAATGGTACAAGTGATCACTCGAAAGACAAGATTCTGACAAGGGAGAGTGATCCCTTAAAAACACAAGGCGAACTCGAGAGCGAAGTCGCAATAGATGTAAATAGTGTACAGTTTAATACCGAGCAAGTCAAGGAGATCAGTCCTACACTAAACATAGTCAGGTGTAACATGGAGGAGGGTCCAGAGAGTAACTCTGTGGATCCAGAAGCACAGGGTGAAATTTTGATTATTTCCTACGAGTCTGAACTACAGATGCCTGAAATCATGAGACTAATACAAAAAGATCTCTCTGAACCTTACTCAATCTATACTTATAGATATTTTATACATAATTGGCCTAAACTTTGCTTCTTGGCAACCCATGAAGGGACATGTATTGGTGCCATTGTATGTAAGTTAGATATGCATCGGAATGTCGTAAAAAGGGGCTACATAGCTATGTTGGCAGTGGACAAGAAGTTTAGGAAAAGAGGTATCGGTTCCAGGCTGGTACAGAAAGCAATACAGGTAATTCAGTTGATTTTAGTGTTTGGCAATAACTTATTCTCTTTCAACCATATCGTAATACAGGAAGAGGATATCCATTTGGCTCTTTTTTAATTATATCAGTATAATAGAAATTCCATTTTTGTTACATAATTTTATAGTATTTGCAGTCCTGAATAATTTATTGTCAAAACATTGCTCTCTTGCCATGGGTAGCACACAATATAAATAAATGAACCGATGTTCAAATAGAAAAAGTTAATAATATTAGGACAACTTTCAGAAAGATCAATCATACAATACACTCATAAATATAAATGTTCAAACCATAATATCACCTGTGGTGATATGGCCAATGCAGATTATGTAAAGTCTCACATGTCAATGTGTCCTGGTTGCATCTTCAGCTGATTGCTTCGGGTTACCAGGGTTACTTTCCAGCTGTAGATATATAAATTGCATGATCACTAAACTTATCCATATGTTTTTTCAGGCAATGATAGATGATAATGCAGATGAAGTGGTGTTAGAAACGGAAATAACGAACAAACCCGCATTGAAACTCTACGAGAATTTGGGATTTGTTAGAGACAAGCGTTTGTTCCGGTATTACCTAAATGGTGTAGACGCATTGCGATTGAAGTTATGGCTTAGGTGAAATAAGTAGGTAACAAATGTGAAATTTTCAATGTTGTGTTACAAATCTGGAGACTGCCCACTGTCTCCACATTCATTTCGGTACAATAATTATTTATACTAGCATCTGCAATCACAATAGAAGTTTTATTGAACAAAATGTGAGTGTGTGTGTGTACCGTTCAAATATTTTGTATCTATTGTTTTTTGACAAGTTTTATCTTTGTTATTGATTAGCTCAACAATTTCCAGTCAAATATATCCTATTGTAATATAAACTGTCTCTTTTTCATTTCAATATTTTTCCAGTGCTCTCTTTAGCAGTATAGTTGTGTCAAAATATGTCCTACATCAAACAAAGGGTAACACCATACCACAGAATGAACAAGCAGATTAACTTTAGAGCCAGTAAATGTTTGTACTGTTTTCAATAAGATTTCTAATGACAATGCCAGTCAATATTGTACCATAGCATAAATATATAAAACAAACCCTACTGTTGTTGTGGTATAACATGCAATGGCCATGTGGATATTAGTAAAATGTATAATTTGTTTTGAATTATTTTATAGTCATGTGATATGTTTTTATTTTATCTAATTTATGTGTTGAAAATTGTTAATGAAATTTCCCCGATTACTTTATATCGCAATCTCAAAGATGTAAATGGTTTAATACCTATTCTAAAAATACACAACTTGAAGAAAATTAAATGTAGTTTGATATTTACTTGTTCTAATACTACAATAAACCCTTCCTAGTATTTTAAGTTCAGCTAAAGTACAACTCATAAAGTTTGGCATTATTAATGAAAATTGAGTTTGTTGGCCTACTTATATTGTTTTGTGCCTTACTTGCTTATTTGCAGCACACACATCATAAAATGGCCGTATTATGTCACCGATTAGTTAAGTAGTCAATACAGGAAAATTCCTGTACAGCCATACATTTGAAAGTTTATGGTCGAACTAGTTGGACAGGGCAGTTGGACCACTGCCCCGCACTGGTTTTGCTAGTGTACTACCTAGCTTTTTATATAGGAAGGATGTGTGCGACGGGCCGACCTTCAATAGAATTTTTCTAGCGACAGCTTCAAGTTCAGGCAAAACTAGGAGTTGACTGGCTGGTACAGCAGAGTAAGGGAGAAAACTTTGCAAGCTTAACATGTGTGGTTTGCATGGAAAACCATGTGTGAGGTTGACAGGGAGGAAATTTTTAATAGTATCATTCATGTTGCTGTAGGCCTCTACCATCAGTGTCTGTAAAAAAACCTGTAAACTACCCCTGGTGTGTAATAGTAGTTTTGCAACTGTTCTTTTTTCATAAATAATTTCATAATTCAAAAACATTTGCAAAAATTGAGGATAGGCTTTGATGTATATGTATAAGTTACCAAATTGTATGAGAATTTATTTTTTAGTTAGCGGAGATGTGAACTGAAGTATGTAAGATATGAAATCCCACCCACTCACAGTGTAGTGGCCAAAGTGGAAACAATAAGAAAACAAATAACAGAAGGATTTCAGGATTCATTCACATTTAATCATTGATTACAAACATTCAGAAAGTAAATGTGGCAGTATTTGTAGATGCCCCATCATAAATAAATGTATTGTTCACTGGCTTATACTGTCTCGTCACTATTTTGATGGCTTCATGAGCAACACAGCCTCCTAGAAAAGCAGACACACTATGTATTTCCGCTCCTCCATACCGACACATTTCATGAATGTGATCATCTTTAGAAAAAGGGTTGCAAGAGATGTCACTCAGCAGTTTAGACACACAGGACTTCAGTTTTACTATGTCGGCCTCGGGCTCCCAATCACCTGGAAGCCTACAATGTTCAGAGTGAAATGCTTCTGCTGCTCTTAACATCACATAATGAACCATCATGACATCAGGTTCTTCCAGATATCTTGTAATGTATGTTGGCACAGAGCCTCCTAATTGGTACTCTGTTGCAATGCTGGAGCCTTTGATCAAGTGCAAATCATTAGCATGTCTACAAAATAATTTAACTTCATTTTCACTAATACTATCACAGTGAAGTTGAGAGACGATTTGCTGGACTTTCCTATAAACTACTTCAGCATCCATTGCTGCTTGTGCTCGGTAGAGGTTTTGCAGTTGGACATAATGTTCAGTGGAAGCAGTCATGTCTGGAAGTACTCCTCTCACTGGTAACTTGCCCTTTCCTTCAGCTTCAATGAAGCCTCTGAGTGCAGAACACATTATCCAGAAAGGAGCACTCTCCTTTGTCAAATTAGTGGCAGCACTGCTATATAAAAGTTCCTGGATTTTTACAGGCAAAAAGGTTGGAACTAATGCCGTGTTCACAGCCTTAAGTGCCTCTTCAAAATTCTCCTCATTTATGGGTACACCATTTTCATCTTTTCTAATAAATTCTTCTATCAATGTCTTGATTTCAACTTTTTCTTTTCTGCTCATTGGCCAACTTTTAGGATTCCTTATTTGCCATCTTTGTATGGCTTTATATAGAATAACAATCCAAGGAATATGACCATGATCTTTTAAATCAACAGTATCAATGTCAAAACTATTCAAATAATCTGACAGAGCCTGAAATGGTACATCTAAGCGTAAGTCCGGCTGCTCATTATCAGGGTGACTCTCAATAACAGCATGCTCCTTGATCTGAATTCTAAAAGATCCTAAGAATCCCACTGAGCGACATAGAATGAAAGGAATGTTTATATCCCACAAATGTTGTGCTAAGTCTTGGATAGTCTTTTCTCCAAGAGCTGTTCCTATAACTAGATTAAAAGTCTTGAAGAAATCTGGATTGTCTTTGAGTATTTGATCTGGAGGTTCTTGTACTGCATGCCCTTGTACAGAAGAATTTAGTTCCAGTAACAGGCGCAAAGCTTCCGATCCTCTATTCAAGCCTTTACTGGAGCATTCTAAGAAAAAGTTACAACCAATATCTTCTTCACTAACGGTAGAATCATCTATGATTGTTATGGAACCGATACCGGGTAAAACAATTGATTTTAAAATCTCTGTACCTAATGCCGTTGCGTTTATTAAGCAAACGTGGGAATTTTCAAGAGCCGACTGTCCGTGATCACCCCATAAACGGAGTTGCCGATCATATTGCCTGGTTTTCTCACTTTGTTCTGGTGATTTGGGTGATGGTGAAGCCATTACTTATACGATGTAGAGTATTATTTATTTCTGACCTTACAATACAATAAATACCTATTGTTGTTGGAAAAAAATGATATTGGTATTCGTTCAATGCCTTATAAATATAGAACACCACTTTTCAAAAACTATTTTACAATTTATTTGCGATCCAATTAATGATCCAACCAAAAATCTAATCTAACTTCGACTCGACCTGCAACAAACAAACGTCAATGTCAATTGATGTCAATGTCTTATAGTTTTTTAAACGGTTTTATTTAGCTCACCCCGTTTGTTTTATTCTTGGGTCAAATTTAGTAATTTTTTTTAATAATTATTGTACTGTCCTGGATACAAATAATGTAGATCGTAATCGACAGTCTGTGTATGCGGTAAATGTCAATGTCAGTGAGGTCATCCCAATCGTAGCGCAGAAGTGTCAAGCACTGACAATCTGACAAGTAAGGTAAGTGTCACAGTGTCACACATAGACCCATAATAGGTTTGGTTTTGCTGTTTTTTTTCAAGCAAGATTTTAGAACTAAATATTTAATTTAACAACAGCTTGTTCAGTGTGAAATGTTTATAAATTACTTTTGGACTCATGTGTATGGAAATGAATTTACAAACTTTATTTCAGGATTTCAATCCTAGGTACAACTTATACTTTTATTACAAATTGTCAATATGATATGAAGAAATTGTTTGTGAAGGTGATTCCTAAAATATAACTTTTTCTTTACAGCAAATTCGTCGTTCATAGCTGTTTACTCATATTTACTGCGCTTTTAGCATTAAAGTTGGATAATTCTATATCATGGTCCTACTGGGCTGTTTTCACACCAATATGGGTATGGAAATTCTTAGTAGTTCTGGGTGCTACAGTGGGCACTTATGTTTGGTGGCAGTATCCTCATTTCAGGTTAGTGATGAATGTTTATTCTTATTAACAATAAACCATATTAACACATTACATCTACATTAGTTAGATTTCTGTACTTCAAAATATTAGTAATTTAACCATTTACCATTTTTAACAACATTAGCACAAATATTGATGGTTCCACTTTATATTCTACTAAAAAATGTTGTTGTTTTACAGATTAGAGGGTGAAGCCTACATCCACTACAAAGCAATGCTGATAAGTCTTGCCATCCACTTAATTCTTCTAATGTTTGAGTTGCTGGTATGCGACCAGCTCTCTACTGGTCGCCATACATGGGTGTTGGTCTTTATACCACTGATCTTTATTAGTATAGTATCTATTGCTATTTGTATATGGTCTGTGAAACATGATCGTAGTTATGAGGTAAGTTCACTTACTACTTAATTGAATATTTTTGTATGAATATTTAACTGTGAGAGTGCTTCCCATTGCATTTGAAAGTGTTTGATGATTTTATTGGTTAGACAGCAGTTGGACTTGAATACAACATAATTTTTTACAATTCATAAAAGTTGTTATTTATTTCAGCTGGAACTGTTTTGTGCTGTAAATATTCTACAGTTCATCTTCTTGCCATTGAAGCTAGACGTGGTAATATTCTGGTCATGGGAGGTGGTGTTCGTACCACTTTGGATACTGATGTGCCTCTGTCTTGTAGGTGAGTGTATGTACAACATTATTATAAAATACTAGCTGTTCCTGGGGGTTTAACACACCCAAAGTGTTTCCCTTCCTCCCCTTCTTGCCTTTCCTATTTTTATAATAATATATTTATAAGTAGAAAATAAAAACCTCTAATTCTGTGACCCTACCCATTCATCAAATTTCAACAGATTTATCTGTCCAACCAATCTTTTGCAATCCATATAGAAGTAAAATATAATATAGTTAATTTACATGGTATTAATATGGTGGTAATAAGTATCTAGTCATGCTGCTTCTGCTAGGGCGTGGTAGGAAGGGTACACCCAAAATAGTGCTAGCTCAACACCACAGTGGATGATTGGTTTCATAACCGAAAAACAACTAAGACAAATCAATGCAGAACTAAAAGCAGTAAGAGAGACTTGGGCAAAGATGAGAGAGAGGTTATCACTTATCTATACAAATAAATAATTAGAGTGTCTGTTTGTAATATTTAAATAACAACTTTTTACTAAATGCTAATGGGTAAATATACTACAGTTTATCTTTTTGCCATTGAAGCTAGATGTTGTAATCTTTTGGTCATATACCAAAATAATTTTTTTTTTCTATATTTTTGGTCGGGTAATCTCTGGAACGGCTGGACTGATTTTGATGGGATTTTCATCAGCAGATGGCTGATGTTATAATACAGAGTAATATAAAGAGTAACTTAGGCTAGTTCAATTTTACAAATTTTTTTCGTTAACTGCGAATTGAACAATACATTTTGTTAAATTCCAGCTAGTGGAATATATAATGTATCCATATCAAAGTATACACAGGATTGAACCCAGTTCCATAGTTGAATGCAATATATGGTTGTATAATTGATTTATTTATTCATATAGCCACTAGTAAAAATAATTATTTCAGATACTGTTGTTGTTACTAAAAAATTATTTTTCCTAAACATTTTATTTTTGTTTAATTATTGTCATTCATTGAGCGTGACTACAATAATAATCTAACCTTAAGTGGAGACCTTCGAACCATTGCGCTGAAAAACCTCACTATATGGCCTATAGTCTAACTAAACACAGTGGTTCTTGTTGCAGGGGTCTTGTACAGCATAATATTCGCGGGCATATTACTGCGCACGCCAGAGGTGAATCTTCAGCAGCGACGGACTAGCTTCAATTCTGCACTGGCCTACACTTTCACTGTCGTACCTATACTGGTGTTTCAGGTAACGTCAATACCAAACTAAATATATATTTAATTTTAAATACATTTATTTTAAACAAAATATTAAATGTTCAACAAACATTGTTTAGAATAGTCAGACGAGACAATATTGGTTACTATTGTCTATCTTCTGTTTAATAAATTTGCCAAGCAACAGTATTTGCAATTAGTATTGTATTTGACAATGCAAATAAAGAAACTTGAAACTTGATTAAGAAATATGTACGAGACACATGTGTTGTTACATTATTTCTTATTATAATATAATTGTGATAAAATGTAACCCATATATCACGTATTACATTGGTGTCAGATACAGGTGTATAAGAGGTACATCGAAAAAAACGAGTCTTGGACAGGGTTAGAAAATAATGAAAGTATTTGGACCCTTACTTATACCTTATATATAAACTTCACCAGCCTGTGAAGTGTATAAATATCACCTTCCACAAGAAGCAGGCTGTCAGAATATGGTCAAATTTAGTTTAGTAGTTTTGATGATCACCTCGTACAAACTAATTTACAAACTTACACACACACTTTATAATATTACTAGCGACACGCCCCGGCTTCGCACGGGTGCAATATTATAGGTTTTACTTACACAAAAACCTTCCTCTTAAATGACAATCTATTAAAAAAAACCTCATCAATATCCGTTGCGTAGTTTCGAAAATTTAAGCATACATAGGGACAGACAGCGGAAAGCGACTTTGTTTAATACTATGTAAAGAAGATTAAAGACGATAAGTTAATGATATATAGATAGTAAGTCTTCTTCTCGACCAAGAGTGTTTCCCGCTTGCATCTTTTCAGTTTACGCTTCAGAGCCCAAGGTACGAGATAGTAAATAAGTATGATGTTATAAAATAAGCCTTAAATTGTTGTTGTTTTGTAGGTGCTATTAACAAACAAGCTAGATGACGGGCTGGGCCTGTCGTTCATAGTCGTCGTGAGCCCGCTCTTCGTCAGCTATGCCACGCTCATCATCATGTCATTCAGTTCCAAGGGAGGGAACAAATGTGAGTTACTCTTTCACTTTACTCTATACAGGGTTACTTATGGAAATTTTGTATTGTGTTCATAAGATTACGGGATTTTACGTTATTCCGACATCCGTGGTCACAAAACCACCGGCTCATCTTGCCCCAATTTGTAAACAAATTACTTATTGAATTTATAATCTATTGTTATGATGAATAAATAAATGATAATCCTTATCTATTTAGCAAAATACAAAAGAAAACAGTTGTTTTTATTTACTCATTAATTTCCAGTGTGTTGGGTTAGCGCTCGAATAGTATAATTAGCCTCTAGGCATTTAACACCTTGTGGCCTAGTACCTTTCGGCTACAGTAACCGGTACTTTCACGTTTCGTCGCCTGACTCGCATGATCACACACCAAGGTCGTTTTACTATTTCGTCAAATGTGCTCAGTTTTAACCTAACGCTTATAGTTCATTAAATGTAATAAGTAACCCTGTATACCAGTACATATAAATTTATATTTTTATCTACAGGGTGGTTCGGTATCAGGAAAGATTTTTGCCAATTCCTGCTATCGGTATTCCCTCTCCTTCAAGAGTATGCCAACATTGCATACAACAACAACGCGAATCGGGCCTCTCCAGGAATCCCCGAGCCCAATCAGGAGCCCTACCGGGACGATGACACACGCAAAAAGGGCAAAGATAGCAAAAAGTCGCAAAAAAATCAAAAGAAAAGTGAGAGTATGAAACCAGTAGTGCCTGCATCTAGTATAGATATGCCGGATTGAATTCCGTTTTAGTGCTGATGTGTGTTCACTTAGAAATTCGTGTTTCATTGTAATTATTGAGCTTCAGGATAAACGCACCGCGATAAACTATACAGCCCTAAACAAAACTAACATTATTTTTATAATTCTGGCAAATTGAAAAGTGTTGACACAAATGTGAGTATGGGGTGACTAATACAGTCTACGACAAGTGTGTCACACTAAAATCATGTAGTTGTATTGCAAGTCTCGATTTTCATGAAGAGTTTATTTTAATAACAATACTTACGTAAGTAGATCTTAACACTTGAGTTATATTAAGTTTATAGCGGTGCGTGGTATTCTAGGTTTTATGTAACAGAGCAATATTAAACATTGTTATCTTTGGTATTAGCGGTAGGTGTTACGACTTATGTAAAAGTGGCCATTTTCTCGTTATCCGAATTAACTATATTGTTTTATCATTAGTAAAGATGGGCCTTATTCTCTAGTTGCACGCATATGTTAGCGCGGAATGTTAAGAAAAAATTACCACTAAAATAGATGTAGTAAGATTCAATTTTGTTTGATGTCGAAAGATGTAGTTAATCTAATGCGTTCAACACTATTCGCAACTTGAGTAAGGTTCTATTTTTTTTTGTTCGATGTTTTCTGACAGGCTATGTTTAATGTTGTTGTTTAACCATATCTTGTTATGTTTCACAAATAGCGCTGAAACCTATCAATAAAGTGTACTGTTATTTTTTTGCATTAAGAAGTGTCCTGTATATTTAATTTTAATAATATTTTTGCGTATGACACTTTTTGATTAGGCACTGTAAAATGTGATTACTCAAAATATATGTATTTTAACTTTTTAATAGTTTTACGAGCAAATCACTTTTCTTATTAAGGTGCTACATCAGAATTATTTTAGATTTTTGTGTAAATTTGTTTACTAACTGTATTAACTATATGCTATACTAATGTTTTGGTGGTAAATTTTCGTAATAAGTAAGTAGAACTGTTACTTCAAATTTGCTGATGTTATACTGAGATATGAAGAAAATAAAGATTATTATTGATGTCATATCATACGAAAGCAATCTTATGTACTATAGTTTGGTCAGTCCTTTTCACACGCATCTCATACATATCGCTTGACTGTTGCTTTAAATAAGGCTTTATATAGTCAGAATTAATAATAATATATCAAAGGTTCTGGAGTTACACGTGCCTCTGTAACGGTAACGTATGCCCTTCGGCTCGCAGAATCCAGACACAAAAGAAAAACTATTGTTATGTGGCATATTCGCGAACTAAGAAACAATAAGATTGTTCGCCGCCAATAGTAGATATGGTGTTATTGCAGTTTTCAGAGCAAGCTACGTATGCCTTTAGGCAGCATGAAACGTCTGACACCAGGGTGGACAGCTAAAAGGCATCAAAAAAAAAAGAAAAAGAAAGACTGCAGAAGTATAATAAAAGTACTGCAACTCAAGACTGTCATTAAAAGATAAACCAAGCATATTGGTTGGTAGTTTGTTTCTTGCTCTCACTATCAGTCATATGGTTTGTAGTTTGAAACTACGTCAGAGGCCAAAAGGTGGTTCTTAGAACTTTGACACCATGTCGATTGGCCGTGTCACCTACACGAAATGATTATGATGATAGCTTGAAGCTGTCTATGGTGGGAATTTTAAAATACACATTCTATTCGATATTACGATAAAACTGCATTGCTTGTCATTGAAGTATAGGGTTGAATGTCACTATTGGTTGGTACCATGACAATACAATATAATGTAAATATTACTTATGCGAAATTAGCATGTTAAATTTAGAATATTTGGGGCCTTTGTCCACTAGTAGGATTTTTTTTGTAATTTGATCTCTCGATTTCAGTATGAGTTCCAGTGTTAAGTGTGGGCTGATTTTTTTTATTGTTAAGCTGCTTTTTTACTTTTTGGCATCACTATGTGTCGAACATTAAGCATGGTTCTTTTAAAAAATATTATATTATATGCTTTTGGGTTCCATACAAAATAAAATAATTTAATATTTAAAATTGATGATAACTGTTAAATAAATCGAATTATTTACACCTTATAACTAAGAATGATAATTTTGACAGCAGAACAGAAATATGGATAGTATAGAAGTATGTCAGAGACTAACAAAAAAAAATATAAGCGATTGGACAGCTGCCATTTAATTTAACTATATTTGGACAAATTATACAGTAGTGATGAAATATATATGTAAGGGCAATGTAATATAATTTAAATGGAAATTTTTAATTTTTCTTTCAAACCGGTACCAGTTTATTTTTTTAACCCATTATTCAATATTAATATGTATCTTTTACCAGATTTGATTGACTCGTATTTTCTATATTCTGTAGTTTCGTTTTCTATTCAAAAAAGGTCGGACTAAAAAAGTGTCCGTAAGATTAGTTGATAGTTTTAATAGTTTTATTTTATTTTAGATAAGTAGTAAAATATATATATTTAATTACTTACAACAGATAACCTGGGTTATATAATGATGTTAATTTCTTTTTCATTATTTTTTTCTAAACTATGTAACAATATTTTATTATTAGTAACAGAGGTTAAATTTTCTCATTAGCAATTCTATTTTTAACTGTAAATATAAAATGTATAACTGGCAACAAATTGTGCAGAATCGAAATAAAATGAAAGATGTTTTTGCGACAAAATGTTAGTATTTTGAGTAGCCGCTACTGTTCGCGCGCAAGCGAGCCATATAAAAAATAGTGACATATAAAAAAGGGCGTTGCTTACCGATTTTGGAAGATGCTTACATTCGCTTTAATTCGAATACAATTTTAAAAAAGTAATACATGATATTACTATTGTACTACATGGTACTATTGTGTTGCTGTAAATAGGGACAGTACGATAGTTTTGCCTACAGCACCATGATTATTCACCGAATAACACACAAGAAAGCATATGTGCGATCACTGATAGTATAAAAGCCTAAGTTACCTAAACCTTTATGGCATTAAAATTGATCTAATAACTAATAGGACCCCCTTTGTTCTTGATATTGTGGTAGGCTGACTCATATAGCAATATAATCGTCTTATTGTTGTTACAAAATTTTAGATATTAGTCTAGAAAAATAAAATATTTTCAAATCTGGTTTCATCATTTTTTTTTAATTAGTAAGTACATATTATCATAGGTAGGTTCTTATATTACGTTTTGTCTATTGTAATAAATGGAGATTAGATTTGCTACTAAAATTGCTCACTTTTAACATTTGAAGATGCTAAGGTTATTTGTTAAAGAAATTATAGAACCAGGCTATGAATATTACACATCAAAGTAAAGTGAGATATAGTATACTAGAGTTAATATAACATTCTTTTTTATGAAGAGAGTGCACGTAATAAAATAAAAATTATGTTTACTGCCAATTACATCAATGCCTCAGCACCAAAGCGGTCAGGTGGCCGCGTTTCGTTATGAGTTCTTTTGTGGGAACAAAAGAACTCATAACGAAACGCGGAAATAGTCAAAATCAGGTCAGGGATGACCTGATTTTGACTATTGACTTTTAATTTTGATGATGTGATAGTTTAGCCTGCTAGTGAATAATTATAGTATTTTACTTAATAATATCGCTTTAAAACAAAATTGTACGGTGTTTTGCGTTATTTTCATTTACTGTGATATTTCTCTTCCTATCACGAACTATATGTAACTGTAACTCAGATTGAACATAAATGATTATTTTGTTAAAGTTATTAATTTTGTTTTATTCGAAATTTTCAGTATAATTTAATTAACCAATAAATTTAAAGAGTTATATTGTCATTTACAAATACACGACCAATGGGAAGGTCATACCTGCTCAAATTCTCACCTCCATTGGCAGTGGCGTGCATATCATAAAGACGTTTAGACGTTGCCTACCCTGTACTTTTGTAATAAATAATAAAAAAAATATTTAATCAAAACATATAAATAATAAATATTTTTTCACACAAGATATCGAATTATCTTAACAACGCCATCTATGAATGCGCGCGAACACGCGGCGCGCCGCGCGCCGCCCCATACGCGCTGCTAGCTAGCTAGGCCAGGCCAGCTTTTTAGTAAATCGTCTGAAGTTTACTACTCTCACAAAGAAATCACTATGTATAGATGTGCTTTAGCTCGTGTAGTAGTGCAAGTAAAAAACTTACATGAACAGACACATATGCGCTAAATCACGCCTGTGTGAGTGAATTTCAGACCTCCACTATAGATGAAACAAAATGCTATGAGATGACATTTCATCTCGCTCTCACTTTTGTTACGGCCAATTAGAATTACGCGTTACACATACTTAAATCTGATTAGTGATTACGAATATTACGATCGATTGCAGCAACATGATAACTGTGTCTATTGGATATTAAACGAGTAATGCTGCAAATTTAAAAACGCATAGACTTGAAGACTTTCTATAAACAAGATGACATTCCCAATTCCGTAGGGTTATATTTTTATTTCCGTATCGAAATCAAATCAACAATATGTTTGCTTTGCTTGCATGCATTTGTTTGTTTTGAATGTTTAATTAATTGATAATTGCAATGTGCATTGTTTACAATGAGGTGAAAAAATAGCACTTTTATTTTTAACAAATTTACTCAGTTGTAGTTTAAAATTGTAAAATTTTAATGTGATTGTTGTAAACCGAGTGTTTGTTTACAAAAACTATAAAATTACGCGCTGAGTAATCTTTCATTTGACGAAAAAATGGCAATAATAATAAATGGACGTTATCAACCGGGATTGATCGGATTTAGTTGAAGTGAAGGGTAAGCTAACAACAACATTATTTAATATTATTTTCAAATTAATATGTTTGCTATGCTTTTCCAAAACTCCCACGGGACCGTAGGATAAGGCGGTCGTCTTTTAAAAATTTTCAGGGCCTAAGTAGGTACATGATTCATATATTTTAATTTTATTATCTTCTTGCTCGTTACTGTTTTAGTTGTAACTCAAATACTTATACCTAAATTATAAGTATAGATTAAAATAGAAATAGTTCTGATCTAGGTAGGTTTTTGCCTACCCTAAGGAAAATGTCTGTGCACGTCACTGTCCATTGGAATAAGTAGATATGGCAGTCAGGAAGTACCGTGTCAAAATACATTTTTTTTTTAATAAGTATTTCTTAGAACTCCTTTAAACTTGTAAATCTCATGTCTAAAATTAATTTAATAGATTATCTTTTGTTCTTTATCCATATTTCCATCCATACTAATATTATAAATGCGAAAGTCTGTCTGTCTGTCTGTCTGTCTGTCTGCCTCTTCACGGCTAAACTGCTGGACCGATTGTGATGAAATTTGGTAGGGATGTAGTTAACGACCTGAGGTCAAACATAGGCTACTTTTGGGCGCGATATAACCGAGTCCCACGCGGGGCGAAGCCGCGGGGAACAGCTAGCACGTTTTATATACAAAAATGTTTACTAACTCAATCTGTGTGATTTGTCCGTATATATTTATTTTATTTATGTTTGTGTTGGATTTGGATAGGTTTGTAAATTTGTCTTTTTATTGTCGTTGTTTTGTCACATATCCAAATTCGAATAATATCCAATCCAAAATACACACTCCTTCACCTTACCTTGGACTACTTTTTAAACACAATTAGTAGTGTTTTCAGGGCAAAATTAAGCTTTATGTAACTACATGAAATGCAAAACCGTGGCTTCGCCTTGAACCTTTGTGCTATCGTAGAATGCGAAACCACGGTACTGGTATCTACGAAAGTGATAGAGGTTTTATTATTGCGATATTTCATGAAAGGGCTGTAGCCTTTAAAACTTTCACATATGAATATGCGAAAAGACGATACGGTATATTGAAATCGCGTTTATTATAATTTTATCTATTTTATATAAAGTACTAGCGACCCGCCCGGCTTCGCATGGGAATAAAAACCTTCCTCTTGAATCACTTATCTATTAAAAAAAACCGCATTAAAATCCGTTGCGTACTTTTAAAGATTTAAGCATACAAAGGGACATAGGTACAGAGAAAGCGACTTTGTTTTATACTATGTAGTGATAGTGATTAGATCGACTCACAGGATCCACTCAACGTTCAAAACGTGACGGAGTAAGAAACATCTTATTTTTGCATTTATTTAAGGATTTTGCTGTGTTCTGCTTAGATATTTATTTAACTTTTACTTTATTGGGAATTCAATAAAAAAAACTTTAAAATTAGTCACACTTACAGCTCAGCGGCTAGTACTTACCCTTCCTTATCTTCAAACTTTTATGTGATGTATTGTGTAGCCCTCTCTCTATTCAAACAATATAAGTATGTAACTTCTTATTCAAATTATCTGTCGAAACACCAAATAAAAATAAACAACAAATAATAAAAAAATTCAAAGGCACGGGAATTATATCAGGCGTACGAAACTACACTTAATCGTTAGCTATAAAGTCTTAATATAAGGGTAGAACAGTAATAAAAAACTTTAATTATAGCAATTCGTAAGTTGTCCTACAACCGCTTAGGCGTTTCGACGATCCTGGCACCGCCATCTCTGTTCATCGATTTGTTCATTCGATGCGGCATTAGTCGTAATGATCCCCAGCAGTTAACATATGGATTGCATACATTTTTATTTTTTTAATTTTAAATTTCGATCATGACAAACAAAGTGGTCAGTAAGAAATGGATAAGTGAGGAGTCCGTAGAGGAAGAGGAATTATTCAGTCACTGTAGAGAGATGCAAATGGTTTGTTATGCCATAACAAAAGTGATATTAGACGCAGACAGCAAATGGAAGGGCTCCACTGGCAAAACTAGTGTTTGTTCTCTGTCGAATAGAAGTTATATCATGGAATTGGTGAATATACAGGTAATTTATTTTATATATTGCTTATTTACTTGATTTAATATTATTACAATACCTATATATGATTTTTTAAAAGTGTTGTTTTGGTTTGATAGTTTCTTAAATATTTATTTAAATAGATCGTTGTTGATTTACAAAAAAAAATGCGAAATTTGATAAATTTCGGTGTAGACATACTTAATATAAAGGGTAAAAAAAACGTAAGGAACCTGTTTGCCGAGTTAATAATGTCTATTTGCAAGCGATGTGCAATTCCCGGGAATTTTGGAAACTTTCTCAGCAACTTTGGAAATAGTCCCGGTAACCCCAAAGTTGCCAAATGATTTTGGAAACTTTGACAAAGTTTCATAAGAATAGTCCCGTAAGCTGAATTTCCACTTGCACATCACTAACTTGAAAGTAGCAGCCTGTCTGACGTCCACCATTGCAAATGCACTTGTTAGTGGAATCCGCAATCTGTCTGGGAGATACACGGAAGGTAGAAATAAAAGAATAGCTTCGGGTATTAGACTATTATATCTACCTATATTTCCTGCTTCGGGTACCTACGAAGCAGGAAATATAGGTATAATAGTCTAACACCCGAATCCACACGGCTTGAAGGGCACAACTGAAGCAATGATTGATTTTTTCAAGGTTCTAGACCAAATAATAGAATACCTTGGGAAGCTAGTGAAGTCGTTCTACAAGTTGAACCCGCGGCTGGCTAGGCTCAAGAAGGTCAATGGCCTGGTCCAGAGCAAGCACGACCACATCTTTGACTGCCTCTGCCGCACGAGGTTCGTCATGCTGCAGGCGATGTATGGTATGGTCACGACGATACTCAACACCTGCTTGCATAGAGATGATTCGAGGAAGATGATTGAATCTTGCTTGAGGTAAGAAACTGTATGAATGAGTACGAGTTTTTAATCAGATCAATTTTTAAGTCTAGTGTCAATCCTATTAAGGCTTCTTTTTGCCCGCTTAGCTCTCCGGATATCCTGCGGGCAAGGCCGAGGGAAATGCCGCTCTTCGGCACACTGAGTTCCAAATCTTGAAGTATTTGGTGATTTCCTTTGTTCGCCTTATCTGCAGTCCTGAAGTGGCAGTAGCGACCCTGTTAGGATATTAAACAAAACTAGAGCAAGAGTTCTAAATTAAATTATTTAAATTAGTTGTTACATAACAGTAGTATAAGTAGCCTGCACATTGCAATTGATCATTTCGTTTCAAATGACTAATACAATACATATACGTCTCTAGTTTGCCACTTGTATTTGCCCAGGCGTTTTTGTTCTATCTAGACAAGTGTACAAAGCAATACCCAAAGGGGCCGCGCCCCTGCAAAATTAATTTGAAGCCTACTGAATTAATTCTAAGTTTCACGATTTGTTTCCAGCTTGGTGGCAATTTACAATCATTTGCTGGGCTTGAGTTATAAGGCGTTCGCAGCCAAGTTCAGCATTTGCAGTAACGCCTACCCAAGTACTATCAGCGAAACTAAACCCATCACGCTCACTAAGATTGTGCAGGTAATGCTCAATATAGTTAATTGATTCAAGTGTTCTCTCGCGGGTCGTTTGACTACACAATAGTACAAAAAGGGGTGTTAAGTATTTTGCCGAAGACTTAGTATCACATCGTATGGTATACACTAGTATAGATATTCAATCGCCATACAAAGAAGCGTTTCGAAGTTTAGTGTACTAATAGAGTCCTCCTTATACTGAGACACATTAACGCCATCTATCGATCATTTGAGACACTGTGATTCTAAATTCAAAACTTTTAAATAAAGCTCTATATCTGTTTGTGGTAGGATGACGATCTTAAAAAATCCTGTTTTAATAATTCACACTTTTTTCGTCAAAAATTTGCGGGATTTAACTATTCTTACTACTTATTTATTTCCATCCTGGTAGCGCCATCTATTAACAAGAAAAATAACTAAATCGTTTTCATAGACAATGGAACCACCATTATCACTAAAAAGGTCACAGTGTCACACACAATATAATAATATTATGAAGATCTTATAAACCTGTGTTCCACAATAAAGAGATTTGATTTGATGGTACTACTAAAATGTCCCAACTAATTGAGTTAGATCATGGAATTGATTGTTGATACCTCGGTGAAAACTAGCGCCACCGTCATTTAAAATTCATTATTCACTGAAAACACAAGTTATCAAAAATCCCTCTGCTGTAATTAAGGTTCTGGATCTGAAGTTAATTTTAATCATATTCAATTATTAAATTATAGTTCCATATAGTTACAAATTGCAAAACTGCTAAAAGTGGCCGTTTTAAGCAATAATGCAATTTGTAACTATAGGGAATTATAATTTAATAATTTAATACGTTTAAAATTAACTTCAGATCCAGAACCTTAATTACAGCAGAGGGATTTTTGATAACTTGTGTTTTCAGTGAGTAATGATTTTTAAATGACGGTGGCGCTAGTGTTCACCGAGGTATCACCTTAACCAGATTCTGGCCAAGAGCCGTGCCGAGGTGAACTGCCACCGGCTGATGAGCTGCCTGCTGAGGGTGTACCGGCCCGGGAACAGCTCCGACGACCACTCCAGCGCCAGCACCGCCGAGAGCCTGGAGATCTATCAGTTTGTACTGCTTGACGAGACAAAATAGCTATAAACTGAAATTATGGATACTTACTAAGACTTTTATTTTATTTATTTATTTAACTAGCGACCCGCCCCGGCTTGGGCATAAATACCTTCCTCTGGAATCACTCTATTAAAAAACCGCATCAAAATCCGTTGTGTAGTTTTTAAGATTTAAGAATACAAAGGGACATTGTTTTATACTATGTAGTGATTCCAATCCGCTTGTATGGCATCAATACTTTTGAGGGATGCTGTTGATGATGGAAAACACCCCCAAATGATGATAAGGTCGAGATCAAAGAGTTCTTAATTTCACTGTACTTATATCCCATTGTTGGCGGACCAACAACAGCATACATACACAAGGAGGGTTAGCATCAGGCAATCATCCAGTCAAAATAATGCCGAATTTTATTTTAATATCTTTAGCACCTCATAGAGGATAGACAACAACATTTTTAAGAATAGAATATCCCAACTAATATTATAAATGCGAAAGTGCGTTTGTTTGTTATGCTTTCAAGACCTATCTACAAAACCAATCTACTTGAAATTTCGCATACATATAGAAGTATTGAGAAAAACATAGGATACCTTTTATCCCGGGAGAAAGTGTTCAGTCATTGTTCCCGAGGGAATTATGTGCGGGCAAAGCCTCGGGCAAAACCTACAATGAATTAATGCCTTAATAGGATATTAATAATTATAATTTCACAGTACACTAACCAAGCACATAACGCCGCCAACGTCGACAGTATCCCGAGAACTGACAGTTGAGAAGCGACGAGAAGCGTTCGTGGAACATAAAAAGGCTCAAATGAAGCAGGCGCAGAGTTTGGTGGAGGCGAAGAACGAACAAAACAAGAGATTGAACGAACTGAAGGACCAGACCTCGGATTGCGATATCGCATACACATCGCTACTGACTAACGCATGTGTTTTGGATAATGTCTTCAATACTGAGGGTAAGAAAAAACACAGATTTCAGAATGTAATCTAATATAATAAATAGTAGAGATGCTCAACCGCCATGCAAAAAACGCGCCAATTTGTGTAGTGCTAATAGAGTTTTCCCCATACTGAGATATAGTAACGCCACCTGTCAACCACTTGACCCACTGTGATTTTAAGTGAAAATTAATAAAGCACTAAATCAGTATGTAGTAGGATGACGATACTCTTAGGCACACATTACATGCTCATGCACGCATGATGGTTTTCCATCAAACAAAGGGATGGTACTCGAAAGGTGAATTGAATCGACTGATTTCCAAATAAAAAAACCTAATTTTTTTTAGTTTTAATCAAGAATTTTGCGATGATTTACGATGGAACAATTAAATCAAATGATTTCCAAACAAATCATCGCAAAATTCTTGATATAAATTAAAAAAAAAAAATTAATTTGTCGAAAATCAATCGATTCAATTCACCTTTCGAGTACCATCCCTTTGTTTGATGGAAAACCATCATGCGTGCATGAGCATGTAATGTGTGCCTTAAAAGTGTTTTAAAATTCACAATTCTCCAAAAACAAGCGAGATCTTAAATAAACTAAAAAAAAAAAATCTTGAAGCGCCATCTATAAGCAAGAAAAAGAACGAATTATTTCTCTTAGGCAATACATGATAAAAGTTGCATATACATAATAAAAGTTACGTTGGGACCAGTGCCTCCGCCAGGGCCTGGTAGAAGGGGCAAGCTTAAAAAGTTCTGGCTCGGCGTCGCAATAAAGTATAATTATATGTGTGGAAATGGTTTCACAACCAAGGATGCCAATGACCGGGTGTCATGAAGGAGAAAAAAAAACAGGATAGTGAACCCAGGGCTCCAAAGCAACCGGGAAAGCGCTAAGATGAAAGGATGTAGTATAAGGAAAAGCCAGTCCTAAAGCAGGCCCGTCTCACTCCGCTACAGCGTGGAGATATATACCTATGAAATCGATAACTTCTACTTTAGCCACTAATTAAAGGACTAGGCGCCCTGTTGTTGAAAACTAACCAAATTCAAAACTAAATGTATAACTTTAATGCTGGTTACCTGCCTATGTTAAAAGTGGATAAATTTTATTTTATTTATTTATTTAATAACCATACAAATATTTAATCTTTTAAATTGTTTTCAGAGAACGTAAATGCTATTCTACAGAGCGAAGAGAAATACATAGAAATCCTTCTTGACACTGTTGCAAATTTGGCACCAAATCTACTGGGGTGCAACGGTGTGCGGAAGCTTAAATCAGGTAAATGACAACAGACCACGTTACCTGTAAGAATAAAGTTCAGTTTCGAATGACAGTGCTCAAACGTAAAAAAGTCTCTACATTTTAACTAGCTATTCCCCGCGGTTTCACTCGCCCTTGGTGTATATGTACTATAGCCTATACATTACAATACAATACCCTTTATTGCACATAAATTACACAAAATAGGTTACAATGGATCTTACAATTTAATATGCAAAAGGCGGCTATATCGTTAAAAGCAATTTCACTCACAAATATAACCTTCCACAAGAATCGGGTTAATATATGCAGAAAGATTGAATTCAAGGTTGATGTCCTTACATGTCCAAGGCCAAAGAGTGAATATATATTGCGCACCCTTTCGTATACTCTAACCTAGAAGTACCGCCACCTGGGGGTCTAAACATGCCACTTTGAGCAATTCACGAGGCATCCACATGTGGATGTCTGCAGACACCAAGGCACTAAGTTGTTAATTTCTCAACGCACAAGTGACAAATGACGCAAAACGTAATCGCCTCGCACTGGGCTAATCATATCTAATAGTTTTTTATCGACACGAAAAAAAAAGGAGAAGAAGTAACGCAAAGTAACGCCTGAATCTATTAAATACACAAACAAACTCTCCAGCTTTATTATATACTAGCGACACGCCCCAGCTTCGCATGGGCATAAAAACCTTCCTCTTGAATTACTTTATCTATTAAAAAAACCGCATTAAAACCCGTTGCGTAGTTTATATATATATATATATCCATACTAATATTATAAATGCGAAAGTCTGTCTGTCTGTCTGTCTGTCTGTCAGTCCGTGAAGAGTCACGGCTAAACTGCTGGACCGATTGTGATGAAATTTGGTAGGGATGTAGTTAACGACCTGAGGTCAAACATAGGCTACTTTTGGGCGCGATATAACCGAGTCCCACGCGGGGCGAAGCCGCTTGAAACAGCTAGTATATATATATATAGGGACAGATAAAGCGACTTTGTTTTATACTATGTAGTATGTAGTAATAGTGAAGTATAGATTATTTACTAAACCCGACGAAGGAAATTCTGTATCAGTATGGCAATACTGCGTAATATGAATAACTTAACTGTATAACTTTATTTCAGAGTTTTGGCGCCAAGCTAAAGCGACTTTAGCTTGTATTTATTTTCTAATATTTGTGTTTTTTCGAGTATTTGTGCATAATAAAGGTGGATTATTATTCGCTAAGTGTTTGTAAACAAGCGTGAGTGTTGGGAAGTGGTACAATGTCGTATAAGTGACTTTAATATTGTCACCAAAATCTCCCAAGATAAAGCTAAGTGAAACTTCCACCGATTCACTTAGCCCTTGACTAGACATGACTACTGACTTGACTTGACTGTGACTCGACAAAATGAAGAACATTTATCTAAACTTGATACTGGCAAAAATGCTATATGTTTGATTGCCATATTGTGGATTAAATTCACATAAAAAAAAAAAACTTTATTTCAGGCCGCATTCAAGCAAGCAAGAAAGCCGCTCACAAAGTGACGGAGTACTACCAGAACATTCTGTGGGGGGATGTGGGCAGTTGTCTCGAACATATAGTGCTTTGGTGGTCTACTTTCCCGTTGGCAACTAGGTAAGATTCAAGGTGCTTTATTTGTTGAACATATTATAGTAACTAGCGACCCGCTCCGGCTTCGCATGGCTATAAAAACTTTCCTCTTGAATCACTCTAGCTATTAAATAAAAACCGCATCAAAATCCGTTGCGTAGTTTCAAAGCTCTAAGCATACATAGGGACAGACAGCTTGAAGCGACTTTGTTTTATACTATGTAATGATAATGACATACACATAAATTACATGCAGTGTCGATGTTAAGCAAAAAACAAACAGATAAACATGTTCGGCCATGATCGGCATACAAATCAAAAAATATAAAATAGATGAATTTTCGTTGAGTCAAAGCAACCGCCAAAAATATCCACACACCAGTATCGTAGAAAGCCATTTGAAATCTTACGTTATGTAAATGTTGTATGAATGAAAACGTTAATTTCAGGCATTTCATATAACCACTATAAACTAAAAAAAAAATAATTTTATGTTTTGCAATTTATATGTTTCTCTATCTTTGTTTCGCACGCGCTGTCGGTTCATCATCTCTCTCTGTACCATGACATTTTGTAAACGCATTCGCTGTCGTATGCGTTAAGATTTTACAGATTTGTCATATACAATCGCTAACGCAGACGTAGCCTAACCTCTACCCATGAGATTTTGTCAACGCAGTCGCTAGCGACTTGTGGAGGCTCTCATCTTAGCTTTTTACGGTTAATTTTAAGCGTTGAATTTTGCACTGGTCCATACCTTGAAGTCTGACTTTGCGAACAGGTTAGAATCTGTCATGTTACAAAGCTGTACAGGTGGCTTACCATCTCTTAAAACTATGCAAGATTCCAGTAAGGGGGATGTCGCATTAATCTTGTATCGCGCTGTCTCGCTTACTCACTGGAACTTGCATTGTTTTAAGAGATGATGGTAAGCCACCAGCTTGGATTAACCGGAACACCGCTTAAATAGATAATGATGAATGTTATAAATAAAGGAAATTAATGTTTGTTTAAGATCACCGAATACAAGTCAAAATCTTCGACAATGGCTGTTTAGCACATTCAGTGTCAACAGTAAGTAGATTATTTCTTTTTATGTAAAATTACGTTTTATGTCCAGAATACGGCCCGCGAAAATGGGCGCGTGGTTACCGTAGCTTATTTCTTTAAGATTAATCGCACAGATTGAGTTAGCCCCAAAGTAAGTTCCGGAACTTGTTTTATGGGTTATTAACTCAACGATAAATAAACATCCAAGACCCAGGCCAATCAGAAAAATATCATTTTTCATCTTCACCTGACCGGAGATTGAACCCCAGACCTCCTGAGTAGCGCACAGGCATGCGATCCATTACGCCACAGAGGACGTCAAGAAGAATTTAAATATAAACAAATATTTAAATACTAGCTGACCCGGCGAACTCCGTACCGCCTGAACGCGCTTTTCTTACCGTTTAAACCTTCCCTAAACTTGCACAAATATTTCAAGTCCAAATTTAACCAAATCGGTCCATACCATACATATATATATTCATTTATTTCAGATACTCCCGAGCTAGTTCTTTCAGCTCTCAGAATACTGGCCGACGCTTTAGGGTGCCACGTGACGTCCACGTCGTGGGACAAACTTTTCGGGTAAATTAAAGTAGAATACATTTTTTTTCCTAGCTCTATCTGTCCCACTGCTGGGCAAAAGCCTCCCCCCTTTTTTTCCATGCGTCCCTGTCCTATGCCGCTTCTTCCAATCCTTTTCGAAGACCTTTAAGTCATCTGTTTCTTAGCCTTTCTTTCTATACCCATCCGCTGGGACCCAGGTTTTTATAACAACAATACAATATAAAACTTAATACTATAAAATATATCTTTATTCGAACCCGTGATCTCTGGGTCTACAGGCAAATGTAAAAAAATCAGATTGACTCATATAAGAACTAATACTAATAATAAAGCTGAAGAGTTTATTTGAACGCTTATAACTTTAGAAATGCTGATCCGTTTTAAAATAATCTTTCTGCATTCGGCTTTAGTACATACACACCAAAGGCGAAGGAACCCGCGGGGTACAGCTAGTACAATATTTATTATATATTTGTCTGTTTGAAATGCGATTGATGATTATTATTATTTTTTATTTTTTTTTGTCAATACAATATTGAAAAAGTGTATGTTTATTTGCAGATCTACGTTAACAACTAATTTGAAACCGACCTCATTGAAAATGCATCCTGATCTCTCCCTCTACGTGACCGAAGTGAGTTTGATATTATCATATCTCTATCTCCGGCTTGGCCGTTTCGTTACAGAACAAAAGGAAAAATTATAAACATTGATTAAATTTTTACGCCTAAATGTAGCAGAATGGCCAAGCTTATTTTGACTAACGTGTACATTGGGCTACATATATATATGTTAATGTGTACAGTGGGCCACATATATGTACGCCAGATAAGGGGTAAAAGTAACTTTATTGCTTAGTTACTCTTACCGCTTATCTGGCGTACATATCTATGTGGCCCATTGTGCCTAGAGTTTGTGAAGTTAGGCCTTGTAGAGTGAGGTTAGGCGCTACATGAAATCTGATATATTTGAAAGTGCGAGTCATATGGTCTCCTCCTGGAAACATTTTACGTGAAAATATTTTTTAAAGTAAAAAAAAACCATCAAATTAAAAAAAAAAGAAAATGTTTACAAATATATTTATTATGTTTAACAATGCTCATTACAACATTAAAAATAACAATATAATAATTTGAAAGTAAAATAAATACAATCAATAGTCAGTTTTGTTTGAAATGATTGTCGTTCTTATTCTAAGTCAAAAATGGCATTCGAAATTTGAATTTTTCTCATAATTGTAAATATTTTATTACGTACTTATCTATATAAAAAAGTAAAAAATATGGTAAAAGCACCTTTTTCGAAGTTGAAAACATTTTTTCCACAGTGTACAGCGTCTGGCGCTAACTTCGCATTGATGTTACAACAACTAGTGACGTTGAACAACCAGTGCGAGGTCACGTGGGACTACATCCTCGGAGCGCCGATAGAAGATCTGCCCATCGTTGAACAAATACCAATCTTGCATAGACTTGGTAAGTGATATACAAAATATTTATTTATTTGTTTTTCGGATGTCTTACAGCTTAATGTAGTATAGTAAAGAATACAATAATAATGTTGGACTGTGCCAATAACAAGACCACCAATTAAAAGTTTAAAAGAACGTATCTTTATAGGTATGACCTACGTGTAGAAATATAATATTACAATAAAAAAACTTTTAGGCATAAGAAGCAACGGCGGACTGATTGCTTTGATGTACAATTCTACATTGATCAAAGTACAATGTGCAATATTGTTGCAGCAGCTAGCGACGTCGAACAACCAGCGTCAAAATGATACTGAAACTCAACTCTGGTAGTTCAATCAACTTTTTATGAGATATAATAATATAAAAATTTCATATATATATGTATTATGTGTAGGCGGACTTATGATAAACCAATTACTTAAGAGGTTACCTCGGTGAACACTAGCGCCACCATCATTAAAAATCATTATTTAAACGGCCACTTTTAGCACTTTTGCAATTTGTAACTATATGGAACTACAATTTAATAAATTAATATGATTAAAATTAACTTCAGATCCAGAACCTTAATTACAACAGAGGGATTTTTGATAACTTGTGTTTTCAGTGAGTAATGATTTTTAAATGACGGTGGCGCTAGTGTTCACCGAGGTATCACCTTAACGCAATAACCTCAAATAGTACCAGTAGGAAAGCAGAATTCTATTTTTTTTCTATTTTCAAAATCTCGTCGCCTTCCGCGTCTCCCACGTAGCTTATATTCACGACAAAAGCCGACGCGAGCACCAAAAACCCGCGCCGCACCTTCACAACGATCCGGAACCGGCGCCCGAACAAAACTACATATACCTCGTACCTACACGTCACGGGCCCTCTCTGATTCTCCACTTCTTGCTGATATCTAACTTTCTTCTTAAGTTTAGCTAGAATCTTTCGTATCCAGTCGTAGTATTGCTTGACGGTCAGTATCCCATCCTCGGGGACACATCTGTGTTTGTAGTAATGATACACTGCCGCGAAAATGTCACGAAAATCTGGCGATATGTTGTTGGGCGATGCGGTCTCAGCTTTAATTTCAGCTTCCAGCTTCCTAAACAAGCGAACTATTTTTTCGACTAAATCTTTGTCTCTCATGATGTCGCGGAGAATTTGAATGCGTCGTTGTTCGTGTGTGCCGTTTGTGTATGCTGTAGACTCAGTTTCTCTTGAATCTATCTCGCTTAAAAGATATGCCCGAACAAACTCTAGTAGACTAAGAAAATTTTCAAATGAAATATGTTTAGACATGTGCCCTTTGAATATTTTGATCACTAATTCAAGCACCTCTTCTAATGTGCCGGTGTTAATTGTTACTTGAATGATACTTATCAAATATTTTATTTGCCCTTCAGAAAGATTTTCAAATATTTTAGAAATTATTTCAGAATCGTTGCCGTAGATAAGTTTTAGGAGTTTTTTCAGTAATTTCACAAATATGTCAAAGTAGTCAGGTTTATTTTTATTTTTATTATTTTTATTATCTTGAGGTGGTGGCGGGCCCCCCGAGCTTGTTCCTTCATAACCTTGTTTTTTGGCATGGGCTTTCGTTTCCCTTTCCTTGCGTTCTCTTTCTTCTCGGTCACGCCTCTCTTTTTCCTCTCGTTCACGATTCTCTTTTTCCTCTCGTTCACGCCTCTTTCTTTCTTCCTTTGCACGCTTCTCGTCATCTTCTTCCTTTTCCTGAGTTGTTCTTTTACTTGCTTTCAGTCCTATGTGCGCAGCCACACATGTAACTTCAGTCTGAATAACTGCCTGTTCTATAGCTTTTTTCACTGCCTTTTCGGACACTTTTTTTCCGACTATTTTTGCCATTTCTTTCTTTCCAACATTTTCTATAGATTTTGCAATAGCTTTCTCAGAAATATTACTGGCTGCACTTGAAAGTCCACCCATTCCTAAGCCACCCACTCCATCTAACCCAAGTTGAAGACCTGTAGAAAGTATAGACCCAGTTGGGTTTTTGCCAGCAGCTATATCTTTACCAATATTTCCACAGCCTTCAATAATTCCTTGTGGTTTATCCATGGCTACAGAAGCTATTCCGTCTGTGGCCAAACCAGCATAAATAGCTCCCGTGACAGCGCCGGCCGGCCCCGCGAGGCAGCCGGCGGCTCCTCCGGCTAATACTGCGGATGTTCTAGTTGATTGGTACATGGCTTTATGTCCTCCTTCAGTATCTCCAGCTGCATAATGAATAACTCCTTTTACGTGACCCACTAAAGGTATAGAATCGAGTACATTAGACATGAAATTCATTTTGAAATCGTATTTATTCTCTTTGTGTCTATTGTATCCAGATGTTATCTATGATTACCTATTATATACTGTTTAGAAAATTCAATATTTACACAGTCCACCAAGTGTGTGACCGCGGTACTATCGTCGCCCCTGCTGCTTCTCTGTCGCTAGACCCTTCGTCTGAGTCGCTGAGGTCTCCCCACTTTTCAATTATATTATTAAGTATATCTACACTCTCAGATATATTGGCTTTCTCTAATTCTTTGTTGAGAGTGGAGTTGCCAACGGGGAAGTTGCCGTAATTATCAATTAGAAACTGTATAGCTGATCTTTTCATCAACACTGCATTTTCCAATCTAGTGCGGTCGGCGTTGGCTGTGCTTTCGATGTTCACTTGGATTGCTTTGATGGCCTTAGCTAACAGAGCTCCGATGGACTTCTTCTCTTCGTCCGTGAAGGTGGTTTTCTTCAAGCCGGTCTGGTATATAAGGTTGAGCGCCCTCTCAGCCTTCCCCTTGCTCGGTCGGGAACGAACGTCCTGGGCGAGGTTAAGAGTCTTCAGTTCTTCCAGACATTGTACTAAACTTTGTTTTAACGACATGCCAGTAGTCGAAATGTATCTGAAATTGAACAGAAGAAACGCATTTAATTTAACCTTAAGGTTGACTTGACAATTCTAAAATTAAGTCCGACTTTTGTGCTATACAACTGTTTTTTGCGCTTTAAAGTTTAACTAAATATTAAGGCGATTAATTCCTTTTACATGAATTGTTATTAAAACCTTTGTTTTCCAAAATATAAAATCTCAATTTTCATTCGTTTACTGATGTCAACAAAGACTGGGAAGTATTGATAATCGTGGATTCCGGCGATTTCGTATACAAAAACTGAAACACTAGAGGAACTATTATAAATTCTGTGACTAGAGCGTGCAAGGTCAATTAATCGTGTAGTTCAACGGACGACAAATGTTATGAGTTTGTAAACCAATTAACGATTAACTAAGTATAATTTATTTGTTTAATTTTAACACAAAATTTATTTAATACGAATAATACAGCATACATTATTATTATAATATGTATTATAATATTATGTAATCTGTTTGCATGTGGTAGATAGGTACCTACCTAAACCTAACCTAGAAATTGTTTACCTTGTAAAAATATTATAGACAATTGAAATCATTAACTTTTCGAAATGCCACAAAGAAATATTATGTGGTTGAGTAGACTACACAATTGTATATAAACATACCTAACTCGTGTTATAAGAATTGTGCTAATAATAGCGAACGCCGGTGGACAAGATAAGAGAAGCGCGTCGCCGCCGTACCGAACAAATCATTTCGAATAGGTACCTGTTTATTTTGGCGCGAAGCGCGAATTTGAAAATCGGCTACAGTACTGCGCATTTAAGGTAATTTCAGTATTAGCCTAGAGTATGCGTGTCCGTAATGATACGCCGAGCGCGGCCGAACTTGGATTGGTTGCCACCACCAGGTAGTGGCATTTCTATCTTGAGCTCCTACATGCTGCGGAAAGCACGTTAAGCCGTTGGTCCCGGCTATTATCGGTAGATAAGCCGTTAGGTTGTGTCAGATGCATTTAGGCAGCCTAAAAACTGTGGCCAGGCAAATCGAACGTGGCGTTTTAGGGCTAACTCAAACAAACACCCTATAAAATTATATACATAAATAAATTCCTCTTCGTATATGTTTACGCTTTGGCACATAAATGAAGGGAGAGAGAGAGAGAGCTCAATAGTAGATAAGTAAATAAGTTTTTAACAAAAATTTCATTTTGGCTAAATTTCATTTTGGCTAAATTTCTTTTTGGCTAAATTTCTTTTTGGCTAAATTTCTTTTTGGCTAAATTTCATTTTGGGAAAAGTTCATTTTGGCTAAATTTCATTTTGGGTAAATTTCACTGTGCATATACAAAAAATAAATTTTCCTGCAGTACGTTACGGAGTTCCCTGTTGAAGGCCCATACTGGTTATCATAACAATGCACAATGCCATCAGAACTTAGCCACATGTAACAAATTTCATGTTGGTGGTGTTACGCGCTGAGGAGTTCCCTTGTTGGGAACCGATTCTACCGCCGCTTATACTATAATGCATTGTCATCGGACCTTAAGTCATGTGTATTATTCCAACTCGGTATAGGACAAGCGGAGGTGGTCAAGTATAACTTACAAAATTTTTGCTTTTTCTTTTTATACGTTTTGAAAAACACAATTTTTTAAAGTGTCCAGAAATGAGACAACGTAATAATTTAGTAAACAAACAATTTAATCAGATAACAAAGATTGCAAAAAATAAATAAAACCGTCTAACATATCACAACCACGCTACTGTCGAGTCCCGCCTTTAGCCTCCACGAAGTCTACTATTTGTGTTGTTGCCTTCGCATGACTTCTTAATAATACATACATACATGACCAGTTAATAAAAGTTTTCAATTAAAAAATAGGTTTGCTATGATGACGAATTTCGCGCACGTGCTAAACGTACTTGTACTATACCTATCTGCGCCTGAGCAAGTCTGGGGCTTTGAGCTGAATAATAAAAACCTTGACAAAAAAAAATCTACTTACTTGAAAAATCACTGTCTGTAAATTATTAACTAACAAAATCTCAAAAAAAATATTTTGCCACTATTTTCCACTGAATAGTGTTACCACTTTAAGGTTCACAAGGAAACTCCACGGATGTGAGGGAACTTGATGGAAGCCGACGGTTATATACCCCTAGCCACGTGATCAGGCCGGCTTCAAGTTCGTTTTCAGCAAACGGGACTTTACCGAAATGAAAATAACATTGATTTTACACCAAATGTATGCCGCCACATAAGAAAGTTAGACTCTATCTGTTTTGTTATAATGTTTGTTTTATTTGGCAGAGGTCATGCCTCTCATCTGAGTTTAGCTTTGTATTCAGACACTTCAGGTGTTGCCGTCTCCTGAAGTGCAATTTTATATTAACTTTAAGCAATGTTGTGTAACTAATAAAAACGATGGTGTGAATAATATTCTTTTCATACTATTACCTATTTTCAAATTTAAACGCATTTTCCTGTTGGCGGGTTAACATGTACGTATCAACTTCAGTGGTACGTATTCATATTATCCATGTTAAGGTTACCAATTTTGATACGTACGTATAGGTACGTGGTAGGTTTAATTAAATATTCTAAACAAGCTGTCCCGGCGAACTCCGTACCGCCTGAACCTGCACTTTACTCACCGTTTAAACCTTCCCTGAACTTCCACAAATATTTCAAGACCAAAATTAGCCAAATCGGTCCAGCCATTCTCAAGTTTTAGCGAGACTAACGAACAGCAATTGATTTTTATATATATAGATACGTGATTTTCACTTTGATTCCTTCCATGCTGGTCTGGGAGAAAAAGAAAAACATAGAATGTACCAGCTGCTTCTCTTCCCGCGCAAGCCGTAAAAGTCGACTGAGGGAATCGCCGAATGGGAAAATCATGACATAGGCGGCTAGCAACCCATCACTATTGATTTCCTGTTTCAACTACCATTATGCTAAACGTGGCTAAAGGTCTTATGGCTTTAGGCTCTGTCTGACCCGTATGGGATAAAGACGTGATAATATGTATGTATGTATGTAATACGTGATTTTCACTTATTAATACATATTATAAGTACATGATATAAGTAATATGGAATGGCACAGAAGATTGAACATTGGGAAATGACATAGGTAGGCTTTTGCCCAATATGACGAAGTCCAAAAAGTAGGACAGCGGACCTAGGGCTCCAAAGCAACCAACTGAGGATGAACCGGGAAAACGCTAAGATAAAGACAGAGACGGAGTCCCAAGCGGAAGGAACCATGGGCAACACCTGGTGGAATATAAAAAAAAATTGCTTACCGTCTATAAAACAAAAAAACTTCTACTTGGGTAAGTAGGTGAAGTTAAAATAAATGAATATTTTATAAAACAGCTGTAAACACTGCGCGCGCGCCGTTCGGTACTCCCGCGATTATGTACACTTACTATACCTACAGACTATTATCATAAATCTAGACAAGGTCAATGGTCTGGTTCGTTTTGTTACGAATATTTTTTTTCTCTATAGTGCGTCTAATGGATGTCGTAAAGGCGAATAAGAGACAATTTTCGATAGACGAAGGCCATACATGCCGCTGGTCATATTAATGATAGGTACTTACGATGACTCCAGCATGGAAGAGAGAAATAATTGAACTTACCTAAACTGCTGATATTAACCGAAATACATTTTATTACACACGGGCGAAGTCGAAGGGGAGAACAGTATTATAAAATAAAAGATTATTGAGAAATTATATTTTATTGCTAAGTGCTAAGGATCATCACGAATAATCTCGTGTACAGGTTCAATAGCTTTCTGTCATCTTTCTGTGCTTCACGTATATTGATAGGTATTGTTGTTCAATAAAAATAAAACATCCCGACGAATTGAGAACCTCCTCCTTTTTTTTGAAGTCGGTTAAAAAGGCAAAGATATTGTTGGGATTGTGAAGATTTCGGCAGTGCAGTAAAGCAAACGGCTCACTCAAGATAAGTGCGCGGTCATATAAGCCTGCCAGACTTGGTTTTATTTTCCTGCTGAAAACTTGTGGCCTAGATCTTTCACTGCTTCTTTGACCCTTATTTTGTAAAACTTTTGGAAAACACAGATACAAAAAACTGGTTGACAATAAAGAAAATCTGTTTATTTATGCGATAAACACACAAAGTTTATTTATTTATTTAAACTTTATTGTACAAACAGTTGTATAGCAGCGATAATAGGCGAACTTAATGCTAAAGCATTATAGCAAAGCAAAGTTATGCATATTTTATAGTAAATTCGAAAAGAGAAAGACCACTAAGGAAATTAGTGCCATGGCATAAGTTATGTTTGAACATAACGCGTTGTGACATTAAATTAATCTAATATAAGTACTATTTTTACAGTACGTGTACTAAAGTAAGAATTTACCTGAAATAAACTACAGTACCCACTAAGTTGCCTTCTTTGTACAAAAACAAAACAAACTCATATAATCAAAGTAGACAAAAAGTGGCCTAGGTTTTTTGGGACCGGTAATAAAGTGCATTAGAAAAAAAGAGATGTATTTTTATATTTTTTTTTAATAATACAAAAGTCTTATATAATAAACTTATGTTTTACATATATTTTTTTATGATGCTAGAAATGGGAATTCCAAGAGTGTCATCCCATAACGCTAAGTTGCGATGTGACTGTCCCTGTGAAGACAGCACCCACGACGAGACCAACTGGTCCGGCGGCAGACCCAACCGCCCCGCCAGCAATCACCGCGGAAGTCCAAGTAGCACGGTTCATAGCTCTGTTCCCACCCGCGGTGTCCCCAACAGCATAGTGCACTGCCCCCTTTAGATGTCCCATAACGGGGACGAATGTCGACAATCGGGCAGCCGAAGATAGCCCGTATCTTAGATTATACATTGTTTATATACCTATCAAACGCTCGTTGTGTGGTCGATTGGAATTATAAAGTACCCAATACTGACGTCATCTTTTGTCGCGACACGTTACGGCTACTCAGTTTCTTTACTTTGGGAGTTACGGTGGTAAAGACAGACACATACACACAACAAATAACACTCATCTTTTAGTTTCGGTGATTGACAAAATGAGACTCCCAAAAACTTGGAAAAGTTTAAATATAATATCTGAAAATACTCATTGTCAATTTGGGGTATTCCCCGAAACATATGTTTGTATGTAAACATGCCTACGCATACGCGCAGACAGGCACGTGCTGAGTGCTATGGTAACGCAAAATATATTCATTCACTATTGATATTGAAAATGATTAATAACCTTTATCAATTTCTAATATTAATTTAATTTATTAATTTCTTCCATGGTCTGAGAGAAAAAGAAAAACTTCGAATGTACTAGCTGCTCCTCTTCCTGCGCAAGTCGTAAAAGTCGATTGAGCCCATTTGCCGATTCCCTCATGTTTTTATATTAAAACTAGCTGTTGCCCGCGGCTCCGCCCGCGTGCGCCTCGGTTATATCGCGCCCGAAAGTAGGCTATGTTTGACTCCTAGTGCATAACTATATCCATACCAAATTTCATCACAATCGGTCCAGCAGTTTAGCCGTGAAGAGGTGACAGATAGACAGACTTTCGCATTTATAATATTAGTATGGAAGTATGGATTAGTATGGATATGGAAGTATGGATGTTTAATCAAATCCAAGTAAAAAAAAGTTCTTTTATTTTCCCGTTATAATTTCCGTACCTATTTAATAAAAATGAAATAATTATAATGTTGGAAATTTCATTTAAATGATATTAGTCTAAATAAGGCGGATTTATAATAACTGGCCTCTGTTATTCTCTACGATGGAGCAAGCAATGTACATCGAAAGTGATGTGGGGACAATGACTTCCCATTTGCCTCCGATGACAACTCTGAATTTTTTGTTCCCAATTGCCTCTGGTGGCAGACCCCGCGGGGGCGAATGGGAATATACGGTAGCGTCGGACACCCACTGACCAGATGGTCAGATGACCTAAAAAGTCATACAAAGTCGCAGGCAGGCGCTGGATGCAGGCCGCTTCCAACTAGTCCTTCTGGAAATCCTTGGGGGAGGCCTATGTCCAGCAGTGGACAGCTTGAGGCTGAAACGATAATAAGGCTATAATGATATTTCATATTTTGTAACAACCTCTTACAAACTCTACCCTTATTCAATTTATTGTTGTTGATTGTAGTTGTAGAGCTGTATTTACGTGACTAGTTACACTTTAAAATTTAAAAGATATTGTTTTTTTTTGCTCCAGACCACTCGATCCACACATACCGCCTCTGGTGCCTCGCGGAGACCCGGCGGTTGGCCAACCTATGGGATATGGACAACTTCTTCCGCGTGGCACACAACGATATGCAGCTGTGTATGGAGCAGCTCGCAAATCTTCGGTTTGCGGACCACAGCATCATTATAGAGTCAGGTATTCTGACACCAGGATGCGAAAGGTCGATTGATAATCAATGAATAGAAATGAATGAATGAAAGTTTATTTTTCAAGTGACCATGACTCATATGTTAGTAAAACTTACCCTATATTAGTAGTAAAAGACTTAAAATTGAAAATTGAAAAATTGAAAATTTTATAATATCTGTGGTGCAGCAATGGTTTACATACTCGCAGTCTAGCCTGCCTGTGACCATGTGCAGAACGCTGTTGTTGCTCGCACTCGGCGCACCAGGGACGCACATCATTTCCGCATTATTGCGTTAAGGTGATACCTCGGTGAACATTAGCGCCACCGTCATTTAAAAATCATTACTCACTGAAAACACAAGTTATCAAAAATCCCTCTGCTGTAATTATGGTTCTGGATCTGAAGTTAATTTTAATCATATTCAATTAATAAATTATAGTTCCATATAAATTGCATTATTGCTTAAAACGGCCACTTTTAGCAGTTTTGCAATTTGTAACTATATGGAATTATAATTTAATAATTGAATATGATTAAAGCAATCCACCCGCGCATCAGCGAACATCCCTGATGCTCTACAAGCGAGGTAACCTCAAAAGCATCAACAGCGTTTGATTAGATTCCATCCAGAGTTACCTATACGCGTCTGGCATATACTACAGATTATATTATTATGTTTACTAACTATAATAAGAGTTGTCAGTCAACAGTTTCACACAATAAAAAACCTGGGACGATATCAGATTCCACTTGCAACTGATCGCGCGATCTATTTATTTATTTTATTTGAAACATAAAACAAATTGCCACCAATAAATATACATATATAAGATACCAAACTTATAATCTAGGTAACAATTCTAAGCATGTGTTTACATAAAATTGATCAGAGTGGATATACTCCTATAACATGGGGTTAAGTCAGTTAAGCCGTTAAACTAATTTTATCACAATAGCCTCAAATGATAGGCATGTAGCAAGTGGGACCCTTTGATTCGAATTTAACGGTTTTTTGTAAAATAAATACTATGTTGTTGCCTTCATTTTAGGTCAAATAGGTGTACATGAAAATGTTTGCGCCAAGATGAGAGAAAAATTAGTGTCTGAAGTTAAAGCCAATATTCAAAAATTAAAAGTAAGTAAACTCTATTTTACCAACATTATTTTTAATTTTAGATCATGTACTTTAGATGTAGCTATGATTTGTCATTAATGAGATCTGGTGAAATAGGAAATTCCATGAGAACGATACGAGTAAGGACCAAAAATACATTTTCTGTCTTTGTCAGCCTGGCCGTTTTTTTGCGACGCTATTATAAAACTTAGGCCAAACAAACAGTGAAATACTTTGTTTTTTTGTTATATTATATGGGCTGTTTAAAGACAAAGACTTGTTATTGGTGCATTAGTGGAGTATGATATGTGGCCGGAGTGAGTGAAAATTAACGAAATTAGGTTTGATTTTCTGTTCCATGTGCGGTCACGCTTATCTTTATGTACCTACATGATCTAAGATATTAACAAAGGAATATCTATAAAATTATGGTTTCTGAGTTATGCTACGACCACACTTGGCTATTCGCGTATTTGCCAAAATATTTGATGAATAGGCGCAAAAGTTTCGTCAAATATACACACATGGTCAAATAGGCAAATATTCGTATACAAATAGCCAAGTGTGGTGGTAGCATTAGAATTTATATAATCCGGTGTTATCTATCTATATTATTGTATATATAAAAGAAAGTTGTGTTAGTTACACTACTTATAACTCAAAAACGGCTCAAATGATTTGGCTAAAAATCGGTGGTGAGGTAGCTTAGAACCAGGAGAACTACACAGGTTTCATCCCGAAAAAAGTACTGTTCCCAAGGGAAGTTCACCGGGGCGTAGCCGCAGGCAAAAGCTAGTATAGATATATAGATTAACTAGCTGTTCCCCGCGGTTTCACTCGCCATTAGTGTGTATGTACTATAGCCTATAACCTTCCCCAAGAATATGGCTTTCATACTTATACAAAAAAAAAATCAAATCCGACCATCAGTTTTCAAGTTATAAGTGTTCAAACAAACTCATCAGCTTTATTATATTAGTATAGACATACTAGCTGTTCCCCGCGGCTTCGCCCCGCGTGGGACACGGTTATATCGCGCCCAGAAGTAGCCTACGTTTGACCTCAGGTCGTTAACTACATCCCTAACAAATTTCATCACAATCGGTCCAGCAGTTTAGCTGTGAAGAGGTGACACACAGACAGACAGACTTTCGCATTTATAATATAAGTATGGATATGGATTAGTATGGAAGTATGGATTGAATCGTGGTGTGGTACAGGAGGCCACGGAGCAGATAGTGAGCGTGGTGTCGAGCGTGTGCTGCACCACGAGCCTGGCGCTGCTCACCATGGCCTTCCCGAGCGGCGCCGCCTGGAGGCGCGTCGGCGCGCCGCCGCGGGCGCACCACTCCAGATACGTGCACGAGTTTCTAGGTATACATATATAGAACTAGCTGTCCCTGCAAACTTCGTACCGCCTTTGAATTATTTGTACTTAATATCCTACATATTTCACTTAGTTTATATAAACGGTACTAACGTAACAATTGTTTTACCTTTCCGAAATCCCTCCACTAACACTTAAACTTTATGGCATGGTATTCTAGTTCAAATTGATTTTTAAGTACTTGTTATCCGGCTGCCATCTGGTAGTCGTTAAAGGAACCACGTCAGAGGCCGAGAGGCGGTTCCGAAGAACTCGGACACCAGGGTGTGCATGGTTGATTGACCGTGACGCCTACTCGAAATGATGATGATGATGAGTACTTTTATAACGAATCTTTTGTACTTATGGTAATATAGGAAACTGTTGTTTTTAGATTTTCTCAGGCAATTTTTTCAATTTTTCTCGTCGTAAAAACCAACCTCTATACATACTTAAAAAAAAAATTGGCCAAATTGGTCTAGGCGTTGTTGAGTTATGCGCTTACCAACACATTTTACCAATTCATTTTTATATTATTATTATTAGAAGATAAATATGTACGGATACGGACAAATCACTGATTGTGCTAGCTCCGAAGTAAGTTCGAGAGTCTGTTATGGGATACTAAGGGAGTCCCCAATGTCTAGGTTTTCATTGCGTAGGTAACATCCTCTAGGTATGAACACGTTCCCTTAAGGAGCCCCTATTTATCGATTCGAAATCTGCTTCATCCGGTCAGAAAAAACCTTTATGCCAATGCAATAAGGGTGTCGCTAGCGGCATTCGCATCGGCTCTGCTTGTGCGAAGCGAACATAACGGTTATTGTTATGTTGTGGGGTCTCTCTAAGGGAATGTATCTATACCTTTTTTACATGTGAAAAAGGCCACGCCTACCACCCAGCCATGAACAAGTAGCTGGATGGTTATGTGGCCACCATTGGTGTCAAAACGCCAACCGCATTTTACCGGGGCTATGTGCTTATTGATGCTCCACAGACCCAGCGAACGTATTCATACCTAGAGCCTAGAGCATGTTGACTAAGCGATGAAAACCTAGACCTTGGGGTGATCTTGGGCTCCAAAGCAACTAGCTGAGGATGCAACTGGGAAAGCGCTAAGAAAGAATAAGAAAAGTTACCTTAATAGTCAACATTTTGTTGGATTTTGTGTGACTATATCTAAAGCGCGCCATGCCATGATCCTAAAAAAAACAAAAAAAAAAAAAAAATATTTTGCTCGCAGATAAAATATTGTTGCCGGTAATAGAGGCGACAGGAGACATCGCGACGATGAACATGGTGCTAAGGATCATGTGCGAGTCATGGTTACATCACATATATGTGGCCAGAGTCAAATTTAGGTGAGCGAAATTTTTATACGTAATTTTTCAAATTAACGCGCTTCATCCATACTAATATTATAAATGCGAAAGTCTGTCTCTGTCTGTCTGTCACCTTTTCAAGGCTAAACTGCTGGACCGATTGTAATGAAATTTGGTAGGGATGTAGTTAACGACCTGAGGTCAAACATAGGCTACTTTTGGGCGCGATATAACAGAGTCCCACGCGGGGCGGAGCCGCGGGGAACAGCTAGTATTAATATAAATAGCGGACCCGGCGAACTTAGTACCATCTTAGAATTTATATAAAACCCTATATGTGTTATATGTGTTATAACCTTCCCTGGGAATCACTATGTATAATATAAATTAGTAAAAACTGCATGAAAATCCGTTTGTTAGTTTTTAAGTTTTGCGGGAACAGACAAACAGACACAGTATGGACGACTTCTGGGCGGATGGGCGATTTTTATGACCGACTGCTAGCTTGAAGTCAATCCTGTCTTTAAATTCAATTGCTAGCGTATATCCTTTTTTGAGTCTATGGTTTCAGATTCTCGGGTTTATTTTTAATTAAGAAATTAGGGATTAGTGTTTCACAATGTTTTTTTAACACTATTTGGGTGCAGTAAAGATGCAGCACTACAGTTGTTGGCCGATTTCAACGAAGTGCGGATATGGCTGAACGACTGCAAGCTGGCGACCGCAGCAGCTAAAAAGCAGATGTTGCAGAACGAAGTTTTGAGGTACTATATTTTGTTGTTTGTCAACTAACTAATCATTAATTAGAACTAGAAGGCTAGATGACTGAAAAAAATATTTTTGCTTCAGATAGAGTATTTAAAATATTTTACTCGTATTTTTTTCTCTCTGATGTTAAGTGATTTCAAAGTTTCAAATATAGCGTTTTTAATCTCGCGCTACGTCACACACTTCATCATAAGCCTCACAAAATCTATATAGTTAGGCAGTATCTTTGTGATTTGGTACCTATTTAAAATAGGTAGGTCCCTAATGACGCATACATATGAGTTGGCTGTTTACTTGTTGTTTTGACACATATTTTACGGTTTGTTAAACCGTAGAATTCCTTTTGGCTTCAGTTGCACTCCAATTAAGACTCATATTTTATTTTGTCCTGATTAACTATATAATGTAGTGTATACGTGTTGCAGACGTTGTGAAGGCGTGGGCCGCCTGCTCCTGCACTCGCCCGGCGACCTGCTGGCGATGCAGGACTCCACCATGCAGGCCTCGCACCACGTCAGGAAAGAAGGTGCCTCCCACATTTCTATCTCATGTTTATAACGTTATTGTTATACAATAGAACTAGATAAATAAAAGATGATATTTAAAATATACACTTATATTTAATTCGATTTCATTATACAATTAAGTTAGGGTCGTGGAGTACAAGCACAAAGTTGGTGACGGAAGTAAGAACAGGAATCAGCAGATGTCAAGCGAAAGAGGACGAGCAATTACCAGTCGTACCATTTATAGGGCGCTCGGGGACGCCGCGGTGAGGGGGGGGGGGGGGGGGGGCGGCTGCAGGGGCTGGTAGTGTCTTTTTATCCCAGTTTTGTAGTTTTCGGAGCTCGGGACTTCTCATTGCTTTGCTGGCCTCCAAAAGGCCTAAGAAGGGCAAGAGAAATTGGGAACCCTGTTTCTTAGTAGCCTTTTGATATTCATAGAAAGAGATCAGTGAATTCTGAAGTATGTATCCCTGCTAATCTATTCGCATTAAAAATATTATTAGCATGATTTTTGCCCAACAAAGGTACTCCTGATTTTTCCCTGTTTCATCACAAGCTAAGGTTTTAAAGCTCTGAATCTACTAACTAACACGATTTTTAGGCATTAAGTACTGTAACTCCTACTCGATGTAAATGACGAGACTAATTAAACTCATCACTAAAATTGTTTATTTGGTGCAATACTATTTTAATTAATTTCTAATACCAATTTTGTCAATAATAACTATCTTAGCAAAAGTTAGATAATTAACTTCTCAGCGAAACGATATAGAAATTTGTCAGGATTTTTTACGCTGAAATATAAACTTTATGACTATTGACAGACAGTCCAAACATAAACAGACGTCTAAACGTGATGTTGATGACGATCGCGTTTGTACATTTGTTTAATTTTGCACTGTATGCCCATATTCATAAAGTTAATATTTTAGTTTTTCAGAATTTGCTAAGTAACTAAACTTTAGCTACCTCTGGGGTTGTCTTGAAAAGATTGCATGAGAAAAGGCCTATTATCCTACCCTTATATATTATGGGATCCACCGGATGTCAAGATTTAAAAAAAAAACTTTTATAGAGTTCCATTCGACACAACCAGTTGGTCGGAGTGGAAATACAGCAGTGGTAGCTTGTAGCTACAACTTGTGAATAAAGATATACTTACTTACAACTGGGAAAGTATGTGCCATACGTCGCCACTGGTGACAATCGGGATTATTTTTACCATTTGTCCCCAGTGGTGACAAAGACAGTGGTAGCAACTGGGAATAGACGATTTATGCTGGTGCAATAAATAACTATCATATTGTATTCCAGAGGACGACTCGCCCGAGCAGCTGATGCCTGCGGAGATGTACGTCCCCAACCAGAAGCAGTGGCTCACTCTCCGCGCCAAGAACCTCAAGGGACCCCTCGCGTTTTCGCTTTGTTGCATAGTTTTGTGTTAATATACATATTATTATTTGTTATTGAATTTTTTTATCAATCGCCTTGCACCTGACATATGTTCTTTGGTCATCATCATTTCGTGTAGTTGTCACGGTCAATCGACCATGCACACCCTGGTGTCAGTTCTTCGGAACCGCCTCTCTGTCTCTGACTTCCTGTAACGACTACAAGATGGCAGCCGGGAACAACGTGTTTTTCGAAGCACGGAATCATCTTTATTTTAAGAAAATCAGGTGATTTAAGCCCCCTTACAGCGTTCTCTGTAGCCTTGTACAAATCCTCCAGGTGGCTTACCACAATCTCTTAAAACCATGCAAGTTCCACTGAGATGAGATGAGGGAGATTTCGCCTTACATCATGTTTTGCGCTGTCCCAGCTCACTCACTGGATCTTGCATGGTTTTAAGAGATGGTGGTAAGCCACCAGCGAGTTACTGGTCTATAAAATGCAAAGATTTTTTTTTATATGTTGAGGTATTTAAATGCTAGAGATCAACAATACCCATTCGTTTACATATTTATTGTTCAACGCATATAGGTTGTTTTTAAAGTCTAAGATCATATCTTATAAGACAAACAAAAGATGGCGGTGATGTGAACCAATGCGAAATCTATGAGGAAGGCCTAGTTACGTCCAGCAATCGACATTTTGTGGTTATAATAAAAAAAAAATTACAGTACTCATAATTTTATTTATATTCAAGGCGAACAGATTTCATTTAATATTTAATTGTATATATTTACAATGTCTGTATTACTTGACTAGTAGGAATTAGTTTTTCTGATGTATTTTTGTTCGTCGAAATGGTTTGATTTAATATTCTTTAAAAGATTGGTCATTGATTTTATTTAACATCAAATTAATATCACATTATCCTTATAATTACGACCTCCATGACGTAATGGTTAACATGCCTGACCGCTACTCAGGAGGTCCCGGGTTCGATCCCCGGTCAGGTCAAGATGAAAAATGATATTTTCTGATTGACCTGGGTCTTGGATGTTTATCTATCGTTGAGTTAGTATCCCATTACACAAGTCTCGAACTTATTTTTTGGGGCTAACTCAATCTGTGTGATTTGTCCCTATACAATACATATATTTATTTATTTATTATTTAATTATCAACGTCCGAGATTTATCTATTCTCCCTCAACTGTCACAATACCACTATCATTTATAATGATAGCGTAATTAATTGGGCTCAGTCTTTTTCTACCAGTCAACCAAATGAGTGATGCAGAGAAAGGAAAATAGTGCAATATTAGTAGTTAAGAACGTTGTAAATAAGTTTAAATACGCATGCTCGCTAACTCAACTATTATTCTGCACTTATAGTTTTATCTACATACTAGCTGTTGCCCGGGGTTCTGCTCCCGTGGGCATTCCGGGATAAAATTTAGCCTTTGTTCCAGGGTCTAAGCAATCTGAATTCCAAATTTCAGTCAAATCGGTTCAGCCGTTTTTCTGTGTAAAAGTAACAAATATCCATTAAAACTTTCGCGTTATAAAATATTAGTAGGATTTGAAAACGAACCCTGAAATTGAAATTTCTGACAGACCTTCAACCTTCAGGTCGATTTTTTTGTTTATATTTCACTATTACTAATCATCATCTGAATCAGACCTCCTACATTTCTCCTTAAGCTTTTCATACTCATTCCTCTTAATGAGATCTTCCTTCAACCGCTCCATATCACTGAGTAGGGAGCTCACTTTCACATCCGGGATATTATCCGTGTCACTATCAAGTCCGGAATCATCATCGGATTTGCTTTCTTCGTCAGAATTTTCCGCTTGTTTTTCCTCTTCAGATACAGATAGCGCCACGCTGCTTTCCTCGCTGTCTGACTGAGTGGCATGCAGTCTGTAGGCTTTAGGAACCTTCTCGTCTTGTTTTCGTGTGCGTTGTTTCTCCGCGGGACTGTCGCGGCCGACGCGGCGGGTTTTCTTGCGCATACTCTTTGCGATGACGCGTTTTTGATGGTCCAGTTGTGGGAATAGTTCTGTTGAGTAGATTAATTTGTAGGAAAATTGGATTGATTATTGTTAATTCATCGATGATGGGATGGCTATTGGGAAAGAAACAGTCTTGACTGAAACTAATAACTGTAAAAAAATTACTGTCGTGGAAAGACTAAAGAAGATACTTCCGCATGCATTCCCGGCAGCCTTGACTTGATGACAAAACGTTAGGCCCAGAATGTCTAATTAGCAAAATGTTAAGTGGTCGTATAATGTTAAATTCGCAAAATGTCCAGCGGTTGCAAATTTCTAATTTAGATAATTTTCAATATTTATCACCAATCACGACCATTCATTCCGAATAATTATCAATCAACACATATTTTATGACCTCTGGGAGGTTATTACTGTCTCTTAAAACCATGCAAGAACGATAGAGTAAGCGAGACAGCGCAATACAAGATGTAAGGCGACATCTTTCTTACTCAATCGTTCTTGCATGGTTTTTAGAGATGATAGTAAGCCATCTGGACAATATGCGCACTGGATATTATGCGAATAGGATATTCAGCTAATTTTACGTTCTGTGAATAGGGCATTTTTCGATCGCTGGACATTTTACGAATTGGACATTCTACACCTAAACAAAAGACTAAAAAAATTAAAGGTTGCAAAATCCATTGCAAAAGCAATAGAAAATGAGTGGAAATTTTTAAAACGCTTGAATTATTTTCTGTCGGTAGGAGTAAGGTTCCTTAATACCAGAAAAAAATTATCAGATTTTTATAATCAGCCAATTAATTAAAATAAAATATTATATGACGAATGGCGTCGTTACAGCCTTTTGCGGTGGTCTATTTCTTTGCTTCGTTCGGTAAAAAAAAAACAAATGTCATTGTCATGAATGAATTTTTGGTATTAAGGAACCTTATTCCTAACGATAGAAAAAAATTCAAGCGTTTTAAAAATTTTCAGTCATTCCCTATTGCTCCGAATGGCAAAAATCCATAGACAAAATTTGCCAATTGAAGCTTTTGTACGGGTCTGAAAGTTGGCCTCTAACCGGCCAAATCAGCCAGTACAGGCAGTGCAGCCACATACCGTGCGCGGCCTGCAGCGCCCGCTCGGCGGCGTTCATCTCGGCCTCCTGTATGGAGTTAGATCAAACATTAGGTCAGCCACATACCGTGCGCGGCCTGCAGCGCCCGCTCGGCGGCGTTCATCTCGGCCTCCTGTATGGAGTTAGATCAAACATTAGGTCAGCCACATACCGTGCGCGGCCTGCAGCGCCCGCTCGGCGGCGTTCATCTCGGCCTCCTGTATGGAGTTAGATCAAACATTAGGTCAGCCACATACCGTGCGCGGCCTGCAGCGCCCGCTCGGCGGCGTTCATCTCGGCCTCCTGTATGGAGTTAGATCAAACATTAGGTCAGCCACATACCGTGCGCGGCCTGCAGCGCCCGCTCGGCGGCGTTCATCTCGGCCTCCTGTATGGAGTTAGATCAAACATTAGGTCAGCCACATACCGTGCGCGGCCTGCAGCGCCCGCTCGGCGGCGTTCATCTCGGCCTCCTGTATGGAGTTAGATCAAACATTAGGTCAGCCACATACCGTGCGCGGCCTGCAGCGCCCGCTCGGCGGCGTTCATCTCGGCCTCCTGTATGGAGTTAGATCAAACATTAGGTCAGCCACATACCGTGCGCGGCCTGCAGCGCCCGCTCGGCGGCGTTCATCTCGGCCTCCTGTATGGAGTTAGATCAAACATTAGGTCAGCCACATACCGTGCGCGGCCTGCAGCGCCCGCTCGGCGGCGTTCATCTCGGCCTCCTGTATGGAGTTAGATCAAACATTAGGTCAGCCACATACCGTGCGCGGCCTGCAGCGCCCGCTCGGCGGCGTTCATCTCGGCCTCCTGTATGGAGTTAGATCAAACATTAGGTCAGCCACATACCGTGCGCGGCCTGCAGCGCCCGCTCGGCGGCGTTCATCTCGGCCTCCTGTATGGAGTGTCCGCGCGCGGCCGCCAGACGCCCGCCGCGGAAGTACACGCCCACCTCGTACACGCGCGTGTTGGTGGGGCCCAGGCACTTGATCACCCTGCAACACGACACCAGTTACAGGTGGGTTGGATTGGGTAAAACCCGTAACTGTTCCGACGAATACATATCCCTAAAAATACCTAATCCGAACACCCGAACCTCCTGATTATTAAAGTAGTAGATCTACCGATTTCGAACCCGAGGTACGGATTAGTATCGAAAAATACCTAATCCGCGTGCCTAATCCAATATTTATGCCTCACCTCTACAGTTAACGAAATTATGGTGTGGGAGAAAATCAGAATGAGTTTTTTTTTTGGCTCCAAGCTAAAGTCGCTCAGTTATCGTCATTGTATTTATTTTCTAATATTTGTGTTTTTTCGAGTATTTGTACATAATAAAGGTGGATTATTATTCGCTAAGTGTTCGTGAACAAGCGTGAGTGTTGGGAAATGGTACAATGTCGTATAAGTGACTTTAATCCTTGTCACCGAAATCTCACAAGATAATACTAAGTGAAACTTCCACCGCTTCACTTAGCCCTTGACTAACTTGACTAGACATGACTACTAACTTGACTTGACTCGACAAAATGAAGAACATTTATATAAAACTTGATACTGGCAAAAATAAGCTATAAGTTTGATTGCCATAAATATTGTGGATTATAGCCCATTAAAAAAAAATACAATGAGTAAATATCCAGCTGTGTATGTTTTACAGGTTTATTGTGCATAATAATGATAGATTACTATTCGCCAAATTATTTGGACAAACGAAAGTGTTAGGAAGTTGCACAATGTACGATTGAGTGATGTTTTTTCTTTTTCCCTAAAATCTGCGAAATAATTTCTACTCGTATCTAGCTTTCTGGCTAAACTTGACTACTGACTTGGACGTTTTTGACGTCACTTGACATCAAATACTAAATAAGATTAGCTAAAGAAAGGCCGTAAATGACTGTTATCCAGGACCATAGAACATATTAAAAAAATACATATAAAATCTTATACATATAATTCAGATGTACATACGTGAATCACTACATAGTATAAAATAAAGTCGCTTTCTCTGTCCCTATGTCCCTTTGTATGCTTAAATCTTTAAAACTACGCAACGGATTTTTATGTAGTTTTTATTATAGATAGAGTGATTCTAGAAGGTTTTTATGCCCATGCAAAGCCGGGGCGGGTCGCTAGTGTATAATAAAAAGAGGTAGAGTTTATTCAGCTGTGAAGGCTATATGCCCCAATCCTAAATTCTAAATTCCATCTGGATTGAACACTGAGTAAAATCTTGTGCTGCGATATACAACTCACCCGTGTTTGGGCGTGAATCTGGTAGGGTTTTATACCTTATCCGTCTTGTTTGACATTCCATTTTTGTTTAATTACCGCCACGCTGCTTCCACTTTGAGTCGTTTCAGTACTGGGGGCTTAGCCAAAGTCATAATCTCAAAACGTTAACGAAGTACGAATGAAAAAAATGTATGGGATTGAAATAAGATTGACCACGTGATTTACCGCAGCTTATGTCAATCCCATACATTTTGTTCTTGTCGACATACGTCAACGTTTTGAAGTACGACATGAAAAAAATGTATGGGATTGACATAAGATTGGCCACGTGATTTACCGCAGCTTTATGTCATTTTGTTCTTGTCGACATTTGTCAACGTATTGAAATTGTGTCTTTGGCTACCCCCCCCTGGCTCGATATGAACTAACTAACTAACAGTGGGCCGTCCATTAATCACGTGATCTTTTTTTAACCTTTTTTTAACCCCCCCTCCCCCTTGGTGATACATGGTGAGGTTTAAGACTACCCCCCACCCCCCCATCCAACATCACGTATTTTTAGTATGTACCTACAATTTTTTTTTACTTTTTAGATTAGGTGTTATATACATATAAAATAAAACAGTAAAAACATTTTGTCTGTACATTTAGTATCTTTTACTGAATATATACACTTTTTTTTTTAATTTTATGTCTGTCTATGTATTATCACAATTATCTCCGAAAGTACTGAACCGATTTACTTTACTTTCATCAATTGCTTTGTTTTAACTCAGCAAAACATTTAAAGTTCGTTACATCTCCATGGGTTCATTAAAAAAAAGTTATCGTTATTTGAATGAACTCAAGGCTTGCAGATCAGTTGTTGGAACTGTGCTTTGTTGAAGATCAACGTCAGTTTCATCAAACCACTCGGTGACGTCATTTTCGCGCACAACGCAGAGAATCTCTAGATCTACCGATCGATCGTTGCGTGATGGACGAACATTGACACCCATATTCTCTAACGTTTCCTCAAACTCCACTCATCCTCACTCGACCTCAATGGTATTCATAGTTGACACTAGCTTGCTCACCTTAATAAGGAACTTACTCAATGGAGGTGAGGAACGAACTGTCAAATATAAGGAAGCCTCGAACGTTTCGCTTAACGAAAAGTAGGTACTTTTATTGAGGACCAGATTTAAATGAACAAGTACCCACTGTTATAAAGTTTTCTTCTTCTTTTATATTAAGTATTTTATTGTTTTATAATTAATCTATGCCAGTAAGCTAAAATTGAAAAAGAAACTTTGTCAAAAACTCTCTTTACGTCAAAAAGTTAAGCGGTTTACCAACATACAGAAATGAAACGGAACGTCATTCCTTGACTCATCCTCACTGAGACGTCCTCGAATGACGTTGAGTGGAGGAGACCTATGAGGCAACGTTTAAGAATATGGGTGTGAGCATCTCTTAACTTTCGGTTTATAAATAAAAATAAATACACGTCATATCTTACTACACCCCCCCCCCCCTCACCCCTTGTGATATTTCGTGATCTTTCTCAACCCCCCCCCCCCCCTTTAAGCCTCACGTGATTAATGGACGGCCCCCAGGCCAGTCTGTTTATATACTCACTTGTAAAGCGGAATGTCAGGTTCGCCACCTTCCATGGATCGCAGCGTGAGGCAGCACTGCTGCAGCTTGGACTTCGGGTCGTTCCAGTCCTGGTTCATGATGAACTCCTGCAGACGAGGGAACAGGCACGCGTTGCAGAACGCCTGGCAATATTCTAAGTTCTGGAAACGTTATAATGAAAAAAAAGTTTAAAAAATCCACTACATAAAAATCCATGATCTAAAAAGACGAAACAAGAAAATAAATCAGGAGTGCTATTTTTGAAATCGGTGACATGTTAAGTGACGGCGAACGGGCATCCTTACTTGGATTGGTCGTCATTAGTGGAATATCTATCTTGAGCTCCTCTGTGCTTCAGAAGGCACGTTAAACCGTTTGTCCCGGCTGTTATTGCTAGATGGCAGTAATCGCAAGGTTATGTCAAATGCCTATAAACCTGAAAAATCTGAAAGTGTTGACCACTAACACACCCGCTTTCTATTGTTCTGGTTTCCTTGTTAAAAGGGTTACCGGCAGTCGTCCATTGAATAACCATTATCGTCTAATCAGGACCTTGATTGAAAGCGTACCCTGGGCTCTGAAGCGTAGACTGAACATGTGACTAGGAAACACGCTTGAATGAAGAAGTGCAAGCAACATACCTTATCAATAAACAGCGCGCCCAAGAAGGCCTCCAGTAAATCAGCCTTATGTTTCTTGGTGGTCGGTTTAGCTTTAGGATTGTTGTATATAGCGTATGCCGACATGTTAAGGTCATCGCACACCATGGCCTGGGTGCGGTTGTTTACCAACGACGACCGGAGCAACTGGAAACGAACAAGTATAAAATAGTTTACAACCATCAACTAGAAATAATACCGGTTAAGCGCGTATTAGCAGATCCATAAATATATTTTTGTTACAGCAGCTATACCTATATATTGTAAAAATTCGAGTCTAGCTGTAACTTATTGAGATGTTGTCTGCCTGTAAGCAGCGATCCTGTTCCTAATACTTATTTATACACGTTGTGTACGCATACTTTCATATTGGAAAACCGTGTCACTCACCCTTTTTAGTGTTTTTGAAATTGTATCTTTGGCTACCCCCCCTACCCCCCTGGCTCGAAATGAACTAACTCTCTAAAAATCAGCCTATCATTTGCAGAAATATTTTTTCAAATCCGACCAGTGGTTCTGAAGTTATAAGCGTTATAAACAAACAAATCCTTCAGTTTAAAAATATTAGTTGGATCGAATTCTCCCTATCCAAACCGAAAGGTTCTCATCCCACACTAGGTGTGGTCTACATCTTAGCGTCATACACTGGGTGTGGTCTACATCTCCATGTCAGACACTGGGTGTGGTCTACATCTCCATGTCAGACAATAGGTGTGGTCAACATCTCTGAGTCAGACACTGGGTGTGGTCTACATCTCCATGTCAGACACTGGGTGTGGTCTACATCTCCATGTCAGACAATAGGTGTGGTCAACATATCTGAGTCAGACACTGGGTGTGGTCTACATCTCGGACTCAGACACTGGGTGTGGTCTACATCTCGGAGTCAGACACTGGGTGTGGTCAACATCTCCGAGTCAGACACTGGGTGTGGTCTACATCTCGGAGTCAGACACTGGGTGTGGTCTACATCTCCATGTCAGACACTGGTGTGGTCTACATCTCGGAGTCAGACATTGGGTGTGGTCTACATCTCGCAGTCAGACACTGGGTGTGGTCTACATCTTCATGTCAGACACTGGGTGTGGTCAATATCTCGGAGTCAGACACTGGGTGTGGTCTACATCTCGGAGTCAGACACTGGGTGTGGTCTACATCTCGGAGTCAGACACTGGGTGTGGTCAACATCTCGGAGTCAGACACTGGGTGTGGTCTTCATCTCGATGTCAGACACTGGGTGTGGTCTACATCTCCAGGTCAGACACTGGGTGTGGTCAACATCTCGGAGTCAGACACTGGGTGTGGTCTACATCTCGGAGTCAGACAGTGGGTGTGGTCTACATCTCCATGTCAGACACTGGGTGTGGTCTACATCTCCATGTCAGACACTGGGTGTGGTCTACATCTCGGAGTCAGACATTGGGTGTGGTCTACATCTCGGAGTCAGACACTGGGTGTGGACTACATCTCGAAGTCAGACACTGGGTGTGGTCTTCATCTCGATGTCAGTCACTGGGTGTGATCTTCATCTCGAATCAGACACTGGGTGTGGTCTTCATCTCGAATCAGACACTGGGTGTGGTCTACATCTCGGAGTCAGACACTGGGTGTGGTCTTCATTTCGATGTCAGACACTGGGTGTGGTCTTCATCTCGAAGTCAGACACTGAGTGTGGTCTACATCTCTGCGTCAGACACTGGGTGTGGTCTTCATCTCGAAGTCAGACACTGGGTGTGGTCTTCATCTCGAAGTCAGACACTGGGTGTGGTCTACATTTCGGAGTCAGACACTGGGTGTGGTCAACATCACGGAGTCAGACACTGGGTGTGGTGTTCATCTCCTCGAAGCGAGACACTGGGTGTGGTCTACATCTCTGAGTCAGACACTGGGTGTGGTCTTTATCTCGGAGTCAGACACTGAGTGTGGTATTCATCTCGATGTCAGTCACTGGGTGTGGTCTTCATCTCGATGTCAGACACTGGGTGTGTGGTCTTCATCTCGAAATCAGACACTGGGTGTGGTCTACATCTCGAAGTGAGGCACTGGGTGTGGTCTACATCTCGAAGTCAGACACTGGGTGTGGTCTTCATCTCGATGTCAGACACTGGGTGTGGTCTTCATCTCGATGTCAGACACTGGGTGTGGTCTTCATCTCGGAGTCAGACACTGGGTGTGGTCTACATCTCGAAGTGAGACACTGGGTGTGGTCTACACCTCGATGTCAGACACTGGATGTTCAGTCCAGTTGAAAAAGAATGGCTGAACCCTGGCGAACCAGCCAATTCCAGCCCCAAGCGAAAATTTACTTAAAAAAGTCACTTGTGAGTGTTTGGTGAACTAGCGCCAATGTCGTACACTACAGCTTTCTTAAATCTGGCTAGACGATTATGGCAGATGTCTATTGTCAGCAACTGCAAACCATTATGGAAAAGCTAGCTGCTGAATAACCGAAGCTGGTCAATCGCTCTAGACCACTGCTGCTTCAGGACAACGCTAGACTAGAGGTGAGACGTATTTACTGGAACAGGTTTTTGGAATAGATTTTGGCTTGGACGCATAAGTACGCGTTCCCGCATGCGAGTCTTTTAGCGTATCGAGTATTTACGAGTACGGCGACTACACCGGTCCGCGCAACCCAAAAACTAGGATGCGAGCGTTCGGGAATATATTCGGAAGACGTGTCGTCGTGAAACTTCGGGATCGCTCGACTCGCCCGCTGCCGCACCTAGCCGCCGAGCGATGTATTTCGGCGAGTTATTGTTTATTCAAATAACACTTTTATTACAAACACAATAAGGTAATTTTCTTTTGGTAGCATATTTGTTTTGGTGTGATAATAATACTTGTTGTTTACTTACAATTTGCAATTTTTTAAAACAAACAGTTGTTAGTTGTTAGCTTTCGCCGAAAGTTCAATATGAAAGTAAGTACTTATGTATAAACGTATTGAAAAAAAATTGGTTGCCTGTAAAGTCGGTATACGGGCGAAAGTTTTACGTGACAACGACTTTGAGTCTGTCTCTCTCGCTCTTAGGGGACGCGTGCCTCTCACTCGCTCTCATTGTGAGCGCATCGTAACGTTACCGAGCGTTACACTTTTTCATAAGTGACTCCCAGCCGCAACCTAATTTAAGACGTTGTCACGTCAAAAAAATAACAAGAAAACAAAATATGTAATAAATAAAAAAAGATTAAGAATCACTTTGTATATTAAAAAAATGTAAATAAAAGTAATCAATGTATATAAAATCGATTGAAAACTTCTAATATATATTTTACTTAAATACACTTTTTGATTGAAATTTTAATAAAAACTGCTGACAGTCCTAAGCCTGTATAAAGTATGAAGGGAAGTTTTAGGTCAATATTAAAAAAAATGGATAAACAAAAATACGAAGTGTGAAGACTCAATACTTTTAAAACTACTTAGTCCATATACGCAAGACGCGCATTTACCGGAATCATTTGGTTACGCAATGAGTCCATTGAGTCGCGTACTCGTAAATACTCGTGGACCTAGTCTTTGGATCTAGTCTTTTTCTGGACGCGTACTCGCAAGACTCAGTCTGCGTTTTACCTAGTATGTCTCACCTCTACGCTAGACCACACACTGCACAACAGACGGCTACCAAATTATAGGAGCTTCAAATGGAATATCTAACGCCCGAATACTCAAACGCTACTCAATTTTGAGAGCTGTTCATGTATTATGCTGTTACTGTGATATCGTTGACGTTCAGCGCGACAGCGTGATACTTGAGTAGTTCTCAAAATTGAGTAGCGTTTGAGTATTTGGACAATAAGCTATGTATGTACCACGGGCAAAGCCGGGGTGGACTGCTAGTCTATATACTAATATAATAAAGCTGAAGAGTTTGTTTGTTTGTTTGAACGCTTATAACTTGAAAACTACTGGTCGGATTGTTGGGGAAGGTTATAGGCTATAGTATATATACACTAATGGCGAGTGAAACCGCGGTGTTCAGCTAGTATAAAATAAAAAGAATCTACACGATACCAGTAGTACAGAAATACTTACAGAGAGATGTCCTTCGTGATGATCCGGGAAGTGTCTGTACAAGCGGTCCGATACAACCAGTTGTAACACCGTGTCTCCCAGGAACTCCAGTCTCTGGTTGGAGCCCAGTGTCAGGTGTGTGAATCCGACAGACCGGTCGGTGAATGCCCGCGCTAGCAGGCGGATGTGTTTGAATTGTACTCCTGGGGATAACAATGAAATAAATGAATAAAAATAATCGTGGGTGCATCTTACTGGGCCAAATTTATATAAATATTAGCCATTAACACGCTAGAAGAAGAGGGAAAAGAAATATAAAAATTTTTTTTTCTGATTCAATGGTTAAATAATAGAGAATGCTTTCGACATTAAGTTTGCCTATTTAATAGTGTAAGTCCGTCAATAGGCAATAATGAAAATTTCTTGCTAGTAGCTTTTGATAAAAACTGGCGAGTCTGGGAAAATTCATTTTACTTATATTTTTACGCAAAGATTTTCTGCATAAAACGAGCGAAGCTCGGTCGGCCATGTACTAACTAATAATAAAAAACGGAATAATATCATTTATTAGCAGAAACAAATATAATAATTTTACAATAGGCGAAATATTAAAAAAAAAAAACAATTATAAAATAACCTACAATTTGTCTCGATCGGTTGACATACCAATAAATGAAAAAAAAAAAAAAAAAAAAAACAAAAGCCAAATGACAATTAATCATTCTTTGGTTACGTTTACAAGTGTAAAATGAGTTATCAAGAAACAATTACCTATAGATTCCTCAAATTCTGTGAGCCTGCGCAGAAAATCGAAATCCTTGATGTATTTCCTGTCTCCGAGCGGTTCCTGTTCCTGCAGCGGATGCGCTCGCTCCTTGCTCCACACTTCTAGTAAATCAGGCTCGTTGTACCACAGCGATAAAGCGAAAACACGGTCTGCTACCTGAATAAACACATCAAAATAAAGCATTTTAGAATTATGTATTACTAGCTACCCTCCCTGACTTCGCATGGGCATAAAAACCTTCCTCTTGAATCACTCTATCTATTTAAAAAAACCGCATCAAAATCCGTTGCGTAGTTTTTAAGATTTAAGCATACATAAGGACAGAGACACCGACTTGGTTTTATACTATGTAGTGATTAGCTTTGACATTTTAGATAACAAGAATTAAACCGACTTCAAAATGTTTTTAAACCTCTCTCAATTATGACAACCGATTTTTATGAAACTTGTTCTCTGAGTAAGTTTTACAATACAATGGAAAGATTTTGTTTCTGTTTGCGAGGTCTACTGTTTACAGGACATTCATTATAAGTCCTGGATTCAAGTTCTATACTATACTACCCAATAATCAGTTTTAATCCCAATAAAAGAATTAATCTCAGGAGGCATTTTACTAAACTCTTACTATGACCAGACAAGCGACCCAAAAAGTTAGTAAAACAAGATGGCGTAACAAATAATGTAAGGCGACATCACTCCTGACTCAATCGTTTTTGCGGTGATTTTAGAACACATAGTAAACCCTCAGTGCCGGAGCTAGGAAGACCAAAAAGAGATATGGTGTCATGTAAAATGTGAGCAGGAAAGGTGTTACAGAAGAAATTTGTTGTGGTAAAATAGTGTGCCAACCTCACATTAAAAAGCAGGATAAGAAAGGTAAATAGAAAGGAAGTAAAACCTCAGTCTGAGAAACAGCTAATAAATAGTCTTTAACATACCTGTAGTCCAGCGTCCAAAAACAGCGCCCCCATGAGTGCTTCGAAACAATTTGCCATCGCGTGCCGCATCACCACCTCACGGCACAAGTCGGAGCCGTGAGCATATAGCATGAATTGTTCTAGGTCGATATTCTATAAAAAAATCAATTCAAGTAAATCTAATTGTGATTAAAATAAATTATTGAAGGATGAGAATGTTCTGAAACCTTTCTTGGTGGGGTTCTAAGATTATTTCTAGTACAATGTCTATTTGTAATTTTGATAATAACCAATAGACATTATTTATTATAAAGCAGCAGCTCTTGGCTGAATTAAGTTTTAAATAAATAAATGTCGTAGCATTAAAATATGCGTAGCTGATTCGAAACTCACAATTTTGCTGAAAGTGCGACCACTACAAAGAAATAGGTTTCTTGAATAACTAATCAAATTTCTACCTTAACCAACTGCGCGCAACAAGCTAATTGTGCAGTTCTTGCTTATATTGCATGTTCATAAAAAGCGCTTTATACAATTCAGGGTTCCATTGGCATTGTATAAAATGAACAGTGCGGACCGAGACGCCCTTTCCCTCTCTCTCACTCTCATTTTAGCGTATTCTCGGTTGCGTACTCAGTTCGTTGCTTCAGAGCCCAGGGTCCGCTTTCCTTCTTCTTCACTTCCACTTCGCTTACTTGTTTTCAATGTTACTTTTGAGATTTCGCAAGACTCGGCGTGGCCACTACGGTTTCGATAGTATACGGATACTATCATAGGCGACTCTGCTGAATATCTATATTACCTACTAGCTGTTTTCTGCGGCTCCATTCGCTTAGAACTCGGGTTATATCGCGTCAAAATACTTTTTGGCTACTGCCATTTTTTGAACCCCAGTCTTAACTATATCTATACCGTATACTATATTCAGCCGTGAAAGCGTGACGGAATTTTGCATTTATAAAAGTATTAAAGTTTTTTTTCTCGAGAAAAAAAAAGTATTAAAGTATTGATAGTATTAAAGTATGGATGTTTAGAAAATAATATAAATAGTATCGAGTATACCTTAGCGAGCTGCGCCAGATGCTGGTTCTGCACGATCGCGGCCCGGTAGGTGGCCAGCCCGCCCTCGGCCAGCCCCGGGAACATGCGGAACAGGTGCGTGGACGACAGGAACTCCACCACCGCGTCCCCCAGGAACTCCAGCCGCTCGTTGTGTTTGATCTCCGACTCCGTCTCGCTGCTCTTGCCGAATCGCGACATTATGCTTATCAGCGTCACGATGCCTATTGAAGGTCATCATGGGTTCTTATTTTTGAACGAAGTAAAACGAAGACGCACTTTTTGAAATGATTTTTACTAGTGGCCAGTGTTTCCGAACCTTATTCGTTCAAAAAACAAAATAATAATGATATTGTTAATTTGATTTTGGAACAAATTAAGTATGTGGTTGTGATCGTCGTAACGAAAAAGCGTTAATACAAATAATAAGTTTTCTAAATATGAAAAAGATACACAAGAGGATTATTTCACAGTTATAGCATAGCCATTTGATCAACTTTTTATTAAAAAATATTCAAATTACAATGTAATCTGACAGATAAAGACTATTTAGTTCTTTTTTACCCGACTACGGCAAAGCCAAAAGGAAGGAACCTGAATTATGGATCTAAATACAATGACATCAAGTGCCACTTTACAAGCAAATGTATTGAAAATATTCTTATTAGGCGTTTAGCTCCAACTAAGATAGAAATCACACGGGAAAACCTATCCTACCATAAAGGTACCAAAATCCTGCATTTTTACGAAATGTGCCAAAACACTTTCCGTCCTCTTTAAGTTTTCACTAACCTTTCTTCCTTGTATAATGTATCCTCCTATCCCCATACTCCGGCTGCCGTATCCCACAGTTGGTCAAGCTATTTCTAGCGTGGTCGGGATTAGTCCCAAAGTTCTCTCGATAGGATGGATGTGTCAAAGCGGTCTGCAGTAATAGCCTCTGTTTGAACACGTAGCCGATTTTGTTTTCCAAACTGTCTAGTGATTTGTGGAAGCGAAGATGGCGAACCAATACCGGGATTAACATCGCGTGCTAAAATAAAAATTAAATTAAATTTAAGGTGAAAAGAAAAGTACAGAAAAATAAATGATCAGTTATTTATATTTTGTTATGACGACCTCTATGGCTAAATAGTCATCATGCCAGGCTGCCAAAACGGAGATTTCGAATTCGATCCAAGATCAGGTCAAGATGGTCAAAAGACCAAATGGTCTTAAATGTTTATCTATATATTTGTTTATTATAACATATCTATGCTGGTTATTTTGGTATCCCACAACACAAGACTCGTACTTACTTTGGAGCTAGCTCAATTTGTGTGATTTGTTGGTATATATTTATTTATTGTATATTATACTAATAAAAAACCATAAAAATACAAATATAAAGGAGAAACTTTATTTCGCGTTGAGTTCTAGGATGTAAAAAGGTAACATAAAAAGAGTAAAACAGTCACTTTTGCAACATTAACCCCGCCAACAACGCCGCGTCGATTTAGTTTCTAGTTTTCTGACCGTCTTACAAAGCATGGTGACTTGTATTTCTAGCCAAAACGATAATGATCATTTACAGTCTGAATGATATGGCTGGATCACGGGGATTGTGAGACAATTTTGATTAACTACATTACATAGTTTATTTGAAACAGTTTATTGTTTTGCCATTACATGAATATTGGTGGTAATAAATATAGAAACTTCATATACATAGAGAAACCAATCATTTATCCAACACTAGCGACCCGCCTCAGCTTCGCATGGGCATAAAAACCTTCCTCTTGAATCACTATCTATTAAAAAAAAACACATCAAAATCCGTTGCGTAGTTTTAAAGATTTAAGCATACAAAGGGACATAGGGACAGAGAAAGCGACTTTGTTTTATACTATGTAGTGATAGTGATACCTGCACCACGTCGCACATAAGTCCTGTAGTATGGAATCCCTGCGAGGAAATAGCCACCGTGACATCTCTCTTCATTTTGCTCTGTGTCCGCATCTCTTGCAGTTTGGCCTCTTTGGCGGCGAGCTTCTGGCGCTCTTTGAATGATGGTTTGGCCATGTTCGCTATAAGGTGACGGTATTTCACGTAGTAGCGCCAAGCTTTTTGGTATCTAAAAATATGTGCAGTTTGTTAAGGCACATAAAAAAAAATATATTCAAATTTCAAAAACAAGCTATATAATTAAAATTACGCAGGAAAACCTATCGTGAGTGTCAGGGAGACGCAAATATTTTGTTATATGTAAATAGGTACTTACTAAATAGATTATAGGTATAAAGGGAACCCTGCTTGCACATCAAAGAAGCCACCAAATCTAGACTAGAACGGTGGAAAATCAAATAACCACAAATCTTATCTGGTTTGTTACCAAGCCGACCCTGGGCTCCAAGCAATCAGCTGAGGAAGCAACCGGGGAAGCGCTAAGATAAGAGAGACAGATTAACTAGTTCGTTACCAGTCGAAAAGCTTCCGCTCGATGGTGATGTCCCCTGGCCAATCTGGAAGTCTTTAATAGACTCCGCGCTGGTTTGGGGGATACCAAGAGAAAAGTTAGGTGGGGCTTTTCATCTGATAATGTGAGAGATTGCGGTGCTGTAATCTGTGACCCACCTCTTGATGTGCCCAAACTTTTAAGGAGGCTAACGACAGAGCAGTTCAAGTGCGCATATACTTGTAGAAACATCCATAAATATTATAAATGCAAAAGTCTGTCTGTTACGACTTCGCAGCTAAACCGCTGGAACGATTTTGAAGAAACTTGGTATGGACATAGTTAAGAGGTCCAGGGGACCAGAGGTCCAGATTCCCACGCGGGCAACAACGAAAAAGGGGTAAGAAGAAGGGGGAGAAAAGAAACTCAACCTCATGGTGCTTGAGTGTTAAAATGCTGTTGATACTTTGCAAACTATAGCCGGTACTAAACAAGCCTTACTCAGGATTTCCAGCGTAGCTAAGTTGCGGAGGCCTGATCCCAAAATGTACAATCTCCGGATAGAAGTCCTTCCTGACAGACTTGTCCTTGTCGGCGACGGGCGGACTTCGGTCCAGCTGGTCCACTCGCACTGAACAAGGCTTCTTGCCGGGATATGTCACGATCATACCTAAAATTGTATTAATAAAAAAAAATTATATATAGGTACCAATCACACAGATGGAATTATCCTGAAAGTAAGTTCGAGACTTGTGTTATGGGATACTAACTCAACGATACTACATTTTATAACAAATATATCTATACTAATATAATAAAGCTGAAGAGTTTGTTTTTTTTTTGGACGCTTATAACTAGAAAACTGCTGGTCGGATTTGCAAAATTCTTTTTGTATATGAAAGCCTGATTCTTAGGGAAGGTTATAGGCTTAGTACATACACACTAATGGCAATTGAAACCGCGGGGAACAGCTATTGTATAGATAGACATCAAAGAACCAGGCCAATCAGAATAATATAATTTTTCATCTTAACCTCTCTAATTTATATATTAACTAGCTGTTCCCCGCGGCTCCGCCCGCGTGGTACTCGGTTATATCGCGCCCAAAAGTAGCCTATGTTTGACCTCAGGTCGTTAACTACATCCCTACCAATTTTCATCACAATCGGTCCATCCGTTTAGCCGTGAAGAGGTGACAGACAGACAGACAGACTTTCGCATTTATAATATTAGTATGGATTTTTTATGTTAAACATTATGGTAGGGGAGTCCATGATGCGCTAAATGTGTACCTTTGATCCGGTCAACGAACTTCTGCCACGTGTAGTGGTCCATACTGTGTACATCCGCCAACATCTCCGGCGGTATCAACAGACCGCTTTCGTCTATCAGATACTTTAGCACCTCGCACATAGATAATACCTATAAACATACACAATATCATTATTAACATCAATGGTCAATTAAGGGTTAGTTTGGAGGGAACGGAAAAATGTTCGAGAAAACTAGTACTGGCATTGAAAAAATAACTGTATTACCAACGCCTAAGTTATGAAAGATATACGACTATTTATAAATTTTGCATGCTAATTTTAGCCAAATAGGACAAGCAGTTACCCATATACATTTATAAGAACATTGTGAACCCTATGTACTGAAAAGTAGTGTAGAGTGTACTAATAGTCTCCCCATACTGAACCATATTAACGCCATCTATCGATAACTTGAGACACTGTGATTCTTTATCTGATTACATAATAAATAAAGCACTGAATCAGTTTGAGGTAGGATGAAAATACTTTAAAAAATCGTGATTAAATAATACACACTCATTTTTCGCCAAAAATAATAGCGATCTTTTTATTTTCTTAGGCAATGGGACTACAGCTACTACCAATTGATTTAGTGCTTTATTAAGAATCGGCGTTAATATGATTAAGTAGAGGCAGTATGCTATTCATATTGTGTTGAACATGTGCAGTTGTATAGAATTTTGTAATCTGTGGTAAGTCATACCTCGCAGCCTCCTTCAGGCAAGTACCGCACAAACCGTGGCATGAAGTGGAACTGCGAGCACGTTGTGTCAGTGCCCTTACCAAGGTCAAGGTCAACTAACTCTAGTAACTCGTTGAATAAATACTCCTCTGGAATAGTTACAATATACATAAATATATAGAACAGGTATTCAAAATTCTTATCTATGTATACAAATAATGATTGACGTCAATAAGTGATGAGAATATCCTATGTTGAAAATAAACAATTTGAATATGAAATATATAAAATATGGACACAAAAGGGCAGATTCAGACCAGTATACTGAACACTTTTTCCAAATGAACGTATAACGAAATACGAAATTATTTTTTTCACTCTTCTTACTAAAGTAGATCAAATGCTTCTCAATTTGTTTGGAAGGTAAAAAAACATTGAATGACAGATTCATTCAATGTTTTTTTACCTTTACATTATTTGCAGTTAATTTGTGTCCACCTTTTATATCTTTACTAATATAATAAAGCTGAAGTTTGTTTGTTTAAACTCTTAATTTAGAACTACAGGTCGGAGTTTAAAAATTATTTCTGCATTATTATGCAGAAATAATTTTTAATATAACAGCCTAATTCTTAGGGAAGCGCGAAGGCATACAGTTGAAGATTTCATTGTAACGAGCGAGCTTCTCTCTTTGACTATATGTACAAGTGGCACCTATACAGCCAAAACATTTTTCATTCTATCGGCAACAACCTAGCTAATGAAATGAGAAATTAATGTGTTTTAAAATCATTTAACATTCTTCCTACAAAACTCACCAAATATATCCAACTCTCTGACAGTAAAATTCTGAGGCGCCGGCTCCTCCACATACAGAATTGTGTATTCGATATTGAACCTAATGACTTTACACGTAGGGAGCTTCGCCAGTTTGTAGTGAGAAAACATCGAGAAACCGGAGAAGAGAAACTCGTGTTCGTCGTGAGCGATGATCGTTGGCGATTTTATGAGGAAATTCGTGGGTGGCGATACTGTGATTCTGAAACAAATAATCACGAATAATGGAGATGTTACTCTCGTTTAACTGGTAACACTTCTGCAATTATTACGTCTGTGTAAACACTCAAAACAGTGATCTCATTATCATGGAAATAAAATTTGAAACTCAATAAACGCCTCAGTCGGAGAGTAATATGCTTTTGAAATATAAAAACCCCCCTTTTTCACATACACTTTTTGTCGAATGTCACAATCTCAATTTTAATGACTTCTTATCAACTTTTATATGGGGGAACATATAAAGTTTTTAAATACGAGTATCTTTTCAAATGGGGGGTCATATTTTAGTTTTAAATAGGATTACCCCCCCCCCCCCCCCCCCCCCTCCATGATCGTTATTCTCACCGATAATGATACAGCCTGTCAATGTTGCTCCTCGCGGGGTCGCACCTGGGGACCGCCTGTTCGGCCGCGTACACGCCGTGCCGCATGCCGTGCCTGCGCGCGCGCACGCTGCAGCGACACAGCGGCCCGCCGTTCATCTCGCCGGTGTTGTTGAACCTACAGATTATATACGTAACTTAAGAATAAGAACACCCCCTTCTCTTCCCGTGGATATAACGGACAAAGGAAGTAACACAGGTCAACTTGTACAGTGATCTAGGGGCAAACCAGCAACGCGCTGGACCGATCCTCTCCTTACAGCTTTGAAAAGGCCATACACCGGGCCCAGAATAGACCTAACTGGAAGATACTAACTGCCTATTTGAGTTGTGGTCACGACTTTCAGCTATGAGGAAGACGACTTGAAAGATGAAGAAGACTTGTAAAGTAAATTGAAACCTCTGTTAAATTCTAACAAAAAAATGATGAGATAAATTGGTGGAGAAACCATACTTCCAAAGAGGGCAGATGACCAATCATAAAAATAATGAAGATGCTGACATACAGCTGGTCAGGTTGAAGCACAAATACTGACAGAAATACAGAAGAAATTCTGTAATAGCAAACATGCGAATTGAAACTTATGTATGATGCCCCATCTGGAACAAAGTTATTATTTCCCCTCCACTCTAAATAGGATAAATAAATAAGGACAAATCACCCAGATTGAGCCTTAAAATGAGAAAGGGAAATCAAATCAATTACAAATATTTCTTATTTTGGAAATCATTTGTCACAATCATTATTAAATTGATACTACCTGTTTGAGTACTTAATAGTAATAAATAAAATACGATATAAATAATGCCATCTATAATTTAGGCGCAAAATGCCCAGTTCGCTAAATTCTTAGCTGGCAATCACATGGTTTAATTTCATGAAAAACTACATACCACATCTCCGGATGCAGCCTCCTAGGATGGCTCTGCTTCCGTTGCAGCTCCAACATGATCCGGTCGGTGTACCCTTGCAAACCATCTTCATCCAGGCATTCGTCGCTTTCTGATGACGATGAGCTTCTTTCTTCCACTGTATAAATAAACATATTCATTGTTATTGTTGAAAATGAGACGTCACCAGTTAAAATAATTGATATAAATAAAATCTGGTCAAGCGCAACTCGCGCATTAACTGTCTCGCGTCACGAATTGGAATTCAAATTTAGATATTTTTTTTTGTATAAATAACATGTTATATATACATTAATGGTAGATGCATGAACGCTGCTTAAATAGTGGAGCCGTTAAATGATGTCAAACATCATGAAATTTTACTGTCACTCTCATTCGTTCAGTGTCCGCGCCGGCAATGGACATAGGTATTGGCGAATTTAATTTTAAAGTATGTATAGACTTCTGCAACACCTAAGATGTTACATGCATGTTGCCAAACCTCTATAACATACAAAATCTATACATTAAATTAATGTTAGTTTAATCCTTTTACTTAATCCTTACTACTGAGAATCAATACACAATAGAAAAACTATTTTTAAACTTAAAATATACCATAAAATATCTACTTACGTCTATGCTTGCACATCTTAGCTTTGGGGGGCTTAAGTGGTGGCATTTCATCCACTTCTGGTCGAGCTTTCCGCCCCCTCTCGATAAGGATCTTAAATGCCATGTCACACAGCTTCTCCAGCTTGTTTGTTTGTTGCATGCTGCCATCTTCTGCTGATTTGTAATATAACTCTGCAGGGGAACTTCTATACCACATTTTACAGACCTGTGGGCAAGTAAATTAGTGAAAAAGAAAAACTAGACTATGAATACTTGGGTTAGAAAATGTATTTATATGTACTATGTAAATAGATTTAAAGCTGCTGCTGTACTATATAGTTGTACCTGTTACTGCTGGTAAAATACAACTTGTATGTATACTTTAAAACTATATATTTATTTATTTAAAAGAAAGACCAACACCAGATATAAACACATTGTTAATTAACTGATTTAAGGAATACAAATATACTGCCACTGCATATCCTTTGGTGTGTAGGGATTGTAAGTGAGTGATTTTATTTTTTAATTTAATGATACTCTACCTCCTCTTCTTCAGAATTATGTTCCTTGGACCATTGCTCCATCTTCTGAATCAAATCGTCTGAAGTTTTGCAATAATTCTTCCTAAAAATTAACAAAAAATATGTAAGTTCTGGGTTCTGAGATTCAAACCTAAATTTTTTAGATACATTCCAGACAATTGGATCCCACCGACAACAGCATTCTCAAATAAGATTTGTTGTTAAGCAGATGGCTGGCCATAAAAATATTTATTATTATAAAAACAAGACAAGTGAAAGACAAAAGGGAAGGATTTTGCCCAGCATATGGACATTAAAGGCTATAAAAAAAAAAGAAACACACCAGCAGCTTTCTAAACTGATGCTTTCTTGATGAAGAAAAGATTTAATCTGTTTTTGAATGTCTTCTTTTAGCTTGTAAGCTCTTTGATTGAGCCCCTCCCTCCTCATGAAAGATTGATTAACCAGATGGCTTACAGAATCCAATCACAATACATACAAACACTATTTGTATGTAACAACCAAAAACATTAATAAATTGACAAATTCTACAAGTAATTGAAAAAATAATTGACTTAAATACATACCTATATTCTTCAAGGATCTTCTCACGGTCAGTCAATGGTTTCCGAGGCATTGAGCCACGTTCACTCATTGATCTAGACTCATGCCTGGTTCGAGGAGACAGATCTCGTGTACGACTCCTACTGTGCATTTCTCTGCCAGGAGAATAATAGCTACGGACACTATGTGATCTGTGGGACCTGATCTCGCGAGGGTCATAGCGGCTTGAACTTCTATAATCCCTATGGCGAGAAGGACTATGCCTCCTCTCGTATTCACGTCTACGTTCATATTCATACCGTTCTCTCTCTCTACTATATCTGTCCATATCTCTTCCTCTATGACTTTCCCAGGTTGGACTCCTACTACTCCGGCTTCTACTATAACTGGGACTACGAGATCTATACTCACGATGTCTTGATTCTCTCTCCCTATATCTTTCCCTCTCCTTCTCTCTCATATATCTTTCATATTCCCTTTCTCTATGAGGTGAATAACGATATTTAGGTCCAGGTGAATATCTTGAAGACCTATGATATCTAGAACTTGATGGTGCCTCAGAAGCAATGTCTGAATCTTGGAGGCTGTGATGAGATAAGCTAGAAGATTTTCCACTAGATGGGCTGTAACTATGATGTTTAGATTTTTCTCTTAAAGATAGGGAGTCCAAATACACAGATTGTCGGGAGTGGTAAGAATATTCTGTGGGGAGAGGGGGAGGTGGATAGTTAGGAGCGCCTGGCGGAGGGGGAGGTGGAGCTGAGAATGTAACCGAAGGCGGAGGTACAGCCATCGGTGGGAGCATTGTCGGTGGAAAAGACTGTTCTGAAGGTTGTGGTTGCAATGGCGGAGGCACCTGGTACGGCGGTGGTTGGGAAAATATTGGCGGCGTGGGAACTCCAGGTATCGTTGGCACCGGTGGTGGCATGTCCAGTCTTGGCGGAGGCACGGTATAATTTACTGGCGGAACCGACATTTTTAAGGGCACACTATTTGATTCTGATACAAGTGTTTCTTAAGAAAAACGTCAGCATTATCAATCCATGCTCGAATATATACTCTCCACTACATATATTTAAAATACCATATCCAACAATTATTTTTTCGATTTTATCAAAAATATCAAAATCAAAACAGCAAAATTCTCATCACAACGCACAACTGTCAAATGTTGGTGATGTTGGCATTGACATTTTGTTTTTTTTTTTATATGCCGAAAAGTACAAGGAAGGAAAAGTAGAACCCAAACGATAATCTACTAGTTCGATCGAAGTCGGAATCCTGTCCTGGAATGAAGTCCTGAATTCACACACATTTCATTCATAGGGGGGTTAATACCGTCTCTTAAAACCATGCAAGAACGATGGAGTAAGGGAGATGTCGCCTTTCATTTACATCATGTCAAAGAATTTATATAAAACACTAGAATGCTTACGATTACGAATAATAATAATCGCAAAAAACAACATTCAAAATTAATCTTTATTACTCTACTGCAAAGTTGATTTTTCTTTAAAGCCTACATTCAAATACCTAGTTCCAAAAAAAGGTCCAAAATATGTAGGTGTCCCTTTTCGTCTTGAATTTTATACAACCTACTAGAAAGGGACACCTACAAACTTTAAGTTTTATTTCGGAACGGCTTTTGTCCTCCGTAAGCATTCTAGTGTTATATATAAGTTCTTTGCATCATGTATTGCGCTGTCTCGCTTACTCACTGGATCATGCATGGTTTTAAGAGACGGTAGTAAGTAACCCGCTGAACAATATGCGCCCCCAAAAGAAATCCTCACCCATCGTTTGACTTTTATTATTCCTAATTTCCTATTTCCTCTTCTTTGGGTGCTTTTTTAAGTTACCTGGTTCAACAAGAAAACAATACTATCGTATTCATTCTAGTAGTTCCATAGTACATTTAAGAAAGTTTTTACTAGAATAAATAAAATAACCACTATCTGTCCATATGTAATATAATTCATATAATATTACTTTTGTGAATCTCAACATCATAATTTTATACATACAAATAATATGTTAATAAATCAAATTTTGACTAACATCTGCAATTTTGGCACTACCAAGACATTCACCATCCTTATACAGCACTCCAAATTGACCCTCAGTAAGAGCTCTTAACCTTTTGTCTAAAATAATGGTCAATCCTTCAGAATTGCTAACTATTCTACAAGGTACAAGTGGTTTGGTGTGCTGAAATCTAAATGAGCAGTGAAGAATGCCCCCTCTTGATAATTCTTGAGGTTCAGCATTAATCCAATGAGGTTTTCTGGTAAAACACAAATCATTCCAAATTGCAGGATGTTTAGTGCCAGCCACCTGAAATAAAATAAAAAAAATATTCAAACCAGGAAAGTATAATAGAACCAAAAACGTTACTAAGTCAGTTTATGAATTTGTTGGCACTCCAACATCCTTACCTTTTATCACAAAACCCAGGAAAAAACTTCACATACTAACACAAATATAGTAATGTGGTTTTTATCTAGACCTACACTTCCTTATAGATTCTGGTTATGAGTGTTTACAATAGATAAAAAAAAAATTACCACATATATATTGTTTGTATCCAAATCCTTTTTGAATATGAAATATGCATCCTTCCAGTTGGCGAGGCAGCACCTTTGGAGTAAGGGGTAAGGGAGATGTCGCCTTTCATTTACATCATGTCAAAGAATTTATATAAAACACTAGAATGCTTACGATTACGAATAATAATAATCGCAAAAAACAACATTCAAAATTAATCTTTATTACTCTACTGCAAAGTTGATTTTTCTTTAAAGCCTACATTCAAATACCTAGTTCCAAAAAAAGGTCCAAAATATGTAGGTGTCCCTTTTCGTCTTGACTTTTATACAACCTACTAGAAAGGGACACCTACAAACTTTAAGTTTTATTTCGGAACGGCTTTTGTCCTCCGTAAGCATTCTAGTGTTATATATAAGTTCTTTGCATCATGTATTGCGCTGTCTCGCTTACTCACTGGATCATGCATGGTTTTAAGAGACGGTAGTAAGTAACCCGCTGAACAATATGCGCCCCCAAAAGAAATCCTCACCCATCGTTTGACTTTTATTATTCCTAATTTCCTATTTCCTCTTCTTTGGGTGCTTTTTTAAGTTACCTGGTTCAACAAGAAAACAATACTATCGTATTCATTCTAGTAGTTCCATAGTACATTTAAGAAAGTTTTTACTAGAATAAATAAAATAACCACTATCTGTCCATATGTAATATAATTCATATAATATTACTTTTGTGAATCTCAACATCATAATTTTATACATACAAATAATATGTTAATAAATCAAATTTTGACTAACATCTGCAATTTTGGCACTACCAAGACATTCACCATCCTTATACAGCACTCCAAATTGACCCTCAGTAAGAGCTCTTAACCTTTTGTCTAAAATAATGGTCAATCCTTCAGAATTGCTAACTATTCTACAAGGTACAAGTGGTTTGGTGTGCTGAAATCTAAATGAGCAGTGAAGAATGCCCCCTCTTGATAATTCTTGAGGTTCAGCATTAATCCAATGAGGTTTTCTGGTAAAACACAAATCATTCCAAATTGCAGGATGTTTAGTGCCAGCCACCTGAAATAAAATAAAAAAAATATTCAAACCAGGAAAGTATAATAGAACCAAAAACGTTACTAAGTCAGTTTATGAATTTGTTGGCACTCCAACATCCTTACCTTTTATCACAAAACCCAGGAAAAAACTTCACATACTAACACAAATATAGTAATGTGGTTTTTATCTAGACCTACACTTCCTTATAGATTCTGGTTATGAGTGTTTACAATAGATAAAAAAAAAATTACCACATATATATTGTTTGTATCCAAATCCTTTTTGAATATGAAATATGCATCCTTCCAGTTGGCGAGGCAGCACCTTTGACCCACAGTCCATTTGTGTAGGCCTCCGTGCTCCCCCACTATTTGTCCCGTATCAATATCTATGAAATGGCCTTGTTTTGTTTCTATGTACTGAAATCAAAATAAGAGAGAAAGATTTAATAATAGTAAATAAAAAAATTCTTTTGTATATGAATGCAAATGGACTTATCAATTAGTATGCCGAAAACTAGGCGAATAGTAGAAAAAGTAGAAAAGCGGACCCCTGAGGATGCAACTGGGAAAATGCTAGGATGATAATGATCAGGTTCCTAATAACTTATTAATATAAAGTTCCTTACAATCTACTAAGCTACAAAAATAATAATTACCTCTTCAATAAATTCTTGAAATCTCTTTTTTCCTATAAAACATATCCCAGTGCTGTCCTTTTTAGCAGCCACATTCAAAAGACCTTCATTCTTGGCTATTTCCCTTACTTGGCTTTTGAGTAGATTTGCAATAGGGAACATACATCTTCTCAAAGAAAATTGTTTGACTTGTGAGAGGAAAAATGTTTGGTCTTTGTGTTTATCTGCGGGTTGCAACAATCTTACACCTGAAATTTTAAGCCAATTGAATTTTTTTTGGTTTAATTGTTATTTCCATTGAAACTGAAGTCTCAGTTAGATTCATCATGGTGTCTACTGCTTGATGTAATATGATATAGGTACTTTAATCTTAATGAGACAATAAATATCATATGAATGGCTTGACTATTAAACAAAAACTGATCAATACCTTCATTTTCCGAATATTGTTCTAAGAATGGACCAAAAGAGGTATTTGCATAGTGGCCCGTAGCAATAGCGTCAACTCCTAAATTGTTCCTGCAATGTTCGAAAAAACTATCAAATTTAATATATCTATTGCAAAGTATGTCTGGGTTTGGAGTCAGCCCACACTCATACTCCTTCAGCAGCACAGTGAATACCTCGTTCCAATATTCTTTGATGAAGTACACTCTATGTAAAGAGATATCTAGTTTACGGCACACAAATGTAGCATCCTCAAAATCTTTCTCGTCTGAACAAAGTCCAGACTCATAATTACTATCCCAGTTTCTCATGAAGACACCTTCAACTTGATAACCTGTAAAGATAAAGATATTTAACCAAAGTTTGTAATACTTTATTGTGAGGACATTTTTAGCAATAAATGAAAAGGTACCTGCTCTTTTAAGAAGCAGCGCTGCAACAGCACTGTCTACACCTCCGGATATACCAAGAGCTATTTTCTTGAACATTATCGGCTTATTTGTTATTATAAATGTTAACCTCAATGTTTATTTTTTCAAATATACTTTTAGTATATACTAAAATGGTGGACCTATACACAATAATAATAAAAAAATGCTCTGTTCCATAAAAGTCTGGGTTATTTATTTTTAATTCTTTGGTCATTTCATAAAATAAAATATATCTACCCTACATGATAAATATACAAATGGCTACTATTTTACCTACTTGACAATGACATATCACAACTTGCCGTCATGCCACCGGTGCTTGCTTGCTTTTACACGGTCAATATGAAAAATGATGTCAAGATGAGTAATGTTATGGATGGGGGATGGGTGAGATGGGTCATTTAATTACGTAATTACTGGGGGGTTACTACCGTCTCTTAAAACCATACAAGATCCAGTGAGTAAGCTAGACAGCGCAATACAAGATGTGAGGCGACATCTCCCTCACTTAGTCGTTCTTGCATGGTTTTAAGAGATGGTAGTAGCCACCCTGATTCGTGATCATGGTAGTTCGTGCGTGAAAGTAGAATATGATTTGATAGAACTGGCAGCCGATCGATCGATGAAATAATGGCAACATTGACACAGAGGCAGTGAGTTGACAAGTTTATTGTTTAGGTTATTTTCTACCGAAAAATAATTTCAATTTTTGCGGTTTTTGTATAAATTCTGATAGAAAATGTCTAATATAAATCTGCAATGTTTGTTGGGAATTCAATGTAACGATTTTGTGATGATAGCTGCAGACCAAACTAACAGCCATAGTATTATGGTGATGAAAGATGGTGAGTTGCATTTTCGTTGATAAATTATTAAACAAGACTCATAGAATACATGTTTTAATACTTTTCTTTGCATTATACAGATGAAGAGAAAATTTACAAGATCTCTGATAGACTAGTGATGGGTGTAATTGGAGATTCTGGTGATACAAACCAGTTTGCCGAATACATTGCAAAGAATATTCAGTTGTACAAAATGCGCAACGGCTATGAATTGGGGCCCACTGCTGCTGCTAATTTTACTCGCCGAAACCTTGCAGAGTATTTGAGAAGCAGTGTAAGTATAGTATTACAGTAACTTAATGGAAACAAGCACTTATTGTCATGATAAACGGTAGTCTGATAATATTATTTATGATACAATTAATTGTAAAATGCAAGTTTCTGGCTTATGAATATAATGATTTATTAAAACGTTAACGGACACAACTGCTATAGCAGTTACAACAATAAAACTTGTGTTTTCGTCAGTGTCCACAAAACATTTAAATACTTTAATGTTCCACAAATAAATAACACTTTGGCAGATTTAATGCTAAAAGTCTTTTCTACTAGTCACTCATATATACACCCTCTTAAGACCTCCATACTATCTCCATCTACCAGCAACAGGCATAACAAAAATAATGCCATTTAGATTTTTAGTTTTTATATTAGGTTTTAGTTAAAAAAGAATTTTAATTTTATTATATTGTAGGTATATACCTTATAAATAAATGAGATCATGAGAGATTGTTGAATTCACATTAGTATGATCTTAGCAGTGTAGGGATGTGCAAGTGTAACATTTTTTTAGGCGGGTTACTCAGTGCAACCTTTTCTTTTGCCTTTTTGCTTCAGTACTGTTATAAACTAATTTCAGATTAACCTTTTTTTTATATATTTTTAAAAGAAATTCTAATTGTCACGTTTTTTAGTTGTTTTTGCATCATATTTTGTCATTCACATGTCCCGTAGGTAAGTTATATCAATTTTCTTTTCATTAAAAAACCTTTTATCAACATAATCTTTTTATTTATCACACAGTTAATATATATACAGTCCATTCCACAACAAGTACCATTATATTATTTTTACCAGACTATAGCTATATATATTGATTTATAAATCAATAGATTCATTAATGCCATTTCAGACCCCATATTTCGTAAACCTGCTGATGGGAGGATATGACAAAGAGAATGGTCCAGAACTATACTTCATGGACTACTTGGCATCCAGTGTAAAGGTGCCTTTCTGTGCTCATGGCTTTGGTGGATACCTCAGTTTGAGTATTATGGACCGCTATCATAAGAAAGGTTTGTGTTTGATATTCAGATTTATGTTTTTTTTTACTTAGATTTTTTTGTCATGAAAATTTTGTGTGCCCCACGAAGCAAATACAAAGAGGAGCTGGCCTATTGCTCTTTCCCTTAGAAACACAGGGTCTCCTAGTTACGGGGGTCGGGGTCGGAAATCTGCCATAATATCCCCAAATATCATTTGGAGAGCCATCTATTAGTGAATAGGCGAAGTAAAATAAACAGGCTGCTATCATAAAGGTCGTTATCGATAAAAGTTCTGCCTCTCGTTACTAGATGTCAAGGCCAGGATCGTATTAAAGTATGTTATAAAAATAATTAAACGAATTCAAAACTTCTAAAAAAGGTTATCAGTTAAACCTGTACATGTGCAATATTGTAAAAATAACTCAATTTCGAACCAACTTCTAAGAAAGAGGTTTTTTATTAATGACAATCAAACAGTGTTAAAAATGTTTCTATTCGCCGCTAGATAGCGCATTACGAAATTTTGGCTGTCACTCCATGCCACAGTAACATAAATTTATAAAATGAAAATTATTAATTACTTACAAATGAAAAAATAATCTTTTAGCTTCAGTCAGTTTAGGTTTACACGTATAGCTTTTGCACCCGAAAACACAACACATCATTTTGTCAACCAATGTATTATTTATGATTTATTATATAGTTGAGCAAAACACGTGTTAGAACGACGTCGAAAAGTTTTGTACTGATTTTGGCGACACTGGTGGCGAGAAGCTGAAACTTTTAACGTGACGTCAGAGGTCCCTTTGATCATACTCAACCTGATTGCTTAATTCATCTTCTCTTTGTATTTGCTTCGTGGTGTGCCCTCACAAGTCTAAATTTATAGACTTCTTGACACCTCACAAGGGTCCATGTATTAATTTCCATCAATTTGTATGCATGAAAGCGAAATAAAGAACAGATTGCACCATGTTTCAGAAGACACATTAAGCTGTTATTGTTAGGCAGTTGTTGGAATGTGTCAGATACCTTTAGATAGCCTGAAAAATGTAATAGTGTTGGCCATTAAAACTGACAGATTATGATCATATAAGTCTAGTTTACCTGTTAGTAAAGGGGTTACAAAGGTCAGATGGCAGTGGTTCCATTGTAAAAATTAGCATGATGTAACTAGGAAATTTGCTTGGGTAATAAATAAATTGTACTTTGTACAATGATCTGAGGAGGATATGAGGTAAGACAAAGAATAAATTGAGTGATTATTTCATTGATTGTTGTATCATGCAATTCTTTTTCACATAATATCTATGAACACGATACTTACAACTATATGCAGTTTTTTTAGGAGCACTGATGGACAAAGGTATCCCCTCTTGTCTTCCACTTAGAATGCAGTTAATAAATTATCAAATTATCTCGCAGATGCTACTGAGGAGGAGGCTTACGAGATACTCAAATTGTGTGTGAAGGAGGTCCATAAGAGGCTGTTTGTCAGCCTGCCAAACTTCCAGGTGACGGTCGTCAACAGGGATGGGATCAAAGTACTTCCGCCCATTAATTCCGCTTTGCTGAAGTAGTTTGTATAAGTATAAATAAAGTTTTTTTTTATTATATACTGTCTTTGAATTTTATTTATTTACTGAGTTTTTGGAAGGAAAGTAAACTGTCACTTTGTCCGTGCGAGGCCTGCTTGCTTTTTTTACTCTAATTCGCCTGTACCTTTTGAGCTTGCCTCTTCAACTAGGCGTTGGCGAAGGCTGTACTTGTGCCGTCACAAGTAACACCTAGCCACCTACTTCGTATTCTTACCTTTTATACTAGGTGTTGTCTGCGGCTTCGCTCGCGTAATGTCTAAAGTAGACTATGTGCTATTAGACAATAATCTAGATTTAATAACCCACATTATATCTATCTACCGCTAATTAATATCACTACATATAAAAATATAAAACTTTGTATGCTTAAATCTTGAAAACTACGCAACGGATTTTGATGCGGTTTTTTTAATAGGTAATGATGATTCAAGAGGAGGGTTTTTATGCCCTTGCGAAGCCGGGGCGGGTCACTAGTATTAAAATAAAACATTAAAAAGTGATTTAAGAATTTTTAATTTAAAATTATTTTGAGTCTTTCCATTATAATTTATATCCTATAATATTGTTCACTTAAACCTAAATTATCCCCCAGATTTACCCCGATCTGGACTGGAGGCTGGTGCTGGGTCTTGGCTTTCTGTCTGGGAATTATTCGCGTTTTCATTATCCCCACCGTTGTCGCCTTCATTGTCTGAGTGATCTAAAAAATATATAAAAACTGTTACTAAATCAGATTTTGAGAAATTAAAAAAATCTTATTAGATTATTCAGTAGGTGTAGGTAGGTAGTGATATAAAAAAATCCTTGGATAGTTTTTGTGAATGGCTGCTATTAAGCCTAGTGCAAGAGACATTGCAAAACATTTTATGCAATATTGTTTAAGCATTTTTGTATTTAAAGAATGAAGGACTTAACCTCATTTACCATGGTGTCAATCCTTTGTTGATGGATTGATCAACTTATATAAATTATTTTAAAATAAAAATCTATGAAGTTATATTACCTTTCTTTTCTGCTGGCAAATCTTCTGTTCTGTTAGCCACTTGAAAATGATATTCCAACTCATCAAAATCGAAGACCTGGTCTGTCGGCAGTAGGCAGGGCAGATATGCAGGGAATGTTGGCTTGCAAGCTATCACTGAAAGCAGGCAAATAAAAATCTAAATCAAACATTTGTTATGATAATGTAAGTTCTACTTTTTCAATGTGGACTTGGCTACATACACCAATCCCTATCTTGCTGTGTATGTTACAAGGGACAAACACCTAATTTTTTTCCTATCTCACTCGAATGCAGCAGTATTGAAGCATTGGAGATTGACATTAAGCAGGTCATAAAAATAATGCCAAATCTTAGTACTTTATGGAGATTACAATGCTGCTTCATCAAATTATAATTAACAGAAATTGTCATGGAATTGAATATTTAAAAGGAAATTTAGCAATTATGTCAGTTATCCTGTCACTACAATATAAAGAGAATACCTGGTCTAAAACTTGTTTTATCATCCTAGCACCTCGGTTGCATCCATATCCAATTGCTTTGGAGCCCCAAGGTTTACTATCATACTTTTTTTCCACTTCGTCTGTGTTCGGCATAATTGGCAGTGACGTCACGTCAGCACTTTTTTCGTTTGCTTCTTCATTCAGGCCCCATGAAGGCGACATAGCCAGAAATTTGTTCCCAAATGTAACTTGCTGATCTTGACTCGCTTACAGCTTATACCAAAACTGCTTATATACCTGCTTAACTATTTTTAAACAATAGCTCATTGAAATAAAACTTACAAGGATACACTTGATTGTCATCAGTGTTGAACAGGTTGTGTGTTTCGCTTGTCTTTGCCAAGAACTTTGTGAGGGCCTTTTCTATATCTCTCTTCTGGGTGGCAGCCTTTTCCCTGATGGCTTCATATTCTGTTACTGGTTGTTTGTGAGTCTGTAAAAATATGGTATGATGAAACCACAACAATAAGCAGCTTAAGCAATATAAATTATGAACCATGTATGTGCAAATGTTATCACATAAAAACTTAATAGTTTTTAAATTTAATATGTTAACTCATTTACCACAGAATTTAGAAATATTAACAAGGTGGCATAGCGCACGAAAAACGTGTCACTAGTTTCGCTTGCAAGCCAACATTTACACAGAAAAAATGGTCATTTATTGACACTGTTATTGGTTGATAACGTAAAACATTTCTAATAAGGTGTGGTGTGGTTTACATGTATTAATTAAAGATAAGAAGAGAGTATACGCTGCCACACCGATCCTGGAACTAAATCCGCGTCAAAACATTTCTATTTGGATAATTTCTCTTAAATGTGTCATTTACCTTTTAAGCCTAAATTATTTATTAATACAAATGAAGTTTAATTCAGAGAGGATTGTACTTGGAGTGGTATCAATCTAGTAAAATCAGTAGTCAAAATACTTACAGGAGTTCTTATATAAGCATGAGGATCCGGCAAAGGAGGTAGATGGAACGGTATGTGAGGTGCATGTTTAGCCTTCGACCCTGCAGACAGCATTGCTGGGGTTCTCGGTGCAGGGGCCTGCTGTAACGGTTGTATGACATGCCTGTTTGGTCTTGCTGCGTACTGTTCAATACCCTGTAGGCTAATTCCTGAAATAAAGGTATTTTAATTACTTGCATAGGCTATGTCATATGTGGGGATAGTGTGGCTTTACAGCAGTGAAATTTTTTTCCAAATCGGTCCAGTAGTTTCAAAGCCTATTTGATACAAACAAACAAACAGTCAAATCTTTCCCTTTTATAATATGTGTAAAATTTGAATGTGTATGTACCTTATAAGCTTAACAACTTGAATGTGTTTTATTATAAAATTTACATAGTTAGATACTTTGGGGCCATATTAATCCATACTAATATTATAAATGCGAAAGTCTGTCTGTCACAGCTAAACTGCTGGACCGATTGTGATGAAATTTGGTAGGGATGTAGTTAACGACATGAGGTCAAACATAGGCTACTTTTGGGCGCGATATAACAGAGTCCCAGGCGGGGCGAAGCCGCAGGGAACGGCTAGTATGATTATATTCCTTCAATGTTAAAAAAAACTGCCATCAAGTGACCGCAGCTGGGAAACCCTTATTGCTTGATGGCAGTTTTTGAAGCATGACGAAACTACTGCCTTACCGACCTTATGATGATATCTTAAAATAAGGTTGAAGGCCAGATACTGGATACAATCTGCTTCTATCTAATCTATATAGGTATATATGTCCTCTCATCAGCTGAGATGATTAAGTTTCCAGCGAATAAAAGGCAACTTAGAGAGTAGCATAACTAAACTAAAAGCCTCATAGGGAACCCGTGCTAAAACTCCAGTTCTCTATAAATAACTGAAAGGGATATACAGGCTTGACAGCTATAGTGGCTCAGAGTAAGGATGGATGGTGCAGACAGAGGGAGGCTTATGCCCAGCAGTGGGTTTTAGACAGTTAAAGATGATGATGAGAATGATGACAGCTACCTGTCACTCTTAATAATGCCACTATATCATAGAGGCATTCATAATCCAACACTCAATAGATAATCTTTTACTATAGTAGGTATACTGTGCTTTTTTAAAAAGAAATGACTAATGATGCCAAGGAAAATAAGTTTACAAACTGCAGTGATTAGTGCTTACCCATATTTATCAGTGCCATCACCACATCACCAAGCACAGGCTCAACTCTGCCAGACAGTTCACAGTATCCTTTCGCAGAGTTTCCAACTTCGGTAAAAACTAAAAAATATTTACATTACATTTAAAAAATTCATTCTTACTTATGAGAAATTTTCTACAGTAAAGTGGTCTTTTACCAGATGGCAAAGCTAAAAGGACAGACATTGTATTCTTACTCAAACTGAATTCTTATTGCTTTATGCTGTATTCTTACTTAAATATTAACACTACATATAATATAGCCATGTATGATTATCTGTTTTTTAAACTACTTTACATATTTTGACAAACAACATCATTCAATCACTGATACAATGAATATATTATATAGGCTTTTATCAAGTTATGCATGTAATTCATGCTTCTCTGATGTTTAATACATAGCAAATACATAGGCAGGTTTTAGTTTTTTAAATTAAATTTGTTTGTATTATTGCAATGGATAGGTACCTATTTACTTTTGATTCAGAATAATAACAAGCCAGTGCCTAGCAAAACATAGTGTAATTTGTAGGGAAAAAAAAAAACTCATGCGGGGTCGGCACAAAACAAAGAAATCTAGATATTCCAAATATTAGAAGTTTTGATTACTTACAGCATTGTAACATTTCAGTGAGTGTTTCTAGAGACATTTTATCGGCTGATTCGAATCCAGTTTCTAAAAGCACTGTAGAAACTGCAATGTTGAGGACCCGACGACGAGCATCTGTGGCGGACTCCACTTTTTCAACATTCTCCGTCATCTTGTAAAATTTCAATACCTACTCTTAAAACTACGTTTGTATCTACAATCAAAAGTAAAGCTAAGTTCATAAGTTGATTCAACATACAGCTACGTGGTAAAATAATTAAATGTTTTGTAAACTTTTGTATTTGTGAATTTTTGATGGATTGGGTGTCGTACGTGGTGAAGCCAGTGAAAAAATCATAAAAAAAATTGTGATATGATATTAGTGTTGGGTAGGACATACAAGAGGCGGTACATTTGTCCCGTACATGACTTACAAATGTAAGAGTGCCTCAACATTAAAAAGTGTACTACTTCCAATCTTATGACGCGGCTGTCGCGGTCCTCACTAAAGTGTACTGCTTCAAATTTTGTGCCGCGGCAGTCGCAGGACGTACAAGAGGTGGTACATTTGTCCCGTTTATGACTTACAAATGTAAGAGCGGCTCAACATTTAGTACATTTTAAAAGTGTACTACACTCAAATCTTATGACGCGGTTATCGCGTTCCTCACTGAAGTATAGGTACTGCATCTTATGTAGCGGCAGTCGTGTTCCTCGCTCCACTCTCCGTCGCAACGAGAGGGAGCGAGACACCCATACTATTTACAGCGAGCGAGAGTGAAATATGTTGCTATTGCTAAGTAGGTATTGTGAGGAGCGCTGCGCATCTTCAACAAAACAAAACACTGTCGCGCGCGTCGTCATATGGGACGAGTTTGATGAGTAAGTGGGTGTTATAATGCAAAACATCAATCCGACTGCAGGAGGTATCATTCAAGTCGATAAATACCTCGAGGAACCCCTGCTGCTAAGATCCTAAGATCCTGCCAAATGGTGGTTGGCTAAAAAAGACGCCTTTAAAATGGCTGTGCATGGTTGCCACTTCTGTTCCTTCTGAGCGCACCTTTAGTAATTCATAACCGACAGAAGAAACAGATTAAGTGGCAACAAAGTTGCACAAATATTATTTTTACATTCAAATATGTAATTTTCTGTGCACTTTTTTAATTTTTTGTTTGATTTTTTTAATTAACCTTCTTAAAAATTAATAATAAATGATAATCATTTCATATTACTTTGCTACATTGAATATTTTATTAATGTCATCTATCAGAGTTCAGACTGCAATACCATCAAATGTCATATTTGTAATTATACTAATACAAACCCAGGTACTAGTACAAACTCAGGTACTGGTACAAAATCTAGTACTGGTACAAAATCAGGTACTGGTACTATTAATTATATGTGTTAGTACAAATCGCTGAGCTTCAGTACGCCTCGCCTCATTTGAAGTAGTACACTGTATTGGCTCATAGCAGAAAAGTGGCTACTCTTACAAACTCTTTTTTAAGTTGTGTCCTACCCAACACTATATGATATGACATTGACATATGTTCATGACATTGACAAATCGACGTTCTCGAATCACGACGTTCTTACATGGTTTTAAGAGATGGGGGGGGTCGTCTATCGTCTCTTAAAACCATGCAAGTTCCAGTGAGTGAACGAGACAGCGCGATACAAGCAAGATGTAATGCGACATCCCCCTTACTCACTGGATCTTGCATGGTTTTAAGAGATGATAGTAGACCGATCTTAGCCTTCGGTTCAGTTCGGTTCAAAAAAAAGTATGTCAATGTCAAATACTGTCACAAAAGTGTCAAAAAATATAAATGAGTGATGACGGAATATCTCTGGAATAAATGCGTAAGCAGACAAATCGTATGTAGTTAAAAGTATTAAAAATCTGATGAAAATCTGACTTTAAATACTCGTAATTAACCCGAGATTCTAATATTACAAGCACGAATATATTGTGTGTAATTGACATGAAAATTAACGCGGTACGCGAACGAAGATTGTTTTAGGTAAATATCAAAAAAATTCCGATAAGGCTTTCACTTTGTATCTGCTCTTACCTGCTCACATAAATGTACCCGTGTTTTCTCTATTTGCAAATGTTTTTAACTACTTGATTACATGGATGTTTCCAAATCTGTTAATGTTTGACCAATAGCTAAGATTTTTTTATCTGCGGTTTTTTACCAGGCAGCATCTAGTATTAAAAATAATATTGATTAACTTGTGTAATAAAATAACTATATATTTTAGTTTTAATTGTAGGATTGTAATAACCTATGTAGTTAAAGAAGCATCACCCTAATCTTTTCTCAGTTACCATATAAAATCGTCATTTAAATTCAGCGGGTTGAAAAAATATTATGAATAATATATAATATATGTGTTAAACAATAATACATTTTTTATTTTTCAGCTACATATTGCACAAAACTGAATTTGATATTGTAAAGATGGTGAAAGTATATGCCCTTTTAGTGCTCTACAAAGGAGTCAATAATGCTTCAATTCTCAAATCGGCATATGATTTGCAAAGCTTTAGTTTCTTTCAAAGAAGTTCTGTTCAAGAATTCATGACATTTGTTAGTAAAACAATGGTGGAGAGGACTCAGCAGGCTTCAAGACAGTCCGTTAAAGAAGGTGAATATATGTTACAAGTTTATGTGAGAGCAGATAACTTGGCTGGAGTATTGATTTCCGACCATGAGTATCCGAACAGGGTGGCCCATACATTGATAACAAAAACTCTGGATGAATTCTCAGCTGTCGTGCCTGCAGCAAATTGGCCGACAGGTAATGAAAACAATGTAGACTTTCCTGCTCTCAACCAGCACTTGGCCAAATACCAAAATCCGAGAGAAGCTGATGCATTGACCAAAATTCAGAATGATCTTGACGAGACAAAGATAATTTTACATGACACTATAAAGGCAGTTTTAGAAAGAGGTGAAAAGTTGGATGATTTGGTTGAGAAGTCTAACAGTTTGTCTATGCACAGTAAAGCATTTTACAAGACTGCGCGCAAAACAAACAGTTGCTGTTCATATTGAGTTCACGAGAGTGACTCTGATTGGCCATATTATAACCACTGAAGGGATTTACAATACTATTTCTTGTTCAACGTATTAATGTGAATTTTGTGATTACGAGTCTAGGCTTATGTGAGGTCCAAAATAACATAACATGCATGTAAATGTGTAAAGTTACAAGCAAAGCAATAGAAAAATTATGTCAATAAGACATAATTTGATACTTAACTTCAAATAAGTCACACATATATTGTTATTTCACATTTACAGTAACCAATAACAGTAAAAGCATTATTGTTGCCTTTTCCTGCAGTAAAGAACCTCACATACAATTACTAATTATTTGACCTCACTAAGTATCTCAGGTTCACCTTTAGATTGGAGTTACGAAATATTCTCAATATAATATTTCGGTTCTGTATTTCTAGTATACTTGTCTAATGATAAACTATGTATTGAATTTATTTTTAGTAAAAATGTATTGCATATGCAATTTTTATATACCATATATTATGCTTAAATTTTATAGGTAATTGCTATGTGTTTATTGTTTCTCAGCATCCAAGTGGATGCCGCTGGTTGCATAACACCACAGAATATATAATAGTGTGTATGGTTTCCATAGTAGCTGAGGGATTAATAGCCTAGAATTAAAACAATAAACAAAATTAATTAATTGGCTATGGGGTCGTAGCCAATGATTTGCAGACTCTGCATCACAATAAAACAATTATTTTTGTTTGTTATATTGTTAAGTTTTATTTCACTGTGCATAAATGATGCAGTGTTGTGTAAAATATTTACCAAAAAGGTTGAACAAATTGCAATTGAAGTACTGTGTGTTGTAAATTAATTTGAAAGGCCTATGTGATGTATTGAGAAAGTACTTTTTAGTAGGTACTCAAAATATTATTGTGACTGACTATATTGTTGCTAAAATTTTACTGTATTTTTTTATGACAGTCTTAATTTTAGGACTTAAAATTTGAACTAAATTTGTTAAATGTATGATTTCAATGTCCAACTGCACTAAGTACAGTAACAGAGGGTAGCTTTACTCATGAAAAGATGGTCATCCATTAAAAAAGTTTCCTATTTATATATTTATAAGTTACAACTTTATTTTAATTTAAAGGACAAGCTTCAAACAAGTAATCAAAAATTACAATATTTAATCGCCATATATATATTCTACACAACCAGTTGGTCGGAGTCGAAATACAGATTCAAAAGCACTAAGTGATTAACAGTGCTGCAGTCATAGATTAAAGAATTTGCCTCGTTAAATCATATTTTAGTGTTGCAACGACGCAACACATCGTGTCGAACAGCCTTAAGTCCTATATTTATGACAAATCACCATCATTATAGCCACGGGTTTATTGGCTGTTCTGTTTATTGGACCTATAACTTACCTATATAAATTATTTTTTTTGGGAATTTTGGCCATATTTCCCGCGCTTGGTATAAGAGTATGGCATGAGTTTTGGGGTTATAAGTATACCTTTCCAAGGTATATACCTACTCGGTTGCAGTATTGAAACAAGCAATAGATATTAGAAAATAAATATTTAGTATGGGAGCTAGAAATCTGTGTTCATTGCTTGCCTTGTGGCTTATATGCGTTATTGAAAACTTGAATTGTATTATTGTTGTATTGTTGATACTTTGGGTGCCATGGGTAATACGAGCATTATAACATTGACTGTGTTAATTTTTGACTGTGTAAATATTGAATAATTTAATAAAAATAATAATAGCAATTCAGCAAGAAGCTTTTAAAATGTGCGTAAAAAGATTCAGGGTCGGCCACGTGCTCGTGACTCCTGATGTTGCAGGCGTCCATAGGCTACGGTAGACACTCCATCAAGCGGGTCGTAAGCCTGTTTGTTTACTCAGTAATATATAGAAAGCTATTGGGGCTCAGATTTTACTTATGGCGCCCAATGTGTTGTAATAAAATATTGGATATTGTAATTTCGGTGTTAAGTCTGTGGGTGTTAATTATAAAATGGTAATTATAGAACCCTGGTTAAACATTCCTGCAATAGCAGTACATGTAAAATGTTGTATGCAGTGAAATAATAAATTATTATAGAATCTGTTTAAAAATGAGTCACGTTTTTTTCACATCCTTTGCGTTTTCTCTAAGATCAGGAATATATTTTTTTTTGTAATCGGCAGCTTGTTTGACGTCAAAATAAAGCGGTCTATTTTTAAGACTAAAACCGCATGGCTAGTTCGTGACAAGTATTGATACATCGCATGTAATAAAATTTAATTACTTTTGCTATCGATCAATCGGTCGTTGATATTTACGTTATATATATACTATATATAAAGGATAATCCATCCAAAAAGACAGTTAAATTTAGAAAACGATTATTAAAAATGTGTTTTTTTTTAATCCTTCAAGAGAGAAACTCTCCCAGATAAAATCGAATTGAACAATGTTAGAACTTTGTCCATATAAAGTTCAACCAAACTGTACCCCTACCATGAGATTTCATAAACGCAGATGCTAGCGACTGCGTTAGGATTTTGTATGGAATTTCTTAGTTGCTATCAAGGGCACTGTACAGGTTTTGTCATACAAAATAGATAACGCGGTCGCTAGCGTCTGCGTTTATAAAATCTCATACTAGGGGTACTGAACTACGTTCAGTTTTCAGTTTAAGTAATTTTATGGTCTTACATATTAGGTCTTAAATGAAAGGCAGGTGGAAATAAAAATACATATATTAATTACATCAATTTCAATTACAGCCAACATAACTATGTAGGTTACAATAATAAAAATATACCTATATAATTTCAATTGAAACAAAATAAATAATAAAAACAAGATATTTTTTTTTCTTATTAGTAAAACCTAATTCTAAAACTCATTGACTACAAGAAGGTTGCGTCTGCGGAATACCAGGTAACATTCTTTAAAACAATCCATCTACAAGCAAGGAGAGCTCACTTATAGTAATAGTATTATTATGGAATTTACTCATTAATTCTATAATTAATTAATAATGAGTAGTAGTGGCGATCTCATCTGCACAATACAGATTATAAATACATGGAACTTATTAATAAAACCCAGTGATTCAAACTTAAAATATATTTTTTAATAATTGATCATAATAAAGCTTCTCCAAACGCAAGGCCTAACCATGATACATTTTCTGTTTGTTAACTAGGTGCCCCCTTACTAAATCTTTTGATTACAATACTTTTTATTAGAAAAATTTACCCAATATAGATTAGTTTAATAAATACAACTTGGGAAAGTACCTACTTTTAAATAAGCAAGTAAGTCCCTAGTAAATATATCACATGTTCAAAATCGATCGATAAAGGAAGATTGTATTTACGGTAAAAAAACGGATTGAGCGCTCGGTTTCTTAAAACTCCGACACCTAATGCAATGGCAGAATTTCCAAATTCTTAATTTTTGTTTATAGATTTCATTGATGTCATAAATTTGCAATTATCCGATTTTATTATTATAGCAGTCGTGTTTGGTCTTGTGTTTGCTAACGTGTTAATAAGTTAGCAGCTTTAATAATAAAACTTCTTTGGTGTTTTAAAAAATTTAAATTGCTAAAGGGCACCCATGTATTTTTGATGTCGTATAAATTGGACCCAATATTAGAAAAAGCAAGTATCTACCTGTGAAGTAGTAGATTTGGGTATAAGGAGATTCTCTTCACCTAGATACTAGGCAGTACATAACATATTAAATACAAACATATACTTTAAATAGCGTGCAGAAGTCATCGCCACTCATATAACCTAAATAGAAGGGAAATGGTTTTACACAGTTACAGTAATAGAATCTTTTGCTGCTAATTTTTTGGCATCAAGCAATGGAAAAGAAGTATTTTAAGAAACTTAAGCTTTGGAATAGACGACCAGTGAGATTGTGATGTTGCGTAGATATTATAGTTATACTTTTAGTACCAATCTAGGATAATAATATCCAAACATCAGCACCCCTAGTATGAGATTTTATAAACGCAGGCGTTAGCAAGTGCGTTAAGATTTTGTATGGAATTTCTTAGCAATGCAGCGGTTATGAAATCCAGTGATAGGGGTACAGTTGTTGAAATAGTGAACTATGTATTCCTGTCGTTAACTATATACTTGTCTGTACGAATACTTTGGCTTACTTTAAAAAAATAAATTGATTTGTAAGCATGCTGGCACTAGTGTGAGCGACAAAGATTTCTTTAGTTTACTAATTACTTGGGTAGTATATACGTACATTGTTTGGTAGTACTACTCTTAGGCACTTGCCTATACAGTGATGTGCAAACCTTAAAGGTTGCAGGTATGAAAATTGTTTCATTAAATTTAGTTAGGACTTTATTGATTAGATCTCTTTTAGCCCAGATCTAAGTGACTTCTTTATATCTCACTGGCAAGATAATTTAAAAATAAAAAAAGAAGTATTTACAACAAAGTAATGTTTAAAGTAAAGGACAGACAAAAGATAGAGATACATTGTAAGAAATAGAATAGTGAAGTGAAGGCAGAAGATCTACTGATACACAAATTGCAAACGTATAAATGCCCTTTAATTTCCACGCGGGAATTAACATTAAATATATTCTTCATTTCAATGTCTCCCGCTACTTAAAATTTATGATTCTAATGATAAAGAGATTTCACTATTAGAGTCATACAATATATCTCTTTTCATCCAACACCCATGCGTGTTTTTTGTTTTAACTCTATGCACTAATATTACATTTAAAATATGTTACAGTGTTCCCTTTGTTATTTTTTAATAAGTGTAAACTATTGAATTTCCTACGTCAAACAAAGTTGAATTATTTTCTTTTCAACTTGATTTGGATACAGAAATTTTAACGCAAAAATGCTCCACCTTCGCAAAATCAGTCTTTCCGAAAAAGTACTGAGACGTCGATATGAAAATGTCACAGAATTAAAATTTTACAATACAGGCCGAAATGCAATAAATCAATTCCTTCGAAGGCAGGGTGTTAAGTTTATTATCATCAACATTATCATACATATATATTAAATACATATAAACGTTCAAAAACCTACCGTTGATATATTGACTGAATGCATAGGTACTAAGCGCATGATTACCTAAATGTAGACAGGGCACTACGGGTCCGCGAAGCTATGAGAATCCCGCAATTAGGTACTAACAATAATATTTATAAAAAAGATTCACACTTGTGATGCAAAGAATTTAAAATAAAATTAAAAATATCCCTGATTATATTTAATGCTTAAATATTTTTTTCTCCAATTAGCTTTGGAGACGAGGCCCCGCTATAAACGATATTAATCCTGTTTGCATTAATTTAATACTCTTACGTAATAAAAATAATAATTTAATATAGACTCTACTTCGATAACAATGTAACAATTAAAAATAATTGTAATTATAAATGCCTTTTCACGTAGCCAAATAGAAACTTAATTGTCAAATAAATCATACCAGCCATTCGGAAACGCACCAATACACGCATGCTCGACGCTTCTACTGGAGTGAGAAATGAGACGTTTTATGAAGCAAAATGCATGATGTATTTAAGTATACATATTGCTTTACATAAGTAATTATGCAACACCACCCGACATGATTCACTTATTCTACTTACACATTATAAAAGGCATCCTTTGATACAAATTATTCATCATCGAAATCAAATACAGCAACTCAATTTTAATCTTTACAAATAAGAAATATCTACTATAAAATCACGACACAAGCAACGTAACTGTTCAATTGGCGATCACTAAACACAAATTACTTAGTTTTCACATAAAATGGCCACCGGTCACACACTACGCTTTATACCCGGGAACTTTGTACTAATTAAGGGTTTGGGTGACACTACGATTTAGATTACCGACTGCGCCATATTGTCGGTCATAAACCGACACTGACGTAACACTTTGGTGTTCACTCCTAAATCTGCTGTCTGTGACAGATGTTTGTTCGAGTAATTTCCAGATTTGTTTTTTTTTTCCAATTCACTTGTTTGGGACGTAGATCTTTTTGGATCGGAAGTCGTAGACTTTTCGGCAGAAGAGGACGAGCTCCGGGGAGACAGTGGGTGGTAGTTTGGTGTCGGTGGGCTCCAGTGCTGGGCTCGTTTCGCTTGCCGGCATCGGTGGTACGATAGAGGGCGCCACTCTGATACCTTCTTCCGCTGCTTTTAGCCGTTTCCTGTAACTGTTATAACAAAAAACCTTCAGCTTCCATTTTATTACATTTTAATGATCTATTGCGATATCTACTCAAACATATACTTATATAAAGGTAGAATGAGTAATTATATCAGATGATGCATTTCAAATTAAATGAGAAATAGTTTAAATAACTTAAAAAATAAGGAAGATGTTTCCGTAACGTGTTCCTTATAGCACGTTAAGTCATTGGATCCAGGTAGTATATCATCAAAGTAAACCTCGTCAAAGAATTAAATGTGATTTGGAAACTTTTATCAAGGTTTTTTAGTATCAATTATCTTTTCAATCCACTAAGTCAAAAACTCGAAATATACAAGATTATTTGTCTGTTCAATTCATTTGAAATTCTCGTACCAAGTACCAAAAGAATTGTTGAATATACGCACCGGCAATATTCATTGTATCGAAGCACGTAACATTTGTCCTCTATGCACGCTACGGAGTTGGCGTCGCGATGTCGAGACGCGAACACCTCGTCAGGGGCGTCATTCGGTTGCTCTCCGTGCTCCGTGTGCTCCGGCCGATAGTACCACACTAACGATACCATCATCTCGCCTGAAAACAAAAAATGAATAGTTATAGTAATTATCTATGTATGCATTTGTTTGGTGCAATAAAGAGTTTTTCTATCCTATTCTATGTACATGTCATAAGAGCTAGTAAGCTCTCAAATTTTTAATAGAAGTCGTAAACGAGCTAGATCGGCCGGGTCAGCCGCATATTGTTAGATGCGGATTAAATTTGCGCGGGTAACAGTTATGGTTAGACATTTGTCCTTTTAACCGTAATAGGTGACTGCTAGTTAAAACTCAAATTATATATTTTATTTTGATCCAACTCCAGTGTTAACACCCAGAGTGAATCATGTTTCATCCTCAATTACATTCTTTAGGCCTCTATCTTGATTGGTCACCGTCATATTATGTAACTTACCGTCATCAGGGTTCTCCCATAGGCTGGCGACTCTCGCCACGAAGGGCTGCGCCGATGGTTTTGATGCCCGCAGTAATACACAATCGCCGCGCGACACACTGTCACCGCTCGCATGCGTCATACGCGACCAGCAACGCGCCGTGCGATCCAGTCGGCTGTCGTTCTATTCAACGAAAAAATGTTTCAGTTAAAGAGCCACGTTCTTGTTTTTAACGGTTAGAGATAACAAAGAATTATGTAATTAGAAAAAGAACTAAATGAATCCTCCATTTATGCTCATCTCTCACTTGGTTGTCGATTTAACTTAATTGTGTACCCACAAATTTCAAAATTGTGTTGTCTAGGGATTAGGTCGTATTTATTCATTACTTAAAATGCATTGAACGCTATAAATAATAAAAAAATATCCCTTGCGTTTTTCATAAAAAATGTTCAGTTATAAGGCATAAAAAATAACAAAGACAAATCTCTATTTGGCGATGTTGAACTACGCAGCATTTATAACCTTTTGTAGACCATACACATTATGGTGATATAAATTAAAAAAATTCTAGCAATAAAAAATGGAAAACAAAATAAGATGCTCACATTGAGGTAGACTTTGGAGACGTAATATTCCCCTTGGAAGCTCCACCCGTTGCTCCAGCGCGGCGCGGGGCGCGGCTCGAGCGCGAGCGGCGCGGGCGGCGGCGGCGCGCGGCGGCGGCGGCCGGCCGCGCTGTGTCGCCGCCGTCCGCGCCGCGCCGGCCCGCCCGAGCGGCCCGGTTCCTCGCATGCGTCTTCCGCAACCAAAACCGCGTCGTCCGTCTTTATCGCCGGCCGCTTCGAGACCAGCAACTTCACCACCTTCTCCACGTTCTTGCTTTTCTGCTCCCCGCTCAATTTGCAACGTTTCTGCCGCTCTATTTTTGCATTCTCCGTCGGTGACGCTTTGTCGTCGACGGGATCTTTAACGTCGCTATCTCGCCTTTCTATATTTTCGACCGCTCGACTCGCTCCGGCTACCGCTTCGCTTTCGACCGTCGTTTCCGTTGGTTTTAACTTGGAATCTTTCGGTTTCACTTTTTCAGCGACGCTGATATCGATTTTTACAATATCACTACTCGTGTCTATAGCACTATCACTGACACTTGACACGGACGGTGTATTCGCGTCTGTAGTAACTTTAACACTGGAACTTTCTGCACTCGAGCTCACTGCTTTCCTATCCTCTTTGAGGCTTGATTTCGAGGTGGGCGACTTTAATACTGATTTTGAACTGTGCGTGATCTTAGAATCTATCTTATCTACCTTGCACGCGTTCTTGTAAGCTAATTTTTTTCCTAAGAGTTGACTCACAGCTGCGATTGTATTCGGCCGTACGCCATTGGAGGTAGCATTTTCAACAACGTTGTTATTGATATTCAACGTTTTCTTAGTACTATTATTCTGCACTATATTTTCATTTGGTGACAGGAAAAGTTCAGCAGGATTTAGTTCGTTATCGGAGGCATATCCTTTTGAATCAGCTCTATCGATACTATTTTTTCTTATTAACTTATCAAGGAGAAGTGCACTTTTCGTCTTCGGTTTCATATGTAACGGTTCGTCCGCTACAGCCGCCATATTCTTTAGCCTTGGATCTTCTTCCATCTGTTCTATCAGGGCTTTTTTTGCTCTAGGACCATTTGATGTACTTTCTAATTTTCGTTTCAATGTTTTCTTTTCTGTAGATGGTGTTTTAGGTGTCCTCTTGGCAGCATATACTCTCTTTTTTGGTTCTTTATTTACTGTTTCCGCTCGAACTTCAGTTTGTTCTCCAGATACTTTCCTCCGCTTTTGCAATTTCACGTGCTCCCCAATACCATTTGTTTTACAACTGTCCTCTAATTGTGTGTCCTTCATATCGATTTCTAATTTAGGTCTGGATAGTCTCCGTTTGACAGCTTTGGTATTATCAGCAGCTTCCTGTGACTCTAAAACTGCCGTGCAGTTATGTTCCCTCAGAGCTTGCGCGTCAGGTTTTCGTGATAACGCATTGGTGGGACCCTCGTTTTCTTTTTTAATATCTACAAGTGGCGTTGATCTCTCGTCTGAAGATGAAAGGTCAATGGGTGCGCAGACAGGTGGTGATACTTCTAGGACGTCATCGTCGGCATCACTATTATGAGCAGAGGGTTGAGGAGCTGTTAACAAGAGGCCGGCCGTATCATCCCCGGCGAGGGATCTTCGGGCCATTTCTTTTCCAAGCCTAGCACGTCGTGGAGCCACTGGTGGCGGTTGCGGGGCACATACTCCTGCTGATCCTCTTGCCGGTGAAGGCGGCCCGAGCGCCTCAGCAGGCCCAGGCATGTCGCAGCGCCTTATGTCCCGGACCTCGTAGAGTTCCCGTTTGGGCGACGCGCCGCCGATGGCCGGCAGCGGACACGGTCGCGGTGCATCCGCTGCGGCCGGCGGTTCAGGCTCTAATGGCGGATCCTGGTAAGAAAATTTAGCTGTGAAGCTTCAAATTGTAGCAGTACAATAAGTGATCTTAAAGCACGATAGGGCTACAAAATTTTAAACTTCTAAAAGTTTTATACTATTCAAGCAAATGCCATTAATAACTGATTGATTGATTGAAAATTTTATTTTATAGAAGGAGCATTTTAGGATAAAAAAAACGAGTTCGGTCCTCCATTTGTGTCAAAGACAAGATTAAATATGGCTAGTTCAGAGCGAGGCCACCTCAATGGCCTTCCGATATCTTTCTATCAAGACACCCACAGAACGAGTTTAATTAAGCAAAATATCATCTAACATTATAAATTAATCAGATATGAGCAAAAATGGATACTTATATTATTGTAAACGACAGTGAAAGCGGTTGAAAATTACTATTCTACCATTTCTGTCCATTAGTAGTGAGATACTCGTACCTTGAAGCCTCAACAAACATGACCCAAGTTAGAGCACTTACAAAATTTATACAGTAGTCATCGAGACGAGAAAAATTAGTTATTTTTTCTTTTACCTTGCCACTGCCGTGCGTGTCAGGCACGTCGAGTGCGCACGCCCGCACCTTCGATCGGAAGGCGCCCCCGGGCGGCGCGAGCGCAGAGGGAACGTCCGCGGGGCCGCCACCGGTAGGGGCTTTACCAGTAGCGGGCCCAATAAGGACGTTTTTTGGACACGTGTTTAAGGGGCATGGGCATTGCCTGTATTCTAAAACAAAAAAAGTAGCTGATTAGATATTTTCTTAGCGAGTAGACTGGCAAAATAAATTTGTGATGACCAAAACTCCGCCACTGACAAAGCATTATCAGTGGCTGCGGATCATTATAGGTGTTGTGCATAAGGGGGCTTGTACTACGGTTTGTTTTAGAATGACTAAGTTATTAGTTTAACAATTAGCAAAGAGCCGAAGAATTTTAAATTGGCAAAATTATCGCGTAGAGTTTGCTGAGCTGATGGCCAATCTTCAGTAATCGTAAAGCACTTGAAGAAGGTGTGTAAACTTGGACTTTCTCTATTAAACCTATCGGTTGTAAGATCAAGGACCCTGTACGCCCAGGTTTCGGTGTTTATAAAACTGCCTTCGAGGCGTTTCGAGACGGAGGCGGTGCCTCGTAGATGTATTTATCAGGCTATAGTTGATTCAAAACTGCAATGTCCTCACGAAACTGGACAGCGACTGCCATCTTTGAGCATCTCATCTACTTTATTGATTTAATTCTTAAACAGTCTCTGTATAGAGTAGTAACTGACATGGGTTAAAAATATTAACATATTATGTATATGTGTGTGTGTATACTAACCCACGTATGGTATTCTCTGCGGCGAATGCTGGTAACATGGCGGTGTTCCAAAGTACTGCGGCGGGGGATACGGCTCGCTTCCGACACCCACCATCTGCAATATAATGGAGCGTATATTAATAAAAATAAAAGAATCTTCCAAAATTTAACAAAAAAAATGTTTGATGTAAGTACGTGACTTCATAAGATCCATAAATGTAAATGAGAATGATGTAGGCCCGACGAACCATTTCATTAAACGCGGAGGAAATTTCCAAATTATACAAATATAAATGGGAACTGATATAAATGGGAACTGACAGCGTTTGGGCCAGAAGGTTTTGGAATAGCAAGAACGTACCGTCAAGCGTAGCTTCGGGCAATGGGCATCTATCGATGTTCTAACGATCTTGTTAAGATAGCAGGATGACGCATTACGATACGACATTGTAAAGAACCGTGAGAAAAATTATGTTCGATGTTGTATAAAATGTCAACGTGTAGACTTTACTGTAGATAGATGGAATTAAAGAATAATACTGCACTATCGTGAGCTAGTTGAAGGTAGGTACAATGAACCTAACATAGTAAATACCATCAAAATCAGACGCGAACGATGGACAAGACACGTAGTTAGGATGAATGAAGCCATTTTCCAAGTGATTACTGGGGAGCAAGCCAAAAGTTCAGTCGCAGAGAGCCATTCTGAAATGGTTCAGGATCTGGCCATGGAAAGCCCAAAATCGAACGATCTGAAGAAATTTACTTGAGCATACCCACTTGGGGTATTAGCGAGTGCATTGATGATGATAATAATTATAGACTTGATGATGACTCACCTGAGCATCGGGCTGCGGGGGCGGCATGTGATAGGGCCCGGCGGGTCGGTAGTAGCGGCCGTAGCATAGCTCCGCTGGGTAGTAGCCACCGTACTGTTGCAGAACCTGAAGAAAATTGTACAATTTATTTTATCTATGTGTGTGCGATATTTCACGTACGATGGGTTGCAGAGAAATCTAACCCCTATGCCACAAGAATCGCTATTGAAAGGGGGTCAGATTTCTTTGCAGCCGACTGTACGAGGTGATAACGATAATTTTACATATTTTTTTTTTACTCGACTGGGGCGAAGGCAAAAAAAGGGGTTATTTGTTTGAGCTGTATGTGTGTATGTTGGTCTCTATGTTCACTTGTTACTATAACGGCTTAACCCAATTTTTGATAAATGATGCCTCGATAGATTTATCTTAATTGTGCGAGTAACTTTTATTTTTAAAATATACTATTAAAATTGTAAAAAAAAAACAAAATAGCGGATTTTGGCACCGAAATGTGCATATTGTGCATGTTCAAATTTTTTTTTTCCAACAAGTTTAGAAACGCGATTAAAAACAAATGCAACATTTATATATCTGTGTTATGAGATGTAAAAAAAAAATCGTAATCCTACCACAAACTATTTCATATCTTTTTAATACCTAGGTTATCGGATGAACGACGCTACACATATGGACGGTACACTATAGGTATATTAAAAGTTATATAATAATATAGATATGTATATAGTACGGGATTAATCATCTGTAATTTTTGTTACAAACAAACAAAGAAGTGTTGAAGCCACATTTGACAACTTAATTTTCTCTTCTCATTGGGGTAGGTAGCCTAGAAAAAAAGACCGCCTCTTGTCTTTTTGTTTATATTTGGCATATAGAGATATTGGTGCAATATAGTTTTGATTCTAGAATATTTATTATGTCTTGATTTGTATTGTAAATGTAAGTAAGTGTACTTACAGGTGGATGGGGCGCGTGGTAGTGCGGCGGCGGGTGATACCGCGCAAGCGCGCGTTCTGCGTCCGCGCCGCTTTCTTTGATCAGAGGACCGGCTGGCTGGTAGTATCCTGAAACAATCATTATACAGACATAAGTACCATAATTATGTAAGCTTGGTCGCAATACTCGCAATAAATATTTGATTTTATACTAAGTTTTTATTTTTTATTTCAGCGCTACATCCGATGCATAGTTTTGCAAATGTATCACATTTTTTTCTAGTGTAATCATCTTTATATATCACAATTTGAAATCACATAATAACTAACTTTAATATTGTCTCAGCTCAAATAATTGTGCATACACGTCTAGGACGTTAAGTTGGAGTATAAACTTATTTAATATGAAATAATCTAATGTCTGTTGTGTTGCCTTAAAAATAAAATAAAAATAAAATCAACTAAGTAAATTGTAAAAATATAATAATGCAGTCATAAAATTATGGTCTACTATGCTAACTTTGAGAACAGTGGTGATTTGAGAGCCAGATAGCGAGCGAGAAGCGCATTTGTTTGCATTTGAGGGATATCATCTCTTGTAACTGGTTAGGTAAATTTAGTTACCAAAGTGAACGAAGGGTACTTTTGTAGGCGTTTGTGACCAGACTTTCCTCAAAATACCGGACATTGTTTTGTCCGGTGTGACCATTTGTTTTTACCGGACAGGCCTGACTGTATGTAAATACCGGACATCTGGCAACCCTAGTAACGAAAAACGCTTATATAAGTTTGTTCGACACCCTACCTAGGTATTTACTTTTAATACTAATTGTACTTATTTATTACTATAGCGTCTTCATGAAACTAACAATAAAGTTAAATGTAGGTACAATAAAGTTTAAATAATACATAGGTACATACAATTTTATAATCGTATGACCTTGCCAACATTCCTATTGTTTATAAATTTAATGGCCGTTTTATCACATGACTCAAATTGAATAACTTATTTATATTGTTTTTAACCGCAACTATCTACGTCATTTATTTAATTTTAAATCCATACTATCCAATTATGAAAAAGTCTGCCTGTGATAAATGTCTTAATAAATGTCTATTCTATTTTGACTGTCTCTGTGAAGCTTTCACGGCTAAACCGCTAGACCGATTTTGATGAAATTTGGTATGAATATAACGAAGGGACCCTGTAACAACACATAGGCTATATTTTATCTCGGCATTCCCACGGGCGCGGAGCCCCAGGCAACAGCTAGTATAGTCATGAAATAACCATGTGTCTATTTTTTCGATTGGTTTAAACTTTTTTTTGTAGCGACCGGGTGTGGTAATTCTATAAGTGTTCTGCCAAAGATCGCCGCTGCGATAAGTTGCGGTCGCCGGTTGCCGCCACTTCCGGTTGCGTAAAGAGGACGACCCGCGTTTTGGTTAACGGCCACGTTTATTTTTTTGTGTTTCCTGATATTACTATGTGTGTACTTAAAAATGTGTAGGTAACTGATGTTTTGTAGTGTTTTAATATTACATCTAAAAGAAATAAAATATGTACTTAAGTTTTTTTTATTTAATATTATTATTTTTTCTATATTAGTATAGGTACTGAGAATCTACATTCAAATCGTTTATTTGGAGTTCGTATTTTTATTTTACTTTTCTATTTTTAGTTTTAACAGAAACGGTAGTAAATATATAGTTTTTTTTAAACAATAAACCATTTCTAGATATAGCTTGTTACTTAATCGTGGACACGTAATTAAAATACAAAACTAAATTTAAAACATACAAGAAAAAAATTCTTAACAGTAAATATTTTAATTCACATTACATTATTGCCCCTATTTACAAATCCTAAATTTTAATCCCACATTTCCGATGACTAAAGAAATGTCTAGTAGGCATAGATTATAAAAAAAATTGCGTCACTTAAAACCGATTCGAACTTCTTTGCTAGTAGGTATCTATTAGAATTTATACAAAAAGTTAAACGCAACATTATTGAAAGCTCAAAAAGCTTTCACATCGAACCAGCGCGGCGCTACTGTGCCGCGTACCGTTACCTCGCGCCGCCCGCAGCCGTTTGTAGAGGCGGCATTAAGCTGGACTACGTATACGCGCCATACAATTCACTATAGTACGAATGTGTTTGTTTCGGTTTACGGTTAGACTGGTGAAGCTATTTAGATTCATTTTTGTACGAATTTAGTTTGAATCACGGCCATAATCATGGCCACAATACAATAATTTCTTCTTCTTCTTCTTGTAGGTAAATTTATTAAATATTTGATTTTCACATATGAATTGTGACAGACGGGATATTTCAAATTTTTTTGTATCAAATGAGTTTGATAGCTTAAAATTCAATTTATTTTTAATCCAATATTGGCGAATAAAAAATTAATTTTGTCATCAATAAATATCACCAGAAAAATAATATTGTCATCATCTTAAAGAAAAACACAGGCTATTATATCAATTCTATATTTCCTCGGGAACACAACCCAGAGCACTACTTATTAGTTACTACAAATTATAAGTTAGCCGAACAACAAAACTGAAAATTTTGGAGGGACGCCTACATGACAGATTTGACAAGCAGTTGACATTAGTAAGGACGGGAACTGCCACAGACTACCAATCACACATAAAATAAACTAAGTAGTTTTATATTGTCTACTATTTCAACACCGTCCCTCAATATAAAACTAAATACCAAAAATTAACATAAAACTTCACTTTAGTTTTTAGATTATCCAATTATGCTTTTAATCTTTTTATTAAATCATATCTCTAAGTTTACAAAATAAAGGAGCTGGTAGTGGTTTTGTCAACAAATCAGCCACTTGATTAGTACTTTCTACATATTTTAACACAATTAAACCATCTAGCACCTTTTCTCTTACAAAATGATGTTTGATATGAATATGTTTCATCCTTTTATGCATTACAGGATTTTTTGCAAATTTGATAGTACTCTGGTTATCTTCATACAGTGTTATATTATTGACATTAATTCCTAAATCTAACAATAACATTTGAAGCCAGCATGCTTCAGTTGTAGCCATACTCAGAGCCATATATTCTGCTTCTGTGGACGATAACGCCACAGTTGGTTGTTTTTTAGTGCACCAGGATACAGGGGAATTGAAAACTTTAAATAAGTAGCCTCCTGTTGATTTCCTATCAACTAAATCACCACCCCAGTCAGAATCTACATAGCCTACAACACAATCCTTAAAACTGTTATTGCAATCAAACACTAAATTAAACTCAATAGTACCCTTAATGTATCTTAAGACTCTTTTAAGCATAAGCCACAAATCTTTACTAGCACATTTTTGAAAACGACTTAAAATAGATACACTTGCACTTAAATCAGGCCTAGTGCCCATCGCTGCATACAATAATGAACCAATTAATTTTCTACAACGTGACTCTAACTCAAAACTCTCAGACTTCTCACGTAGTAACTCATTACTCTTAAACTTAGGATCCATAGGTGTAGCAATACTTTTACAATCCGCCATGTGAAACTTTAACAAAACTTGTTCTAAATAAGGTTTTTGATTAATTTTTAAAACTCTGGTTTCTACATTCTGTTCGATACAAATACCTAAGAAATTCTTTGCTATACCCATGTCCTTCATATAAAAATTTTCTTTAAGGAACTCTTTAGTCTCATTAACACAGGTATCCGTCCCTGCAATTAAAATGTCATCGACATATAATAGTAAATATAATATTATATTACCATCATTTTCTTTTGTAAATAAACCATAATCAGTTTTACACTGTTTAAAACCGTTTGATAATAAAGTAGAAGTGAATTTGTCATTCCAACTTTTTGGTGAACCTTTTAAACCATATAAAGATTTTTTAAGCTTACAAACTTGGTTATTATCAACAGACCAACCTTCCGGTAATGACAAATACACATCATCTTTGATATCACCATGAAGAAAAGCACTCTTCACATCCATTTGATGTACAAGTAATTGTTTTGCATTACATACAGCAAGAAATGTCCTAAATGTTGGTAATTTTGCAACCGGTGCATATACATCGTCATCCATTATATCAGTTTGTTGAAAACCACGAGCAACAAGTCTAGCTTTATGTGTTATATTTTCACCATGCTTTTTCTTAAACACCCATTTACTTTCTATAACTTTACAATTATCAGGTTTTGTAACTAATTCCCAGGTATTATTTTTAATTAAACTATCCATCTCTTCATTCATTGCCCTTTTCCAATCTAAAGATTCATTACTTTCAATAGCTTCCTTATAGGACTGAGGGTCCTCATCAACCATACTTAATAAACATGTAAAGTCTAAATTATAATCTTTATGCCACGCTGGTGGCTTCAAAGTACTTCTAGGTCTTAAATTAAGAGATTGAGTTTCTGTTTCTATTTGCTGTACTTGTTCTGATATTTCTTCTCTATTTCCTATAATAATATTATCTGTAGAACTGTCGTGAATTGAACTTTCAGCACTAGAGTAGTCTAGATAATCATTACCTATAATTATACTATTTTCTTCCTCTGTAATAGAATTTTCATCAGGCTGTATATTTATATATTGATTAACTGTATAATCCATATATGTATTCTCATTTTGTACACAATTTTCTAAACAGTTAATAGTTTCTGAACTTTTAACAAATACAACATCTCGTTTAATTTCAACTTTATTTTCCTGCTCAAAATATATCCTTAATCCTTTTGTATTTTCACCATATCCTACAAAAATACCATACTGTGCTTTAGTATCTAACTTAGTCCTCTTTTCTTTGGGAATATGACAATATACTTTACTTCCAAATTTTTGTAATTGCCAAATGTCAAAAATCTTTTTAAACCAACATTCATATGGAGTTTTAGATGTATTTTTGTTTTTGGAATATGTCCTATTCATTACATATACTGCAGTATTTGCAGCTTCAGCCCATAATTTTTTATCTAAATTGGCTTGTAGTAACATGGTCCGAGCTGCTTCCATTATGGTTCGCATCTCGCGTTCAACCTTACCATTTTGTTCAGGGGTGTACACAACTGTAGTTTGATGATGTATACCCTTCATATCCAAAAATGTTTTTAGTGTTTTATTTAAGAACTCAGTGCCATTGTCCGATCTTAGTATCTTAACCCTACAGTTAGTTTCATTTTCAGCAAATTTTATAAAATTAATTACATTTTCAGGCACCTCAGACTTATGCTTCATGAAATAAACTTTTCTATAGTATGAGAAATCATCTTTAAATACTAACATATATTTTGAACCACCAATAGAGCTAACCTCCATAGGACCACATACATCTACATGAATTATTTCACAACAAAAAGAAGTTATTGAATTACTAATTGGGAAAGGCAACCTATGAGTTTTACCCCCCAAACAAGCAACACATGAATCAGTGGATTCAATATAATCTATGTTATTATTTTTAAGTACCTTTCTGCAATATTCAAAGTTTTGGTGTGCCAACCTTTCATGCCATTGTTGTAAAGTGAGCCTACTCGATACTAAATTAGCCCTTATATCTGGCAAAATAAAATCCATTACATACAATTTTTCCTGAAGCCGACCCATTGCGCAAACAATATTATCCTTTAAAAATACACATTTATTTCCAGACATAGTCACACAATATCCATTATTAATAGCGCATGTTACAGAGAATAAGTTCATTTTCAACTTAGGAACGTATAAAACATTACTAATACTGGTATCAACATATTGCTGCCCATCATAAGCTTTTAATAATATCTGTCCCATACCTTCAACCTTGAGAGACCTGCCATCACCAACTATTACATAACTTTTGTTTGAGGCTTCAGAAAAACTAGAGAAATGTCTTTTGTCATAACTCATGTGCTCAGTAGCACCACTATCGACAAACCACTTATTATTACATACAAAGTCATGTCCAACAAGAGCAGAAGAAATAAAAGCGTTTCCAGGTTTTTCATTACACCTTTTCTTGTTGTTTGAATAACTATCATTCACCGCACTATTATTTTTGTTTTTATTTTGATCACTTTCACTATTTTTATTTTTTTTGAAGTAACACTGCTCCACCAAATGGCCAACTTTCTTACAATGTGTACATACTTTTTTCTTCTTGCACTGAAACTTCTTATGTCCTAGTTGCCCACAATTGTAGCACTTGATAGCTTTTGTACTTAATGCAACAGGTTCTTCAGATTCCTTCATCCTTTCTTCTTCTATTAATAACCGTGCTTGTAGATCATTAATTGTTTGTTTCTCCTGGGGCACGCTTTCCCAAGCTGAGATAAAATGCTTGAATTGAGAAGGTAATGCCATCAGGACTTTTGTAATTAACATATTATCTGATACTCTTTCGCCCATTCCTTTCAATAAATTCGCCATTTCTTCTAATTTACTGAACAATGAGGCAATCCCTTCGCCATCACAATATTTGTACCTCATAAATTTTTCCTGGATAATATGAACACTGCAGGAGCTCTTGTGCTCATAAATACTACTCAATTTTGCCCACATGTCTGCCGCACTATTACAGGTTATTAAATGCTGCATTACTTTTTCGGTCACTCTTGAAACTATTTGTGTTTGAGCTTTTGAATCCAATGCATCCCATTCTGCCAGTTTAGTATCATCCTTCTGGACGCTTCCACTTACAACACCGAATAAACCCATTCCATTGAGAATTACTCGGGTTTGGAACTTCCATAACGACCAGTTTTCAGGACCTGCTAGGCGAATAACAGTAACGCCACTTACTCCGGATGCACCTTGCTCCAACATCTTATTAGGTAATAAGTTTGTGCCTGTCTGTGCCCACACGACTCACGTTGATTGACCACGCCGCCGTCTGAAACTACAAATCGTTTATAGGCGCGTCTGGGCCCATAACCTAAAGAAAAACACAGGCTATTATATCAATTCTATATTTCCTCGGGAACACAACCCAGAGCACTACTTATTAGTTACTACAAATTAGTGTTGGGTAGGACATACAAGAGGCGGTACATTTGTCCCGTACATGACTTACAAATGTAAGAGTGCCTCAACATTAAAAAGTGTACTACTTCCAATCTTATGACGCGGCTGTCGCGGTCCTCACTAAAGTGTACTGCTTCAAATTTTGTGCCGCGGCAGTCGCAGGACGTACAAGAGGTGGTACATTTGTCCCGTTTATGACTTACAAATGTAAGAGCGGCTCAACATTTAGTACATTTTAAAAGTGTACTACACTCAAATCTTATGACGCGGTTATCGCGTTCCTCACTGAAGTATAGGTACTGCATCTTATGTAGCGGCAGTCGTGTTCCTCGCTCCACTCTCCGTCGCAACGAGAGGGAGCGAGACACCCATACTATTTACAGCGAGCGAGAGTGAAATATGTTGCTATTGCTAAGTAGGTATTGTGAGGAGCGCTGCGCATCTTCAACAAAACAAAACACTGTCGCGCGCGTCGTCATATGGGACGAGTTTGATGAGTAAGTGGGTGTTATAATGCAAAACATCAATCCGACTGCAGGAGGTATCATTCAAGTCGATAAATACCTCGAGGAACCCCTGCTGCTAAGATCCTAAGATCCTGCCAAATGGTGGTTGGCTAAAAAAGACGCCTTTAAAATGGCTGTGCATGGTTGCCACTTCTGTTCCTTCTGAGCGCACCTTTAGTAATTCATAACCGACAGAAGAAACAGATTAAGTGGCAACAAAGTTGCACAAATATTATTTTTACATTCAAATATGTAATTTTCTGTGCACTTTTTTAATTTTTTGTTTGATTTTTTTAATTAACCTTCTTAAAAATTAATAATAAATGATAATCATTTCATATTACTTTGCTACATTGAATATTTTATTAATGTCATCTATCAGAGTTCAGACTGCAATACCATCAAATGTCATATTTGTAATTATACTAATACAAACCCAGGTACTAGTACAAACTCAGGTACTGGTACAAAATCTAGTACTGGTACAAAATCAGGTACTGGTACTATTAATTATATGTGTTAGTACAAATCGCTGAGCTTCAGTACGCCTCGCCTCATTTGAAGTAGTACACTGTATTGGCTCATAGCAGAAAAGTGGCTACTCTTACAAACTCTTTTTTAAGTTGTGTCCTACCCAACACTACTACAAATTATAAGTTAGCCGAACAACAAAACTGAAAATTTTGGAGGGACGCCTACATGACAGATTTGACAAGCAGTTGACATTAGTAAGGACGGGAACTGCCACAGACTACCAATCACACATAAAATAAACTAAGTAGTTTTATATTGTCTACTATTTCAACACATCTTAAAAATATTAAATAAATCATAATCGTACAGTATTTATTAGGCAGGCATTTATACATTAGCTACTTACTACGACAAGATAATTGCCAGACAAAATCTAATTTACCTTCCTGTGCGCCCTAGAAAACAGGCAGCATGACAAAATCCATAATTCCATACTAATATTATAAATGCGAAAGTCTGTCTGTCGGTCTATCTCTCTGTCTGTCTGTCTGTCACCTCTTCACGGCTAAACTGCTGAACCGATTGTGATGAAATTTGGTAGGGATGTAGTTAACGACCTGAGGTCAAACATAGGCTACTTTTGGGCACGATATAACCGAGTCCCACGAGGGCCGAAGCCGCGGGGAACAGCTAGTAAGCTATAAATTAAGTCGGTAAGGCGGTTCTTATTTTAAATCGATCACGTACCACGTAGTATTTTCTTCGACATTTTAAGTCTAGTAATTTTATTACCATAAAACAAAAGCATCTAGGAGTAGAGGAAGACCAAAAAAGAGATGGATGGATTGTGTGAGGGGGATATGACCAGGCGGGATGTGACGCAGGATGGCTGGAAATAGATCTAAATGGAGGGAACTTACGTGCCGACACATAGGAAAGTAGGATAAGGTAAAGGAAAAGAAAAAGAAGAACACTAAACGTGGTTTAAGTTTGTAAGTATCTTGGGGGCCGTCCATTAATCACGTGAGGCTTAAAGGGGGGGGGGGGGGAGGAGTTTGACAAAAATCACGAAATATCACAAGGGGGGAGGGGGGGGGTGTATTAAGATATCACGTGTATTTATTTTTATTTATAAACCGAAAGTTAAGAGATGCTCAATGTTCGTCCATCACGCGTCCTCGCGCGACGATAGATCGGTAGATCGAGATTCTCTGCGTTGTGCGCGAAAATGACGTCACCGAGTGGTTTGATGAAACTGACGTTGATCATCAACAAAGCACAGTTCCAACAACTGATCTGCAAGATGCTATATATTTGCCTGCAAATATATAGCAATATATCTTGCCTTAAGTTCATTCAAATAACGATAACTTTTGTTAATGAACCCATGGAGATGTAACCAACTTTAAATATTTTGCTGAGTTAAAACAAAGCAATTGGTGAAAGTTAAGTAAATCGGTTCAGTACTTTCGGAGATAATCGTGATAATACATACAGACAGATAGACAGACATTAAATTTAAAAAAAATAGTGTATATATTCAGTCAAAAATACTAAATGTACAGACAAAATGTTTTTACTGTTTTATTTTATATGTATATAACACCTAATCTAAAAAGTAAAAAAAAATTAGGTACATACTAAAATTACACGTGATATTGGATGGGGGGTGGGGGGTAGTCTTTAAACGCAAAAATGCTTAAAAAAAGATCACGTGATTAATGGACGGCCCCTTGTATGCTTATTAAAATTTTGTAAAATCTGTCAAGTTACGATACGGGTGTTTGGTACCAAGTGTTCGTAACAGAAGCAATTTCAATGCCTAGAAATACGACCACGTACCTAGGTTAGGTTAGTCTTTCTAGGCAAATGCAGATGGATCCGCGACATTATTATCGAAAGAGCCGCTTCAGATTAAGTCAACCTATGGGGGTAGTCTTAGTTGGACATAAACGTTTTGAGATTCTCAAAATAGGTAGCAATTAGAACTTACTTGTTAGTAACAATAAAACATTAATGAAGAAGAATATTATATCATTTGAAAGCAATAAAATTTTGACATTATTTGATGGTTTACGATAAACGGGCAGGTGCGCGTGCGCCCCAGTGCTCAGTGCTTGCTCATTGCGACTAATAGGCAAAAAGTTATTTAATGATTTTATTATCCCCAGGGACATTACTAAGATGTAGTTATGTCGCCTTTTAGGGATGGGAGTGCTATTATGATGTATCTTCATAGAGTAGATTAGATCCTGAGTAGGTAGGTAATTAAAGTCAGCTTTAACCTTAAAATAAAATTGTAACTTTATATTAAATTAACGTGTAAACAAAGCTTGCGAAGATAATAAACTAACCACAATCAATGCTTGAAAACATGGTATACATGGTGTTACAATAATTTTATACAACAACTGTCAACATGAGCCTTTTACCGTGTCAATTCGTTGCAACAAACTAGAGGACGGCTCCTTTTTAGAAGTTTTACAAATAAGACCAACAAGACAACTAGTAAATTGTCTGTCCATATTAGTAACAAATAGTACTTTGTTTGTATTAAATAAAACGTATTGGTGCAGTCGTGGGCGTGGGCGTCGGGCATCATTGTTTTCACAGAAGTTGCTCTCATATCGGAGTGAGTGGGCGTGGGCGTGTGCGGAATTGCGAATGTAAGTACTCTGACATTTAAAAATACCTACTTTTAGCGTGCCCTTTGATTGTCTGCAAGAAAGTCTATAAATAATGCATTTCCTCGGTGAATGATTCGAGCAATGAAAGATATATTATGTGTACTTATGTGCTGATCATCTCACAGATACGGGCACTGGAGACTTGTTAATGAAATTTGGAGGTAATTTTAATGTTATCTTCGAGCAACACGCCTTCCGTACCGTAAGACTCAGATGGACTTCGAAAGTAAGGTTAAGAAGGTCATAAAGAATTAAAAATAAATAAAATATATACTATTCAGTACCTAATCACACATTTGAGCTAGTTATAAAGTTAAATTTATAAATGTACATTGTTTATGAAATATTCTGTGAAAAATTACGAAAACTGAACCCCTCTATACACTACTTCAATCTAAATTATTTATTTTTGTAACATCTTTACAGACAGGACAAAGAAATCACGAAATTGCTAGAACAAAATGCACGTAAAGTGAACATTTGCAGTGCATTAAAAACTGCAGCTTACTGACTGCTGTCTAAATGTTGTGAATGCGCGCCACCAAAATGATATATTACATTGAAGACAAGAGATTAAACACAATACCGATCCGTCAATTAAAGAGTAATCGACCGTTCTATATCGAGAAGAATGTAGTTGAATTTATTTGCAGTCTATTGTGAGCTAGTGCTCAAGAAAAGGACAAAAAAAATCACATTTTGCGCCAACGTTACAAAGTAGACAGGGTAAAGAAGAAAAGCGTTTTATGAGTTAGTTACTTATTATAGTTATTGCCAGTATATAGTCACACATAACTAATGCCAAGACAAAAAAAAACAGACACAGCTGTGTATATTTATTAAAGCTATGAGTAGGTTGAATTATTGCATATTTGAGATTGTGGACTAAAATTTGCTATCGCTAAAAACAATCAAATGGTCAAGATCATTGTAGGTTAGTTTAATTACACATACCTTTGATAAGAGCATTTGACGAGCAAATAGATGTTGTTTCTGTAATGTGATTGTGCTGTTTTCCTGTGACACTCTCACCCGCTTTAAATTTTACATAAATTACATGCACGCGTGTAGGTGACACTAGCAGTGCAGCCGTGCTCTCTGCAGTGCGTTTCTGCGATAGTTGAATCTATGGCTTAATTTCTGTACTATTTCTCTTTCGTACCAATGTGGCCTAAAGAAGCGGGCGGTTTACCTTGAGTCGGCAGCTGCACGCCGTAAGGGGGTTATTTCTGAAACCACTTTTTATACTTATTTATCTACCGGTCCCTTTGTAACGTTAGAGATCGGCCTATTTTTCTTGTTATATTTTAATTTAAAGATATTTTTAGCTACACATAAAGCTTAAAGTAATATATACTTGTTGTTATAGAACAATTTTGTTGGTATCCATTTCAATTACTCGAAATATTGACGGAAGATAAATTAAATTATGAGAGGAAAATGACGACTTTCCATATTAGATGACAAGTTGAATTTGATAATTTGAAACGTATTTCTCACGTAACGATCCAGACATTACTTCAATTTTTTTTTAAATCATTATCTGTTAGGTTAAGTGCCCGTCTACATATTCTTGATATCAAATCATTATCTATTCGTTTCCGATTGGTAAAATTTAAAAAAAAATGTTTGAACAATTAATACTTTTATATTTTAGTGAAAACTCATAGTTGACAAGAAATTGAGCCAAGATATATATAGAGGTATACCTAAATCAAAATAGACTAAAAATACTTGTTTCTCAATTCTTACTGATTTATATTAATCCTCAAATCTCAACTCAATCAACATTTTGATTTGATTCAAACACATCAGCAACTTTTATTGACAACTAAAGCGAATTAGTTGGGAATACTTCAGCCGCGTCAAGATGTTAGGAAAATCGTCCAAGTTTTATTGCTCACGGGCCTACGTCATAAACATGCTAACAAGTTGTTCGCTTTTGACTTTGTGTATTTTTTAGATATTTTTTTTTATTTGTACATTTTTAGCATTAACTAGCGACCCGCCTCGGCTTTGCATGGGCATAAAAATCTTCCTCTTGAATCACTGTCTATTAAACAAACCTCATCAAAATCCATTGCGAAGTTTTAAAGATAAGCATACAAAGGGATATAGGGACAGAGAAAGCGACTTTGTTTTATACTATGTAGTGATGATTGTGATGACCTCGTATTTTTAGGATACAAACGTAGTAAGTAGGATTGTATAAATTAATAATTTTTTATTTAGTAAGGTAGTTTAATCAAATTTTAATGAGTCAACGAACTAAATTGGTGTTGCTAACGCTCAGGATAATCGGATAAACTGTGAACATTATATTAAACAAATAACTGAAACACGTGCTCTCTTCATAATATTTGTATTATTGGCTCCGCTACTTAACTAGTACCTATGCTAACCACAGAGCGATTTGCGGCAAAATACAATTTGTTTAGTGTCAAAGTTCAATGACATTCTAACTGAGGTTTATACCCATTAAAAAGACGAAGTTAAAACAAATGCTTTACTCAATTTAAGAATAATTATTGCGTATTTTTAGAGTAGTGTGTTCAGAATCGCAAATATTACTAACAAGGCTATCTCTAATATTGTCTTCATTAAATAAAGAGTCAGGTTCTTGGCTAGAGGCAATTTCATAAGTTATTTTTTAAGATAAAGGTGTGTGTTTATCTATAGCCGAGCCGACTAAAGTTCAAAGTTGCTATGCTATGCAGTGAAAATACTTAACCTTAATAAATTATTAAACACATTACTAAGTAACATATTTTACTTATATGATTCAGAAAGTACCTTTATCTCACGATAAGTCGGGCTACAAACTGAACATAAAATACAAAGATCATTTTCACTTCAACGGAATCGGAATTATTGAATTGGCACGTAATCTTTTTTGCCACGTTTTTAATTAACGAATTCTTTTGCGAACTGTACAAAAACCGAACACACATGGTTAATAATAAGCCGCATAATCGCTCAGCAAACAGCCACAGACCGGTTTCCGTTGATAGTGTAGTAAATGATAAAAATTTGTGACAACTAGGTTCTTACGTCAGTGCAGTAAGGTCCAAAAAGTGTTGGGATTGTACGGAAATTTCGTTGAGTGTGCAAATCGCATCGAGTGCGCAATTAGGCTCACCACACGCTGTCCCACAAAAAACACATCGTTTTGGTTACTGCTACATGAAGTGGTACATTTATTAACACACATTTTAAGAATAAAATGTATTTTGGCTAGATTCATACTCAATTTTTGATATAATGGAAGTAAACAAATTGATATGCGAGGAGCTTAACCTAAAATGCTTTCTATAACATTTAATAATAAAGTGACTACTTGTTTCATGAGCAATAATGCCACTTAATCAGAATTTCACTAAAATTACTCTATAATATTTCTATTATTTACGACGTTTACCCCTTTTAAGTGCAAAGGTTCCTATTTCAATATTTGTTACAAAGTAATTTCGCAAGAGCTTGAATATTAAAATTCTTCGTATTTTGAGTAGGAAGGTACTTCAATAAACTTATTATCAGTGTATTACGAGTACAATACTAAGGTTATTTTAAATACAAACAAAATTTATATTAAGAACTTTTTGCTTATAAATATACAAAAAAGCGCACTGCTGTTTAAGCTGCTTTTTATAGTAATGAATGTTGGACATGTTAGATTTAACATTTATTTTCATGGTTAAGAACAATAAATAATACATATATACGGTCAAATTGAGAAACCTCCTCCTATTTATGAAGTCGGTTAAAATGTTTAGTCTGTCAAATCATGAATGTAAGTAATAAAAGTAAAAAAAAAAATTTTCTTTTTTCTTTGACATAACGCGTAAGCTTTGAGTAATAACGTAACAATTATTATCTGGATTTGTTTTTATTTTCTGATTTTTCATAAATTCTAACGAAATTATCACAATTGACACAGAAATCAAAATAATATAGATGTATTAAACTAAAATGAAACTCCATTATGAGCAGTAGAGTTGTGTCCAAAAAAGCACGTCTCGCTGTTCATGGGGCAGTGTTAATACCGACCCTTATGTATGGTAGTGAAAGTTGGGTATGGCAAAAAAATAATGAAAGTAGAGTGAATGCGGTTGAAATGAGAGCTTTAAGGAGTATGTGTGGTTTATGCTTGAGCGATAAAATAAGAAATAGTGAGATTAGAAAAAGATGCGGTGTAAATGAGGATGTAGTGACAAAGATAGAAAAAGGGATGTTGAGATGGTTTGGACATGTAGAGAGGGTGGATGAAAGGAGACTGACGAAAAGTATATACAAAGCAGAGTTGGCTGGGAGCGGCGGTCAGGGTCGGCCTCGTAAAACATACTGCGACCAAATCGCAGACCTTTTGAAAAAGGGAGACATTAGGAGTACCCGAAATCGGCGAGCGTGTATGAAGAGAGTGATGAGTGTGGAGGAGGCGAGAGAGGTATGTAAGGATCGTAGCCAATGGAAATCTTTAGTCTCTGCCTACCCCTACGGGAGACAGGCGTGATGATATGTATGTATGTATGTATTAAACTAAAATTATTTACTTATTTATTATATTAAGTTACTTACATAATTTCTGTGTTTATACCTAAGTCATAATTTTAAGTTTTATACAAGTAACATTATGTAAATTACAACACCATTTGTAACAGTTTACGAGTGAATATTATGTAACTTAAGTACATTCTTGCGGACCTGAGTGACAAATTGTAATTGCTTACAAGCTACACAATATATTTCTGTGTAAAATATTTTTGAATTCCACGTTTGTGGAACATTGCTTATCCGCACTCGAATATTTAACATTTTTTTAAATCATGCACTTAAAAAAAAACTTAAGGCCCTTTTAATTTGTAGGTGTATCTACTATTATTAACAACACTGATACGAATTTAAAAATCGATTGTAAACGCAACTATTTTAAGAAAACTTTAAAGAATTTAACAAAACACATTAAAATTCAAAACTACGAGTAACATGCTTGGCGACAATTTAGATTTGTTCACAATAAAATGTACCAAAATCGGTCTAATATCAAATATCTATTTGATAATTGCCACACAAGGCTTATGTGAGTTGCTGGTCACATAATAGATAGCGTTCGTTGCATACCAACTGGGCATACCACCTATCAAGAATAATGTAATTAGCAGTATTTTTTACCGCAAATGATCTAAGCCGCAAATATATAACTCGACATAGTTATATTGACATTTGAAGATAAAATCATTCTACTGGTACACGACCGTTAAGTCATTAATGATGCTATAGAGGTATATCATCGCCAAACGGTAACTCGATTTTTGAGTGAAAAAATATCACAGCCTGAGTAAAACGTTTTGTATTTTAAAGACATGTGTGAAATATTTTAAATGAATTTAACACAGATTAAAAAACAAGCACCAGACAATGCTAGTGAGCCAGTGCAAAATAGGAAAGCTGCCAATTAATTAATTAGCACATCGACAAGTTTAGTCTTACCAGTGATAAGCAGCAAAATTTTGAAATTTTGAACACAAATTTAATTATTGTATTACTTTTGTATTTATTTGTGATTTTTAGCACAATAAAGTTATTACCAACAAACTTTTTAAAGTATATTTACTAAAAGTTTTTTTAACTTCTTTGAAAGAATGGAACACAACCAAGGTCTTATTCTACTTTTCTACGTAATTATGATGTGTATAATAATTATAGTCTTTATGAAATTATCGTACTTAAATAAATAAAAAGTAAGTATATAATTTTGTTAGTAAATACAATTCTCATAAACCAAGATTAAATAACAAACTAAATATGAAATATCGTGTCCTAGTATAACGTCGCAAATTATAGTAAATTTGAGTATTAGTGCGCAGGCGTCGTTGTAATATAAGACCACCGCAGTAGAAACAACCGTGACCAACCTGAACAACCATTGTGTAATTGATGTAAGTCGCTTTTCATAACAGGTTACTGGCTATGGCTATACGCATGCGTAGTAGCGGCACAATTTGTTATAAATAGTATCGTAGTTGTAATGATTATTGTTGATGTGCAATTATGTTAAATCCATAAAATTTTCGAAATTTTAGAAAAAAGTGACATAATATACTTAGAGAAACAACAGAACTTTTATGTTTACAAAGAACAGTAAGACAGTAAAGCAGAAACCAGTAAAAAAGTACTTAGAAAAATAACAAACTTACAACAATTCTAAAATAATGAGATATCTAGAGTTGCTGCGATCAATATACGAACTTAAAGACGAACAAAACTTGTATACTTATTCACAGAAAAGATTAGACAATTCTTATTACAAAACGCGAAGAATATCTTTCAGATAAATCAATGGAATTTGCAAGTTTAGTGAAAAAACAATTAAGAAAACAACTTTTACTGCGAAACGCGAAAATTTAGATAAGAAACAAAACGTAAATTGTATGTTTAAACGAGAATATGTCTTCGAAACACTGAAATAACGTTTTACTGTCGGTAATAATAATAAAATAGTACAGGCTGTTGGCGAGAACAATATTTGCGCTGAATTGGAATGAATGAATCCACAGAATCCGTAATGGATTCGGGCTTATTATTTACAGTTAAGGTACGTTGGTGCTATTATTTATTCTGTAGTTAAGGTACATCACTTTGCGTCATCTACATGCCACGGAATTGTTCGACGTAAGTATGTAAAACGTATAGCGAACGATGTAATTTTGTATTAAATTTATAGATAATAGCTATGTAGGAAACAATAGCTTAGTTATAAGTACAGTCGCAAGTAATGTGAAATTTGAATAAAACTTGAAATTTTTGGTTTGCAACAAACAAACAAATTATTTATTGTTATAATTTGTGTAGCGGTGAATGGGTTAAAGACAACTTTAATGTATGAGACAAATTGTAACACTGTATAGGTAGTAGAATTCAGGATTTTCAGTTGAATAACTGTGAGAATTTTTTTTTCTGAGAGTTGTATTTATAATACCTAAATATGTACTCTATTCTACAATATTTTAAAATGCATAATGAGTTCTGCGGTATTTTTAAAATTGATAATGGCAATACAATAGCTATTGCCACCAAAAAGGACAAACCTAACTCCCCTGGCCTCCAAAATCAATTCTAAACAAACAATTTTGCCTCGACCGTTGAAATAATTTGTTTCTTCTAACGGCGGTCGCTGGGTTCAATTCCCACGGGCTCTCGACCGAGACTCCGCTATTAGCTCACAAACAACTCGTTATTAGTGACTTGTAAATCCAATACAGTGATTAGAAAATTTAAACCGTATTCAATAATATTATTACTCGTATTTTGAGTTGACGGAATAAGGACATGAATTTCTTTTAGAGAGTGTATCTAATTCTGCTTTTTATTTATTTATTCTTTTGATTAATCAACATCTTCATAAAAACAACTTAGTAAGTCTTCTTCTTTTCTAGTCGGAATGGCTAACTTAGTAGATGAGATAGACTAGATGGGGTAGAGTCGGTGAGTTGTTTTTTTATTACAAGTCCAAATTATCATTTACTTTGACTTCTTCGTCCGAAAAAGTCATAGTAAATAATAATTTGGGCTCACCTTTTACTCTGAGGTCTTAATTTTCAACAGACAATATCAACTCAATTTTTGGGCCATTTTCAAACTTTGCGGATTTCTGTAATCATGTCAATGGTATATTAATATAGTATTTAATGTTTATCATAAATAATAGCGATTTTAGGAGCGACAACAAGCTTGATCCAAGTGGCAGGAGTAGACTCTAAAATTTTGAAAGTCATGGCACGAACCAGTAGGTAGATGACATAGATACAACATCTTTTGTCAAACTACATTTGAGATGAGTAAATCAAAAGTGTTCCGTGAGATACATACAGACAAAATGGGACGTACGCCAATTTTTCAAAAACAGACTAATAATAAAGAAGTGAAATGTTAAGCGAGCGTCAAAATTAATAGCATTTCGGCCGAGTTCGGGTCATGTCTCGCAGTCACTGACCGCCGGCGATTGTATGCCAATCGTATAATGATTCTGAGCCGCATAAATTTACCCTATTCACCGCCAGGCGGGAAATAATGTTGTCAGTGTTGGAAAAACTGGCTTCAGGTAACCACTTGGCGCCGATTTCCTTTCTAAAAACGAACTTTTTTAGGTATTATAACCAAACTTGGTGAAGATCGTGTTTGAAAATTTGACCTTTTATGAATTATTTTTTCTTCTTTCTCGTCCAATCCTAATAGAATTTTCAGCTTACGCTTTCTGATACCACGCTTCGAATTTTCTATTATCAGCAAATGCCAAGGAGGATAGAGTTGGTAAGTACGAGTAATACAAATAATTGTATCTAAGCATGTCCTAGGTGTAAATACCTCTAAAAATTAGAGATTATCTACTTTTTGATATGTATCTACCTACTACTCGTTTCTTTTAAAAACGAGAAACCGATTAAAATTCCAATTTAGAAATTCCCCACCCATAATCCATCCAATCAGAACAGAAGAGCTGGGATAATTGCTCGAATCACGGATGAAATCGTACATTTTTTGCCCTAAAAAGTCAACATGTGAACTCGTGCCATAGATTATATAAGTCGCTGAAGTACAGAGCACAGATATAATATAATGGTTAGGTGTTTATTCTAGAGGTCGACGGCCTTTGGTTAGATGGTTAGACACGTTTCGCGGCGTTTTTATCGTGAGTTTTTGTCGCTGTAGCGTGCGTTACCCCCGCCTGCCATTGTTTTTTGGCTACTCGAGTGGGAAGTAGGAGGTTTCCGTAATTCTGGTTTGGAGGAAAGTACAACTTTGAACAGCAAATTGATTAGCTGTGTCATTAATGTGAGTAGCAATTAAAAATAGTAAGTAGATGTGGCGACACTAGCGCCACAACAATATCTACAAAGACGCACCACAGATGGCGTTAAAAGCAACAATCTTAGAATTGCATACAAGATGGCAAATTACTATGAAGGTCTAAATCGCGCTTGCAAAGTTTCTACGGATTGGAGCATAAATACAACCTCCGACAAGATATCGTTGGAGCCGCGGTTCCCCAGGCATAACACCCTAGCCTGGCGGGAAGATCTTCCCTTTGTGGCGGTCGAGCATATAAACACTATCGCTCCCGTCACTCTCTCCAAATAGATAAACACAACAAGTTTATAAAAACCATAGTCAAAACAATGATATTCTTAGTCGTTCCTGACCTGAAACTACAGAAATATGTAAAAAAGGGATAAATTTTGAATTAAGGTTTATTTTGAGTACTTAGTATCAAAACTGTTTCGAGTAAAAAGAAGATAAAAAAATTAAACCGATCAGGTAGGTTTAAAATAAAAAGAATTATTAATAAGAGTATCAACTTAACCCTAAATAAGTAATGTATTATGTAAATTATTACACTTGGAAAATTTCGCACTCCAAGAGACATCAAGCTAAGAAAAACCAAAAAAAGGTCACATTCATAATGACTCATTGCATTGGAAACTTACTGTACAAGTACTTACAACATACATAAGTACATATGATGGCTCATGATCGAATGAAGAATCACACATCACACTTGACCATAGCGAAATAGGCGGGATATTTACTGTAGGTGGTACTATAAATACGATAAAGTTGGCGTATCGCCAAAACGCAGTAGACAAATTAGCAAACATGTGTAATTCGACTCAAAATAAAAGTCTTGCCAAAGATATTCACCGTTACTTAGATAAGTAAATTTGTTTATTAAGTAAGGGCTTATTCAATTAATTATCTTTAGTACTATACTTATATTTCTTTAAATAAGCATATTTGTATATCATATTCATCACTAATTACCTAACAACTAAATATCAAATAAATTAAAAGTAATGATAAAAAAATAAATAAAATTTCTTAAAAAAGAAAATAAAAATACAAATAAGCAGAACTGACAAAAAGGAGAATACGTAAAGCATCCTACTTTTTTAAGAATTATTACCTAAAAAAACAGAGTGACAAAAGAAATAATTTTCATTCGCGCACATTAATAAAAGTGTTCGATGAAGCGTAGCGTTCGGTATAATATAGAGTTCATGGTATATCGAACTTGTGACTGCGACTCACGCGCGCAGAGGCGGCTTAAGCTGGAGTGGAGCGCTCTGTGTGATTATAGCGCGCGCTCCCCAAACCAAACTGAATGCTGTAATTGAATACAGAGAATTTAATTTGACTTAAGACCCACGCTAGTTAAATTAAAGCAATCAGTCGATTAAGCTTAATGGCGTTACATATTAATTATTACTTAGGAATTATGTAAACATTCAAGTTGATTGGTTGAAACAAGACTGATAATGAACTCTAGACTGTCTTGTTGCTTTGTTGTCTTTAAGTTTACTTGTTTAAAAAGCGTTTTTCGTGCTGAATTTAACATTTTAAATACAAAGCGAAGTATAATATACGAAGTAAAATTGTACAGATTGGTGGTCAGATCAATCTCTTGAATTACCTAAAACTTAATAAATAATAATAAAATCTTTATTCGAATAACTTAACAAAAAAGTTAGTTACAAAATAGCTATTAAATAAATGTCAATAAAAATAAGGACATAATAAGGATAAATAACTTGGTCAAGATATGAGTCTGCTTTTTAAACAACTATGACCAAAGTGAAATGGAATAGGCACCTCTTCACCTCTTGTAGAAAGAAAGAAGCCCTCTTGAAAGCAGCCCGATTATTTTATCACTCGCCTACCTAAAAGTAGATTTTAAGTACTTAATCATAAATTCTATTATCTCCTAACAACATGTTACTCGTCAGTGCCATCAACAAGTTAGTGGGCAAGTTAGTATTATTGGTTACGGTAGATACACATAAATATACGTATAGCTGACTCACCCCTGCGACCTTGAACGAGGGTTGGCCCCCTTGCCTCTTGCACAAATAAAAAGAGCATAGAACAAACACTCGAGTCTATAGATACATTAAAAAAAGTAGTTCGGTCCCGGACTAAGTCATTGAACTAGTGAGACTAGAGGAAATTACGGATGAAGTCACACAAATACGTAGTAGTAACAAATAAAAACAAATAAAAAAGAAAACATTTTTTGTCTGTCTGAATGTCTGTCCATCTGTAAGTCTGCCCAGGCTGTATCTACTAGTACTTAGTCTTAAGTTTGAATTGACTGAAGTTTAGGATGAGAAAACAGTTAAAATCCTTTTTGTCGGTGCCTAGTATCATAGATAGGTTAATAAAAATATAGGACAAGCTAATAAAATATTAACATTGATCCTTGTAGGGTCTTGTTAATAAACAGTTTTCTATAAATGAGATAAGGAAAAATATTTTCTTTTTAAAAGTCGTTGCATGACTATCTTTCTCCGTCTTTCTCAAAAACCCATATTTTTTCTCATCCAATCCATAACTGCGAGAAAACGATAGTATTATTATTTATTTAACTTCTGCAATCTCTACATTTTATGCTAAATGCACGGAACGATTGCCTGGGGAGTGTTATTTTGATGCAACCAATTTTACTACCTAGATCCACGTGTATCGGTTATTCTAAATCGATTCGTTTCTTGTAAAAGGCGAGAAAATTGACGGTGATTTGTTGGTAAAAACACGACAAAATTATAAAAAAAACTTGTGATTGGTTGGCAGGCGTTAATTCGCCAAGCCTAATCCGTAGTTAGGAGTTAATTAGAGGCTTCAGAGGTGTGTCCACTGTGTGCAGATAGGATTAAATAACCGCAAATCAACATTGAATGGGTTAACATGTACTTATCTATAATTTACAGTGTTAGGTTTTATCGTAGCATCTTTAACCCATTTATTTTATTTCTTTGCATATAAGTAAGTGAGTGAATTCATAGTTAGGTACCATACTTACTATACTAGCTATTATACTTACTTATTTATAATAGATTCGCTATTTATGTTTAATAGAATAAGTATACTTATGTATAAAATATACCTATTTATATTAGTATTAACAAAGCCGTCTAATAAGGGATGCGAAAGGATCCCAAATTTAATTTATTTTTGCGAAATATCGAAAACGTTGTCTATGGTTCCCTATGGAACTCAAAACAACAAAAATTACAAATCGTGCGTAGAGCGTCCTTTTAGGTACTTTCAAAACGATCAACATAGAGCCGCCAGTTAGGAATGTCAACGACCCGGGTCCTGAATGCCTGAAGTAGGCTGCGGTACTGCGGTATTGACAAAGCCTTGTCAACACTGTAGCGAAATGAGATCGAGAGGCGCCGCCGGACCGGCCTATATCCTCGGGCTGAATTGGCTCCCATAGACTAGACGTCTGGAAAAAGTAGGTAATACATGAATTCCATTTGTATGCTGAATGTCTACGTCTTTTGGCCGTCGCTTCTTACGATTTTCTATAAATAAAAATAGGACTTGGAATCCGAGGTTTTAGAACAGTATAGCTAGTATTTGCAATAACATATGTAGTGCCTATAAGGTGGAATATAATAACAATGAATATTAACAAAATTGTTTCTATAGCGGAGAAACACCTTACCGGATTTTAAGGATATTTCAAAAGTTTTCTCGATTATTAAAGTGAAATATTGGAAGTCATGCTATCTTAAAATTTAGTAGAATTTATGAACTAAGTAAGTATGTAAAACAAACCCAATTTGATAAATATTTTTTTTTATAATTTATTAAAAAAAAAAAATGTCTATTGTTTTATGTAATAAACCACATTAAATTAATACAAACTAAAAGTACTTACCTATGTACAGAAAAATAAATCATTTAAATTTTATTCAAGGCTGTTGTAGTGCGCTGACACCATATACACTTGTTTAAATAAAGAATGCAAAATCTTTCCACAGTAGTGGAAAAAATAAAATCGGTGTTCCGCAAACGCTCTCTACATTAAAGAGTTCTAAATAAAATATATACCGTGAATATTTCGAATTTAAAATTACATACCTATTATAAATGCACTGAATACAAGTTTTAATAAAAATTAATATTTTGTTTTTATTTATGGCCAGTCATTGGCAAGTAAACATTTTGATAAATTTGTTCTCAATGAAATGGTAAATGTATGTTTTCAGTAACCATAGATTAAAGAATTTGCCTCGCGCGCAATTCCGAAATCTTTGAGAGTACCATTTGATTATCATGTATTTTCTTTAAAACTGGCTGATTGTAAAATATAGTCACTCAGTAGATATTAGTTTTATTTTAAAATAAAATAGGTGATATTTTCGTACTTTGTACAAATCCCGAAAGGACGGTGTGTGCACTGTAAGGCAGTAAAAATGGTGCAATGCTTTGCAGATAAGGCAAAAGCATTCTGCACTAGCTATCGTAAATTCTGATATGTATTTGCTCTGCAGTGTAATACTATAAAGAATTATATCGTATCAGTAATGTATGCTGCTTTTAAAACCACCACATATTTGCTACTTTTGTTTTTTTCACACGAGTAGATACAAATAACATATCTATGTAGTTTTATTAAAGAGAGTCTATTTCTTAATATTGGTCACGTATTGAACAACCTTACCTTACCTTCATATATAATTATTAGTTTTGTTTAAGTTTTCTAATAATTTGTTAAAGATTCGTATGGAAAAAAAGTTAATCTAGTTTAGACGAAAATTAGTAAATTTCAGAAAACCGTTTGACAACTCGATAAACGTTTCGTGTAAAACGCGGTGCTTTACAGAACACGTTTTTTTGTTATTCCATTTTTCTTTGCCGGGTCAGGCAGCTCGTTTATCAATAAAAAATTGTTATTTTTACGCGATTGTCTTTAAGTGTACGAAGAAATACATATGCTTGCGCTTTAAAATACTAATTCGATTTAAAAATCAGAAATCATATGTACGTACTTATGCCTGGAAAAGTAGCTTATTTAAATTTAATAAGTTTTCATTAGATTGGCTGTAAGTAGTTGTCGCCTTTTACTATACAAAATACATTAAAATAATAAATTCATTTTATTCATAAATCGTGTCAAACGTTTATAACCCGTAAAAATTAAAAATGCCCTGCTAAATGTATAAAGGAGTGCGGCGTTGTGTTTGCCGAAACTGGCTAATTTGCATTAACAATTTATTGGTATGGTAATGGCCTTGAACATTATTAGATATCAGTAATACCTACTCGATACTGCGAACGTTCGAGTGATACGATAGCGTGTTATCTGTTCACTCGTTTTATTTACATTATTCTGATTCATCTCATATTTCAGATAATTGGAATTTGGGGTTGTTAATTTTTACAGTATTTCATCATCTAGGTTATTTAGTTTGCAATGTAATTGCTTGCAAAATTTCAGACGATAGGTGGTAGAGCGGTTAGACACACACCGTAACCGCGACGCGTTATGTTTGTGATTCTTAGAGCCGGTTCAGTAACATGAAACAACCTCTTACAGTTCAATAATATCACTAAACAGCCATTTAAAATGTAAAAGATTGTTTTAAACTTAAACATGTTGGTGAACTTGGGTATTAGTCTTACATGGAATATGCTTGGTTGCCAACAAACCAAATAAAAGCTTTTTATATAATGTACTGATACAAAGATATATAAGTAAGGGAGTACGAGTCTACTGGAAGAGTTGAATTGAAATCTTGTTTGTTTTTCTTGTATACATCAGTAAATGATGAAGTACTTCACTACATAGTATAAAACAAAGTCGCTTTCTCTGTCCCTTTGTATGCTTAAATCTTTAAAACTACGCAACGGATTTTGATGACGGTTTTTTTTTAATAGATGAATTGATGAAAGTGATTCAAGAGGAAGGTTTTTATGCCCATGTGAAGCTGGGGTGGGTCGCTTGTAATTAATAATCCAATGCGGATGCGAGATAGAGAGAGAGAGAGAGAGAGAAAAAAGAAATAGTATTCAGCATTGATTGTAATGACTGCACCAACACAAGCAAAATCTCAAAATCTAATTGAACTATCCCTGTTCGCGCATAGATATTGAATTGTATAAGTTTCAGAGAGCACAAAGTAAACAGTTGAGGGAAGTCAGTCGAGAGCTGAGGTAATTAGGCATTCAGCCTTAGCCTTGCCTGCGAGGACACTAGTCGCCGCTCATTCATTGCAAATTTTGACGGCCGAACATAAATGTATTTGACAAATATATTTTGGACGCGTTGAAATATTCCTTTGCGGATTGTTGGTGTGCTTCTTTTCATATGACTGATTAAAAAGAATAAATAGATAAATAAATGACTGTTTGTTAGTCTGTTATATGGGGTTTCGCCTGGGCTTCGCATGGGCATAAAAACCTTCCTCTAGAATCACTCTATCTATTAAAAAAACCTTATCAAAATCCATTGCGTAGTTTTAAAGATTTAATCATGCATAGGGATATAGGGACAGAGAAAGCGACTTTGTTTTATACTATGTAGTGATAATTTGGAACGTATATTCACAATAATAATTAAATGTTTGGTGTTTTTTGAGGTTTCTCTGAGGTTTTTGTGACAAAAAATGTCGTTCCGTGTATAAATAGGATACCAGTGCAAAAACAACAACAATAAACAAATTATTATTGTTGTTTTTGCAGTTATATTTATTTCACTTATAGTTATTTTAATAGAAGGTATTTATAATACAATATTCATGATACTTAAGTAAAACCATTCAAAGAGAACAGGAAAACCATTTAAATGGTTTTAAGGAAGGCTCTCAACGAGTGAAAGTCAGTTTATTATTCGAAAGCAAATATTGTGATTAAATTTAGAACAAATCGTCAACTTAAAAGTCCGCCTTTTATATATTTTGTAATAAAGTTTAATAAACAAAAAAACTTTTTTTAAATCGGTCATTCAATGACCAATGACGATTGTTATATTTAGGGACGCTCACCTCGTTCCCAACACCATAACCTCTAAAACCCGTGTCTAAAACCCACAAAGCCATTACGATAAAAATCGAAACTTTTCGAGTGTCAGCTACGACCGTGTTAGTAGTGATGGGCCACATAGTACAAAGTACGATTATGATATTACGAGGCCGTGTTCTAGTTGTAAGGTCTACGCTATCTGTGTTAGCGGGACGCGGGCGGTCCACTGTCAAAATTAAACTCGACTCCACCGCAATGCTGTAGTGCCGAGTCTAAGATCCCCCAGCAATTTTTCTATGATCAAATTTTGTTAACTTGTTGTTATAGATTTCATTATGTGAACGGGCTTATAAAAAAAAACAAGTGCGGCACTCCGGCCGAGCAAGCATGGTAGGCGGAGTGGGGGGTGTTAGGTTTTATTTCGTTACGGAATTTCTGGATTCGGTCGCCGCGCTCAAAGCCCGCGATAAAAGCTATGCAATAGCTTAAAATCGCTACCAAAATATGAATCAATTTATTAATTACACACTTCATACTTGTATTCACACATTTTTTCAGCGTGTATTCAAAATTTTACAAACGAATCATTTATTTAATAAACTTGACAATCATCATCATAAGAATAAGTATATATTTTCCAGCTTCGTTAATAATGAGCCTTTATTCGTATAGATAAGCCAATTTTAGTAATTTAAATAATTTTAGTAAATATATAAATTACCACTTTCAATAAAATTAGTTATTATTATATAAATAATTATACACCAAACTAGTGTTAAATTAAATAACGAAATAAAGCAATATAATTACAATTTTAACGAAACAATCTATTTGATACAGAATGAGATGTGCGTAAAAATATATTGAAGAAATGAAGCTGGGCAGTGAGATCTTAGACTATAGAAAAAAACAAGAAAGTCCGCGGCTCAAAATTTCGTATCTTCGGCGCGTGAGTGAACAAACATCGGCTTCGTTTGCAGTTTTTTTGTTTCGTATCACCAACGGGCCAACAAAAACTATGTTTAAATTAGCTTTGCGCTCGAGTCCGGATTATGTGACACTGGGAAAGGTGGATTATGCGGATGCGGTTACAGGAATTGTTTCGTCTTTGGGTCGATTTTGGGTATAATACAGTTGCACAATGTATTCGTTAAATCGTGCCCTAATTGTTCTTCTACTGCATTATAAAGCATTCAAATATGGCGGATAAATGAGCAATAGTGGTGGCCAAGTATCGGTTAAAGTCATATAGTGCTGTCCATAGCCTTTTATTGTGCGATTCGAAACCATGTCTCTATCCCAACTAATTTTCTAAAACCTACTAAAATAGCAAGTATTTATCACTCACGACTCTATATTAGTAACTCTATATTATTTATTCTTTCGTTTATATTTTTATGGCATAGTCTTCTTATCATAAAAGCAATCTTTGAGTTTATTTAAGTCTTTCATTTTTTTTTTCTTTTACACATCATGTGTTAAACAATAGAGTTACAAAACTATCTAATTTATACTTTCAAAAGCAATTAAAATTGAGCCATGTTGAGTGTTATCCATTAATAATGCTTGCAAAATATTTAACAGCTTGTAAAATAAAGACATTGAAATAAAGTTAGCGCAATATGCAAAACTTTGTGTTTGACTTATTATTTCTTTTAGTTAAGCACAAGATCTAGTTAACAAGAATGCTGAACAGCATATGTTTGTTTACATGTGTAATAAATTACAGAAGATATTTAGCCGTTACGACTTGTAAGAGAAGACAACTATTTATTAATATAAACATTCAAGTTTATAATAAATATAGATAGTAAAGAGTTTTATACTAGTTATTTAGTTTCATGTGTTCAAAAACTTTCGATATTGATTTTAATAATTCTGTCGCCAATGAAACCGTACAGAATGACAGTCCAGACCGACCAATACATCAAATCCATCGAAATCAAGATGGTGGATATAAAAAAGTATTATGAATTCCAAACTCGCGCTGAAGTGCCAAATCCCTGACGGGCTGCGAATTTTAAACAACACGGACGTTATTGATAGTGGGCCGGTGTTCGGTGTTTTATTTGACATTTTGCTGGGCCACTTTATTCGGAATTATTTAGATCCGGATGCTGCTGACAGGAACGCGGCTTTCATGTTGGTTTCCAGTTGGGTTTGTGTGCACTTTTGAATGTAAATTTCTGTGCTGTGTTGTGTAAAGTTAAATAAATATTGACGCCAAGTATTTTTACAATTTATTTTAGTGGTGTTAGGTAGAACAAAAACTGCCAATCTGAAATGGGACTGGATAGAACATCTTTGTCGCATGCGGCAAATTTATCAAACTTTTGGGTACGTAACGGCTATCAAGGTAGAAGCAGACCAAGAAGGAGATTGCATGACTGAACTGAACAATTTCTTAGAAGAATAGCCAGAAACAGCTTTAGATAAAGACGAGTGGATAGATAAGGAGATAGTCTTTGCCCAGCAGTGGAATACAAAAATTCTGTAGCAGTACAAAATGTGTATGATTTCGGCAATAGGTATAAAAATATATATAAAGAGTAGACAAAATGTCTAATAGATTCAGATTTTTCTTATATAATAGAAATGTAGGTAGGATTCTCAGTCAAGAAATTAAGCCAGAGACTGTAAGGCTCCGAAAATCACAAATTCATAATAAAATGGTTAAAATTGCCCACAATTTCTTCTGAATATCGCAAGAGATAAAAGGCGAAATTATCGATAAAGTTTTTCACAGCGTTCAGCGAAGGGCAAAGAAGTGCGACGGAGATTAGCGTCAGCTTCAACCAGAATAAGTATTTCCAATCCTTTCTGTAGTTTTACATTTACCCGTGAGCCAAGCACTTCAGAAATGAATCGTGAACGAGGGGCCGTGGCATTTACGAGGCTGCACATGCATCCTGCATACCTTCGGCAAGTCGTCAATGCGTTCTTGTGCGTACTCAGCCTTACACTTTTGGCGCTCACTTTTAATTTAAAGCCTTCGTTATACAGCTATTGTTTTTGCAGATTTGTTTTCGAGTACAGTTAGAAGGATTTTTTCAAGAAAGTTGTCGGGTAATTAGTCTAATAATGTTGATATCAATCACATTTGTTTTTAAATGATTAGTTAAATCAATGTTAGGTTTCCCGTGGATTTTCCTCTGAGCTTCAAAGCATTTTTAATTAGAAAAATAAATTATTAAGATTGCAAAACTTTTAACTATTAGTAGAGGCCGAAAATTAGGAACACTATACTAGGCATAATAGTAAAAGCTTTCACCACGATATGAAATTCTAAAATAGTCCAAACTTAATACACCAACTACGATGCCACGTTTAATTTATGTGGTTTTTATAATATGACGCTGTCGACATAGTGATTATAATTTAGATTATAGATAAGCACAACGCTAACATAATTACAAGTTTTATTAAGTTTCTAAACATACGTTTATTTAACGCGCGTTCAGGAATAATAGTTTAGAGGTAAAGTAGAGAGGAAAAGTTTTGAAAATACTTAATTGAACTATAAAATTAATTGATTGTGGTTAATCAACGGTGCGTAGAAAATAGATCATTTAACGATTATAGATAAAAAATATGTATTGACTGAAAAACAAATACTTAGTTTGTAAATATTTAAAAATAAACAGATTGCAAACTAATAACGTATTTGAACCGGCCCTGGTTAGTAGATGTTCTCATTTAAAACTAAAATATTAGATAGTGTGGTTATAAATTGTTAATTAGTTTAAACGATGTATTTTTAAATATATCTCTAAATATTTATGAATTCGTATTAAGCCTACCCGACAGTATATAAATAATTTATGATTTGATTGCTCACTTAATTTATAAACACAGTTATTTTTGGTAACTTCTTTTTTATGGTTATTACATCACTATTTACGCATGTCATTCACTTACCAAAGTTTTTATAGATTTAGATATTTTGTAAAAAATATCATGTATACGAATAATATTTATGAGTATATTAGACTATAAAAATGAATGTTTCCAGATTAGTGTTTATAATTTCATTACTGAGAGGTATCCTGATGTAATTTTGCATATTAACAATAACCTCGTACAAAAATTTACTTAAATATCAAATCACTGGACGTGACTAACTATAACCATTAATAAATTAAAATATAAAATATGTAGATAAGCGAGAAATAGAGAATTATTAAAAATTATAAAAGTTGTTAAAAATTATGGGAAATGTGACTGGAATTTATATTTGGTACTGAAGTTATAATTTTAGTTCCACATTTAACGATCAAAATATCGTCGTAAAAGATATAAACGTAAATAATGACCGTCAAAAATGTACGTTTAGAATGCCGAGCGTTACACACCGCAACGGTTAACGTTCCAAAATACTTCACACCTCATTTTTATCATTTCAATACGTTAATTGCAGTCTAGTGTCAGAAACGATTTGATTCTCAAACACGCTATTTAGATACCGTGACGCGTCATGACGATCCACTACGCCCACATACCTACTTTTCATCAACTATTCTATTTAGTTCACCAGACGGTCGGTTTTGTCTAAACACAGCACGTCTCACTAATTTCACGTCACTAGAGCCCTCACACGATTAAAAAAAAACTTACTAGCGTACAGCTTTTTCCACGACATTACAGCTACGCGTCCAACTCGAATTGTAATGAGGAACTAAAAGGATTGTCAGTCTTCAGGCTACTGCGCATATCATAATATCACGACGATAAGCGGAAGGTCGGTCCTGTATTTCGCGAGGTCTTAAGAAGACCTTGCAAAAATTAGCGCTATTTACATAACTCATACATTCAATGCTTATTTAAATTATCTTTGTTCGTCCGGACTTTGATAGTGCAGATATCCAAATTGAGCGATATACGTCGATTATCACTGGTCTAGATGCTTCGGATTTAACGAGCTGCGGAACGCAATTTAATTTGCTCAAGAGTTGCCATCTGTTCATATATAGTTGGAACTCCTTTCTAATACCAATTGACTAAAGTTACAAACGCTAAAGTGTACTTTTTTGGACTGAGGTCTCCTTCTTGCGATATAACAATGGCTACGAGATCATACAGATGTGTCGACAACTTAAACGGCGCGCCTATTGAAAAAATATGATTTTCTTTATCTTTCCATTAAATTGAAAGGGCGTAGCTCTAATAAATGCCAAAACATTCCCACATCAGCAATAAAAGGACAGGAAACCTATGTTGCTGTTTATATTCGAAGCAGAGAAGCAAAAGCCAAAAAACGTACCCTGAGCTTGGAAGAAAAAAGCTGAAGTTAAGGAACCGGTATAAGGTATGAGAGATGTCAGAGGTTGAGATTACTTCATCAAGTCATTGATAAAATTTCAGAAATAATTTACAAGTTTACACAGATATACTGAAATAGTTTGTAATAAAACTTTTTAGACTACAAAATCAGGTGCTATCAATGATCTTGCTGATCGCAGCGGTGAAAAACTATAAGAATATTAATTCAGGTTAGAGACTTGCAGTCGTATATAATCTGATATATTTATATACTATATAATACATTTTATTAATAAAACTGACAAAGTTTTAACAAAAAAAGATTATTAAGAATCAATCAGTTAATATTACAGTTTAAATTTACTTATCCAAAGATCATTAATCTATAATACGTCAGTATTGTCAGTAATCTGTTGAAGACTTAATTACGTATATTTACTTGCAGTTGAGCGCTCTTAAGTCGTGATTAGTTCGTCACCCTGGCTCCCTACAGCTAATTATACCGCTATCAATTGAGAAAGTGCCGAGTGCGACACAGTACTATTATTGTAGTCGAAATAATAGTTATACGCGTACTTTAGTGGGGCGTCCCTAGCTACCCTATGTTCTTATTATTTATAGCGAGTCGTGTATGCGGGTTGACTATGCGGCGTTATGACTTATTAATGATTTGATGAAACGGGATGACATTAAAACGGCGGGAAAAATTGATATGATAGCTAACTATTAATGTTTTGAGCGTGGCATTTGTGCCGGAATTAAATTCTAATGGTAATTTATAGAACTCGTTAATTAGGATAAATCGATAAGTACCTACTTTAGAACAATTAGGTGGGTAAATTAGGGTTAATTGTGTTTCGTTATTTTAAGAAAGTAGCTTTTAGTTTTTATACTATTTAATTCTATGTTTTTTTTTTATTAAAGAATACCTCAGCCCTTAAGCGGTCGCTGGTGGCCGCGTAAGTTATAAATATACTCGTATGTTCAATTATTCCCTCTGGTCGATAATGGATTAAATAATAAAAGTATTAATACAGTTAAAACCCTCAAAGTCTCCTTTCCTTATATCCTTAATATAATCCTTATAAAATCTCATTTTACAAGGATAATTATTGTTCTCTTTTCGATTTAATCGCATTGTTATTATAAACGAATGTATCTTTACTTTACTAGTTTGTGGCAAAATATGTAAGGATATTAAATAGACGAAATGCAATTACAGCAGATATTTAGCCCTGCTGGTATTAAATTGATATAGTTAAGGCAACACTGATTAAGATGTGGGGAAACTTGATACACTTTATGAAGGTCGGTCTCAGCGGAATCTGGTGAGATTACATTCAAATGTTTAAGGAATAAATAATTGTTGAAGTTATTATCATAGCTTCATGAAAATTTTCAACGTTATTTTAAAAGTGATTGGTTATAATTTGGCAATAGTTAACAGTAATTTTAATCTTGATCGTTTTGTTTGATATCTAACTGAATTGACATCTTATAAATTGGAAGAATAGGAAATAAACAATGCTTTGCATAAATTATCATATTAAAACACAACATTAATATGTACATCGAATTTCGATTAATTCGTATAAAAATATACAAACACCTACTTAACTAAACCATGTTAAAACGGCGCGCTAAAATGCAAATATTCGTAACAAAAATAAATATAACATTAAAAATTTTCAACACAAAAGATTTTAGAATTGAAAACATGCAGCGTGAATTTCAAATTGCAGGAAACCCGAGACGTTTAAACAAAGAGCTGTGCGTTCGTAAATATAGGGGTGAAACATTAAATTTATTGGTTGTTTTTACTCGGTCGTATATGTGAATAGTTAACATGGGAACGGCGGTAATACGGGCGAGAGCGGGTTGCGCGGCGGCGGGTCGGGGCGACCCGGTGACCCACTCCCGGTCCCACTTGATTACCACACACAGGATTCAATTGGACAAAGGCTGAAAACATGGCTAATACGATTACATTCAGCGTTCCACAGCGGAGACTGAAATATGCAAATTATATCTGCGTATGTACGTATTGCCGTAATGCTTGTAAGATAATAAATGTCAAGGACGTATTTATCATTGAATGGTAGGGGTCAGGGTTAATTTGCGCCATTTCCAAGTACTCACCGTATGATGATATACGAGACATGTCGCACTGACTGCAATTGCACGTCGGCTTACCTGAAACAAGGATTAATTATTTTAATTCTGTGCAAATATCAACTGTGATTACCGTGATACGCATTCGGGTGGCTGAATATGTTAACTATTTTATTCGTTGTTTTGTAAGCTGAATTAAGTTAATAAGTAGGTATATTAAAACTAGCTTTTGTCCGCGGCTTCGCCCGCGTGGATTTTCCTCGAGAATAGTGCTTTTTTCCGGGATGAAAGGAACCCTATGTCCTTTTCAATACTTCTAACTATTTGTATGCCAAATTTCAGGAAGATTGGTGCGCAGTAGATAGGGCGTGAAAGCGTAACAAACAAACAAAACAAATACTCACTTTTGCATTTATAATATTAGTTGGATTAGACGGACTTATGCAAAAGAAATAAGAAAAAGCTAGAATAAAAAATAAATTATTTAAAAACTCATCGCTAAGAATTTTTATCATTCTAAGAGCTCTTTAGATTGAATTCTCTATTCCACATCTATTATCAAATGTTATGCGATAATCAGAGCATAAATGTTTTTTTCTGTCTTAACTAAGCTAGGATTATTTTCATAGTTTGAAAGAAGTCGAGTCGACATTTATAGAAATAAATAAAGGAAGAGTGTCGATGACAAAATGTCAACAGCAACAGAGAAACTACATCAGCGTCTTGTTTTTTGTCCCGTCTCTCGTCGTGTTATTCAATTTTGTTTTAATATTGTTGGGATTAGGATAAAAATGTTTTTGAAGACGTGGCTGAACTATTGAATATAATTTATGTAGCATTTCTAAACGAAAAAAGCGTTTTATTTTAATTCCTTATGTCAACTAAGAGGCTAAACCAACACATGATAAAGCAAATTCCACAATGAATATAAATCAAAAATGAAATAAGCACAAATGATTTATTTCTGACTTAATTGACTTTAATTTTGTAAACTTAAGTGGTCTAGCTTATAGATCAAAATTGATAAATGGCTTATGCTAATAAAATGAAAGAAAAAATTTAAAGTATTGGTTATTTTTATACGAAGATTAACAAAAAAAAAACTCAAATTCTAGACGGGTTAACACGGTCTCTAATCCTCCATTTCCAAATAGGGTAACTAATAGAGTTTTGCCATACGCACTACGTTTGGCAAACATATTTGCAAGCATAGAAAATCAGTTGCTTTTCAAATCTGGTGCAGTTATGCCCATTGTTTTTAACACTTTCACTGACAGTAAACGAGATAACAATAACAGTTGATCAACGCCGAGAGGCGTTACTGTCAGCAAAAGTGTTAATCTTTATTTGTTACATTTTAAGATGGTCAGGTTAGGTTTACCCAGTTCACCGCTAAAAACCCTGGTGGCCTACTATCATCTCTTAAAACCATGCAAGATCCAGTGAGTAAGAGGGATATCGCATTACATCTTGTATCGCTCTGTCTCGCTTACTCTCTGGAGCTTGCATGGTTTTAAGAGATGGTAGTCCAACAGAAGTCTCTTCTCCTATGTCTTAATCTCCCTCAATATTGTAGAGCTAGGATCGAACCAAAACATTGGAATGGTTAATTACATCAATTTCCATATTAATCCATTTAGAGCTTGATCATTGTGTTCAGAGATTCAGATATGCATATTACCATATCCATTAGGCAGAATTGGGTTAAATCATTGAGGTCAACATTAGTTACGATAATCCGTACAATTTAGGTCGTCGCATATGGGGAACAGGTAGCCCGTGTGACGTGTGCTATTGAAAATGACAGGATTGTCATATCGATAAATAATTCCAACGTCACATGTCATGATTCGTCATTATTTTTAAACATCGACAAGTGGCAGGCAATTTCGGGTGAGGGTATGAGGTTGTTTTAACACGTTGGTGGACGTTTTTAAAAACACAATAGAAGTTTTATTGTCATAACTGCTATAGCAGTCGTGTGTCCACCAACGTGTTAATATAACAGCTTTGTCATGTCAAGGAACTTAAGCCCCCGACGCATAAAGTAGTGTTTTATTTAAGTGTAGGCACCTATTTATATTCGTTGTAGTATTTTCTTCATTCAAATTAGTGGCTAAAATAGGTTTGGATCCAAATACATCTTGTTTGACAATTAAGTATAGTATACAATACATACATACAGCGATGGTCCCGCTTACCTAATTGTTTCTTGCACATTGCCAAGACCTGACTTCGACACTACTGATAGTGCTGACGGAAAAACAATATTTCACGGATATTGGCATTTTTTGGTTCTGTCATTGATTGATTTGACTGAAGCACTAGCATAGCACCAAGCTGTTGTATTATGTATTTAATTAAACGGGTAATGTGTTGTTGCTGTACAATGTAAGGTTGTATGTATAAATAAGTAAGAGCAAGGTACACTACATATGCTATATAGACTGGTCTACCTCAATTTTTTATTATAAATTGCTATGGGACACCTCAGACAAAAACTCAAAGTGACACTGCTTTATTACCAGAAAGATTGCCTGTCTTAGAGACCTATTACTAAGCAGTATAATTGTATACTTACATTGTTTTCTCAGCCTTTAGCTTCACGGCAATGGAAATAAAATAAAAGCTTTTATGAAGCTATTATCTACTTTACAAAATATAACAAAAATGTTAACAACAGTAATTGTGATTTTATATACGATAAATTAATATGTGTTCCAGTTCAGTGATTTAAATAAATAATTCCAGGCTTAGATGTTACTTTGTAGAGTCTTTTATGGTGTAAAAAGTGAAAATAACTATGACTATATTGATCTAAGTATATACCTTACAATTCTTCAATTGTTCAAATATTATGGAATACTTTATACTCATAGCGCTACTTACCTACTGGTCGCCGTGAAGTACATACTATTTTTAGAAGAATATATATCAATGATAATATAAAATCGTTTATTGATTACTCGAAGGTATATTCTGTGAATAAATCTAACCATCATGCAGAAAAATCATCACATCGGTTTTTGAAATTTGCCAAGTATAATTTTCCTTTAAATTATCAAAATAAGGACAATAATATAGAGTTAAAGATAGATAGATGATAGAGCTAGTAATCTGATATTATTTTATAATTTCCATTAATTTAACTTTACTAGCTACCTACAGGCTGACCATGCTGTAGATGGCTTCATGGGTAAGCTAACTATTTTCACTAAATACTGTAATCTCAAACTGGAGTTGACATGTGCCCTGTAAGGGATAAAGATATAAATAATGACATGATAATTTCGTTTGAGTCACAGACAGATATAGAATGAATCAGTAGCAAGATATCACATTTTTCTCTGAATCATACAATTTCGCTGACAGTAAACGAGATAACAATAACAGTTAATTGTTATCTACTTCAAAAGGCGTTACTGTCAGCGAAAGTGTTAACATAAACTTGGAAATAGCAACAAATCATAAAAAAATTGTGTAACACTAATTTGTCCATAAAATGAGAGGTTATAATTTAAATTGTTTTGCGTGATATAATGAGATCCGAAGAAGCGCCGTAAAACCCGATATTGTAAACATGGTTTTAAATAGGGGTGAGAGATTTTGGTTTATGAGGGTTCTCCTCTTTTCTGGATCATTATATTCATTAAATTTCAAAAGGAAACAATCTAAGGGGTTATATGAAATATTATGTTTTTCTGACTTCTACAAGGTATGTTTCTTGGTAATTAGAATGATAAAATAACTAAGTATTTGCATTTATTAAAAAACAAGGAACTCACTGTGACCAAACCATAGAAATTTGAGTACGTTGGAACAATTTTTTTTTGTAACATCTATATATAATTAATTTACATGTTTAACAAATTAAGATCACTTGAACTATGCATTTATATAATAAACATTTCCAAAATCTATGATACTGATATTCATTGATATTATAAAAGTGAACTCGCTAACTCGTTTTTTTTTTGTGAATAAAGATATACTTACTTAATATTTATGAAAGTATTACATGAAAGTATTATTTTTTCATAACTATTTATAACACCTTCTTCATCGGTCCCTCACTGCTGATGATCGTGACCACATTTAAATATGTGCCTCCAAGTTATGCGATGGTGGTTATAACATCAAAGGTAAAACCACAGAGCAAAGCTAGTTTTGTATAAACATAAGCACATACAAAGCAGGTCTTTTAGCCCACACAACTACAGAATACGAGCTATAAAATCTTTTAAATCTATGTAACCCTACTTAAATCGTTACAACGAGCGATTGTGTCCAAGAAATAAACATTAACATATGCATGGTGGCTTTTAATGTTTACTTTAGAGGGAGCCGAGGGTCGGTTGAGTGATTATTGTTTATTTCTCTTTTTATAGCCATCGCCCTATTTTAGATGGCTGATGAGCGAGGTTGGTGCTAAGTACTGGCTATAGGTACCTATTAACCTTGATATAGTAATTATACATCATAAGCGTAAGGAAGTACTTTAAGGTAGACATCTTTGTTTTAAAAAAAATATTACTTAATATATGAGAAATATCTGAGCCTTAAAACTTAGGGATTTTTTACCAGTCAAAATAGTCCGCCTATATCATTTTTTTTTGGGCTGAGAAAATTTGAGAATTAAGTAAGTACCTACCATCAAAGCTGATAGAATGCTGCTACTGCGAAGGGAGAAGAAAATTGCGAAACCACTGTATTTTCATGTAGAATATGTTTCCCTTTTTTTACTAAAAATAAATTAAGTATTTTCTATGGGTTGAATATTTTGCTGATTTTATGTGTTAATCATGCATTGTAATTCTTAATTATAATAATTATTCCAAAAGGAATTAAACAACTAAAACCCTTAGAATGAGTCTCCCATAATAAGTCTCGAACTTTCTTTGGGGCTAACTAGGGCTAAATCTGTGTGATTTGTCTCTTGTCCCTATATATTAATTATGTTTTGTTAATTATGAGTTCCAGCGGCAAAAGTTTCTATAGATTTCATTTTCTTAGCTATAAATAAAACTTATTTCTAAATTTGAAGTAAGTATAGGAATAAACGTATGAACATTTTTAAAAACTTTCTACTTAATACAAAAGTCGAATAAAGACTAAAAAGGAACAACTTACGACATCTGATACAAAGGGCAGGATAAGGGGATGAATGAGTCAAATTATGTCCCTTATTTATTCTATAACGACCCATCGCGAGGCCGGTATAATGAGCTTCCGGTTTACGGCAGTGGGTTCGATTCCTGGGGCGATTCATGGTCGTGTATGTGTGTTTGTGTTTAATATTTATCTTATCTTATTAGTCACTTTGGAGACCTGCTAAAGTGTTTTTTTTTATTTATCCGTTTGTACAGCGTAACATTTTGTAGTTTTAATTTTTATTTTTTATATCATTGAATGTATTTAGAAGATGGGTTGTCAATATAGATGAAAAAGTCTTTCTATCTCATTATAAGTAAGTAAGTATTTAAGTTCCTTTTTTGTTGCATATTAACATGTAACACTTTGGAGCAAAGGATAAACTTAAGACTAAACTTGTACAAAGAAAACAAAATAGTTTATTATTAACTATTAATTAGGAAATCCTATGAAGGTAGAGTCGACCATAAACGGGAAAGCAGGGTTTAGAACTTCAAACGGTGGCGGTGATAATGAAAACAAGAAATTATTACTTAATAGGTATAATGTGTGAAACAAAAATATAAGCATTAGACAAAAATAATACTCAAATACTTAAGCTTAGTTACTAAGTGTCAGTATTCTAAGTAAGTTACTTAGTATTTTCTAATCAATATTAGGTTTGGATGATTTTTTTTACATTAGGATATTATCATAATACCTATAAGTAGTTAAATATGTATTCAGAATAGGTAAATATTTCATTTTATTTTTATTTTTTTTAACATTAAAACATTAACTTAAATTGTAGCTGTTTGAGAGTTTGTTTACAAAAGTTTAAGCTACCTACTCAAATTATTTGAAAAATAACTATATAATTCTCTCAGTAAAAGTAACTCTACTTTCCGTCGGTTTCAGATGCATAACTACAAACAGACAAACTGATAAATCTAGAATCATCGAGATGAGAACAAGACGCGACACTATTCATAAAGTTGTCCGATCCCGACTAGTGTAATGGCGGCTTAAATTATACTAAGCGACAGAACTCTACATACTTTTGTATCATAATTTGTACTTGTGCACTAGAACGTAGTGTAAGTATATTTTCTTTTCTAGAAGTTCTAATAAATATAACGGTGTTTTTCTTCTTATAAACAAAAGACGACATACAGGTAAATTTATAGGTAAGTACCTTCCTATTTTTTAAAATGGCAGTCTAAGTAATATTAATTTAATGTAGGTAAGTAGTAGAACATTGATAGAACAATTATTAAGTATATACAATTACGCAATCATAATTTAAAGGCAGTATTAAATATAATATCTAACAAACTCGATAATTTCCCGTGTTCTCGATTTTTCTCGAACCTGCCAGAAACGTCGCGTCGCGTCGCCGCATGGAGCACTGCGCCGGAGGCGGCATAAGCTGGAGTGCTCGAGAGGGCGCGCCCAAGCGTTGCGCGGTGGTAATTGTATGAAAATTGTTTTGTTGCCCCGAGCGCTGCCATAAGATGTATTTCGAAAGACAAAATTTATTAGCTATTGATTTTGAAGGGTTGTTTCATATTCATCTTACATCGTTTCAATATAAACCATATTTTTTTTCAATTTTCATATACTTTTTATTAGACTTGAGAAATTATTGTAATGTAAGATCGAAAAGATTTGTAGTTACTTATGTTCTGCTTGTTTAAGTACTGTAGCTAATACGTATATGCGGTACACGGGCACTTACGAGTACCTACTTACTTTTAGCCTAAAGCACAGAATACATAAAGTTGCCCAAAGTTTTTCAAAGACATCGTTTTATCTCGTGGTTTTCTCCTGAAATTCTAATATTACCTAGCGAAGAAGAAAAATCGAAGTATATATCTATCTAGTGTATTTATCTAAGAAATTCGCTAGTCACTTAAAATATTAAAATAAGTATATCCCTAAACAAAACATATTGAGTTATAATTTCAAAAGATTTTTATTAAGGGAAGTATTTCTTTTTTATATAAAATAGCTGTTTACACTAATTTCATACTTAGCTATTCATAATATCTAACTTTATTGAAAACCTATGATATTTTTATGTTAGGTAAATAGTTAAGGGTTATGTTAATAGGTTAGGTAAAAAGTAAGTAGTAATAGCCTAAATGTAGTAATATCGTGTTTTCCTGCCAAAGTTAAACAAACTTATGAGCTCATCCCGCTCCCCAAAATGTCCGAGATGGTGACTCATTGGAGCTGTGACGTCATCGAAATCCCGTGACGTCATCGTTCCCCAACCAGATTTCACACTCAATCGATTATCAACTGTAGAACACACAGTATTATAAAGGGATCCTATAGAAACTTTAAGTAGTAAAATGGTCAATTTAACTTCGTTCCAACTTGCGTTCTAGTCTTGATAATCTCGATTATTCATATGAGTCAGCTGTTTAAGTTAAGAGTGAGATAGCGCATTAAAGCAATGTAAAGCGACATTTCGCTCACACTCGTTTTTGGATCTTTTAGGCTGTCATAATATAAGTCTCTAGTAGTGTGATTGCTTTGGTAAGGAAAGTTACATAGAATTTACATACATTCATGGCTCATATGATTATATGATTCTTCCTCATCTGAGCTTTATTCCCGATTGCTTCTTCATCCGCTTTAAGGTCTGAAGTTCACTTCTTGCTCAATATTAATAAAAAAATATAACTGCGATAGCAGAGAATGATAATAACATTATAACTTTACTTACGTGTATACTCAATTGTTCTGATGACATAAATAAAATTTTGATAAAGTAACTTCCTATACTAGGATGTTAATTATATAGTAAGAAAATCAATGCTACTAGTAAAATATAAATAATCACCTTTGGCTTTCGTCATAGAAATATAAATTCGCACGCGGTTCGCCAGGCAAAATTTATGGCTAAATTTAGATTTATGGCTTTCGTACTATAATAAAGAAGTACACTGGGCCACAAAGAAAAGTATACTATATCTAAAGTATTAAGTCCACCTAATGTGATATGATAAGTATATACTTAATTGTATTTATTACAATAAATTTTAGAAAAGGAAGATGTAAATGTTTACAAGAGTATTACCTTAGTTGGTAATAGTATTCTATGTGGCCCACTGTACACAGTTAATTTGCAAAGGACTTTATACACCTAAAGATAATATAGTTAAAGCGTAATATCAATAAAATCTTTGCATCATCCGGATATGTTGCACCAGGAAGCAACTAGCAGGAAGAGATGCTGGCCTTGTTGTGATCAGTTCACGGTATTCACACGGTTATAAAATATGATACTTACAGAATAAACAACTTGTCACAATCTGCGCTGTAGCAAAGAAAACGCGGAGTTGTCATCACTCACAATCCACGTCACGACACGAGATACGTTACGAATAGTGCCACGTCAAGTAATATCCTGAACTTCAGGTGGGATCAATCACTTGACATGCTAATAAAAAAAAATATTCTTCTTCTTTGCGCGTCGAATCGGCTATTTAAATTTGTGAGGACCAGACCTCCGCCACTGACAAAAGAAAGGAAAGTTTTGCTTAAATTTTCCAAATCTAATAATTAGCTTCACAGGGTAAACCAATTACAATTTTAATCAAATTGATATTAAACATCGTTTTCAACAAAGAAGAGTATAAAAATATTCCGTTGACAATAAATCATTTCCTGTTCGGCATAATAATCCTATGTTTTCCTTGAACGCGGATGGTTTTTTATTCTGTGTCAACACACACACACACACACACACAACATAATACGAAGTTACACTTCAGCAGTCTCGGTATTTTGATGGTATTTTGTGGCACGGTCGTCTCGTCTCGCGCTTTTATCGTTACTGAATTTTATTTGCTTGCGTTTTCCGTGTGCATACGGCTTTATCCTACTGATAACACGTTTTTGCAAATTCAAGGCCGTATTTGCGGATGTCATATTAAGTTGGTGGTATTAAATATAGATAGATATCGAATAAAATGTGTGCGGAGACCTAGATTTATACTAATATATGAGTTTATAAGAATTATAGAGTTTTTTTTATTATATTACTACGCTAAGAATATATATTAAGTCGATATGATCAATGGCTAAGTCGCATGGCTTCGGACACCGGAGTCCATTTGTTTTTTTTTTCATTTTTTCTTTATTGTTGGCACTACGAGCAAACTTGGAGGTTTATTAATAATCGAGGCAATAATTTCATTTATGAAAATTGGTCTCAATTAATTGGTCATAAATCTAGGGTGTCTAGGACATGCCTAGATCCGGATGCTATGAGTGTCGAGGCCGATCGACCGCCAGGCCGTTCATAACGTATAATTAGGTCGCTTGGCGCCTCTACTCACGAAGCCCTAAGGGCTTAGGGCCTGCTGTTCGTGTCGTAGATACACATAGCTATAATCTTTGCGATCAAATGAAAAATGTATTCATTATCGACTGATACAGGAACAATAATATCGTCCGATGACATGCAAAAGTGAGTCGATTTGAGAGTTGTAAAAAAATCTGTAAGTACATACTAGAGTAACTAACATTTATGTAAATAAATACTTATTTAATTTACTTGGTTTAACAAAATCTAATGGAGTACACACCTCTTGATATACGTAGTACGTCACGTACTCTCTAAGATATATAACGTACACGTACTGCACGTGTACGTTATATATCTTAGAGAGAAGTCTTGTGTATCATTGTTAATAGTCAACATCATCATCATCATTTTGTGTAGGTGGCACGGTCAATCGACCATTCAAAACCCGGTGTCGGAGTTCTTCGGAACCACCTCACGCCTATAGGTTACATTTAAATTCTTCATCTTTCAAATTCACAGTTATATTCATAGGTAACATATATAACATACAGTAGGTATATAATAAATAAATCTATGTTATATATTGTTTTTTTGTAGGGCACTTTATTATCTGAGCAGTCATCGAATCGCATGTTCAAAACCAGTCAATCTAAATGATGAAGTCTAAATTCAATCTTGTCTTGCATCTCTAAACATGCAACAAACTCTATAAATAATTCAAGAAATTTCCCTAGGTCTAGATTCCGTATAATCATTGCTCAAAATAGTTCCCGCGGTATTGCCCGGATATTAAATGTCTGCCGTCGATAAGTTATATTAAAACTTGTCGGATGCGTGCAGTTTCTACTGAAAATGATTCCTATATTTAATACCAAGTTAGTTTTAGTGGAATAGTAATGTGACGGTATTCTTTATATCCCTTTAATGCATATATTTGATGGGAAATAATACATGGACCATTGTGCGTGTAATTCTTCTTCTTAGCGTGTCGACATTCACCTTAAATACCCTTGGATGCCCAAAAATGGGCCACCCTTACAGCGTTCCCTGTAGCTTCGTACCTGTACATGCAGGTAGTACTTGTTTAGTGGTGGTATTATAAGACTATCAGTCTTTGTTTGTTTGTAGATGGGATAAGGTAGAGTCAACTCTATCAAAAGTTTTGGTGTTAACCTTTTCTCTACATTATAATTATAAGCTATTTTAGATTTCAACATTAAAAATAGAAAAATTTCACAGTATGTAATATCAAATTATTTAAAATTAGTTCTTATTTATTTATACGAGTATCTTGCACAACGAAGTGCGTCAAATAAAAAACCAGGTAATAAAAGGTTTACTCATAAATAAATATAATTGAAAATAGCAATCTAACTAGTTAAAAGTTCATTCGTTCATTATAATTACAAGACGGTCAGTTGAAGAAAACAGAGTGTCATATGGGTATATTTCTAATTTACATTTAAATAGTGTATTGTATAAAAAGTTTAGGTGATGTGAGCGTCCATTGACGCAAATGGCGGCCAACATAATGGTAATACAGATAATAATTGTTTGTTTTTACAAGCGGCGGTATAGATAACAATCAAAGTGCTAAAATTAAATTTTAAAAGTTTGTTTTTTCATCAGCTGAACAAGAATATAACATTTTGCAAATACAGTTTCTGTTAAAACGAAATATCGGGACATATGTTATCGAAATCTTTCGTCTAAATTTTAAATATATTAGTGTCAATGACCAGGGATCGGAAACCTGGATAAAATAATAAACTAGCAATTTTTACAGCGACAGTTATCCTTACGGGAGCCGTAAGGATACTCAACCGGTATTCACCCAAAAATAATGGTTATTGCTAGGTATTGAGTTCTTTAAACTCTATTGCTATTTCTATTGACCAAGTTTAAAATCGTTATTTTAGGTCTTGAGAATACTGAATATTTTTTAATATGTACAAATTAATTTATTCCTGCTATTTGATACAGGATTGGAAGAAAAAGTAGCTATGTGATGAATTATGAATACTGGATATTAAATGATATTAAATCTAAATATAATGGTGCTGAGTGACTTAAATGCTAAGTGCACGATACTCACCGAAGTTGGCGTAGTAATCGTGAAGCGTATACAATGGATAGTCACCTAGTTTGAACAGGTAGGCGGAGAGGAGCACCGCATCATGTCTCGGGTCCACCTGTCCTGGATGGTGGACCGCCGGCCTCATCAGCGACGATATAGAAAAGTCTGTGTTCTGAGCGGGCCCGCCCCATCCGTTTACACAACACAATTTACACTCCTCCTTCATTGTTCAATAACACTAATAAAAATACTCTATTATCCGTTTTTTTTTGTACTCGGTTTGTACTGGGCACTGGTAAATCACATATAAAAATATCCGTGAGCTGACTCGCACATCACAGGAGATATCACAGCAGCGTTCCGCCTCGGCTTCTGTAATTCATTCGATCGGGTTTTAGATAACTATTACTCTTGTTTACTACGCATCGTTTGTTTACCATATGCACGTCACTGCCTTGTCGTTATTTTCTTATTTGTGTCAGCGAATGTACCTACATCGTGATCATTGCTGTGTTCTTTCTACACCACTGTTGATCATTATTTCGTTAGACTATTGATCAATAAACACGTTTCCACATACGACCTTTCATTTTAAATATCATCTCGTGATACCTGAACTGAATCCATAATTCTGCAATCGATTAATGTACTTACGAGTACTTGTTGCTTAAGACTGCATATATATTATACATTCTTAGAAAACTAAACAGAGCTCACTTTAGTAGTTTCAATATTATATTGTTCTATTCTAAATTGCGATAAAAGCTTTCTTAATTATATAAAATGATATTACTTATACCAAATGGGGACCTACTTGGTCGCCGAAAAAAGGCAGAGCCTTGAAAATCCTCAATTAGGTAGTTTTCGCCGTTTTATTGGGACATAAAGCCATATTTCCAGTTTCACGTTGGGAAAGACTATTAAACAAGTTTATTACGGAGAGTTTGCGGGCTTTGTTTATTAAGAGACTAGGGCTCCGCTCAGGGTTCTCCTAAAAACTGTCAAATAATTAGAGATAATTTGCATTATCATAGTTAAGTACTTAATTTACTAAATTAGTTTATAATTTCGGAACCAACTAGGAACCTTAAAATTAAGAAACTAATCAAGACTATCCCTATTTCAAGTGTATGTTTGGGATCCAACTACACTGTCATTTAAAACTGGAATAGTCATATTGACTAATCACAATTGCGTATGGTTGGTACTAGACCCGTTAGTGCTGAAATCTTTATAAATTATTTTTGAAAACAGAAGGCTGGGACGAAGCATGTGATGGTAAACAAACGTACAGTGGGCCGCATTGAAAAGTATACTACCTCAAGTTTAAGTGAGAGGGTAAAGTGGCATACTTTTGTATGTGGCGCACTGTATACAAGGTTGTCGGTGTGGTAGCGAGCTGCATTGCGGCTATACTGGGTCAAAGGTGATTCGGTTCGAGCGATGCGCTTTAGCTTTAACTTCCAGACTTGCACTTTTATTGCACTTGGATATGTGTCATATTACCATTTTTATTGTTTTGTATGGTATTGTATCTTTTTCTCTTTCAATGTTATAAAAATTTAGTATTGTTTCCTTAGTCCCATTTCGTTGCTGGCTTCAAAACTGTGTTAATATCCCATAACACAAGTCTCGAACTTACTTTGGGGCTATCTCAATTTGAGTGATTTATCGATATATATTTATTTGTTAAATGTTAATTTAAGTGTAGACGTATGTAAATTGCGATTATGACCTTTAAAATTTAATTTTCTTTGTAAAGAATATATAAATCATACCCTTGCATAAATACTTGATAAAACTATTGAAGTAGTTATTTGAGTTATCGGACGCACATATAAGAAATAATTAATAATGAAAACCTAAAAAAAATTATTTTGACTTGGAGACAAATAACTTTGTATTTATGTTTACTTATTTAACAATGACTGTTGTTGCTACTGATAAAAATTACTTAGAATGTCAACAGTCGACAAAGAACACTTTTGTCAGTCCAAAAAAGTTTACGTAATGAGCTTTTTCGCAGAAAGCAACAGAAAATGATTACAAACAGTTCTTGGAAGAGCGATAATATTGTTACTCTTATATTTGTTTACATTCCTCGCAACAAAATGTCGTTTCAATAACAAAGCTTATTTGCCAAGCATTTAGAGCGGTTCAAACTTCCATATACTTATTTACAACTTACCAAATAACCAAAAAGGTAAACAATCAAAATTACAGTTCGTAATGCATAAGTTATTAGTGTACTTATTAGTAAGATATCAGTTGTAAATTAAAATGGATCTGTTTTCCATTCAACTAACGTATTTACATGTTTAATTTTATTTTTTCATATACTGTTTCATATACAGAACTAAGTAGCGTTGGTCCAAGATTGTGTTTGCTAGTTTATATCGTGACCAACCGATAAATCACACCTAGATTAAGTTTGAAATTGTTCGTATCAAGTTTTGTGTATTTGTTTTCTTTAAAGTTCGAAATGACAAAAGCTCGTGATTCTGATGGGTTACAAATGATGGTAGCTAACCTCGATCGGAGTACATCTTGACATCAAATGGTATCGAGAACAGACTATAAAACATAAAATATAGACTGACGTGGTCTGTGTTTACATCACTGCAGACAGCCTTGACGTCGCCATGGCCTAACTGTTGTCAAAACAGTTTGGAATAGAATGTTCTGAAATATTTGAACGAAGACTGAGAATACTATACTAGAGGAGGCATTTTTCTTCATGAATTTATTATATCAACCCTTGATATCAACTCTATGCTAATAATTTTTATTTATGGTGAAAATACATAACGCCGAGCTTACACCGACATGTGTCAAAGCCAAGCGCACATGGTCGATTGACCTTGCAACTAACTCGATAATTAAAAAAAAAAAACTAGCAAGCAAGCAATGACAACACTAAAGTGATTAATCGCAAAGTCCGATCGAATATAACATCATCAAGATAAATAATTTCTTTTGACATTTCTTTTAACAACAAACTATTAAAATTAAGTGATAGCCTATCAATTTCTAATCAAAGCTTACATCCAAACAAAGCTACTCAATTTATTTTAAGTATCAAATTAAATATGCAGGTGCAATCGGCTACAAACGCCGTTAGATTAAATGTGGAGTCATGCATCAAATGAATCCACTAAGTCAATCGATCGCCGCGGATGATTCATTTTGTGAGTACACTTTATACATCGGGTGCAACAGTGCCATCCTATTGTGTAATAAGTACGTAAACAAAATGTGCTAAACATGTTGTAAGATACTAACAAACTGCTGATACAAATAATGCATTATGCCACAATTTGGTAGCGGTAAATTCAGTTTTTATATTATTTTTTTACGTTTTTGTGCTGTTTGGTGCAGAAGAATTACATTTCGTGAAAGTTATAAGCGGAAACATAGTTTAGTTTTTATTTTGTTCGCGTAATCGTTATATTGGGGGAGAAAGGGGGTTATATTGGAGGCCAGCACTAGTCTGAACCGCGTTGACATCCAATGTGACTCCAATTCCTAGCTCACACCTCCTCGTGGTCTCCCCTGGTAATTATGCCAAGTAATGAAATATCCGGATGTTCTATTATATTACTTGACATAAGCAAACGTGACAGGAAGAAAAAACTCGCCGAGACGCACTGGCCAGCGCGGCGTTTTATGGCCAAATCACTTCTGTCCAAAATGAATAACGCCAAAAAACGAAGGCCCTCAGTCCCCAGCCGCCCCGCTGTTCCTGACTACGGCAGCGGTCACGGCAACGGCGGGGTAGAGGGTGCTAAGAATCCCTGGGTACGATCAGGCTGCCACTCGACGACCCTGACCCTGGCTTGCTATAACACCAGGACGCTAAGACTGGAAGAAAGGCTATGTGAATTAGAATTAGAAACAGAAAATATCAAATGGGATATCATAGGATTATCTGAAATCAAAAGAAGAGGCGAAAATCTTTTGAAACTAACTTCTGGTAACCTTTTCTATTATAACTGCCCACAAGATAAAACTTATGGAGGAGTAGGCTTTTTGATCAACCGTAGACTAGATTCCCATATTGTAACAATTAAAAGCATATCTACCAGAGTGTGTTATATTATTCTTAAACTAAATAAAAGATACTCATTAAAAATAGTACAGGTTTATGCCCCCACTACAAGTCATTCTGATGCTGAAGTGGATGCATTATATGAAGATATTGAAAAAGCCATCGCAGAAAGGAAATGCCATTATAGTACAATAATTGGTGATTTTAACGCTATAATTGGTGCACCGATTATTAATGAAAAATATGTTGGGAAATTTGGTTTAGGGATTCGAAACGAAAGAGGGCTTATGCTTGTAAACTTTTTAGAAAAAAATAAACTATACGCCATGAATACTTTCTTTAAAAAACGAAAAACTCGAAAGTGGACTTGGGTGAGCCCGGGTGGCAATATTAAAAATGAAATAGACTACATAATTAGCACACACAAAAACATTGTTACAGATGTATCTGTTTTAAATAAATTTAATACTGGGAGTGATCATCGTTTAGTTAGAGCGACATTTAGATTTAATTTGAAAATGGAGAGAGCGAAATTGGTTAACTCAACTAAGATATTTAATAAACAAAACACGCACTTTCAGAATGATTTCCAAGTAGAATTAAGTAACCGGTTCAAAGATTTAGACGACGAAGTAAATTCGGATGTTAATCAGCTATATAATTCTTTCTGCAAAGTAATGGTTGAAACAGCACAAAAACATACATTTAAAATACACCACAAAAACAGTAAATTGACAACAGAAACGAAAGCACTTTTAGCAAAACGAAAAACAATGAAAAATGGATCAATAAATGAACATAAAGAGTTAGTAAATTTAAACAAGAAAATACATAAAGCAATACGAAGAGATACTAGAAAACATAATACAAAAGTAGTTATGGAAACCATCGAACAATATAGAGGTCCTAAAATATTTAGAAAAAAGTTAATAAATGGTAAACAACAAATAATTAAACTCAAAGATAAAGATGGCCACAGTGTTACGAACAGAGAGGAGCTCTTGAAAGTTGTTAAAGAGTTTTATCAAAATCTTTATTCGTCTAAAGTGTCTGAACCGCATGCATACGTTGAAGATTTAAGAGCACCACCATACCATTATCAAGACGAAGAAAATATACCACCTATCATTCTCGCAGAAGTAAAGAAAGCTCTCTTAAAGATGAAAAAAGAAAAATCACCAGGTGAAGATGGGATCACTATAGAATTACTACTAGCAGGTGAAACACCAGCCTTAGAAGTTTTGGTAAAACTCTTTAATGATGTCCTCTACAGCTGTAAAATACCCGAAATGTGGAAAAATGCCATTGTTACTATAATCCATAAAAAAGGAGACACTTCAGACTTGTCAAATTATAGGCCCATTAGCCTACTCTCCCAAGTATATAAACTTTTTGCCAAAGTACTTTGCAATCGCCTCACTCGGACCCTAGATGAATGCCAACCAGTTGAGCAGGCTGGTTTTAGGAGCGGATTCTCAACAATAGACCATATATTTACAGTAAAACAGCTGATGGAGAAGAGTTCAGAATATAACCGACCCTTATGTATGGCCTTTGTCGACTACGAAAAGGCTTTCGACAGCGTCGAACACTGGGCCGTGTTCAACTCCCTCCATCGTTGCCAGATTGATGCACGCTATGTAGATATATTAAGAGAAATTTATTGTTCGGCAACAATGCAGGTACGTCTACATGCTAATACCGATCCTATACCCATTAAGAGAGGGGTACGGCAAGGGGATACCATCTCACCCAAATTATTTACTGCTGCTCTAGATGATACTCTAAAAACTCTAGAATGGGACTCTTTAGGAGTTAACATCAATGGGGTATTTTTAACCCACTTACGATTTGCTGATGACCTGATATTGTTTGCCGAAACGCCGACCGATCTTCAAAAAATGTTGACCGATCTCCACGAAGCCTCACAGAAGGTGGGTCTTAGGATGAACATGTCCAAGACAAAAGTGATGACAGACACATCTTTCCTTTCAAACATCACTGTATGTGGTGAACGGATAGATGTCGTTGACAAATACACGTATCTTGGGCATTGTTTATCCTTTGATACAGATCTTCGAACGAAGGAGATTGATCGGCGTATACAACTAGGATGGGTAGCATTCGGTAAGTTGGTGGACGTATTTAAAAATACAAAAATACCTCAGTGCCTAAAAACCCGCCTCTTCAACCAGTGTGTTTTGCCCACAATAACCTACGGTGCCGAGACATGGACTCTCACAAAAAGAACCATGCATAAGATTGCAGTTGCACAAAGGGCCATGGAACGAGTCATGCTCGGCATTAAACTACAAGATCGAATTCGCAACTCGGAGATCCGACGTAGAACGAAAGTTCACGACGTACTCTCTAGGGTTGCAGCTCTTAAATGGAACTGGGCAGGACACCTGGCTAGAAGGAACGATGGTAGGTGGAGTAAGGCTGTAACAGAGTGGTACCCTAAATACGGAAAGCGAAGTACTGGACGTCCAGCGGCTAGATGGGTCGATGATATTAGGAAGGTTGCTGGCAACAACTGGATTGCGGTGGCTCACAGTAGGGATACATGGCGTAAACAGAGGGAGGCTTATGCCCAGCAGTGGGTTGTGAACGGCTGATGATGATGATGATGATGATGAATCGTTATATTTACTATATTTTTGGTTATTATTATAACCTCTACCTCATAAAGATGAAGTCTATCAAATGTAAGGATGTTGTTTAGTGTGAGAGTAGATTTCAATGCTTAGCTAGTGATCTATTTATCTCATTGTTAGAGTATATATTTAAACATATTAGATAGTTGATGCAAAGTTCCTAAATAATACTTTAAATATTTTGCGAAATTGTCTTAGTTTTCAGCAGGAAGATAAAATTTAGTGATGCGCATTTTTTCCGATTTGCACCGAGTGAGTCGATATTCGACGTGCACCGAATATAAGCGTCGCAATAATGCACGTGACCTTGGCCGCTCGTAAACACGCGTCACGTGTCGCGCTACTGGAAACGAAGTCCGACGAAAGGCTACATTTTTTTAAATCACGCATTGAATCCTTATCACTTTAAAAATTATTACTATTCCGACGCTGTTCGTCGGAAAATTAGAAAATTACTTTTCTGTGAACATGATTACAAAAACATGAGAAATGCTTATGTTTTTGATAATCATGTTTAGATTAGAAACGTAATTAGGGAATTAGATAATACGTTATATAAATCACGGATTATTTATATTTAAATTTACGTAGATTTAGACGTAGATTCGTATCGTTGCGCGGTGGTTATATTTTTTGTTGCACGAAAATTTAATTTAGGTGAGGAAAATAACGTAGTGGCGTTAATAATCCTTTCACAACGTCTTCCTTATTTTGGGGCAAAAAATCAACCTTAATAATAGGCAGACTTTAGACGCACGTGCGGCCAGGCAAGCAGCTGCTATGACAGATGTGTCGACGGAAAATCCCCTCCCTCACCCCTACTCCTCCGCCCGCTACCTGCCTGCAACCTGACTCGTATCGACTCGTGTTTTTTCAAATAAGTAAGTATGCAATAAGGCATTGTAAAGTACCAATTAGATGCAAAACAAACCTTTTGCTAGACAAAACGATTTAATACCTAGATGTTTAGAATTCCTCTATAGATCGATCTTTGTTTTACAAGACATTTCTTTAGAAATGCAAAGTAAGACAATCTTGGAATAGTTTTCCCTCTGCGGTAGCGATATCGTCTAAGTATTCAAACCAAACCGGTCCGAAAAAGGCTCTTGAACAATCTGAATTCCTTGTGACTTAATTAAATCCAGATTCGAGTGTCAGGCAATAGCGATGTTTGGCAATGTTTACTGGCGAACACCCAGTGTTCAGAATCTAATCTACTCGTATTAACACGAGCAACAAATACGAAAGCCTGATTTTTTAACATATGTTTTGTTTATCTAATATCAGTTCTGTAGATACAATTTTGTTATTGCTTCCGAATTATTTACTTCTTTAGAAAGATTTAGGTTTTTATTTTTTGGAGCAAGTGTTGTTTTCTTTCAAGTCGTCATCAAAAACCCTTTTTAATCAAATTATTGCGCTATACCTTTAACTCCAACTAGTAAATAGGTACAAAAGTTTTTGGCTTCTTCTCAGGGCAATCTGTAACCTGTCAAGGAGTTTATAATGATATTTAAAGCTCTGTTCCACTAATCAATCGTTTAATATTACATTTACTAGGTAGGAATTGCTAGAGCCGGTATCAATAATTCGAAAGGGCAGCTTCGGTGGATGCAGTTGGCAGGCGTCGCTGGCATGTGCCCAATTTGTGCTGAGTACGGCTTCGAAACGTCGTCCGATACTAGATGATATTATTATGATAGATTGTTTGCTAACTGCGGCGAGACCAAGTCTATTGGACTAATAGCGATTTGATCACGATCGGCCTCTATATGTTATCGAAAATCGTCTTTAGCCACGTGCTACTATTCACGCGGACACATTAAACATTTTTCATGATAATGCAAAAGAAATGTTTCTGTATCCTTATCAAGTATCGACAATTTTATCATATCGATTACCTACCATACATAAAATGTCAGACGATAAGTTGATACGAATAAATAATCTTGGTTATACTTTCTACCTATTTGTAACCTGATTTCTACTTATGATGCTAACGTCGAGTACCAATAAGCATTAGATTTTTTTTTCTAATTGGATTAAATTTAATTTCCTTATTATTCTTAGTAACAATGACTTGGAACGGGATCATTAATACTAAACTCAATTTTGTTTCATAATAGCATCACACTCATTAATCATTATTTACCGATTTGTCGATAGCAGTTCTATGTGGCACAAATGAAAGCACAGTTTCACAAGAATCACTTGCTTACATAAGCTTGCTTGCGTAAACCCACTTAGGCGTAGACCCGTAAGTTAGCTTTAAGTTCACGTACGCCGGGTCGTGCGAAATAACAATCGGTTATATTGATCCCGTGATTATCCAGTCGTATCAAATTTTATCTAAACCTTTTTTTGCTTGGTTTTGCTACTAGCAATCTGGATATAAACAAAAACGGTCTTTAAGTTTGGTATAATTTGTGTGAACTTTGTCACTCTTGTCAAGTGATGATAAAGTAGATGATTTATTACTTAATTCATATTAGAATTCTTTAGCAGGTCAATGCTAATCAGTTCTTTTACCAGTTAATTAATTCATATAACATTTCGAAAACCATTTATTTGTTCTTTCTAAGTACTTTAAGATACTTTTCAATTGCATTTTCATCGCTACCTACCAACTAACCAAATGGAAAGTGTAATACCTCGATATAGTTTCTAAAGCCATTTATCTACGTAATTGATAGATATCGTTGGTTGGAGAGTGTGAAATTTTGCAATAGAACTATACGTAGTACAAGAGGGCCGGAGGGCTGTAGAAAGTAAGCCTTTCACTCGTCTGTTTACAAACTACGAGCGGCACTAATTTGTACAAACGTAATCACATCCATTGTCATAGTTGCCCTAAATAAATAAAAACAAATATGGATATTTTTTCATTTAAATTTAGATTGGAAAAGCAGAAGGTTTAAATTTAAACTATTATCAATGGATAAAACGTGTATTTACGCTGTAAAATACTCCAATGCTCGAGTTGTTAAATCATTTGTAACATTTTCAAGAAAATTATTGCAAAAAAAAAATTGTAAATTAAGCTGTCAGTAAAATCTGCGCTGACAAATTAATTTATTGATATAGTAATCTACTGATAGATTTTAACAAATGAGTTTCACATTTTTTTTAAATTTGAAAATTGTTCTTCTAGATCAGATAATGACAATAATAGTTGTGGGGTGGCTTGTATATTAAAACAAGCACCGGAGATTATCTCGAGCGAGAAGGGCTCTGCGAGGTTTAGTTTAAGGACTTCAAAGGTGAAAGTTAGAGTGCAACTTGCTGCAAACCGCAAACCCGCTGCAAAGCATGCAAAGCATACAAATTACATTGACTACAACTGCAAATGCACAGATTTGAACCACCATACTTGCTCATAATGGTGAACTAACACATGTATCCTTTTGTCAAAATAAGTAACAATATATACTTCTAATCTGCCAATATAGATACTTAAGTGAAATAAGGTATTTTTGTTGTTAATATAAGTAAAGTAATCAATATATATATAAGTAAAGAAGCCAACTTTAAATGTAAAATGAACATACAATTTTTTACGTGATTGGTAGCGATGTTAGTTTCTACTTTATGATGCAATTTATTATTTTACAACCAATTATATTGCAAGATTTTGAGATGGTTGAATCGATTCTGAACTAAAACCAATAAGGCCTAGTATAGTCATTACACGATAGTAAAAATAAACATTTTTATTAATATTGAGTGAAATATTTAAAATGATATAAGAGGAAAATATGGAATACAAAAAATAACAAACACATGGAGGAACTTATAACATAGAATTAGGACATGGCTCGCGCAATTTTTTTTATCTATGTCTTATAATCTGTGACTTATGGTTAATTAAATATTAAATTAAATAATGTCTGTAAACTGTCTGAAACTGAAATAAAAGAAAAATAAAAAATAGAAGCTGCAATTAGAGATAGTTTTGCAAGAAATTTTGCATCTAGATCAACAGGAACGTGTTCACTTGGTGTTATTGAATAGCGTCGTCTGTGTTATCCCTTGCAGCCCGGTAATAGCTTGTTTGCAGCCTTTGTCTATGTAGGGCAGTGCTCGATGGCTTTAATTGATAGCATTGACAAACTCGGCTTACGGCGCAGATTCCAAGGTTTACGGAATCGCTCCCGGAATTTCTGGTGCATTTAGGGATCTAGGGAGGGCGTGGGAGAATTTGTTGATGTCGCTTCGTGTTGTTTGGACAAACATCGTTTGGGCGCCATTACGTGCTAGTAAATATTTATGACAACGCTTGCTTTTGTTAACGTATTTGTATCTCATTATTGCTAAGTGATTAAGAAAACTTTATATGAATGCATTTTTTTTTTGATATTTTGTTGCACTGTAATAATTTTATTGTCTCTATACTAATATAATAAATAGAGAGCGAAAATTTATAATGATTGTGTTTATTAGTGTTATTGTGCAGAATAATTTTTAGAACAACTGCACCTATTTTGAAATTTCTTTTCCTATTAAAAAGGTACATTATTCCATAAAGACATAGGCTTTATAGAAATACTATATGGACGAAGCTGCAAGCAACAGCTGATATTGTTAGATTTTTTTTAAATTTGTGAGTAAAACTATCCGCTTTGTAACAACAAAACAAACAGAATAACTTTTAAATAATATCCTGGTTACAGTTCTCACAATTGCAGATTACTGCGCAAAACGTCTAACAGGGCCGAAACTAGAACATAAGACACTACTGTTGACCAAATGAATATTTAACGCCCTGTTGACATTCTGTGAAAATGGTAATATGACACCCGCGAGCTATCTCCATTTATGTCGCCAAATTGCTTATTCGAAGATTCCGGCTCAATGGCGGTTGTCGCCAAACTTCCGCGACAAAAGCCGGTCGGCATCGACAATATGCAGATTCAGCAACTTCGGACCACCATCCTCGCACCCGTTTCGCGCAATGCTACAATTTTATGAGAATCTCTTCAACACTCGCTGGCCACCACACCGGCATACGTGACACTAGTGACATTTTATTTACATGTATATGAAGTTCTCTTGCGATCGGCACTTTCCAAGCAATCCAATGGTTTGGCACAACACGACACTGGTGTAAAATTAAGATTAACCGCGAACGGAAGCGCCATACAGATAGTGCATCGTGTTTACAGTTGCGCGGCGCTTTTGTATAATAACGCGTGGAGCGTCCGAGCGCTTCCGTGGTTGACAGTGGACTGGCGGGCCGGCGGGCGGCGTGAAGAAAGCTGCGTCGCGGCGGAGGGGAGCGGGGCGGTAGGGGCGGGCGCGGGGGGCGGCACACCTGCGGCGGGAGCGCCTCTGGCGGCGGCCGAAGCTTCCCGCTGCTACGCAATAAACGCTCAATAAACTTTCTCATTAGGCGCGCCTAACCGTGTGACCGTAAGCTCGTTCTGCGTGCACATTAAATGCAATGCAATACGATACGCCTACATGCATGTCGCTAATTCACACTCGCGCCTGATTTTTCATTTTACGAAGAAATGCCTGCGCTTGCGCAGCCCTAGCAAATAGATTAGGCTATACTTAAATCTATTAGCTATATCGAAATTTCTGCTTAAATTTAAATATTTACTGTGTACCATAGTGTATAGGTACACAGTAAATATTTAATATACTGTACAATACTGTGTACCAAATATTTTTTTGAAGTTTTTGTTGTAGCCTAGCCATAGTGTGTAATTAATAAGTAATTTTATTTTTATAAAAAGAGTGTAATTATTAAAAAGAATGAAATTTACAAATACTCACACTTGTTTACTTTTTAATTATAGGATTTTTTGGTATTCTGTATTATTTTAATAACATTGCCTAGACTTGAAGATATTCTAAGGTTATAATTTTTTTATTAGAAGTACGCTTAGAAATAGTGTACTTGAGATAGGCAAATCCATAGTATCCGAAATGCCATTGAGACCATTTTCCTCGCTCTATGTTTAAACATTTGTTAATGACAAGAAAAGCAGTGTACCGGTGTTTTATTAAAATAAATGAAAATCTATTATTCTTATCACTTATTAACATTATTTCGTTACTTATGTATTTTAGTTTATTACAACTTTAGCATTTCTTCAAATCGTTTGTGAAACAAAACTTTGTATGACGACGCGTGGATGTTATCGATAATACCTATCCTGTAAGAAAGTTTAGGAGTATAATGAAAACGAATCAAAAAGTTCTTCTTCTTAATCGTACACTCTTGGCAGAGTGGTCGTAATTATACATTGGGTTGCTCTATGACCGCTGCTCTTGCGATTCTTCTCCACACATCTCTATCTGCGGCTTTCTTGGAGCATACTGTTGCTGGGCACTGTGTTACAGCTTAAACAAGATCTAGCCACCTCGTTGGAGACCGACCGCGTAAACGCTTGCCTTCAATACGACCCTGGACCACCAAAAGCTCCATATTCTTCTTTGCGGGTAACAGGACCAATGAATTTCAGGATTCGACGAAAGCCTTTTCTTAATTAGCAAATCCTTTTTAGTATGGAGATGTTAGTGTGCTGTCCAATTATTCTAAAAAGTCGTCGCCAGCGCCACATTTCTAAGGCATCGATTTTACTCAAAAAGTAAGGCAGTAATAATTATGGAAGTGTAGATATGACGTTGAAGTGTTACAAACTTATAGTTATTGTTCAGTTTATAGTTCTACATATCTACGGTGTCACGTCATCTGGCACGTGGCGTAAAACGTGTGCTACACGTGACACAGCTCGTAATTCTATCCTGTTCGTTATCCTAACTAACAGGTACATTGTAACAAGGCTATTGCTATCTTTATATATATATATACTAGCGACCCGCCCCGGCTTCGTATGGGCATATAAACCTTCCTCTTGAATCACTATCTATTAAAAAAACCGTATCAAAATCCGTTGCGTAGTTTTAAAGATTTAAGCATGTATAAAGGGATATAGGGACAGAGAAAGCGACTTTGTTTTAAACTATGTAGTGATATCTCTTTCTCTCATTATGACCAATTTATGAATGCATCCATCATTGAGCTAGTTTCCCTCAAGTCTCGAACTTATTTAGGGGCTTGCTCAATCTGTGTTTTTTGTCCGTATATATTTATTTAAAAAAACGTACTGAATGTCGCTCCTCGCATATCTTACAGATTTTTAGGTCTCACCCATGGGAAGGAGCCACAAGGTAACCAGCCTTCAGTTGTTACTTTGTGGCTCCTTCCCTACGGCCTTGGTTGGCAGGCCATTTTCTATGACTATTATTTATTGTTAATCTGTTAAGATTGTTTATATAAAAAATGTTTATTGGCAAAAAATAAGAAAAATTCTGCTTATTGAATCTATGTATATATATATAAACTAGCGACCCGCCCCGGCTTCGCATGTGCATAAAAATCTTCCTCTTGAATCGCTCTATCTATTAAAAAAACCACATCAAAATCCGTTGCGTAATTTTAAAGATTAATGCATACAAAGGACATAGGAACCGAGAAAGTGACTTTGTTTTATACTAGGTATGGAGTGATAGTGATAGTTAAGAAAGTCGTTAGTTACATTTTTAATAACTCGAGAACGGCTGAACTAAAACTGGTTGAAAATTGGTGGAAGGTAGCTTAGAAGCAGGAGAAGAACATAGGGTAGCTTTCATCCTGGGAAAAAGCACTGTTCCTGAGGGAAGTTCACGCGGGCGAAGCCGCGGGCGAAAGCTAGTTATAAATAAAAATAGTCTTCTAACGCGCCATAGGGAGGCAACGTATCCAACGTCCTACTCGTTAAGTTGTTAATGACCAACTTTTTATAAAAACCGTTTCTATTTTAAATAGGTTATCTACCCTGTCAAGCCTTTTTGGAAATTATGTTAATTTTTTTTTTAATTTGAATTCAAGTAGCGACGAACTGAATTTCTGCAGGCAAAACTCTTGTTAATCGCTAATAATAGACAAGTAAAATAAGTAATATTTATAAAAACACGTGGAATTGATGTTCAATAAAAAGGTTACATAAGTTATCAGTCCGTTATCCAATTGGTTAAAGAAGTTTGTGAGAGTATGGCGGAAGTTGGACGCAAATCTTAGAAACTTCCGAAAGTTAAAGTGAACTTAACTCCAAGCTCCCATTCTGAAGCATTAACTAGTAATAAGTTCGCCGAATGTCGGTGTTTAACAACTTTTAATCACTAGGTAACTACGTGTAGGTAACTACTCTTCCCGTGCAAGCCGTAAAAGTCGACTAAGGGAATCAGCGAATGGGGAAATCATAACATAGGCGATGCGGCTAGCAACCCATCACTATTGATTCCCTGTTTCAACTGTCATCATGCTAAACGTGGTCTAAGGTCTTATGGCCCTAGGGCCATAAGACAGAGCCTAGGCTCTGTCTACCCCTTATGGGATAAAGACGTGACTATATGTATATATGTATGTTGGTAACTACGTGCTCTATTATAACATACAAGGAACTCGATAGCCTAGCGAGGCATGCGAGTTCGTAACGAAAGCGCGTGTCAAGCGACGGCATGCGCGGCATTGCTTGGATTGGTCGCCACTTGTAGTATTTTTATCCTGAGCTCCGTGCTTTGAAAACTAGACACGTTAAGCCGTTGGTCACGGCTATTATAGCTAGAAGCCAATCGTCAGGCTGAGGTAGATGCCTTAAGAAGCTAACATCAGCCAACTAGCGCCACCAATCAAACCACCAAATAAAAGAAATAAAATTATTTCTTTTACTCTAAAATCATGTCAAATTGAAAAAACTTAAGACAACAATTCTCTAGTAAATAACTTCTAGTGTTTTTGGTTATATAAATTACTTTTCATTATTTTATTCTCAATACGAGGGAAAAAAGATGTGGCCACTTTTGGCGGTTATATTTTTATTCTGAATTAACCAAAGGAAAAATAAGAAGCGAATGGCTCTACATTTTACGATAAACTCTGAAACTAATTCATAAACGCATTACAACACGTTAATTATGTTTAATGTAGTTTAGTACACATCTGCAACTAATTACCTACTACCAAACATATTCACGCGTAAATTATAGAAGTATTTGCATACAAGTTCAATTAGCCAGGTGACACTGAATTTGGATATAAGCGATAATATAGCTATAATAAGCTTCGATTTTTAAATAAAAATATAACATAAGTAACGTTACATAAAATCCAAATTGGATAAGACACAGCTTGTTCAGGAGTCCTCGAGCCAACGAGAAGATATTCTAACTCGATCGGAGCCAAACAGTGGCGGCAGGCTGCGAGAGCTGCAACTGGGTCAATTCGTTGGCATCGGACACAAATCATGTGACGTCATAACTTTTGCATTGGCCCGCGGCGTAAATTCACTGTTATTAGAGTTTGTTTACATTGTCAAAATTTATTTTATTCGACAACAAACGAGAGTGTTTGACAGATTTTATTGTAAACAAAATTTAGAATATGAATAAAAAAAAGTACTTAGGATTTTTCTTGCTGAAACTGATTTTAGCAACAAAATACCCTACTTTTTATTCAAATTTGAAATTTTGTTTACAAAAATCTGTCATCCACTCTTATTTGTTGTAGAATAAAATTAATTGCTTTACTTACACTAAAATCCATAGGTTTTTTCATAAATAAATTTATGTGAGTTGTAAAATAGGATATAGTAGGTACATAGAATTTGGAATCGCGGTCTCTACCCAGGCAAATTTCTTTTTTAATGTTAGTATGACAAAGTATTGAGTTCTTACTATGTCACTTATAACTATCCGGCTACAAATGAAAATTGAAAATGAATCATCTGTTGACATGATATAATATTAAATTAAACTATTTTATACGGTTTTCTATCGTGTTTATTGCTTACTTATAATAAAATAATAGCAATAAACGCGATAGAAAATCGTATAAAATAGTTTAATTTAATGTGTAACAATCGCGAAAACATAAGAAATCATTATGATATAACATATTATTATTTATTATATTCCACACAAAAATATTAAATTCACAATGTTTAGAATATGTTTAAAAGTTGTTTTCATCATTTATTATCACCAATTACTAATTCGAAATTAATTTTTAGCAGTTTAAAAAAAAATATTTTCATCGTAGAGTTTTCTTGCGTGGGCGGTTCGACGAAACTGCGCGGGCTTCAGCAACTGCGCAAATTATATAAAAAACAGATACTTCTTCGTTTATTTCTTCTTCTTATTATCAAATAAATAACGTCGGAACAGCAAGTCAGTGTCTTTTATTTATTCCTGTCATTTGTAATTTTATCCATCAATAGTATATCAGCCTTAACATAACCCATAACTTATACTTTGTTCTTACCATCCCAACCTTTTAAACATGTGGTCGCCGGCAACTTCGTTTTCAGAATGCCAGAGACGCAAATGATTTAGGGAAGGTCGAATTCAAGGTATCGTATCAGACGACTAAGGGATGGACTATCTCCGTAAGCACCTGATTCAGACTTGTGGTGGAAATATGGAATATAACGAGAGGCTTTGAAAAATTGGTATTACGTTACGAAATAAAAAAAGGAGATGATTCTCGTATAAATATAATAATTTACATAATTACAGTATTTATTAAAAAAATACTTGCTAAATTTATTCCAGCTATCATTCTGTGCTCTCCCGAATTTGTTTCAAGTGCCTCAGAAACAATCGAGTCTTGTAGGAACTTACTAACAATGAACACATAAATTCGTCCATAAATACTACAAAAGGAAAGAGTTGAGTTTTAATAGAACCTGGGCTTTAAATAGGTGATTGTGTGTCTTTTTTTAATATATAAATTTATTCACTTTAAAGTCACGTTAATTAATGGTAAAATGCGATTGTTCATAGTTAAATGACGGAAACATTTTTTTTTTCTAGGCAAAATGCTGTTCATTGCATCCTTGAACATCTTCTATTAGGGTTTTAATTGGATAGTAAATGTGGAAAATAAATAAAGATTTAAAAAAAAGTTCCCGAAAGCCATAATATGGCTGTACAAGTATGGTAGAGTCATGCACTTCGTGATAAATAACTTTTTTAGTTTTTCTGATCACAGTTCGGTAGCTTATTCAAATAAATGAAGAAATAAAATTTATTTTCTCGAAAATGATCAAAAATAAAAATCTCTGTATTTTTTAATCTTAGTGCAATAAAGAGTTTTTATTCTATTATCATCGGTGCAATGGTAGAGTCATGCACTTGGTTCGTAGTATTATAAATTCTGTGACTTCATACTAAATGACGTTGTTAGCATTTCTGATTATTAACAGTTCGGCAGCTTATTAAAATAAATAAGAAAATACAGTTTATTTTTTCATAAATCATCTGAACAAGTATGGTAGAGTCATGCACTTTTAATTTCTTTTAGTTTAGTAGCTTCTTCAAATTATTGCGTAGAGGCGACCTCCGTGGCATAATGGTTAATACGCTAGTTTTCTTTTCAGGAGGTACTTGGTTCGTTGTTAAAATCCCTCTGAGTCCTGGGTGTCGTCATCTATATATGCATTTGTTATACAACATACTTATTATCCAAAAAAACCCTTTAACTTTATATGTATGTGAAGTAAAGAATATATTGATAATACGTATACATAACCAATCATACTGAATTTAGTTCTTTACTAGCTATTGCCCGCGGCTCCGCCAGCGGGAATTCAGTTATGTCGCGCCCATGTTTGACTCCTGGTCCATCTCATCAAAATCGGTCTAGCGGTTTGCCGTGAAACCGTAACGAACAGAGACAGATAGACAGACAGACAGATAGACTTTCGCATTTATAATATTAGTAAGGATGGATTAAAGCAACTTTTATAATTAATCAAACCGATTGTTCTTCAAAGGACGGGCAGAAGAGCATGGATTTCGCGTACAACAATAGAATCTGAATTGGATAATAATGAATAATCTTCGCATTTATATCATTCTCGCGTGCTATTTACTTATTTATATTACTAGTGGATACTTGGCTTCGGAGATAAGAGGTGACCTTAACCGCACATGCTTATCGCTATCAGTCATAAACGAGATAACGCGCGTTAAGTGAAACCGGCTCCAAAATGTCAAGAGGTACAGAAAGTGAAGTTAAGTAGTTATTTAATTATTTTTTTATTATGCTATATATAAATACTATATCATTTTAATACAAAGATTAACTTAAAAATAAGCTGGCTTTGTACTGACTCTATACTATCTGCAGGCTTATGGTAAAATATTAACTACAAAATTGTTTGAAACAAACTAATTATAGAGGTACCAAGGCAAAACGTTTATTGGTTCAAAGTTTCAAAAAATGTCCAATTTGCGATATGTCCAATTCGCAGTTGGTCCAAAAATTAAATATACAATGTTTCCGAAATTGGATAATTTACATACCCCTCTTTCTTCTTATAGAATAGATAATAAATACTAGGCAAATATTATAAGAAACTCTACTGGCAACAACTTAAGTCTTAAATTTATGATGATGATGATAATATAAATGTGCAAGGTGTGAAGTATTCCATCTGTCACTTTCTTTAATTTGTGTTGACACTTTTACCGTCAAGAGTCGGCTGATGAATAATGGAAAACATGTGAGAAATTACCCATATTTGTGCAAGTTTTTTCTGGATCCATAATTAATAGAGATTGTTTGTTATTAATTAATTGATTTATCTACATTATTCAATTGTTATCGAAAGATAAATGGTCACATTTATCAATATTCTATCCTATCACGCAAAATACTTAATTTTTACAAACAGCATTTCTTTGTTGTGATCCGTTTAGAAAGGATATTATTTAAGGTGATAGGGTGATATGAGTGATATAACCGGATATTATTTAAGGTGATAGGGTGATATGAGTGATATAACCGGGTATTATTTAAGGTGATAGGGTGATATGAGTGATCTAACCGGATATTATTTAAGGTGATAGGGTGATATGAGTGATATAACCGGATATTATTTAAGGTGATAGGGTGATATGAGTGATATAACCGGGTATTATGACGAAAGATGTTTGGCCTTGATATTGGCAACCCGGAAATACGTAAAAAAGTTGAAATGCAGGATGCAAGCGACTATTAATATACCTATGTGTATGCGTGACTAGCCGCACAATCCGCACATATAGCGAAATCAAAGGAGATATGCTTGATAGTAAACTGTCTAATGTGTTAACTATTAATTCCTAAGTGCGTAAGTGTATCTGATAGTTAGTTAGTTTTCACACCTTTACGTCTAAACCAATTAATTATGTTAAATTTCTTAAAAAGATGGATAGGTCATTGGAAAGGAAATTATAAATTGTCAAGCATTATTCTTCCTATTATTAGTGTACACATTTAATACTATTACACCATTATTAGCTATCCAAGTAATGAATCCTAAGATTACAGCGCTATACAATCACTGCGATATAATCTACAATTGTCAATTAGCTGCCGCAAATTGTCTCAGAGCACGCCGAGTTCCAACCAATCAGTTATTTTGTCACAACAATAACAATTTATTGAGACGGCCTGGCCCCGGCGGCGCCTGCCGACCCTCATCCGGCAAAAAATCAACAAGGACCATAACAAAACGCATTATTAGAACATGCCGCTTTGCGGAAGACTACCGTTATTATCCTAATCATACCAGAATGTACGGTTAACTCGTCTCTTTCACTCATCCCGCCAATGAACGTGACAGCAAAGGACGTATGCACATTGTTGATGAAAAAAGTCATGACGTCGACAGGATGCTCCGGCGCAGCTGGCTGGAACGTTTTTGTTCTTATTCTTTTTCCGTGGACAAAAAGATGTTTCGTTTCGCGTAGTTTAGCTTGGAACAACCCGCGCCGTTTCCGTAATGGGAATGGAAAATGTTAATGAAGCATGCTCTTCAACAGTATTGCAGAATGCGTGTTGAATTATATGCTCCGACTATCAAACCCTATAATTTGTGGGAATAACGATTTCGAATTTAATATTAATCGAAATATACGCTATTAATTTTAAGCAATACGTACTTGATTGCTTAATAGGTGAAGTATATAGGCTGTAATATATGAGATATAGTGATCAAGTGAAAATAAAATTATCTAGTATCATGTGACATATTTAGTGCAGATAATAATAAAAAATCAGTGGTTCAATTGAACGATTATTGGATTTGTTAATTGATTTAGGGTCGTCCAATAATCCGTGATGATTTTTGGTACTTTTATTCCATCTCCGTTCATAATAACTGGTGAAGTTCCTCACCTTTCCGTCAAAAACACTAAGCAAAATATAACAATAATCGTGAATGTCCCATATACTATATAAGTATATTGACACGTGATAATAATGGTTAATTTCAAGTTCCCATTACGTAAAAAAATATAATATTGAGCGATAGGAGGGGTGATATTTTTTATTTATTTTATACCTTCTGACCGACTCTATCATCAGATCAATGCCATTCTTTAAATTTATTATATTTTTAGCTACAAATGGGATTAATTGCAAAATTTGATTATAAACTTTGTGACCATGACCCTTATAGCAAAGATACAGAAAGACGATGGACCATCTTTTGCGTGCCCGGATAACTGCACGCTGGATGACTTGTACAAGGCAACTGAGAACGCTGTAAGGGTGGCCCAGTTTCGGACATGCAATGGTGTTTAAGGTGAACGTCGACACGCTTAGAAGAAGAAGCAAAGATGGCAAAATAGGATATGATCTAAAACAATATAAATAACAACATAATTTTAATATTTTGATTGATTATTTGTATGTATAAATTCTAATCGACTTATAATAAATGGATATTTCCTAAGTAAGAGTGCCCTTCCTAGAAAATAAATTATAATACGCAGTAGAGTGCATAATTAATATGCAAATTGATTTTAATAAAGGATGTGGAACTTATTAACACGTGCTAGTAAACAACGACACGACACGATGAATTAATTATGCGGTAAGGTTGAACCTAAGATGTTATAAAGGTAATAAAATACGATCTACTATTTTTATTACTTTTTTTTTACAATTAATTAAGTAGCCAAGAATTAATAGACGGTGGACTTGAGAAATATGCTACTAAGACGATGAATTCGCATAGCATGTACGAGTAAGAAATACAAAGTACGGAAGTAATAAGTGTAATTCCATTTCTTCGCCAAATTTTATATTTCTCATGTTCGTAAAGTTATCACTAAAACATTATTTATATCACATAAAATGAAAAAAAGAACAATATATTTCTAAATAGAGTTAATTTCTGCCAAATATATTTATTGATTATAAACTTATATTAGAGTTAATAATAGGTATTCTGATTAAAAAATCTTATGAAGATAACTAAAAGAACTTAAAAGGGACTTTACCGAGAAGACCGAAGCCCTTAAACTTTATTTTTAAACATATTTTGATGCAGGTTGCATTGGCCGCTTAGAGGCCATCAGTGACGATCATAGAGATTTGCCATTGAGTAGACTACAATCCCAACAGTTATGTATGGAAAAATCTGTTTAGTTGTTGACTGACTGCACAGGGTAGACAATGTCTGAACAGTTTTCTGCACGCCACTGATGGCCATTGTCTAAGTAGACTGTCTAGAATCTTTCTTGAGTCTTCGATTTATCTATAGATAAATCTTCGTAGCTTGTATCCCTAGGGCTGGCGGCGGCGTCGGGAATATAATTAGAATGTGCTAATGAAATGATTATCCCGCTAGCGAGACGCACACCTTGTGACTCCCGTGTTTACTAGACAAAAAGTTAACCAAATTAAAAATACTACAGCACTATACAGGTGTACTTTTACGTCTATTTTTCTTAAAGTTTGTGATTGCCTTTACTACCGGTTCCTGTCATAAATGAAATGTATATTTTGCAAAAACGTGATAGTTACTGACAATTGTGTAAGTAACGTTTCATAAAATATCTTCATAAAATCCGAAACGTAAAAATATCTGCATATGGTATTAATAATCAACGATCTAACAGCCAAACCTATTCATTGAAACCCTTTTTATTAGGACTATTTTATCATTTTTTTTTTATTTGGGTAAGGTTTTTAGAGCAAAACGTTCTCCTTTTACGATTTCTATATTTTATAAACACAGTATCAATGGTGATTGAGTGTGACATCGCAAAGCATTAAGTTAAGAGTTAGTACTTTTTTAAATATTGATATTGTTAGAGCGAATATAGTGGGTAAAATTGACAGGACATAAGAGGGGCAGGCAGGTGGTGCTACAGGTGAACTCAGTAAGACGTAGATCAAATCTAAAGTCAAAAGATTCTTTAAATTGTTTAAGTAATACTAAATATTTGAATGATAAATCAACAACATTAAAAAAAATTAAAATCCATGTTAAAAAATATAAATTAGTAAACCATTGGGTCACGGATTCCGAGAACCTATAAAATGTTTATCTATTTGTCCAATGTTTTGGCCTAAGACTAGTCTTAAATTTTATTTCTTTAATATCGGAATTGAATAAACATTCTACTAAAATGTCGCAGTGACACATTTCTTTCTCAGAACGTACATGCAGAAACCGCAGTTCGATAGATACTTAGCTGCTGTTATTACGGAATATCTAAAAATCATTATTGAATTGAGTGATGTTAATAAAATCATATTGTATATCCGAGTTCATATCAAACAGCATGGTTTTATTTTTACTTTTCTGTGATATTATTTTTATATAATATGTGCTTATGAAGATATAAGTTATAAGAATAACAACCAGTAGGCAACAAATAATAACGGATATCGTTATGATTTCATGTAAGTAAACCTGTTGTTACCTACCTACCTACCTACCTATACCAAACTAATAAACAAACGAATGTCATATATATTTCAAACCAAGTACAGGAAAATAAACTAACCTGAAAATTAATTTCCATAAATTAATAGATAAATTTGTTATTAAATCCCGTACGCTTATTCGAAGCCTATCGACATAAATGAGAGCGGCACTTCCGTTTCCCTTACATCGCTTTATATTTCCGTTTTCCTGCTATTTTTCTTGCTTCCACCGCCCCGCAGGCGAAGTGGAGGGAGCACTTGGACGTCCCAACTTCGCTTGTACTTCATTGGCGTCCGATTTCCCGCCACGAACGGTCGTGTCTAAGAAATAACAGTGTTAAAAAAAAAAAAAAAAAAACCGACCGGAATACATCGCCATTATGAGTGAAATAAATAGCCAAGCTAATGTTCACCCAAGACGGCGTTCAAGGTCATCATCTAGTTCGAGTTCAAGCAGCAGCAGTGGTTCTGGAGATAGAACTCGTAAACAAAGACGAAAACAACGCCAGAAAATGTTGCAGCAACTCGCAAAATCGGTGAGTGATTTAAAGAATCAATTTTTTTCTCGAGATCATAGTACTCCTTTTTACCCGCAGTGCTATGAATCTAATAATGAGTTGATCGATGCAAATATTAGCGGAAATTTATTTGATTATACAAATGATAATATTGAATCTGATAATATAATTGGTTCTCAGCCTAATTCTAGTACACAATTAAAGTTTAACATTTCTTTAAACACGAGTCTTAAGGAACCTTCAGTTCCTAAGGCACCAGTTGCATATGTAAACACCCTGAAAGACATTCAGCGTTTTCAAGAACAATCGTGGGCGGATGTTCGCTATTCTGAGGTGCAAAAATTGTACTGTCACACACCAGGGTTTGTTGAATTAGAGGCCAACGACGAGGTCAAAGGTTTTGATACCTCAAAGACCCTAGCTTACGTTGAAAAGTCTTTCGCTGTTCTAACCTTCGCCTTGTTAAAACAAAAGGAAGTTTTAGAGAAGAGTTTACAGGATTTATTGACGGAAGCTAATAAAAAGGAAGGTTTGTCATATACTGATTTAAAGGAACGAATAGAAAACATTTTTATTAATGGTGATTATCATAAAGTATCAGTTGACACATTACAATTAGTCTGTGGACACAGAGCAGACTTAATCCAGCAGAGACGTGAAGGCATACTCAAGTATGTCAAGGAACCACTTCTTAAGGTAGCGTTGCGTAAAATTCCTCCAACTTGTGAGAATCTTTTTGCTGCAGAAACTTTTACTGCAACTGTAGATAAAGCTGGAGGTATTCGCAAAACATTTTGGCCAAGTTTCAAGTCTGCTCCCGCTGCACAAGCAGGTAGCAATAGTCAGCAACGTCCTGCGCAAGGACGAGTTGCTTCTGTGCCGTCAGGCAATTACAGAAAACGTGTACCTGCGCAAGGTACTTGCCAACAGCACTGCAACTATGCGCCCGCGCAGGGTCATAACGGTAATTGCAATTGCTCTCAAATGCGTTTTTGTCCTGCGCAATTATCAAACAACAGTGGGAACCAGAGGACTTCCTCGCGCTATAATAATACATTTCGAGTCAGAGGTGACTACTCACATACGGAACCCCGATCCGCTGCAAAGCGACGGCAACCGTCTCCATCCTTCCAAGATAAGCCCAAAAATAAACGTCGACGATATTGACTCGAGGAAATTTCGGGCGGGGCAACTACAAAATTTTTATGCAGTTTGGCAAGAAATGAAAGCGCCTTCTTACATATTAAAGGTGATCCAGGGTTATCGCATACCTTTTATAAAGAAGCCGCCATTGGTAATGCCCAGCCAAAGTTATCAGGTACAGAGCTCACCCGAAATGTCAAAAGTAATCATGGAACTCAAGAATCAAAAGGTCTTGGTTCCTGCACACAAAAGCCCAAGTTTCTTATCAACAATGTTTCTGGTTGCAAAAAGCGACGGCTCCCAACGGCCAATATTCAACCTCAAGGCATTGAATTCTTACGTGAAAGTAGACAAATTTCACCTTTTAAATTTACGCAAGGTTCCAGACTTCCTCCAATACGGAGACTGGGTTGCCAAAATAGACATATCTCAGGCTTACTTTCACCTGGCACTGGCAAAAAGTCACAGAAGGTTTGTTCGAATCCAATACCAGGACGAGTTACTCGAAATGACTTGTCTGCCATTTGGCTTAAGTTCGGCTCCGAAGGTTTTCGCGTCGGTGACCAACTGGATTGCTCAAATTCTGCGAGAGAAAGGAGTAAGGGTAATAGTTTACCTAGACGATTTTCTATTAGCCAATCAAAATCGTCATATTTTGTGCAGCCACGTAGAACTAATAGCAGACATGTTGTTCAGGATGGGTTGGCAAATCAATTGCCAGAAGTCGGTGTTCATGCCCCAGACATCAATAGAATATCTGGGAATTGTATGGAATATCGAGGAAAGAACAAAAAGCCTTCCCGAAAAAAAGGTAAAAAAGATAATGAATTTTTTGGCCAAGTTGATTCGAGAACGCACGGCAAATTTAAATTCAATACAAAGCCTAGTGGGAGTTTTGAATTTTGCCAGCTTTGCCATTCCCAGGGGGCGATTAAATCATCGTCAACTGCAGAATTTTCTCCATGTGTTAATGAGAGAAATTCCAAAAAGTCGGTTGCCTCTTCCAAGTCTAGTTCTTCAAGAGCTTCATTGGTGGCAGGAAAATTGCCACAAATCATCACAGCTGCATACACCGCCACCCACGCATTTCCTGACAACGGACGCGTCGGATGTGGCGTGGGGAGCGAAGTTGAACAATCTTTGCCTGTCAGCACCGTGGAGCGATTCAGAGAAATCACTTCACTGCAACCAAAAAGAGCTCTTGGCAGTCTTGAAGGTTCTCGAACAAAGCAGAAATCTAGGTCTTTGCCAGTCATCGATTCTATTGCAGACGGACAGCCGTACCGTGCTAGCATATTTGCGAAACGAAGGCGGCACTCACTCAGCATGTCTTATGAATCTAACGTACAAAATTTATCATTTATTAGAAGAGCATCATATAAACCTAAATATTTATCACCTCCCTGGCATGTTCAACAGCGACGCCGATCATCTGTCGAGGCACAAAGCCCTACCAGAGTGGCACTTGCTACCAGCAGCCACGTCAATAGTTTTCTCCAAATGGGGCCACCCCGAAATAGATCTGTTCGCATCTCGAGCCGCCCATTTAGTTCCGCAATATGTGTCACTGGATCAGAACGACAGGGACGCAATATTTCTAGATGCCTTCAGCAGGCAATGGACATACCAGTTGGCATGGGTTTTCCCTCCTCCTTGCCTCATTCCCAGGGTTCTTCAACACCTAAATCAGGCAACAGGTGTATACATGATAGTGACGCCCCGATGGAATCAGGTGTTCTGGAGAGCAGATATCAAACACAGAGCCCTGGCTCCTCCTCACACTGTGTGGAATCTTCAGGATGTTCTAATAGACGTGACAACTCAATTACCCCCACCAAATGTCTCGGAGATGTGTCTCGAGATTTGGAAATGTATGGGTGGTTTGAGAACTTAGGTAAATGGTCAGTAGAACAGAAAACTTTGTTAAAATCCAGCTGGCGTGCGTCCACAATGAAAACTTATAAAGTTGCATGGACGCGTTGGCATAAATGGGCTGAAGAAAACGGAGTGCCTGTCAATAACCCAACGGGCTCAGAGTTAGCACGTTATCTGTGTGACTTACATCAAAAGGAAGGTCTGTCATATAGCACCATCTTACTGCACAAGTCCGTCGTAGCGACGTTTAGTTTACCAAGTATATCAGGTACCTTGAGTTCCCATAAGCTTGTCAAATAAACATTAAAAGCTATTTCATTGAAGAATCCTAAGGATCCTAAACCACCAATATGGGATGTATCGATTGTTATGACCTACTTATCAAAGAAAGAAACGCCACTTTCCTTGTACGAGGTTTCTAAGCATACCGCCATATTGCTGATGTTATGTTCGGGCAGACGAGTCCATGACCTCACCCTTTTAGATATAGATCCAGAACATTGTACAGTTTCAGAAGAGTTCATAATTTTATGGCCTTGTTTTGGATCTAAGACTGATAGGTATGATTATTGTCAGTCAGGTTGGCGACTCAGTCGTGCATCATCAAGAGAATTAGATCCAGTTTTCTGGCTGACGAGGCTTATAGAGCTCGGGCAAGAACGAAGGCAATTATGCAATAGTTCAAAATTATTTATTACGGTCAGAGGTGATCCGCGACCTGCTTCAAAAACTATTATTGCTGGGTGGGTTAAATCAGTACTTCAAGATGCTGGTATTAAGGCCACACCAGGAAGTGTGAGGGCTGCTGTAGCATCCAAAAACTGGGTGAACAATTTTTCAATTGACCAGATTATGGCCCAAGGTAACTGGCGTTCAGGAGAAACATTTAAGAAGTACTACTGTCGAGAAATACGACAAGCTCAAAATTATACATCTCTGAGCACATTATTCACTACCACATAATTAGAAGTTTAATTTTTCTTTTTTCTTTTATTGTATATCTATAATCATATTCTATTCGATATAAACATTTTTAACAGAAAATGTATAAATTAACATAAATGTGTTTCTATGTTTGAATTGATTATAAGTTTAAATAAAACATTTGTTTTACAAACATATATTAAATTTGTTTTCTTATATACTTATATATTTTTTTTTCTTTTTTTTTATTCATACCCAGATACTAAATAACTACATTGCGTCTTCTTTTCCACCGCCAGGCGATATCAAACAAGTCTCTCATTTATGTCGATAGGCTTCGAATAAGCGTACGGGATTTAATATACGCGTTTTACCTTACAATAAAACGCTTATTAAATACTTACCTTATTCGAAGCCTATCGAATAAGTCCTGCCTGGCAGACTTTTTATATAGAGCCAATGAAGTACAAGCGAAGTTGGGACGTCCAAGTGCTCCCTCCACTTCGCCTGCGGGGCGGTGGAAGCAAGAAAAATAGCAGGAAAACGGAAATATAAAGCGATGTAAGGGAAACGGAAGTGCCGCTCTCATTTATGTCGATAGGCTTCGACTAAGGTAAGTATTTAATAAGCGTTTTATTGTAAGGTAAAACGCGTATATTATATCAAGATTATAAGATTATGGAAATATGTGACATTATTTATTCCAGGACCATGAATACAGTAATTTAAAACAAACTCGAGTATTGAATAAATATGAGTCTCGTTTTTGTCACGGATATCAACCCAAACCAATACGATTAGCATACGACTTCATAAGAGTCACTCCGGCCTGGCACAGATCCAGTGAGGATTGATACGTCCGCCTCGGAGCAATAGTCTCGTCCGGATATGGACAAAGGGATGTTTTTATTCCTCATTGTGTCCCACAAAGAGGTCCAACAATCGAACATTCGCCCGCCAACGATCCGGGACTCCAATAACTATAAATAAAATCGGCTCTTCCTCAATTCGAGAAGCCATAGCAATCCGTTTTATTGGAAAGTGTGATAAACCTGGAGTGGCTATTTTTGAAATGTGTGACTCACTCAAATTTGGTTAGTCGAATGATATTCGATTTCCAGTGATGTTCATTCGATTAAATCGTTAAGTCGAATCTCACCAAAAACATACCTGTTAAAAAGGAGGCTAAGTTCCTATCGGCTAATTGTTCGCCTAAAAGGATTGAAATCTAATCCAATGCCAAGTTAAGATGCACTTAAAAATCGGTTTTGATTGGATCAGAGATTTCAAAAATAGAACTCCACAGGTTTCGTAAAAAGATAAATCTTTGGCTGTTTAAGGAAGTTAAGCCGAATAATGAGATTGTGGGGCGAACGCTAAGTATATGTAACAGCTTCTTTGAGCCTTTGTGTTCATGGTTTATATTTAGACGCGTCAATCGTTTGAGGAATTGTGCCAACGTAGCCGAGCGTTTATGTAAATTGAGAGGCGACCTTCTTGATATTTATATGATGTTAGTGGTTCAGTTTTATTACTATTTGTTAATATTAAATAGGCAGTAACTACGAATATAGATCCGATCAGGCGCTGGTTGTTTGTTTGCTAGAACTTTGTCAATAAAACATAGAGCAAAGCTAGATTTCCTAGCGAGACACGCGATGCTAAATATGTTACATTGGTTTGCTGAATAAAAAAAAAAAACGGCTTTATAATTACATCATGAGTGAGTAAAACCACGTGACACATCTAGTCTTACATATAATGCCACCAGGTAATAACATAACTCTCCTGCTAAATAATAAATTAATTGAGCTTACGCTTTCCAGCGAAGAAATATCCGCGACTTCAACTGATTACTTACCTGAAATAGAAAAAAAATGGTATTAGTTATATTTTATCTATGGTTATAATGATCTATTAATTAAACGAAAGTACACGAGCGCGAGAAAACAAGTTCCTTGTTGCATAAATATATAATAACTAGCGACCAGTGGCGTGCATATCATAAAGACGTTTAGACGTTGCCTACCCTGTACTTTTGTAATAAATAATAAAAAAAAAATTTAATCAATACATATAAATAATAAATATTTTTTCACACAAGATATCGAATTATCTTAACAACGCCATCTATGAATGCGCGCGAACACGCGGCGCGCCGCCGCCGCGCCGCCCCATACGCGCTGCTAGCTAGCTAGGCCAGGCCAGCTTTTTAGTAAATCGTCTGAAGTTTACTACTCTCACTAAGAAATCACTATGTATAGATGTGCTTTTGCTCGTGTAGTAGTGCAAGTAAAAAACTTACATGAACAGACACATATGCGCTAAATCACGCCTCAGTGAGTGAATTTCAGACCTCCACTATAGATGAAACAAAATGCTATGAGATGACATTTCATCTCGCTCTCACTTTTATTACGGCCAATTAGAATTACGCGTTACACATACTTAAATCTGATTAGTGATTACGAATATTACGATCGATTGCAGCAACATGATAACTGGGTCTATTGGATATTAAACGAGTAATGCTGCAAATTTAAAAACGCATAGACTTGAAGACTTTATATAAACAAGATGACATTCCCAATTCCGTAGGGTTATATTTTTATTTCCGTATCGAAATCAAATCAACAATATGTTTGCTTTGCTTGCATGCATTTGTTTGTTTTGAATGTTTAATTAATTGATAATTGCAATGTGCATTGTTTACAATGAAGTGAAAAAATAGCACTTTTATTTTTAACAAATTTACCCAGTTGTAGTTTAAAATTGTAAAATTTTCATGTGATTGTTGTAAACCGAGTGTTTGTTTACAAAAACTATAAAATGACGCGCTAAGTAATCTTTCATTTGACGAAAAAATGGCAATAATAATAAATGGACGTTATCAACCGGGATTGATCGGATTTAGTTGAAGTGAAGGGTAAGCTAACAACAACATTATTTAATATTATTTTCAAATTAATATGTTTGCTATGCTTTTCCAAAACTCCCACGGGACCGTAGGATAAGGCGGTCATCTTTTAAATTTTTTTAGAGCCTAAGTAGGTACATGATTCATATATTTTAATTTTATTATCTTCTTGCTCCTTACTGTTTTAGTTGTAACTAAAATACCTATACCTAAATTATAAGTATAGATTAAAATATAAATAGTTCTGGTCTAGGTAAGTAGGTTTTTGCCTACCCTAAGGAAAATGTCTGTGCACGTCACTGCTAGCGACCCGCCCCGGCATCGCATGGGCATAAAAAACTTCCTCTTTAATCACTATCTATAAAAATAACCGCATCAAAATCCGTTGCGTAGTTTTAAAGATTTAAGCATAAATAGGGATATAGGGACAGAAAGCGACCTTGTTTTATATCTACTATGTAGTGATGTACCTATAGGAGAAAAAAAACCTTTTCTTCTCATTTCCTCTCTTGGATCTGCTGGAAGAGATTTCTTTGGAAATAAGCAACACCCATGTACCTACAAATGTTCTGATTCTATGTTTTTTTCTTGTAGATTTTTCTGTGTACATGAATTTGAAAATAAATAAATAAAAAAGTGCACAAGTACTAACTTAAAATTATTTCTTTTTCATGTTTTTAATTATTTTATATTTTCATTAAAAGTATGCACGTGTTTCAGCACTCGGTTATAATACTGCACGAAACACATACAAAGCTATTTGCGGAGAAATCTTTTGCAGAAGTTTCTTCTATAGGATACCATAATAACTAAATTTGAATTCATGCAAAGCGAATAAAGAATTGCAATTAATTTATTACTACTTTTAGTATAAAAAGTAATAAACTTCACTATAAAAAAAGTGAATTAAGAACCTAGTTTCTATTAAAATTACAGCTTAATCATTTTCAATTGTTATTTAAACATTAATTTCCACGCATAATAAACAAGCAATAAAATGATAAGGGTTATAATGCGTGAATCCTTATATTATCTCTCACGCGAATCTAATGTGTTATTTTACATTTTAGTATAGCTGATAGTGCTTATTTATGTTGTGTATATCTATACATTTAATTACTATGATCGAAGTATATATATTCCTTCACTACATAGTATAAAACAAAGTCGCTTTCCGTTGTCTGTCTGTATGTATGCTTAGATCTTTGAAACTACGCAACGGTTTTAATAGATAGTGATTCAAGAGGAAAGGTTTATATGTATAATACATGTATTATATAGCATTGCACCCGCACATAGCCGGGGCGGGTCGCTAGTAATAAATAAATAAAATAAACATTTCAAAATAGATACTGTAGGGAGAAGAGTATTATTGTTAGGCGCAAAGGCTTACCTACTACATTAATTTCTCGAAATAATCACTAAATTAATTTCTTCGAGTCAACCATTAAGGCGGAATTATGTTATTAAGTTGAAGACTACTTGATACTAATTACTTAAACGTGAGTATTTTGATAAGTATTCTTTTAAACTTCTGGCGAAGAGCAAAAATGTCCCATCATCATGAAACAATACAGCTTACTGTCAGTCAACCCGTGTAAATCCCAAATAAAGCACCCCATTCATTCTCGGGCAGAAATCGTAACGGACCATAGACTACCGTGTAAATGTTGAAACGAAGGGTTATCTTTCGTAAATTCAATCGACAATATTTGTCTATTAAATTATGGTAACGGATTACTAATTCTGTGGGAGTTTTTGGAGGGAAAGTAAACTGTCGCTATGTCCGCGCTGTATTTAATTTCCAAAACTTAGGTTTTTTCGAGTATTTGTGCTTAATATTGGTGGATTATTATTCGCAGTGTTCGGGAACAAGCGTGAGTGTTGGGAAGTGGTACAGTGTCGATTACGTGATTTTTTATCTTTGTCACCAAAATCTCCATGTTATAGCTAAGTGAAATTTTTCCACCGCTTCACTTAGCCATCTGACTTGACTAGACTTACTTGACTGGACTAGAGTACTGACTTGACTTTTTGACTTGACTTAAGTAGGACTGAAGAAGATTAAAAAAAAACTAATTCTGTGGTAACGGCAAGATTATTGAAACCATTGAAACGAATTATTCGATTTTCGGTACTTACAGTATTTTTAGGCAACTACTTTCTAATCACATCTTTATTTGAAAACCTATAGTTTACGCAGTATGCAGTTAAAGTCAAAAATAAAAAAAAAAAACTAAGAAATAGATAGAAACAAAAAAAAACAGACAATTCTCATGTTGTTCGCTTTCACATAACCGACAAATTACGATGTTATAATATCGTGCAACAAAAAATGTGACTGACTATTCAATGGGTCGGTCGCAAGCATTCATAGTTTGAAAATATTTATTGTTAGACTGCGGGGAACCCAAGGAACGCCGGGGGAATTCCACTGGCATGTTACAAGGTTGCCGACAACTATATCGAATGAAGGAGCCAGTCAAGTCTATAAGTTATTTATGACGAAGCAACCTACTAGTTTACACCGTGTTATATCCAAGTAATAAGCCATTTTGTAAACTGTTGCCGTGTGCGCTTCAGTATTTATTAAGGGTTTGAAAAAGACACACTTTTCTTTCTTGAGTAAATATTGATATTTTATTTGTTGTATTTTGACCAGTACAGTATGTGACCATGGCCCTGGCTTCCAATTCTACAACTGTACGTACATGACACATTGAACAGCCTTGCAGTCACACATATGATACATACTTACATACATTCATATCATTACGTCTGTTTTCCGCAGGGGTGGGCAGAGACTAGAGATTTCCATTGGCTACGATCCTTACAGACCTATCCCTTGCTTTCTCCACACTCATCACTCTTGTCATACACGCGCTCGCCGATTTCGGGGACACATTGTAAAAGATTAGACTTAAATCACAAAACAAAATACTCCTAATTCATTATTCATTCCAACTACCAAATGGTTAAACAACCACAAGAAGACGCTAAATGCAAAGCCTAAGAAACTTTACGTGTCTTTTATCCGGACCCGGATCTTTTATCCGATGATCAGATGGTCAAGCCTACCATGTCCTAAACTCCTAAGTCAGAAACACTGAAAAAACTTATAGACAGTCCCTTCCTGTGTGTGTTACTGTAAGACACAGCATAGACCACCAGACTACGGAGGTACTTAATCAGGGACGGTACTTAAAGTGATGAAATAAATAAACCTAACAAAAACATTCAACAACGCCATATCATCAACTAAAACTCAGCCGTGATTACTCATATTGATGTGGAATCTAGGTTTTCAATTGCAGGTATGCGATAATTGCGCATTTATAGCACGATTCCATACTTTCGAGCTCAAAACAATGCCTCGGACGATTGGAATGACCATCTGTTACATGGATGACTGCACTTTTATCGTTCTAGGAATAATGATTAAAAGTACATACTTATAGCCGCAATATGTAGATTTAATGAAATGTTGTGTTAGCCAGATGGATTCAAGGATATAAACATAAGAACTGTAAGATGAGTATTTACGGAATAACTATAATATCGTAAATACCTAAAACAACGAGTTTCTCTTTACGCAAAATCCTTAAAACAAGAATGTACCTCAAGATATTTAAGATAGGCAAGTATACCTAGTTTATAATAACGCGACATAAGCCTTATAATGACTTTACTGTAAATACTACGAAATCGAAAAAACAAATGGCCGCTATTAATACCTATATAATCTATAAAAAAATGGTTGCCTGTAAAGTCGGTTTTACGGGCGAAGATTTTACGTGACAACGTCTTTTTCTCGGTAGAATATTTATTGATATGAATATAATCAGAATAGACCGATCATAGTTGAGTGGGAGAGAGACGCAAGGCATTCGGCGGGCCTCTCTCTCGTTCGGTGACTCATCGTAACGTTACCGAGCGTTACACTTTTTCATAAGTGACTCCCAGCCGCAACCTAATTTAAGACGTTGTCACGTCAATAAGGGTCTATCTTAGGTCTTAAATTTATAATGAAGAACAAGGTGGTGAAAATAGAAAACAAGATATATATAAATTCACACGAGACGGCTTGTTATGTCCTGGGAAGAGCGGTGTAGGTGGATATACTTTTATACCAATTTTTTGTTATATACGGACAAAGATCTAAGGAAGAATAAAGACATTTGTTAACTAGTTAGAGATGGTGAGGTGTATAAAGTATCTTTATTCTACTAGAACCGAAAACTATACGGGACAATTTGTTATACGATTGGCCACGAGATATAACGTAATTATTAGTGATATAAAGACCCGAACGTGTATATTATTTCTTTGCCCAAACTCTGACAATGTATGTATAAAACAAAGTTGCTTCCGTTGTTTGTTTATATAGGTATTTATATGTTTAGATCTTTGAAATTACGCAACGAATTTTGATGCGGTTTTTTAATAGATAGAGTGGTTCAAGAGGAAGGTTTATATCTATATCCCATAATATTGTACCCATAAGAAGCCGGGGCGTGTCGCTAGATATCATTAGACTTACTAAATTACTTTGTGTTGGATTGGTCGCCATTAGTAGCATTTCTATCTTAAGCTACTCTGTGCTTTGGTTGCTTGTTTTGGTATTTGAGGATGCCTTGTGTAGCGGAGAAACACGTCTCGAAAGGATATACGAGTATTGTGTGTGAAAACTTTTGGTGACGGACATGTTAGGGCCAACAGTGGTAGGCCAGCAGTAGTTTCCATGTACTAAATGGTGGGAGAGGCACCAGCAATAGTTTGGTAGCATGTAACTTTTGACTTCCGCAAAATAACAGAAACAATTTCAATTTCAAAGCCTTATTTTCTGATACCAGCGTCCTCCCCCAGATTTTTACATGTTTCCTTATTTCTATAGCTAATCTGGCCCACAAAGGTCCATCAAGTATCAACAAAATATACCTTTAAAAAAAATATTGCCTTTATCTAGGATAAGAAGAGGAAGTTTTACGGAACATTGCTCAAATTGTAACAATGATGTTGTGATCTGATTTATGCTGGCTTTCATAACAGTTTGAGGAAACTTGTTTATTTACTGAGAAACGTCGCAGGATGGAATGAAGCGCAAATAAAGTATTATCGGCGGCGTTTGTGGTTTGTTAGATCTGTTTTCCTTGTTTATTTTATCTGTAGGTATCAATTGGGCTTTTATTTTATATGAAAATATGAGATAATACATACTAAAACATTTTTTTTTTAACTTTCTTTTGTACAATTACCTTGACCGTCAAACATCAGGCCCGTGAAAGTTGGAGCGCAATTCAGTACTTAGCCTATTTACGCTCTTGATACATTAAATGTGTCACTTTTAGAGCATTAAACTATCCGGAGTGGCCACCTACAGGCGGTCGCCTGTACATACTAAAACATTTTTTTTTTAACTTTCTTTTGTACAATTACCTTGACCGTCAAACATCAGGCCCGTGAAAGTTGGAGCGCAATTCAGTACTTAGCCTATTTACGCTCTTGATACATTAAATGTGTCACTTTTAGAGCATTAAACTATCCGGAGTGGCCACCTACAGGCGACCCCCTGTGCCAAATATATTAGACCGCCGGTCATACTGCTTGTGTTGGATAATTTTGACAAATGTGTGCTTAGCGAGTAGTTGGTTGGTTGGCATTACTTTTTGTACGTGTTTCCTAACCCCGCGCGCAGAATGTGGCAGTCTTTTTCACGTAGAAATAAGTACGCGTGCCATCTCCGTTTTGTTTAATACTCTAAGGTCACCATGACTTAATTTGCAGTAATATTGGTCTGGCCAGGCCTAGTGCATCACATGGGTATAAAGATGGGTAGAGACAATTCCTACGTAGGTCTCCGGTTCCGACTAATGAGCAAGGGAAAACAGAGGGAAAGAGCTTACACTTGCTTTACTTTGTCACTCTATTATGTAATAACATTAAATTAAAAATTTATAAAAAACCCATGACACATTTTCTTTTTAATGGTGACAGTCGGCTGATTTCTTCCCCCCCCCCACACATATTATTTACAGACATTAGGTATTTTCCCCACTTATACCCCCAGAGATTTTTAACAGCTCAACCGATTTTCATTTAACATATTATTTTTAATGTGCACATCATGCGCTTTCATTTGAGACCCCACTGAAGTATATTTGCAGACATACGATTATCCTTCCCCACTTTCACCCCCATAACTTCTAAACGGCTCAACCGATTTTCATCAAATATGTCTAAAACACTCACCCATAAGTCACCTTTAATGTTGCCAAAGACAGACAAACACATCAAACTTATAACACCCCTCTTTTTGCGTCGGGGGTTAAAAGGTTAATTACAATTTAAATACCAAACAACAGAATATAAAAGACAATAATACGAGTATGCAGCGAGAGAGTATAAAAAATAGAATTTACACTGACAAAAGCAAATGTAATACCTAAATAAAAACCCTACCTTAGAAATCCAGAAAGTGGAAGGGCAACGTGAGTACGCGTGCCTTATCTCGGTCGGCTCCACAGACTGACTGGGTTGGTTACTCATAGCATACTGTTGACTGCGAGTCTGATTCATAATGTGTACCGTGAACATAGTATTAGAGATTTCATAGCTTTTTTGGTTTTTTTCCTCGATAACATACTTCTGAATATAGGGTTGTACCATATATTGATCTTATTTTTTTCATTCATATTGCGTGGGTCGCAAAGTCAATTTCTCCTGCACACTCTGGTGTCAGAGTTTTTCGATGCGTCTGACCTTCTCCAACGACCAATGAAGCACGGAATTATCTTCACTGTCAGACATTGAAGTAATATAAGTTTCCTGTGGGAATCGAACCCACGGTCTTCTTCAGGCAAAGTCACCTATACTAATATAATAAAGATAAAAGATTATATTGTTAGTTTCTTTCTTAGACCGATTTAAAAAATTCTTTCACCGTTGGAAATTACACTAACCCCGAGTGATATAGGCTATACCACGGGCGAAGCCGGGGTTAGTATAAAATAAGTGTTTATTCCTCCCAACGAAACTCCCACGGGGACGAAACAGTGGTAATATAGATCTTGAGTAAGAAGCAATAAATATTAATTTGAATTGAAAGAAGAGCAACTTGTATCACAGGTCGCAAAGAAAACTAAAAATCCTCGTAGAGCAATGTTTGTGAAACACATTTGCAATGGCGGCCAAAAGTGAATAAATTGAGTCGACTCGCGAGTTCGGACTATCTAAATTCATTCTCAATTACTTAAACATGGGTAAGTCCTTCACTTTTAAGATGTCTTTTAAAAGGTTAAAAGCGGTTGTTCTTTTTAAAGCATCCTTATTAATTTAAGTCCACTGTTGTTTTTTTAAAGTGCAATAATGTCTAAATCACTATCACTACATAGTATAAAACAAAGTCGCTTTCTCTGTTTCATGTCCCTTTGTATGCTTAAATCTTTAAAACTACGCAACGGATTTTGATGCGGTTTTTTTAATAGATAGAGTGATTCAAGAGGAAGGTTTTTATGCCCATGCGAAGCCGAGGCGAAACCCAATATAACAGACTAACAACAAAAAATAAAAAAAATTCTTCATAAGAGCAGTTACTATTTTTAATTCTTTTTAAGGCTTTGACTTCGATTCGAAAATGGAAAAGCAGCTTATGCGAGTGTTCTGTGACTTCGCTAAATGGAACCTATATTTTTTATTTGCTTTACAGCATAACTTATATGAAAGTGCCTACTTGTATGCACTGCAGTATTGATTTTAGTTTACTACATAAAACAGCATAAAATTGAATGTTAAATAATTAATATTAACATTTTACTCTTTTCCACAATTCAAAATATAGCAAAGTTAAATGGCGACTCTTTGCAATTACTTAAATTAAACGAAAAGTACATTTTTCTGTCTATTTGTACAAAAATATAATATACTATTAAAACAATTCCATATTAGGCCTTTTCAAGTATAGGAAAATAAAGTGACTACGAAAGTTGTAAAGGATGACAAAACTCAACCCAACGACTTAACTCTTTTAGAAAATTATTTGATATGATGATAACGGTTTGATTATCGCATCGCTCGAAGTGTAGTCGGCCCCTTAGGCCTCTTAGCCTCTACCGTAGTGCTTGTTTGTGTCTTGCGGAATATTTATTAGAGCACTTCCTCAATATGTTCAATAAGGTAGATTCCAATCGTGCAATGAAAACTTTGAATAAAGGAAGCACTTCGACATTATTTTTAAAAGTCGGGCAGCTCTCCGAACTCTGATAAAAATTGCACAGCGCTTTAAATCAGAAGCCGCTTGTCCTCGTATTCTCGTTGTTTCATTTCACGTAAAACCTGTTATTTGCTTCTGCTTTAATTTATGTTTGTGTAAAAACAAAAGTTTTGTTACTTTCATTGTGCACAAACTATTTTTGTATGAATTGTTTATTTGTAGACTTTTGCATCGATTTCATACAGATATAATATCAATAATCGTAATGATAAATACAGGACATTTTGTAATAAAGGGAAATTAATTTATGGCTTACCCGTCAATAAATAAATAAATATTGGTAGGAGACGTGCAGCAGAAATAATATTCACCAGTTTTTAACTGTTTGCTAGGCTGGTGTTTTATTTTATAGTGAACTAGCTCTTGCTTGCGGCTCCGCTCGTGTTGTACTCGGTTATATGGTACCAAAAAGTAGCCTATGTATGACTCCCGGTCTTTAACTATAACGATACAAAATTTCATTTTATTTAACAAACAGACAGTCAGATGGAGAAACAGACTTTCGTATTTCAAATAATTAGTATGGAAGAACTTTACTATAACAAAAAAAAAAAAACTATTTCTTTATATTTAATTCATAAAATATTAATTTTAATTGATTTATCAATTAAAATCATATTTTATGAATATGCATCGCGTTAGTTTGTCAGTTAATGACCGTATTTGTTAAGGATATGGGTATGAAAGTACATACCTATATCCTTAACAAATAAGTTATGGAAACATTTCGACGTTTAATACAACATACGAAAAATACCAAAATAGAAGTTATAAATAATCTAAAAGAGAATACAATACACGATGAAGACAATAAAAAAAAAAGCTGTTTAAAAATACCACCAACCCCGCCTCACTTACCGAACCCCATACATCAGGAAGGCAGTATATAAATTACTTTTCTCAGAGCTGGGCTGCCAATCGACAAATAAAATGGTCTATTTGTTTCACCGACCTTATTCCATTTGTTGAAAACTTGGCTCCATTATCCGAGTGACCAGAATGATTTATTAGAACCATGCTAACAAAGAATCTAATGGAAATAGCGGCTATAAACTAACCATCACCTCCATAAATGGGGATTAAGGGAATCACCACAGTGCGATTAAGGAGCACCCGACCAGACCCTGTCCCATGTGGTAAACGAATGCCCACGTCGTCATTTTCCAGGTGGAATGAGGGAGCTACACGATCTTAAGTCTGCTGCTGTCAACTGGCTGAGGAATTTGAATATAGACATCTGATCCATGCAGGACGAATTCCATACGCAATGATAATGAGGCTATAAATAAGTACCTTTTCCTTGTTTAAATATAGGAGTTTACGACGAACTTTGACCTAAACGGTAATCAAGTTAACTGATCTTAAGCAGACTGGTCCCGTGACATGTGTTAACCCGTGAACCCAGTGACGGGCAAGATATGGACGCTAAGCTATGTATGTACTTAGTTCATTTATTTATAAGTAGACTTGGATACACTGATCGCTGTGCTGAAGTTACCTCGGTATATACCCAAAACTTATTTTGGAATAAAAATAACATACGAGTATGTCCAAAACTTGACAGACTTTATATCAATTCAATAATTACTACCTCTAGTATGTATGGTATTGACCCTAAATTACATAAATATGCTCTTGGAGTTTTATATAAAAATATCTTAAATATCGTGTTTTACATAATTTATTGTACTTAAACTGTTATTGTAAAATTCCACTTACAATAATTTACGTATATAGAAGACAACCTTTTTCCACTGATCTATCAACACAGTTCAAACCATGGAATGGATTGCGCTGAATAATTTCGCACGTAAATAAATAATTATTTAAGCGTATAGGCATCTCCTAAGAAACTATTTCCAGAAATTCCTACGGGAATTAACAAGAACGGAGCCTCAGACGGCCGCTAATCCTAATTATTTTTATTTTATTCCAACTTAATATTATAAATGCGAAAGTGAGTTTATTTGTTACACTTTCACGTCCTATATACTGAACCAATTTTTCTGAAATTTCGCATACGCATACTTAGAAGTATTGAAAAGAAAATAGGGTACCTTTCATCCCGGGAAATAGCACTGTTTCCGTAGAAATTTCACGCGGTCGAAGCCGCGAGCAAAGCTACAAGTTCTTAAACATGCATATCGCGTCTAAACTTCTGCGTAGCAATGGACGGTAGCCTTTATTTATATAAATGTAAACTCATTACATGATTGATAAGTTAATTACAATCTATTATGAACAAATTAATTTCAAAAATGTCAGATTTAATAATTAATATATAACAGGTTTCTATTCTACATAGGCGAAAGTTGCGAATCGCTTTATACACGTCGTGTTTCGTGATTCCATTGTCGTGAACAATAGCGATATGCACGCCCCCTGGAGAAAGTTATTTGATCACTCGGATCATTCCAACTCCACGGCCGTAACGCACACATATCATAGTATAATGTTAGCGAAACGAAAATACCGTTATATATGTTATTTTATTATTATGGTTCTAATAGACTATCTTTGCTTTCCGTTACGTTTCTTTAGATATTGTCCTCTTTATGTAGGTTCAGAGAGTGCGATTCAGAAAATTACGCTTTCCTCTTATTTCAGTACCTTAGTCTGATAAGTACGCTAATTCTCAAAGATTACTGAAGCTATTTTTAAGTAAAGTAAGGATTCCCTAATGTATTTCTGAGGCGTTGCGTAAAGGACGGGCTTCTCTTCTACTTACCTACAGTACAGTGGGCTGCAATGAAATCTGACCCCCTTTTAATAGCGATACTTGTGGCATGGGGGTCATATTTCTCTAGAGCCCACTGTGCATATTATCATTTTTGTACTAATTGACCGAAAATAGAATTTTTAACATCTCTACAAATAAACTAAAGTTGAAGTTTGTTGTAACGCGAATAAGTTTTAAACATCAAGATGGATTTACGTACATTTTTTTTTGTAAATCATAGCCTGTTTCTAGAGGAAACTAAGCAGAAGGTATACATATCACGGGAGGTTGAAACCGCGGGGCATAGTTTACTAACTATGCCCCGCGGTTTCAACCTCCCGTGTAATCAATACATGTATACAATAAGCAAATTCATATAAGCAATGCATGTATGACAAATTTCACAAATGTAAAAAGTAGGCCTACAAAAATTAAGAAAAAAAATGATTTATATTTCATGCAGGGAATGTTTGATACTCAATTGCAAACATTCGCTATTGACGGAGTTAAAAACGAATGCAAGAAATAACAAATATATAAACAATTTCACATTATTAACAACATTTGCTCCACAACAAGACAAACGACCGTTCAACTCCAATACAAAAGAATAGAAAAAAAGTGGAACACAATTTCGGCAAATTGTGAACGGTCGGCTGTTGCTCATTACTTCTTACCTCAGGTACTTAAGGGAAAAATCTATTGTTGGCTCTCTAAAACAACCTCAACAGGCTTCTACGGCTTTTAATTATACTGAAAAGGCTAAATTAAAAAGCGGCCGGCCGTAACAATCTGTAGGAGCTACCTCAGTCCGGAGCCTATTTCAGTTTCGCCCCCACTCATCTATGATTTTCTCATCTCTAATTTCATGATGAATTTTGAATGAATGAAAACATTGAATGAACTCAAGTATATTGCTTGAATGAGGTGAAAATTTAATGATTATCTTTTAATGTTGCTAGTAGATACTATTATCTATTATGTGATGTAACTAATTGCCTAATTTTCTACGTTCGTGCTCAAATATAGGTTAAAATGCTTTCTGTCTTATTTAGCATTCTGTTGTTGGTTGTGTTTTTTGCTATCTTAGCGCTATTTCGGTTGTATACTCAGTTGATTGCCACGAAACCCAGGTTTTTATGTTTGCTCCTTATCACACCCCGAAGGAGGCGGCATGGCCAGACACTTCCTTGCCGGTTTTAGAGATTTAGCACAAAATAATAACTGATTTTTTTAATACTATAAAGTAGGCAAACAAGAGTACGGCCCACCTGATGGGAAGCGGTAACCGCAGCCTATAACATGCCTGCAATACCAGGAGCATTGCAAGCGCGTTGACGACCCTGGAGGAATCTTTTTAGGCCCTTCTTGAAGATCCCCAAGTTGTGGTCAATGACAAATTAATTGAATTGTCTTTTTATTTAAATTTCTATGAAACTTAGTGTATATAATTTTATAATAATAAATCCTTACTACTTACAGCTTGGTTAAACCTAGAAATATCATCGGCAAAATATAAAACTTTAATTAATGTTGAATACTTAGTTTAGGTAGATACCAAAGACGAGTGTGTGCGAAATCTTGACTATACTAAAATGTCCGTTTGTCTGTAGCTTTCCTTTTTTATTTCCATAAACAAAGGTCCCTTTGTGGGCAAACAATTGAGCGCCAGTAACCATGGACTGTCTTGAAATTTGCACTTTATGATAACTACAGATTGTTGTATTGTATTATACATATTGTGTATGTAATTAAGGTGTTACTTAGGTTTGCCATCATTTATCCTTTGTTTCAGTTCTTTTGAGGCTAAAGTTGTTTTTTGTAGAGCTTTAATCAGTATAATTTTTATTTATTTAATTTTATGTCAATTTCGAGTATTTTATAACACTTTTAGCAATTAACATGGTCTAAACTTCGATTATTTAAATAAATAATCAAAGGGTCTAATGTGGCTGTAAAATACTTGCTGTACGTTTTCATTCTAACAAATTATACCTATTTACATTTTTAATATTACTAAGGATTCATGCGAACTTATCTTACATCTTATTCTTATGAGGTACTTTAGAAATTATATTTCCAGTGTATTACTTCTATCATTTAGATAAGACAATATACCCCACAAAAAAGGCAACTTTACTTAACATGATTATCAGTGACGGGAAATCAGCAAATGTTAACTTATTGTCAGAATATGTAAGCAAAATAAGTAAACCCTACGTTAGCACTATAATTTGTTTGTTATTATAAAGTATGAAGCATAATTATGTTTCCATTTAAATGGAAGAGGTTCCATAATCAAATTTTCATAACTGATAAAAAAACATAAGTAATGTACAATTAAAATATATCTAAAAAAACTCTAACTACTTAAGTATCCATTAGGTGGTTTGTCATCAATTATTAAAGATTAATTGCATCATAAACAAACTCCTAAGTTGTATTGGCGCGAAGTTCCGGGACAGTCTATCTATTTCCCAAGGAAGCCTCTCGGGCATAGGCAGGAATCGGGAATAATTTATTGCTCAATTACGAATACCCTCCGCAAGGGAAAAAATACCAAAATCTGACCTTAACAAAGCCGATAATTACTTATTTACGGGACTTGCAATCCGGCCGTGGCGGGACGTGACGGGCCTGGGCTAAGGCTCGGAGTGGCGACTCACTTTTGCTGTCACGAGGTTTTATGATTTTTATTTTAACCATAGACATAATTTAACAGATTGTGTTTATAAAATGAGATGCCTAATATAAGACAGGTACCTATTTGTTTAGTACCAATTTCACTTTACATTTGAGTAAACATTCTTTGAGAGTTTGTGGAGATGATAAGATGTTCCCTATTCTTTTACGCTTAAACGGAACGGCGCGGCGTATTGGTATTGACTGTAATTAATTAGTAGTAGTTCTATTATATTGTATTCTGTGGTAGTAGTAAATTGTCCTGGCTGGATTAGCATAATCATTATTGGTCAGCACATCTTTAATAGACGATTCTTACAGTGACTGTGTCATCAGTGGTAGAGATAGAATAGGAAGCATTGGGCAGCATACTCCTGAAATGCTCAAGAGCGGTGCCCAGGGAATAAACTAGTGTCACATAAATAAATTCGGGTCGTTCCGATGGCGGTATTTTGTTGTTTGTTTCTGAATAATTTAATTAAACTTGATTGGCGCTGCTCTGTTTAATTGTCGTTTTATAGCCCTGTAATGGGATGTAGTAAAATTGTGTTTTATTTGAATGTATCTAAGTAATTCGTAGTGGAATTTAAAACTTTCTTTAAAGATTAATTCGTGTGTGTTAAAACGTCAATTGATTTTTCACACTTTGGTGTCACAGGTTTTGAAACCGGTTTTCGACCACTAGTGGTCATTAAAGAAACCACACCAAAGGCTAAGAAAAGATACTTTAAAGAAAATTTCTGTGATTCCCGAAATAGACCATTATCTCAGAGAATAAGTAGAAAAGAATAATCCTGTAGTAGCATACATAATTGCTCGTATGAATTTTATGAGAAAACTTGCGTTAAGTGGTTTTACAGTGTAATTCTATAAGCCCCTGTTGGACAATAGGATTACAGTGTTGACAACGGGCGTGCTATGGGATGCAATATCGACTGATAACGATACTGAGAATTCAGTAAGGTTTTTATAACCAAATGGATTTATAATTTATCTCCAATGGGAGATAAACTATTCATAAATTCCGAGATATCATCCCATAACCGCAAAAATGTCTGAACGAATGACAAGGTTGTGTTTAGATAACGGGGTTTGAATTTATTGTTTTTGATAAAAATAAAAGTTTTTGTTTGGCCACTTTTAGGATAGAGAATAAATGAATAGTTGTATCTACAACATAATCACTATTATTTTGTTTGATTTTAAAAATAGGGGACAGTAGTATCCAAAAGTTCATTCATATTGTGTAGGTTACAAGGTCGAGAGACCCGCACATCACGTGAAAATTTTCTAAACCACTTATGATGTGGCCATTATTCCGTTAAGCAAATTAGCACAGATATAAATTATTCTTAAAACTTCAGCTCGGCTTTAAAACTGTTACAGATTTTCATTGCCAATTAATCCATACGTAATTGTTACACATCCTCAGGAGTTATTTCTTATATCTCTTTTTCGTTTATGACATCAACAAAGATCAACCAAATAAAAATACGTCCAAAGTCTAACAAAGTCTCTCGAAATAATCGGAAAAATGTAGAAAACAATGGAAATTTATCGTTTCGTGGAACAGAAACACTAATTAGGGTATTGTGCCGAGAAAATAGCGACTAAATCAAAGAATATTCCTTTCATTCCGGCCTTATTTACACGTTTTATGGGATTTAACTTGACTGATTAAATTAATTTATCAAAGGTGGGATGTTTCTGGAATTAAATATTATTAGAGCTTTGTGGAAGAATTACAGATTTTTTTACCGCATTGCTTGAATTTTCGAGTCTTTTAGACTGATGATAATATTTGCTTCTTTTTCTGTCATTCTCGGTTTCATTCTAATCTCTCTCAAAGTCAGGATTCGTTTTAACGCTATTGCGTTATCTTTTTCTCCGATGAATACCTATTAGTGATATTACTATCACTACATACTATAAAAAAAAGTTGCTTTCTCTGTCTCTATGTCCCTTTGTATGCTTAAATCTTTCAAACTACGCAACGGATTTTGATGCGGTTTTTGAGTGATTCAAGAGGAAAGTTTTTATGCCCATGCGAAGATGGGGCGGGTCCAAAGAAGTTCGAATCGCGCGCGATCTCTCTTGAAGCATTTTTTTTAAATCTATGTGTATAGTAATACTAGTGACCCGTCACTAGTATTAAAATAAAGTACCAAGATCAAGAAACGCTCGCCTTTTACCGCAATTACTAGATAGCTATAAAATAGAGTAATCCATTCTTTAAGCTTTTGTTAAGTAACGGTAATGTTTCGTCATCCTTAAAATAAAAAGTTGTCCATAAGATAAGTTTAAAAACAAGTGATTTTAATCCCGACAGTTTGATACGTACAGTTATTTTCGTTATGGTACGTCTAACCGACATTGTATACCGGTTAACCGCAAAATAATTTACTTTGTAGTTTACTCACAGCACGTACCACAGTCAATAATCTCATGATAAACATCGAGTGACTTCAAACAGATTCCGTTGAATGCCGATATTGCATGTGTACTTTGCAAGGTCTGCTGGCTTGTTCCCCTTGTTTCTGGTACATTACACACAAATATATTAAATATATAATTAAACAAAACTTTTTTTATATACTTATAAATAAATTCAGCTAAATTAATGATGTGAATAGGGCTTATTATTTAAAAGATATGGATCGGAACCGATGTTTATTTGAAAAGCAAATAATAATGGCATTATTAATTGTTTGTTATTAAACATACATTTTTTTCCAAGAAGTTATGTTGAGGTTAATAAGAGCTGCAATAATCTAATTGAAGTCGATATCCGCGTTTGCCTGTTATATCTATTTCCTTCTTCTTAACCACAAAACGGAGAAGTTTATTTTTGAAAGTTATAAACATAATTGAAACTTGTGCAAAGCCCAGTCATTTAAATGTTATTGTCAAATGCAGAACATTAATAAAATAAAATCTATTTAAATTTAAAAAAATATCATAATTAATCATGCTGGGACTAACAGTAGTGGCCTGGCCAGCAGTAATTTGCATGAAACAACTGGTGGCAGAAGCACGTAAAGTAATTTGATAAGTACTTGTAATAAAATAACATCACTTATTGCAATTCTACCTTCACAATACTTATAAATTACTAATATCGTAAAGGAAGTTTCACGAGAGAATTTCAGGATAAAAAGTCGGCTACTTGTAACTCCTTTGTGCCTTTGAAGTTTTAACATATTAGAAGATACATTAAATCAAACGCTCTCTAGGCTGATATTGTTAAACCAAGAAGCCCAAAAGTTATGTAGAGGGCACATTATATATTTTTCTACCAAAGTAGGGACAAATCTCTAGGGACAAAAGGGAATGCACCGATCTGCAGCTCTCGGTTATTGGTTATATGAACAATAGATTAGATAAGGCCTTTGTCTCACTTACTGTCTTGTGTTTATGGGCGTTTAGATAAACAGTTCAGTGTGCATAAAGCCTATGCAATGCGGACATAGAGGATCGCCATATTATATTTACGTCGATTTTTTATTACATATATCGATATTTGATTTAAAGTCCATTTATTCGTATCCTTTCAAACATTGTAAAGAAAAGAAGAAAATATGAGAAATTCCTAGAACCCTAGAAATAACTTTCTGAAAAGGTTTACATCTTTTGCTTCCAAGAGTACGAAATTATCTTTTGAAATTCATAGCAGTCTTTTAGAAAGACTACCGACGTACGTAATAGAGGGTTTACCAAAAAATGTCGGGAAAACTTAGACTAAATAAACTCAAATAGTTCATTCTCTAATTCTCTATATTTACTAATTTATTGATTAAAAAAATTGCTAACTAGGAGTTTATTTTTTATTTTTGTATGTATATTGACTACTTGTTTATATAAGTACTCAAGTAGGTTAGATACATAACCACGAAAATAATCAGCGCTGACTATGTATATATTCAGGAGTGCTAGTTTTGAAATGTATGACATACTCAAAAACAGTGAGTTGAATGCTTATCGTTAGTTTTCGAATGATTTTCATGCGACATAACCGGTGTCTCGAACGATAATCATTCGACTCACTAGTTTTGCGTATTGCATACATCTCAAAATAGCATTATGTATATTCTTTTTTTCTATCTAACGGAGGAAGACATAACTTAACCAATCTTACATGTTAATTATCGTCGGACATGTATTACGCATGTCGGTTTGAGGAAACGAATAAAGTTCCGTCAGATTCGGCGAGATTCCAATAAAGTTGGACTTCTGCCGTCTTCCCCCAACTTATCGACGTCATTTGGCAAACTACGCCAACTTTTTTGACGACACCCTTTAGGATAGCTTTGCAAATTAAATTTGTATATAATTTTTTAACACAAATATATAACGATATTTTGTTTTTATATTATAATTTACTAGCGACCCGCCCGGCTTTGCATAGGCATAAAAACCTTCCTCTTGAATCCTTCTATCTATTAAAAAAAACCGCATCAAAATCCGTTGCGTAGTTTTAAAGATTTAAGCATATAGGGATATAGGGACAGATAAAGCGACTTTGTTTTATACTATGTAATGGCAAACCTAATTAAAATTTGTTTTCATAATATTAAGTAAATATTTTTATTTTGTCTTTTATGAAGTCTATACTTATATTGACTTATAAATGTTACGATATTTTTAGGCACTTATATTATTATTGAAACGCTGAAGATTGTTGGCGAAAACTCTATGGAAATTTTACAAATTTCTACATTTAGTTCTTTGAAGTTTTCGGAACTATAATTAATCTCTTATTTTTTTATTTATTGTTTAAAATTTCAATGGCTTCAATTTTAATACCAATATTTAATAAGTAAGTAAGAAAATTCATGAAAGAAATAAGGTCTAATGTACGGAAAACAATGATTTCTGTCCCATTATTCGTTTAGAATTTTCCTGCTGCATGGAACGACGTTACACCAGGAATAGTTTCTTCGTTTTTTTTTTTTGCAAAACTACAATACACACAATTTTTTATTTAGGTAGCGCACATATATAGCATGTTTAGCGCTTATTATGCGTTCACTCATACCCTGGGACCTTATTTTCTGCCAGGGTAACACATTCGACAAGAAAAAGTTAACAGTTTCGATAGTGCATCCATACTTCCATACTAATATTATAAATGCGAAAGTCTGTCTGTCTGTCTGTCTGTTACCTCTTCACGGCTAAACTGCTGGACCGATTGTGATGAAATTTGGTAGCGATGTAGTTAACGACCTGAGGTCAAACATAGGCTACTTTTGGGCGCGACATAACCGAGTCCCACGCGGGGCGAAGCCGCGGGGAATAGCTAGTATTTTATATAAGTGAAAACTAGTAATTGGCCATATTTACTTCTACCATAAGTTCATCATTGTAAAATAAGCTGTAAGTTTTCCATAAATATAAAAAAAAACAAAAAGAAACATCCACTTTTATTTAATACTAGCTACCCGCCCCGGCTTCGCATGGACATAAAAACCTTCCTCTTGAATCACTCTATCTGTTATAAAAAACACATCAAAATCCGTTGCGTAGTTTTAAAGATTTAAGCATATAAAGGGGCATAGGGATAGAGAAAGCGACTTTGTTTTATACTATGTAGTGATAGTGAACTGATAGTGATAGTGACAATGGTAAATACAAAAAAAAATATATATTCAAAGAATAGATTATAATACAAATTGCAAATTTAAACATTCAGCATGCCATACTACTAAACGGATCACATACGATGAATTGAACGCACGTCGGCACTGGATTTATTCATTCGATAAACGTCAAATCCCGTTGTGAACAGATATCGACCATCATGTCACGGACATGGAATTCAGTGGTAGAAACAGCTGGGATTTCTCTATGAATGTTAGTGGAATATGGATCATAACAACTTGTTATAAATAGGAATTTGCATCCTTTTTGAAGAGATAATAGAATATGAATTCCCTTTTTAAACTTTTGGAAATTACAACCTTTTATTCAAAATATCAAAAACAATTGAACACGAATATGACATTGAGTTGCTGTTGCCCGCGGCTCGGTTTATGCAGGCCTTTCACTAATTTTATCAAAATCAGTAATTTACTAAATTTTTAATTAAGCATACTTCTCGTGTTCTGAATTTTTACTGATACTGAAGGAAGAAGTAACAGAATTTTGATCAATTCTTTTCAAATCCCGTTAATGCTATAAATAACTAGAGACAGATACGTAAGGATCCCGGAAAACAAAATACCTCCAATACACAATAATGACTATTTGCAACAAATTAAGTTAATATTTTCATTCAATAAAGTCAATATAAAGGCAAGTAAACAGATGTGAAAGGAAGGGCAAACATAAACATGTGAGACACGGACGACCCACGTTGAATCTCCGAACAAATTGGCTTTAAGTAAACGGCTTAGTGTTTCGTAAGTTGGGTTCCGTAGCGGAAATGTTTCAAGGGGCCATCTATCTGCCGGATTGCTCATTTCTGGTTGGTACTTTGATACAAATTTAGTTAGTGTTCGTATATATTAAACGCCCTAAATAATAATTTATCTTATTAATAAAGCTGATATTAAATAACTTTTGACAGAAAACATTATACTTACCTATACCTAGTAATATATGAAAAAAAATATTAGGGTCTTCATACTAAACTCAAATGAACTTATTTTCCATGAGTTTTTAAAACAATTTGTGCCCTAGGAATGTTTTTCGATATCATGGTTGCAATCTATAGTTTAATTTATAAGATATATTAATTCGCCTTTCAATGAATATTTTCAGATGAGCTGACCTTTAAAAAAGCCTTACAATTTAAAAAAGTGGTCAATTCATCTTAGGACAATATTGTTTTACAGATGTCAGTCACCTTAGTCAAATTTAAATTTTTCAAAACCTGGTGCTTTTTGAAAAAAATATTTTTTTTTAATAAAGTGGTAGGTGTTGTACTGAACCCTAACATTAAGGCATAAGGCAGTTTATTTAAAATATGTAGAGATACGCTATCAAAATCCTTTTCTCTACCACTTTCGTTTTTACGATCTTGCGTGTAGAGTGTGTTTGCACAAGATTTTTATTGTAACAAGTGTAAATTTAAAAAAAAAACCGAAACCCGATTACGCAAATATGTCTACTGAAGAGTGTGAATAAAATATTTGCATTATATACAGAAAAAAATCGCTACATAGTATAAAACAAAGTCGCTTTTTCTTTACCTATATCATTATGTATGCTTAAATCTTTAAAACTACGCAACGGATTTTGATGCGGTCTTTTTAATAAATAGAGTGATTCAAGAGGAAGGTTTTTTTCGATTTTTTCGCCGGGATGGCTCGCTAGTATATTATAAATGTAGTCTCTTATTACTTTTACTTCAAATTGTTTTTACTTATTGTTGGCTGAGAATGCGTGGAACAATAAAGTTTAAATAAAAAAATATATTTGATTATCTTAATAACCTACTCAAAGAGACCAAAAGAGCTTTTTGAATCTACCGTCTGCCTGTTCGACATCATCTTTTCTTGATGCTTTAACTGGTAGAGTCCGCCACCTGTTGTTAAGAAGTAAAAATTCTGTGTTATGTGTACCTTTACAACATCAACTGGAAGAGACCAACACCAGAACTATCATAACAAAACGATTGAAGTATCCTAATTTATTAAAATAGTTCAGTTTAGACGTTAGAAATGAAACAAATAGACTGCTGAACACAACCTCATCATCATCATTTCGACTAGGCGTCACGGTAAATCGACCATACACACCCTGGTGCCAGAGTTCTTCGGAACCGCCTCTCGGCCTCTGACGTGGTTCCTTTAACGACTACCAGATGGCTGCTGGGACCAACGGCTTAACGTGCCTTCCGAAGCACGGAATCATCTTTATTATCAGACAATGAGGTGATTCAAGCCTGCAATGTCCTAACACTGGAAACAACTAAACGAAGTATGCTTCCCGTACATAATAACCTCCTGTTACTGTTAGTATTAACGCAGATGGGAAAAAAGAGTATTTTTATCGTATCTCTTCGCCGAAAGCTACCATAAATAACTTTACTACTATCAGCTTCCTTATCGGAACTATCTCCAATTGATTTATCAATCCGTTTCACGCAATTATACCAACCACCACCATTAATTGTTACCAACACATTTTATTGGTGTCAAATATAAATTACATCGGAATTAAATATAATTGATGATGTAAATAAACCTTTAGTCATTGACATTATGACAGCTATTGTACTTTAATTTAATTATTCCAGAATATAATTTTAATTTAAATGGTGTTTGCTTTCTGGCAAATTAAGAAAATACAGAACGATTCTGATTCTTTGTATATTGTTTAGCACATTAGACATTTAAGAAAGCGCTTTTGTCCGAAAGTGGAATACAAACATTTGATAGATATATATAATTGAAAGTAAGTGTACAATGTTACACACAATGCACCGACACCACCGGCCGATGCAGGTTGCTCCTCATTACGGTAATTGAGGAAGAGTAAGAAAGAGAAAAACGTGTGTCCTAAAAATAATAAAAAACAGTGAGTTGCATAATATATCATAAAGAAGCTTAGATATTTTCTGCCCTTTGCTGTCCGTAATAAATCACACAGATTGTTTTTTCATACAAAAATATCCCTATTTAGACACATTTATCTATTCCATGGCAAATCTGTGTAAACGGAGCTCTTGTCTCTACCTGTTGCCAGTATTCATCAAGAAAGTTCCTTTTGTTTTTTCTCCAGGACGTGTTCTAAAAGATAAACTTCCCTTTTTTTCAAATTATCATACAACTTATCAGCTCCGTCAACTAAGCCTTGCACACCAGCTTATATTGAACAAGAATTGCTAAAACATAATGATACATTTTCTAAAACACACTGAATTGAAATAACACCATTAACAACAGATTTCAGCGAAAATAAGAACAAAACAGAGCATATTTGTTTAACTCGGCACAGGAAAAATGGGAGCTGGAGTCAGAAAACCAAACTCGAAACAAAGATTAAACACGCATTAGCGGAAAACAGTGGAGTATTCGTTTTACTTCCGGAATTATTTCTCAGCTTAAATAACAAATGGCTGTCTTTAAAAAGGGTTCTGGTCTGCGACATTTCGTAGCTTCACAATGGAAGACGGATCTTATCTTTGGATGTTATAAAATAGATGTGGCCGCACGCGACTTAGCTTGAGTATCATCGTCATAAATTTAAGAGTTAGGCTCTTGTCGGTGGAGTTCCTTCCATTCTTGTTTATTATTGGTCTCATAATATATTTCTTAATTATTATTATTTATAGCACAAAAATCGATTGAAATGTTAAAATCGAGCTCTATATTGTCATTCGCTCAACAAACCCAACGTTAGATGTTGAGCAAGTACACAAAAATTTTCTAAGCTAACAAACGTACATACTATAAGAATAACTAAGTCAGTTTTGGTAAATATACTAAACTTTGAGAAAGGACCTACTTGGGCTATTTTTTTACCTCAGTATATTGGAGAACTACAAAAGAGTCTAAATGAGAAAACAGCTTATTTTTCTGAAGCATAAAAATCAGTTTTGACACCCATGAGGGGAGGTCTACGTCCAGCAGTGGATTTCTCGCGGCTGAAACGATGATACAAATAAACACAAAAATTCAACATAATATAAAGACGATCATCACTACATAGTATAAAACAAAGTCGCTTTCTCTGTCCCTATGTCCCTTTGTATGCTTAAATCTTTAAAACTACGCAACGGATTTTAATGCTAATTTTTTTTTAATAGATAGTGATTTAAGAGGAAGGTTTTTATGCCCATGCCAAGCCGGGGTGGGTCGGTACTTTTGGTAGTTTTTACTATAAAAATCCTTCGAACTGCGCAACAATAATCGGCAAGTAAGAAGTACGAGTGGCTGATAGTATTTCGGCAGTTCGGCACCGTATTACATTATTGAATGGGAAAAGTGGAACGGAGCTACGAACTCGACTTCGTTAATGGTGCGAGCAGTGTCGCCGTATGTCGTCTCTCTCCCTCCAAATAAATTGCCGCTCAGATTGACCCAGAAAAGCAGCGAATCGACGATCTCTGGTTCCACAAATCGGTATGAATAGATCTCTTTTTAGCGCCAAACAAAGGATTAATGGAACTTTCCACCGAGTTGTTTGTCGTTGGTTGTGGTGAAACTAAATATGTATGGAAAGTATACATCCGTAGCTGCAACATTTAGACTTAGTTTTGAATTGTTTAACATGAGATTCCGGTTGATTTGGGACTAGGCAAAAATATTTTCAAAATCATCCTTCTATTATTTGTCATCTTATCATTTTATCCATAACTTTAAATTTTATTTTTTACGTTAGTTATAATTTTTTATAATAGAAATACATACCCCAGATAGTATTAATAATATTTTTATTTTCGGTATAATTATAAAGTTTATATTTCGACTGTTATTCGCTGTTTACCGCCGCAAACATTCAAATTACAATGCAATTACGATAAAAAGCCGCAACCAATAAATAATCAAATTGATAATTATAATCCGTATAAATAAAGCGTTAAAGTTAACTTTGACTGAATGAGCTTTTGACTCTAGCACTGCACATTTATACAGAACAACCAAATTTTAGAGGATTATATATTTGTAAAAGTAATATGAGGAAACCTAATAGGTTTGATTGAGTACTAATAACAAAATAGCACACACTAAAACGTGAGTAAAAGTTTTTAAATTTTACTCACATTTCTGCTATGCACAAAGCTTTTTGTTTCTCCCAATGGTTATTTGGTAGACTTTGGGAACAATATAAAAATTATTACAGTTTATTTTTTCTATAAGTACGGTAATATAAAATACGTATGTAATTTAAAATATACATAACATAATGATTAAATATAAGATACTATATTTACAAATTTTACAGTCTCGCCAAGTACTAGCTGTTCCCCGCTGTTTCAATCGCCATAAGTGTGTATGTACTAAGCCTATAACCTTCCCCAAGAATCAGCCTTTCATACACAAAAATAATTTTGCAAATTTGACCAGGAGTTTTCAAGTTATAAGCGTTCAAACAAACAAACTCTTAAGCTTTATTATATTAGTATAGGTTACCGTACTTGTACAAAAATAAACTGTAACAATAAAAAAAAGAGTATAAATAAATAATATGTATTACAGATTAAATATGTTTTTATATTTAAATACAAAATCTATATCGTTGTTAAACAGCAAGATACGTCAACGGGACGTCGGCGGAGGTTTTTAAAAATTGAATAGTACAGAAAAACTTATAAACTAGTAGTCAGCGATTGACCAGGACTTACTCTAGCGATCAACGATTGATCGGCGAGGAGTCACAGGACGCGTGGTGATAGTTCAGACTCTCGACTCGCTCTGTTTGTCCGAAGAAGCTCCCAGGGTGGCTTCCCATGCAGGTGGCTTCGTGTCAGCAGTTTCCATAGTGATTCATATGTTCTTCTTAAAGGTTTCGTAATTGGCGTTGGATCCGTGGGAATGTTATGTATAAGGAGAGGGCTAAGAGCCCGTAACACCTCCCCCCTTAGCAGAGCAACTATTTGCCAATGTTTAAGGCAAATGTTGCGGCCTTTCTTTCCTCTAGGGATAGGTCTGAAGATGAAGTTGTTGCATCGCGTTTTAGCGTTGGTTTGCTTCGTCGGTACCGCAAATAAAGTATGACGAGTGCGCCCGTACTGAACAGTATAATTCCATAGACAGGTACAGTCGTATGATATAAAGTTGAGAAATCGTATGAACTGGGCTTAACTTCTGATTGTGCCATGACTTGATTTTGGATATTGTGTAATTTATTCAGATCAATAGTAGTTAAATTAAAGCGGGGCAGGCTTTCCTTAAGATTAAAGTTGATTTGAGGTACTCCCATTATTTCCAGTGCATGTCCTCGCAGTTTATTATATATGTTAACTATAGAAAGTTCTGGAGTCTTAATGCTACAATTCTGAGGGATCGTCACATAGTAACTGCCTTTCAGCATACGATATTTCTCTTGTTCGCAAGACAGTAGAACCTTTGTGGTTTTTGGGAAAGACATAATATAGTGTTGGCTGTCTAGTTCTAGCATGGCTTCTTTAGTAAGTGCGACTGTAGTAGGTGTACACTGCGAGTCCACTTCTCGGCGATATATTAGTTGATGCACACAGTCATATTGAGCGCGGGTTTGATGGCCTATCTTTTCTTCACAGACATACCAAGTATCGGACTTCGGGCATTCTGCCTCCATGTATACAAATTCTTTAGAGTTGATTGCTATGTAGGGAAAGGGTGGCAGGATAATTTCAGATTTACGATTAGGAACTGGGCACAAACGGTAAAGGTCGTATGATAACGAAGATGTAATTGGGAACTTGAGGACTAATACTATCTTATTATCTATATAGTATGATCCTAAACGAATTAGATTATAATAATATCTTACTTCTACATCTAGAATCCTATCTTGACCGTATAAGGATTTTAACTTACTTAGCATGTTAATAATTTCCTTACTAGTTAAAATAGAATGGTGCAAAACTTTAGAGTATGAAAGTGCAAGTATGTCTCCTAACCTAAAGATTTCTAAAGATAAGTCTTGCACATTTTCACTTATTATGTTGAAAATGTGTGATAGTTGTATATAATGAAATAACTCATTATTATTGTTTCTGCCATTGTATAGCGAAATTACTAGTTTATGCAACTTCTCCTGATTTTGACTAAGATTGCTTAAAATTTGATTTTGCTGATTTTTGTAGATAATTGTGTAGTCGTATTCTGATAATTTAAGTCGCCACCTAGTTAAGCGTGAGTTAGGTTCTCTTAAATTCATGAGCCATTGCAATGGCTTATGGTCTGTGATAATTTTAAATTTTCGACCAAATAAATACGGCCTAAAATATTTTACTGCCCAAACTATCGCGAGTAATTCTTTTTCGATAGTTGAGTAGTTAAGTTCGCTGGAATTTAACGTGCGTGACGCGTACGCAATGGGTCTGTCCGAACCTACAGTCCCTTGGGATAAAATAGCACCGAGAGCAACGTTAGATGCGTCTGTGGTGAGTATAAAATCTTTTGTAAAATCTGGGTACTGTAATATGGGATCGTTAACTAGAAGTGTTTTACAGTGCTCGAAACATTTGATGTAGTCGTCTGTTAGGTTTATTTTTGCGCCTTTCTTTAAACATGAAGTCAGTGGTTTAGTCAAACGTGCGAAGTCGGGAATGAAACGCCGATAATAGCCTAATAGTCCTAAAAATCCTTTTATTTGTTTAGTCGTTTTGGGGATGGGGTACTTTAGGATAGCGTTAATTTTGTCGGGGTTGGGCTTTATACCGTCGGGGGTGATAACGTGACCTAAATAGGCAGTTTCATGTCGTAAAAATTCGGATTTGTCTAATTGAACCTTAAAGTTTGATTCACGTAGTCTGTCAAAGATTTTACGGAGATTTACTATGTGTTCTTGGAGTGAGGTGGAAAATACCAAAATGTCATCCTGGTAAACTACACAAATTACATGTTGGAGACCTCTTAGTACGTTGTCCATGACCCTTTGGAAAGTACATGGGCTATTTTTGAGGCCCATAGGCATACGCAGGAACTCATAGTGGCCATTTCCGTCAGCTACACTGAATCCAGTCTTGTGGATATCCCTGGGGTCCATTTCCACTTGGTAGAATCCACTAGTCAGGTCTAAAGTACTGAAGTACTGGCATTTGCCAAGTTTGTCAAGTATGTCAGTGATGTTGGGGATGGGGTAGCGGTCGTCTATAGTCTTTTCGTTAAGTTTTCTAAAGTCAACTACTAGTCTCCACTTGGTTTTACCGGAAGCATCTGCTTTTTTAGGCACAATCCAGATTGGAGCACTCCAAGCGGACGTTGAGGGTCTAATGATGCCTTGTTCTAACATTTTTTGGACTTGAGTTTTAACCTCTTGTCTATGAATGTACGGATACCTATACGTTTTGCTGTGGACGGGGACTTCATCAGTTGTTAAAATGCGGTGTTTAATTTTATTTGTAAAGGTAAGTGGTTCACCCTCTAGGTAAAAAATGTCAGAGTATTCTTCGATTAATTTTAACAAGTTACTGTTCTCTTCCGAGTTCAGGTGTCCAGTCCGTAAATGTGATAAGATTTCTCGGAATCGAGTGTCCATGCGGTCGACGTCAGTCAGTCTAGGTAAAGTTTGCTCATGAAAAATTTCTGCATAAATTGGTGCGTTTAATGAGATAGTTACGTCTTCGTCTAAGGGGTTAATAATTTCCATATAGGCTTGCCCGTTTTCCGAGGTGGAAACACATTCATTTATATTGCAATTTTCTATGGTTTGTCCCTCTATAAAAATATTACCGTTGTCTACTGTGACTGGAATCTTAGCCACATGAGACGATTTTGCAGGGACTACAGTTTGAAATAAATTTACATTTACTGGACTATGCATAAGAATTGGATTTTCCGCAAATCTAGTCCTAATTACGTGGTTTTTAAAGTCTAGTTTAGCTTGCCACTGTTCGAGTAAATCAAGGCCAATTAGGCCATCGAAATACTGATGAAATCTATATACTAATAGTTTTATGGGATTTCTATCTTTAAATTCGGGAAAGCATGGAAGGGTTATAGAAAATTCATTGTATGTTCTCGCATGAATATTTGTTACAACAAATGGGTCATAGTCTAAAGGAAAGTCAGAAAAATAATCTTGCACTGCTTCAGGGCTAATAAATGACTGATTTGCGCCCGTGTCAATAAGCAATTTCAATGGAGGGTTAGAGATATGTACAAAAGGTAAGTTTCTATTTAACTGTAAATTTAGTTCTATTTGGGGTGGTTCGTACTGTGGTCCAGAGGAAAATTTGCCTCCTCATTGCATTCAGTATTTTCAGAATTTTCCTCAGGCTCGTCGTAGTTGTAATAGTCATAGTGTTGGTTGTCGTTTTCTACGGGAGGGAAATAAGGGTCGTAGTCATAGTAATTACTACCGTCATAAATAGGTTCATATTCATTTAGATTTAATTGTCTTTGTGGAGTAGGGGGTAGCACTCTCGCAATCGGGTGACTAATGCCACTCATTGGTACGGGGTACTTTTGTTGAGTTGGTCTATTAAATGGTCTAGGCGGGATCTTAAATCCTGTAGACACATTGGAGGGCATAGCTCTCATCATCTGTTGAGTTCTAGATGGGCCTAATTGATTAGGCCTAAAATTAGAATTTACATTAGGGGAGAAATTAGACGCGTTATGTCCTTGATTTAGGGGTGAGTTATTTGAGGGAAAATTAGTTTGATAGGAGGATAGCATAGGCTGATTATTGTGATTTAATTGAGGAATATTATTTTGCGAGAAGTTCATAGGTTTTTGGTTAAAATTACGAAAGGGTTGAAGTCTAGACGTAGATGAACTAGGCAAGGCAGGAACCTTATTCTGCATGTACATGACATTTAGTTCATCCTGCGCGAACTCCAAGGCTTTAAGCAATGTATCGGGACGCATACATCTAACTCGGGAACCGATAGGCTCTCTTAATCCGCGCATGAAAGTTTTTAGAGCTAATTTAGAATAGAGCTCGCGTTTAGCTGCTACCGTAGTAGGGATGGTTTCGTGCAATTCTACGTATGCCATGATGGTACTTAGCAAGTGTTGCACGCGCTCATAAAAGATGTGAGGTGTGTCGGTACCTTGAGATAACATTGATAAATCAGTATATAATGCCGGTTCGTCTCTATGATCAGAAAAGCTGTTAATTAATGATTGACGTATACCGTTCCAGTCATTTGGAATACCATTCGTGACTAAAATTTTAGAAGCATTTCCTTTTACTTTGTTCAAAATTCCATTTAACAAAATTGAATTATTTAACTCGTTACCGGGTGCTAGATCGATATACTTCAATATTAGCTGATCACAAATATTCAAAAATCTGATAAGAACACTAGGACTGCCGTCAAATTCAGGAACATTGCGTAAGGCTTTCCAGATTTGGTCTGCCTTATCTATGATAGGCATGGCCTGTTGACTATTTTCGTTAGCCATAGCTGTGTCGTCCTCTTCTAATAGTGACTCTAATAATTCTCTATGAAACCGTGACTTTCTAATATCGTCTCGTATATAAGCCCTGGTGTTGGGTCTTATATTACGGTCTCTATCTGGATGGAAAATTTTGAATGATATGTTATAATGCTAGTTAAAAATAAAGTCTTTAATTTTGGTTAACTAATATGATGAAAAATCAAAGTTGGATTTCTCTTGATCTATTCTATCTATTCTAAAGTTTGAAAATCGAAGTTAGATTTTTAGGGGAATTTCTGCACTAATTCGGGAAGGAATAGCAATCAACAATAGAACTGTATATAAAGCTACTCACATAGAGATCATGGTAGTCTGCTCGGGCTGCACCATCGATGTTCGGATGACCACAAACGAAACTTTCACCATTCACTCACGTTAACCTTCGCGACGCCGTTAATTCGTAGATTCTATAACAGATAGTCCGCCTTGCCAACGATTTGGCTAAGTTCACGCACTTTTTCGAAGTGTGAAACGCACGGGAATTGAACTATCCGCTCCGACTGCGCCAGATACGTCAACGGGACGTCGGCGGAGGTTTTTAAAAATTGAATAGTACAGAAAAACTTATAAACTAGTAGTCAGCGATTGACCAGGACTTACTCTAGCGATCAACGATTGATCGGCGAGGAGTCACAGGACGCGTGGTGATAGTTCAGACTCTCGACTCGCTCTGTTTGTCCGAAGAAGCTCCCAGGGTGGCTTCCCATGCAGGTGGCTTCGTGTCAGCAGTTTCCACAGTGATTCATATGTTCTTCTTAAAGGTTTCGTAATTGGCGTTGGATCCGTGGGAATGTTATGTATAAGGAGAGGGCTAAGAGCCCGTAACAAGCAGAACTTCTGTAACAAAATGTAAATTGGCCGGTATTAAAATATTCACACTGTGACAAAATAGCTTAATCCAGTAATTTTATCGTGTAACTGAATGCAATATATCTCACACGAAGCGGCATTGTGTGTTAGTATTCATTTTATTCAATAATTCATATGACGTTCGCACGTAGCTATAAATAGCTAAAGCATAAACAGTTTCAGAAACGATTCGTGTCGCATTTTATATCTAAACAAACATTTGTATCAAATAATGATTATTAAACATATTCCTTTATTAATTACTAGCTGTACCCCGCGGTTTCACTCGCCGTTAGTGTATATGTACTGTATAACCTTCCCCAAGAATCAGGCTTTCGCATATAAAAAAAGAATTTTGCAAATCCCACCAGTAGTTTTCAAGTTATAAGCGTTCAAACAAACAAACCAACATACTCTTCAGCTTTATAATATTAGTATAGATTAGTATAGATATTCTTAAAAAGGCGTTTTTTTGAGCTGTTTTAACCGACTAAAAAATATGAGGAGATTCTCAACTGCTCCGAATGTTTTATTTTATTATTGTCATGTCTGTTTACTTTTTTTTTGGAACATTATGTATCTCTCTTATGGTCAACTCTGAAAAGCTTTCCCAGCAGGCAAAGCTTTTCAGAGTTGATGACGAAAGTGTCATGCATGAGTGACTGTTTAACGGTTAAAGACTCCCTTTGTTAACATGCTCGTAATAATTTTTCGAGAAGGATCTTACCAGTTCGTTTGTTCGTTTCTACACTACTCTAGACCATGATACTTTATTTCAGGGTTTCAGAAGAAAATTCTTTGTGAACATATTTCCTTTTTGTAATAACATAGTTTGAGAAGTAACTTATATAAGTACATTAAAAAACTTGTCTGACAATAATAACATTTTAATTTCGCAGTAAGATGATCTTTCGACCCACTGGGTAATAAAATTAACCCTTAAAATCAACCGGGTCGTTCGCGGCACATAAACAAGAGTCCATTACGAAACACAACAAATGTGAGAACAAATATTTCTCAAATGTGTATAAAAGTGTGTTGGCAACCGGAGGGTTTGTGAAATGTTTGAATAATGTATGGCGGCAGGCGATACGTATAATAATGAAACGTTACGATACGCGTGCAGTAGGCGTGTACACGTTACTCATATGCCGAAATTATTTATGAAGATTACACGAAACTAATAGAGTTCGTTGTATCTCTTATTATGATAGGATTGTTTTCGTTCGGGGATTGGGTTCATACCAAGAAGAATGGTATCTTACTTTGTGAGAAACGATCAAATTTTATGAATGTTTTTATTCATTTATATCGTGCGGGTTACATATTAATTGACCCTGCACACTATAGTTTCAGTTTTTCGAAAGCACGTCTCAGCCGTTAATCTGTTTTTAGGACTATTAAGCTATAGAATTTGGAATCGCGCGCGTCGCCAGGTTTTTTTTTAAATCTATGCTATTAATAGATTCTACCCGGGAGCAACTTAACTCGCCTTCCTAGCCTGAAATTTCCTCACCAAACTGGAAAAACTAAACAAAGTATGCTTCCTATGAAAAGCACTACTAAATCACAAAGCCGTCAAAGTTGACTGCATTCTAGTGGTCTAAGTTTTATAATGCGCTCTTCTGAGGAAATGAGATGAAGGTGAGACAGCGATATTGTCTCCGTACATAATTCTCAATTCTCTTTGAGCTAGTCAATGTTCTAGTATGCAATTTTCTTCTCGTAAAATATTAAGGACATTTTACATAAAAAACTCGCATACCCGCACCGGAGATTTCTTTAAATTATAATAAATTTCCACGGGAACCGCCCCTTGGGACACCTACTTCTAAGTAATCGATGACCACAATTAAACTGGTATATTAATAACTTCGAAACAAATTAAATATGATCAGATAAATTAATTACGACACGCGTGCTAGCATACAGATATGAATAAGTAATGATTGGAGGCGGCCGTTACCATAATATTTTTGGTCAACAGGCTGACAGCTGTTAGATAATTACCAACCCTTCGGCCGAGTCTCAAATGAGGGTAGAGTCTAAACCCCACAACCGTAATAGGTTACACCAAAAAGGTATAGACAATTTACAATTTGAATGAGATATACTTTTCATTTTGTTGATAATTAACCTTTTGAATATTTGAGTTTTGTTTGTGGAATTGACATAAGATAAAAAGTATTAAGTATTTTTTATTTGCAGACTTTATTCTAGTGGAAGGCGATTAAGTATTCCTCCATTGGCTAATGAGTTTTGTCCCTAAAAAAATAAATAATTAGTGATTCAATATACTGGCACTTCTTTCTTCTTTTAGCCACTAAAATAGTGCAAATCATATTGACTTGAACTGCGTTTTTAAGCGAAAGGAAAAGGTTAAAAGTTTTGCGCACTACAAGAGGTAGACTGGTAGATAATAAGTATTAAGTCCGCCAATTTGATGGGTAAAGTATTACTTATCTTATTGGCAACAAAATACTTATTAACTTGTGAATAGATAAAGATTTAATAAATAAATGAACATTGCGTTTTAGTAATTGTTTAGGATGAAACTAGAAAAGCACTATACAAATTTAAAAAGATCAAGGCGAGAGAACTTGTGCAATAAGTTATAGAGTAATTAACATTTTTTTTCTATAGATACATACCTGGTTATCTCTAGTATAATTAATAGATTTTTTTATTAGAAGTATACCACCGACGACGTCTAATTTTGATGTCAGTGTCAGATGTTATTATTTCTTTTGTACTCCGCTCCGTGTCAAACGGTATGATAAATGTTTGTCGCTTTTTGTTAGAGTAATTACGGGTCAATGTAGCGAGATTCTATTACCATTTACTGACATGACAGAGATAAAATCATTTAGTATTCATACGTATTATAAAAACTTAGATAAATATGATTAATACTAATAATAAGTATTACTTCTATTAAAGTACGTTCCTTCTTTTTTTTTTGTAAAAAAAGTTACGTCATCTATGGAGGAAGACTCCATCATACAGGCCGAAGCATCAACTGAGGATTTAACTAGGAAATACGCTCGAATGATGTTAAATAAGTATAATTACTTAATAACAACATCGCTTTAGCAAATTGGAAGTTATTTTGATGTCCTAAATCATAGTTTAGCATTTCTTTGTCTTGAACTTGTATGAATGATGAATATAACAAGTTTTTGTATTCTAAAACCATTCTTAATTTTCATACAACGAAGCAATTATGCCTTGACTAAGAATATAATTCAAAACAAATTGAAATTTGTTTGAATATATTTTATTTACATTTGATAACGTTAACTATATAATATTAAATTTTTCCCGGATTGAATATTATTCATCGCCGGCTGAATAAATCCAATGAATATATACATAAGTATTTTCACCTCATCTATTTAAGAGAATTCATACAAAATTTGTTCGCATTGACGGCAAAATAAAATGAAATTTTAAGCCGTAAATTTTCAGGAAGTCGTAAATCGGAATGATCAGTAAAAGGTTGCGAAAATGGTTTCAATTCAACGATCACAGCTTAAAGATGGTAACAGAAACATGCGGCTCATGAAATGCGGTTTCAGAAATCATTTTGACGTTTAAAAATGTTCACAATTTTTAATTTGTTAAGTATTCTAACACCAGGGTGTGCACGGTCGGTTGACCATGACGCCTACTCGAAATGATGATGCTTTGTTAAGTGTATCTTAGGTTTATCATCTAGATAAATTTTAATTGCAATAAACTCTTACTCTTACTTAGTAGAGTTTGTGGTAACCACAGGTTTTAACAGACTTTACTACAAAAGACAATCCTTTAGCAGAATCTCTGAACTCTAATTATTTTGTACTGATGCCTGAGAATGCCACGTGCAAATAAAAATAAACCATTCGCGAATAAATTGAACCGAATGAAACTGTATTAGGGATGTGGCTGAAAAGGGTCGAGACCGGAAACATACGTGATGCGCCGGCGCCGACGAGAAGTTCGTTAAAATGTAGAAAGATTGTCATAAAAAGTCTTAGAGATTACCAATATTAAAAGTTAAATTTTTTAGGTAATATGCTGAGGTACAAATCCATTATTTCAGTAAAAATATTCACAAATAGAGCAACGTTTTGTTATTATCCAAATAAAGCACTTCGAAAGGCTGGTTCAGACTTTTGAGATATTTAAATTGATCATTAGATACAAATACTTTTCTTCTGGTTAAGTTAGTAAATACAGTCATTAACGCAAATCTATGACTTTACACTACACATTACAGACGTAGTGATGTACCTGATCAATCGTAAGGTCGTAATCGTAAGGTAATGTGTGTAAAGAATGTGTAAGAATATAAAGCCCGGCTTCTCAGCAACATCGAGTTCACACTTGGATGAACCTGAGTTTATATCGGTTTTGATCGCTGGTTTTGATAAATCAATCAGACTACTAAGACGCGTGGGACTAGCGTTGAGTTTATAGGTATTTGCTTTAAGTCTCGTAAATAATGGTTTTATTCGTTCACTAGCTGTGACCCGTGTTTTACTTGCTTTTACATCAGCCTTATAATATTACTCATCAATGGCATTTTTTATTTCTTCCTACTTGTTTTGTCATCGATTTAAAAAAAAATTGTCTCGCAATTTTGTAATTCTATTGTTTCAGAGATAAGCCCGTTCTTACAAACTTTAACATACATTATATATCTAGAGGTCGATAGGCGGTTTCGAATTTCAAAGTGCTTGAGTGAGTGTGCATAGACAATTGACCATGTAACCCACACATGATGGTAATGATCAAGATAAAAAATAAAGTTTTTAAAGTAAGTAAAAACACTTTATTGTACTATAGAATTGCATACATGGATTAAAGTCTGTGACAAGATATACAAGAGGCAAGAGGCGGCCTTATCGCTAGTGCAAAATTTTATAGCTACACACATGTAAACCGAAACATTCTTTATCCATTAACTCATATCCATCTACATATATTGAAGTTCCTGGCATTAGGATTAATACAAAGTGATAACACAAGTCCAAAAAAGTATTTTTCATTTCTCATACTAGAAACAACTAAATAAAGTATGCTTCCCGTGGGGATCGAACCCACGGCCCCCGAGTCTACAGGCAAAAACGAACACAAATAATATATTAAAATTATGATCTTTGTCAAAGGCTTATTGTTAGATAATGCTTTTAGCATTCCGACTATTGAACTATTGAAAAGTGTTTCGTACAATAAAGTTTAATAGACAAGTATTTATAGAAATTGCGCTTTTCAGTATCAGATGAACTACAATGGGCGTTTCTCTTGACATTTGTTGTTGTTGGGCGTGGGCGTAACGTGGGTAGGTAGACATAATTAAATCGCTTGGACATGTTCAGTTTACGTTGGATTAATAGAGATGTAAGAGTAGTTGTTAAAATGCACTTCTTTTCTTTCATTAATTCATATCGTGGAGGTCACAGGTCAATTGAACCTGGAAACCCTAGTGGCCAGATTTTTTCGAAATCGCTTTTCGGACTCTATCTTTGATTCTTTAATGACTAACTAATCGGGCTTAGTCTCACTAAAAATACATGCCTGAACTATTAACACTTTTAGTTAAGTGGGTACCTATCTTAATCCTTAAATGCTTTGCTAATTGTATACTGCTTATTGCTAACGATGTTATTGCCACCACTGGTTATCGAACTTGCAGAAGTTAGAGCATTCGAAATACATCGACTAACAAACAAATCCTTCAGATTTAAACATTACTTGGTATGTATTAGTTTCTTCTCCTAGAGTAGTTACTTCTTCTTCGTCCGAGCGTATTTCTGGTTGCATTTTCAGCTTACGCTTCAGAGCCCAGAATACGCATTTTAGTCATGGTCCTGATTTGGCGGCACTGGTTATTACAATGGAGCGACTGCCGACGGACCTCCGTAGCAGTTTTTACAAAGAAACCAGACCAATAGGAACATGATCTGGGTGTGTTAGTTGCCAACATTTTTCAGGCTGCCTATTCGTAAAGGCATCTGACATAGCCTAACGACTGCCATCTATAGTATATATATGTAGTGACTATATCTATAGTCATTACTAGGTATTGTGTGATAGATTGTCGCTTCTCTTTATTAATACTCGTAATATCTACTTCCAATAAATGTAATATTATTAATCTTTCTTAATTAGTAGAATATTTCCTGTAACGTTGATTTTATCGTTCGCGTGGGGGAATTGACATTTGCTATGCGTGGGCTACTTTGACCTCTCTCTCTTAATGTATTTCCGGTCACATCTTCAGGTGATTTTCTTCAAAGCCCGAGACTTCTTTAATGTTGGAAGGTCTGTTATAAAAAGGGGGCAATATTAACTTAGCCATTTTGTTAAACCATCTTTTTTCTAACTTGGCTCTTTCTATTCTAACGATAATTGATCAATGAATATATAAAGAAGATTTTCATTTTTTTTGACATATATTCTCATGACTGTTTTAGTAAACAGACTTGTTCTAAATAATCTGACGTGACGTTGGCTTTTAACAACTTGATGAAATAGATATATAAAAAATAATTTAAGATTTTATAAAACGGTATTATTATTTATAGTTTTATATCCACATTTTCAGCGTGGGAGCCTCGTTGATATTTGTAAGGCGTGGCGTGTGGGCCGGAGTGTATTCACATCTTCTAATTTTCATTGTCTCAAAGAAAATACTCGACATAAATGTAATTATGAGATTATTTTGACATTTTGTTTTCTTATTTTTTTTATTAAGATTTAATCAAGTATAATGAGAGTTAAGATGTATTAATTTTTAAAGACTATTTCTTATTTTTCTACAAGATATTTCAATTATTTTCTCATCATTGTTAAATAAACAAGTAAAATAAAAAAGTTTTTAACTAAAGGTGAATGTACCCAATATTGTCTGAATATTGTAAATATGTTGCAAACAAAAGTTTTGAAGTTGTCAGCACATAGCTTATCTTAATTAATGTGCGCTATCGAAACAAAGATCTCTGTTAATTATGGCTAAATATGTTTACTTAGAATAAAGCTTTCAACATCAAATTTAGAAAGACTTAATGGGTTATTTTCTAAACTTGTTATCGTGGTAGAACCTTTTTATGAGGTGGAAATTCAGTGCCTTTTCCGCTTGAAATTAACTTGGTGTTAGCATAGCAATGTTGCTTTGTGTTTTATTTTATACTAGCTTTCCCTTGCGGCTTCGCCCGCGTGTATATCCCACGAGAACAGTGCTTTTCCCCGGGATGAAAGCTATCCTATATGTCTTTCTCAAAACTTTATCTATATGCGTATGCGAAATTCCAGGAAGTTTGGAGCAGAAGATAGGGCGTGAAAGCGTTACAAACAAACTCACTTTCGCATTTATAATATTAGTAGGATTATAACGTGTTTTTTTCTTATTGGTGGGCATGTAGGTATATGCATCAAATAAGAGTAACTAAGCAAAAAGTTACTCTTAAAGTTACTCTTTCCGCCTTCTCTGGGGTACATAATATATGTGGCCCTCTGTACTGTAAAACTAATAGAAGTAAATAAAGTTGTTGAGAGAAATCACAGTTGTTTCTTTTAATCTTCCATTTGTCTACGCGAACGAAATTAAAGGCTATCTTATTCATAAAAGTAACAAAACATTGTTAAGCCCATTTTAACTAAATAAATGAATGAATAAACACTTTATAGTACCAATTACATAAATACATCATTGGATTGTACAGGATCGAAGAAATGTGTTTTGTCTTGTTCTTTCACTTTAAATATCGATAAGACAGAAAGGCTTAATAATATATTATATAACTAGTTAACTCACAAAGTTAATGGTCCATTAAAAATGTTATTACCAACGTTTTAACCAACTTATAAACCCAATATTGAGTTCCGCAACATTCATAATCTTTGTGTAATAAATTGAGTTTGAAAGTGTTTATTTTATACAACGTCTAGCTTATTTATTGAACAATCTTCTATGCGAATAACTCCGTAGAATAAACGAGAAATGTTGATAATCCCTTTGGCGGACTAATTTTGCTGTTGGAAAAATTACGAAGAAAATATCTAATGTCTAGCTTCAGTGACGATCACGTGATATAGATTTGTCAACATGTCGATTATCTCTTTATTAGTTTATATCAGTGTTTTTCAATCTTTTTGATTTCGCGACCCCTTTACAAGTTAAAAAATTATGGCGACCCCCTTGTGTCCTAGAGAGACAAAGAAATAATAAAATTTTATTGAAAGACTGTGTTAATCATAGGTTTTGGACATCGCGCGCCGTCTCCAAGCGGTCTCAACCCAGGCAATTTTTTTTTTTTAATCTATGGTGTTAATGATTTTTTTTTTCTAAATTGGTACATTTATCTATTGTTCAGATCTAGTGAGGCCACGGAGTTTTTGGAGGGAAAGTAAACAGTCGCTATGTCCGCGCTGTATTTAATTTCCAAAACTTAGGTTTTTTCGAGTGTTTGTTCATAATATTGGTGGATTATTATTCGCAAAGTGTTTGTGAACAAGCGTGAGTGTTGGGAAGTGATACAGTGTCGGTTACGTGACTTTTTATCTTTGTCACCAAAATCTCCATGATATAGCTAAGTAAAATTTTTCCACCGCTTCACTTAGCCATCTGACTCAGACTAGACTTACTTACTTGACTGGACTTGACTATTGACTTGAATTTTTGACTCGACTGACTTAAGTAGGACTGAAGAAGATTAATAAATTGAAGAAAGGCCTTAAAGGACTAGTTTCCATGGCCGTAAAAAGTATTATAAAAAAAAAGTGAGGCCACGAGAGTTTTAAAAGTACGAGGTAAGTTAGTAAAGCTGGGCGCGATTTAATTAGAATGCCTTTTATTGTATATAGTGTTAAAACTTGACATTGAAAGAAGAATCTTTCAGTCGGTGATCCCCCGAGTAAGGCTGGTCTATGTAATATAGTTGTTGTTTTGGTGCTACTTACTTGAGTGAGTGACCTAGATATTTGAATTAGATTGATTTTGAACGATGATTAATGGAACCTAATGTAACTGTCTGATGGTGCATATGGTTCCACGGTGATGACTTGCTATAGAGTGGACTAGAACATATTATTACATGAGAAATTAGTAATCATTTTATTGTGTTGAATGTGACACGTAAGTATGGAAAAAATCATAAGGTTGAAATATGAAGGTGAGCGAAAATCGATAAATTGTAAGAGATATACAAGCATTTAAACTATGCATTCTAATCTACATTCATTATCGAAATCTTTCACTACTTCTGTATTAAGTATTTGTCTACCTGAGTATAAACATTGCATCCCACTGATAGGAAAACGTCTCTCCCCATAGAATTAGGAAAACGCGCGGGAAATTAATTTTTATCTATATCTCTCCCTTATTTCAACTGAACTACAACAAAAATGAAAGTAATTTGTTATTTAGGTCTGTCTGGGCAATAATCTAGAATTTTACCAATTATCTTCTAATATAAACTCGTTTTATCAGAATTGACTTTATACGTAGGAAAAATCGAACTGAAAAAAATAAAGTTTTAGTTAGCTCGAAAGCCTGACAAAGGCTAAGTGCGGTATAAACATTGATTTCACTCTAGTGTAGCTTTACGACTTAACACAGAGCTTTTATTTGCCTCTAGTGGGGTTTTGTGTTGAAAATAATGATGTACAAACAATCTATAAAGGTGATAACGTGGCGAGAGTGTGTCTAAATCCGTATCAGACATCCATTCTTCCATATATACAAATATATAATACTAATGTGAAAGTGTGTGTGTTTGTCTGTATGTATGTTTGTTGGATTTGAATGAAATTAGGCATGGGGGGTACCTTGAACCATGAGGATGGGCAAAGGCTACTTTTGGTCGCGATAACCGACAAGCACGCAGCAGGAAACCGGACCGTGGGCTCCAAGGTAATCAGCTGAGGAAGTAAACGGGAGAGCGCTAAGATGAGAGAGAGAAAACCCACATCGATGCTTTATATTACTTATATAAAAAGTCTTGTTTACTTTTGTGTTACATTTCTTCATTTATACAAAAGTATAAACGATGGTCGCTCTTTTTAAAAATTATGTTTTCTTTAGTTACGTCACAGATTACAATGTACTAGTTAGGTAAACCTTTTTTAATTCAAAACTCTAAGAATGTGGATTTAAAAAACTGAAAAATAAACTATATAAAAGACGTTATTTAAGAAATAAATTGTGATAAAAGATTCATGGAAAAAGGCGTTGTGTAACCCAAGGCTCAGTTTGATATAACGACATAATTAGTTCCTCGAGTGTAACTACTTCATATATAATTCAACTGTGTACTGTGATTCTGGGTAACAGAGATTGATATTGCGTAGTTTTTTGGGAATACGAGTAATTACTTATACCGGATGATTCATATAAAGAAGTATTGGCATTCAAATATATGGCTGTGATTATATCTTCGTATGTTTTTTATCTTCATTAGATTTTTCATATGGATATGTAATAATATTAATATTAGTGTGTCCGTGTCCATTTTCAAAAGAAGGACTTAATTTATTTAAATAAAGCATCAAATTCACAATACAAAAGATACAATTCATTAAATAGCCTCATTGTATTATGTATGAACCTAATATATATTATTTAAATCTAACAATATATAGAGTCAAAATCACAAAGTTTCTCGTTCACATACAGATTAAATAAACATATTATATAATACAATAAATTATCGTTCAAAAATATTAGTGATTAACTAGACAAATGCTTTTAGCATCAACTGTTGGACCTATTTCGATGAAATTTGGTATAAATATAATTAAGGAACAGTATCGTCATAAGACAAATCAAACATACACTTCTTTTGCACGCGATAAAATCGAGTCTCACGCAGGCTGAGTCGCGAGTAACAATCAAAGTCAGTTAATTAAGTAGTCCTTACACCTACTCAATTTACTTACAAAAGAACAGATTAAGAACAAGAATGAGTGTGTTAATAAAGAAATTATTAGAGCTACCTGCACAGCTACTTGGAGAATAATTACTGCGACACTGCCCGATGCCCGCCCGGTAATATAGCAGTTACTCGCTTAACTGCGGTTTCTTTAACATTGTTCCTTACCTTAATTTAGGTTGATGCGTTAAACGAGGCTTAGAATAAAGGTGAACCTTTATTTTATAAGTACTGATTTACTCCTTATCTTTTGTTGTTGTTGACAGAAATTCACTTAAAAGAATGGAAAATCTCTACATATTGACACTTCGCTTGAAAATTGTTAGTAAAAGGATAATAAAGAGCTCTAAAAGCAACTGTAGTGTAAAATATTTCTCAGCACAGTAGCGTAACGAATAATGCACGGGATTTTTCCTCACGTTGTTGAGACGAGAGTGTAAAGCCACAATTTCATAGCGCTGTTAACGACACTACGACACAAAATAACAGGGTCAAATTATAATCGTGTTTTAGGTATAGATTCGGAAAACAGCCATAAGTAATAGTAGTAAGTAGTACCACATAATACCTTATATGGTAGTACTCAGAGACTTTAGAGAGGGGAGATATATATAGAGTATAATATTAAGTATATTTTAAATAGAGAACCGACACTTTTTAATTTCCTGAGGAGCTGGACGGCGAGGTAGGATTTATAAAGATGTCGCTCTACATTCCGAAGCAATCTAATTTTCGCAAATAGCAAACGCGACGAAATGAGCCGTCTCTAAATTATATCTTACAAAAATATTATCGTTTGGTCCATTTTGTTTCACAGCGAAAATTGATGAGAACTTATTCAGAGCTATTTTAATCTAAAGATATAAAAATATCAATAAAACTGTAAATTATTTGAAGAAATCCGTAGAAACTTTGCAAGCGCGATTAAGATGTCCATACAAAATTGGGCTTCATTTGAACGATGTTTATTCTCGCTTTTTAAACAACAACAAACTACGTTTTATTATGTATTATTTATCACTAGTCAATAATATGACATAAGCACATTTATATTCTTAGTTATAATATACTATTATCACAGTATAACCAATCTTATGGATTGGTTATACAGTGCTATTATGATTTACTTTCAATAAAAAAAAATATTGTTTCATTCATTCTAATTTTTCAAATATAAATATGTGGCTGATTTTTATACCTAGGTAATGTATGTATCTGCATTTCTTTACTTTTCGCGTGGACTACTTCAAAGGGCGCATTAAGGGCGCGACCTTGAGTCTGGCGGCGGTCAAACATAGAGTACTTTTCTTGGATAATGCTAGGTCGTTATCAATTTATTGCTATTACGCATTTTATGATTCCAGAATAGTGTCTGAAAATAATGATGTTCATTATTTTAATTAACCTGTTTCGTCCCACGGTTGGGTAAATGTAAAACCCACCTTTATCTCCCTCTTAACGACTATACAATAATAATGTTCATTCGTATTTCATTATTTTTTATACTAAAAGCACTGAATATACAATTGTACTAACGTACTACTTAGAAGACTTAACTGTGTCACTCGAGCGCTGCCAACTCCTTTACATTACATTACCTCCTAACACTATAAAAACATAAAATGAAAACATTACTTACATGACCATTGGATATTATGAATACAGAATTGGTTCCTAAGAGTAATTGGAAATGTGGAGTTGACCCACTTCCTGTTTTACGGGCGCTATCCCGATGCCAATGTTCCCGTTTGCTATAAAAATGTCGACCTATTTTGAAGATTTCAAAGGACGTTACTCATACAATATTAAAATGTGTTTCGGGAAAATTCTATTTATAGCTTTATAGGCCAATCGCAATATCCGAACTGATTTGATAGTAATTAGGTACTAGGTATATATTTAAATATCGATGAAATAAAGTTGTTTCTAGAAGAATTCTCTGAACCAACTTTAATGTTTATCTTAAGAAAATACTTAACACTTTTGCTAACAGTTAACGAATTAACAGTAGGGGTTCAAATTATTATGTACTAGCATCCCGCCCCGGCTTCGCATGGGCATTCAAAAACCTTCCTCTTGTATCACTATCTATTAAAAAACCGCATCAAAATCGTTTGCGTAGTTTTAAAGATTTAAGCATACAAAGGGATATAGGCACAGAGAAAGCGACTTTGTTTTATACTATGTAGTGATGATGTTTAGATGCGTTATTGACGTAATATAATAAAATAAAGGGATAAATGAAACTTATTCTCGACAGAATTTTTCAGACGTAATTCAGTAAATTTCAGTCCTTGAAGTTTGAGAATTCAAATATATATAGTAAATAACAGTTTTAACTTAAAATATTCACCAAAGGCAGCGTATACAGCATAGCGGAAAATGGCGAAGATAATGAAAACAAAACCGAAAAGTACTTACTCCCAACTCAAATCGCTGAAACTCCGTCGTAATAAACAGATCTTTAACCGGATCACTTGCAAAATTGTTACTGCGAACACAATGACGCCCTCTGCGTTATCTGTTGCTGGCTATTCAGCTGTGAAATGTTTGTCGTTGCGTGTATGAGCGGAAATCGACACCGAAATACGGATTCACATTGTAAACAAGCATCGGGAAACGCAACAAGTCTCGAGGCGGGCTCTGTGGGGCCCGCACGACCTTTTCCGGTCTTTTACGACCTTTAGTACCGAATGTATCCTCATCATCCACCCACAGATGCTCAACTGATAGGAATCTGTGACGCACGATCGACACTTTGACAACCGGCTACCGTATACGTTTTATCTCAACTACTTATTAGTTTTAAGACGTCGTATACTCATTTACATTTTATTACTGTTCCCATTTTATTATACCTACTCCAACTTGAGCAAGCTTTGACAGCTCGCGTCACAGTGACGACATTAATGACGCAGATGCGCTACCAAAGGTCACGAAAACAGGCAATTGTGATAGTATCATTCATTATTGTTTCATAAATTCATAGAACGATCACCGCATATGAAAGGCTTTGTCTCGTTTACTTACGACGACGTCATAGCTGCATACAAACCACAAACAAACAAAGTATTGTAGGTACCGTTTGCCGGTTGCGGCCCGGCGATGGACCGGCACTGGCGCATGGGGTCTTCGGAGTTATGATGTTGTGCATAGGGTTGATGTTCCGTTGTGCGGAATGGTGGCAAATCAGCGATCATCGTGCCTTCGTGGCAAGCAATGGTGCTGACGGAGATCGCAACAGTCGCGTGACGGCAGACGCGGCGCGCGGTGCCGACTGGCGCGTAGTTTGCCAGAAAGGGACAGGGCTAATTCCACGCAGGCGTAGAATTAACGCGGGAAGCTCTTTCTAGAAATGGTTTTCGCGAACAGCGCATGTGGGAAATCCGAAGCGCGGATTTTTAAGTTTGGATATCCCTGTCTTGGACACAAATCTTCTTTTTCTTTTTCACTTATAAGTATATAATTTTTTATTAAAAAGATGTGGTAGGAATTTGTCATAAGTGTGAATTTTTATATAATTGAAACCATATAGATAGGTACTATAATGATTTTTTCTACTTCATTTTATTTATTTAAAATAAATTTGGGCCTACCCGACAAATGTGAGCTAATCCGACTTTCTGTTTGTTATTACAGAAGTATGGTAGATACCTAATTTGTCATGTCATTGTGTTCCGTGTGCCCTACAAAACTAGGTCCTAAAGTTAAAAGTAAAATAATAAAGTACTTTCCTACTTAAAGTTATTAAAAGTACTTTGTTAATATTACTTATTTAAAAGTTAAACCAAAATAAACTAATTTTTTTGATATTAGAATACGTAAATACATCAATTACATAAACAAATGTAATTAATTACTACAAGAACAAGTAATAAACACTTTATTAAGCTTATTATGAACGCGCGAGCGTAATCATTTTTTTCTTTCAAGCTGTTATATTAAATGAAATCTTACCTGCGGAATAATAATTGTGAATTATTCATAAATGGGGAATAATTGATTAAAATTAAACAGGGTTGTTTACGAGTCAAAGTGGGTCATTGGGTCAAGGATTCGCTGTGACGCGTCCTCGGAAGTCTCGTAAAGACTCCTTCAAATTTTAGATACTTTTATTACTTTCTTGTTGGTGAACAAGAAAATAATTACTGAACTATTTTTTTAAATCTGTGACATTCGAATTCATTTGTTTTTTATAATTCCACATACAAATAGAAATATAAATCTTTTATTTTTAAGTAACATGATCCATATTTGCTAGTAAATCTTACATAAAAGAACCGCCCTTTTTGGCACCACGTTATCACTGCCTCGACTCTATACGATGCATAGCGTTTTTGTTAATGTTTGAGTCACAGATATTTAGTCACACAAATTTCAAAAATAGACCTTCCAGCGGTTGTTTTATGTATGCATTACTCTTTTATTTTCAAATTCTATTTGTAGGTAGTATTTTTTATCTTTAGTTTTGTAATCAAATAAAAATGTTAATCTATCTAGCTAGAATATGTGATTCGACTTCTTACTTTTACATTCGCAAGAAAAATGTTATATCTTCGAAAAGAAAATTGCTTTTGGAAAAATCTTTGGCTCGGGATTAAATAGAAAGCATATGTCAAGGCAAAATGGGATTTCTAACCTTAACACCTTTCACATTGGGGCCTTTCTTAAAAAGAGTTTGAAATGATTGGGACCGCTTAGTAAGTCGTCTACTACGAAATTTAGTTTTTTGTTTATTTACGTACTTACTCGGTACATCTAGCATAAAGCAAAGTCGCTTCCCGCTGTCTGTCCCTACGTATGCTTAGATCTTCAAAATTATGGAACGGATTTTAATGCAGTTTTTTTAAAAGATAGAAGCTGGGGCGGGTCGCTAGCTGTAAATAAAATGTTATTTTTTAGCAAAATTTTAGCCTAAAGTATATTAGGTAGATGTTTCTAGAAGAATAAGATATTGTCTCTACAATGGTATCTTACTTAAACAACTAAGATATAAATGTATAAAAGTCAGATACAAATTCGAACAAAGACTTGAAGAAAAGTATACTTCAAAACCAGCACTACTTAGCTCCTTAATCTCAAGATGGCGGTCACTTAGCATGACCGTGATCACGGATATCTCTCATCTCAGCAATATTATGTGAGTCCTTAATCCTTAGGGATTTAACAGACATGCTTACACACTACACAGTACAATATGGGTCCAAGTCATTTTTAGAATGTGATAGAATTTTGAAATTTGTTTAATTTTTTACACTGTCTCTTAAAACCTTATTAATAATTAAACTTAAAACTTATCTTAACTAAATACGGTCTTAATCAGAATACTTTTGGTAACACCTCGATTAGCTATATCATGCTAATTCCTGATATAGTCAAACAGTGTGTTTGTTTGAAATAACTTTTTATACTTATACAAAAAATTTACTAAAGTAGAATATATGTTCTAATTTAGTCATTTTGTCATTGGTTTTCGTACAATAAAGAGTAAACTAAGTACGATAACCAAATAGCTGATAGCTAGCTTTAATCATTACGGGTGTATGCCAAGGCCCTTAAAGCCACTCGACGATACGTCCAGAGATAATTTACTTCAACGTGTGATAAAATCGGTGTCTTTATTTAGGGCTCCGCGGTCGTTGTGTCCCATTGTGCTGTTTAAGCGATCTTTTAAGTAGTGATTAGTCGACGTCTACATCTGTTCTGAGAACCTTTATGCCCTTTAAGTAAAGCGATAATCAAGAGTTATCTCTCGTTTGTGACCCTTACTTGCATTTGTGAAGTATAGATTGAAACGCTGAGGTCAGAATCTTTCTTTATGAGCTTTTGTTCTTAACTTCGTACGCGTGTTATTTAAGAACCGAGAATCTATATTACTTTTCTGTTTTAAAAAAGAGTTATTTTAAAGTAAGACTTCTATCAATTGAATTCAATTCTATCATTAAGTGTAAAAAATAATAATATGAATCTGAGTTTTCGCTTTTACTCTATCATAGACTCTACATAAGTAAATATTAGGATTTCCTTAATATCTATAATGTATATAAACATCCATGATACATGTAGTTTTATTAAAAATTAGATAATTTCCAAATACATACAAATGCCAAAACACATAAATACCAAATAACAAGTAAAGACTGTCGGTTTTCAATTTATAAATAGTTATCAATATTAATTATAATGTCCATATCAAAAATAAGTAGAAAACCAAATAGTATTCTATAACGAATTATAATAAATTATTGAGGATAAGAATAAGATATATTGCAAAGCGGTATCTCTTAAGTAATATAGAAGAGGGTACAATGGGGAAAATACTAAAATCAAAGAGGTATAAACATAAAACGTATGACACCCCTCTTTTATATGAGTTTAATAAAAGCCATGCTATCCCTGTAACTGAAATCTCATTCAGTAAAAAAAGACTCGTTTTATATTGAGTCAACAACGCCCGGGCCCTGACGGCTGCATAAAGGGAACAAAACTGCGCCAGTTAGTTTTCAAACGTACATTGTTTTTGGATTTTAAATAGTTATTCTTTTGCATCAAAGCTGAAAATTCATTGCTCCTCTCATAACGTTTCAAATGAAATAAAGTTGAAAATGAGAACGAGTATGAAATGAAAGTTACCTACAAAGTACTTAAACCTTTAAGAAACAATTAAATTGAAAAACATTCACACCACATTGACATATTACTAGCGTAAAGACTAAAATCAAAATATTCTTTTAGTCTGGTGGCCCTGTAAAAAGACTTTCGGAGATAAATTTTTTACAAAATTTTTACCCACAGAGAGTTAAACACTTAAAATATTATAGCAAATCCCATATTTCAACGCGTTTATTTACAATTAAAAAAATATTTGGAAAACAGCATACATATACTTGTGTAGGTACTCACCGGCAAAATTTTACACCTATTATTGCGAATAACCAGCTTACCTGAAACAATATTAATGAATATTATATTATATATGGAGGTGAATATTTCATACTTCTGTTTTGATCTTAGGTAGCCATCTTGGTATTTAGAATGGCAAATGTGTAGGGTGTTTAAAACTTCTACGATATATCCGATTAGGTGAAAGTATTACCGCCAAAAAGCACATATTAACGCTTTTTGAAGTTGAAACTTGTACTACATACAAGAGCGTTTCGGCCTAAAGCCCTACAGGGTATTTTACAGTTGATTTTGGCCAGGAAGCACACAGGTATTCGCAATTCCACAAGTCAAAACTTACACATCAAATCCCAGAGCATTTCAGCCGAGACACAGAGAATATTCAAAGCTTGTAAATTTGTCTCTACTAAATACACCTGCGAGTTAAAAACGCGAATACGAACAATTGGTCGAACCAAAAATCTGTTTAAAAACATAGGATAGTGGACAATAGTTACAGAAACATTCTGTATTGTTTTGTCAACCGCGGACGCGGTAGGAAGCTTTATTGCCTTTATTGGAAGCACTCAATTTAGTTTGGCCGTATACGTAAGCTTGTGACGGTTGTATCGATTATGTTGGATTAAAAGGAAATATGGTGATAGAATGATAAAAGAAATGACAGCCGTAATTATCATCCCGTGAGTTATGTTCTTTTCGTAAGTATTTTTTGTTTTAGTAATAAAACATTCCGACGAATTGAGAACCTCCTCCTATTTTGAAGTTGGTTAAAATAGGAATCGTTTTACGAGTATATTGAGTAAACAACGCCCGGCCATGATGGCCGCATAAAGGCAACAAAACTGCGCTAGTTAGTTTTTAAACGTACTTACCTACATCGTTTTAGGATTTTAAATAGTATTTATTTTGCTGAAAAGCTGAAAATTAATTGCCGCTATCATAACTATTCATAACGTTTCAAATCAAATAAAATTAAAAAATTAGAATAAGTATGAAATGAAAGTTACCTAGTAACTACAATTTTTTTTTAACATACAATAAAATAGAAAAACATTCGTATCACATCATCGTATATGCAGAAATGTTTATTTATTGCAATTTTATTGTTTCATAAGTAAATTTAAGACTTAAAAGCATTATCTATCTGTCAACCATTCAAAATCAACAAAGTGAAAATTATGAGAGAAATATTTTCTGGTGCAGTTTTCTAATGAATGTCTCACTTTCTTGTTCTTTCCGTCTCTTGTCTTAAGGGACGAAAAACCGCTGCTATTTGGTTGAGAGCAGTTCCACTGGAAAATAACGTCAGCCTTTTCATTTCATTCAATAGAAATAATTCTTCCTCCTTGCCTAGACCTGTTCACGATACGAATCATCATCATTATTTCTTGAGGTGACCAGTCAATCGACCATGCACATCCTGGTGTTAGAATTCTTAGAAACCGTCTCTCGGCCACAAGGCTGCTATAACGTCTACCAGGTAGCAGCTGGGATCAATGGCTTAACGTGTTCATGGAACTTTTCATATCAGATGACTCATATCATTGCGTAAGCTTCTCAAAAGCACGTGATTCTAAATGGAGATGAATGATAATGAACCTTAAGATCTATGAATTTTAATATGAATCAAAATCAAACAAAGTCCTAAGGAAAGGACATCTATGTGTTTGCAAGTCGGCTAACTATATAGTTTACAACTAACGGTTATTGGATTACGTCGCGTCCTGCATAACTTACTTGAACATTATAATTTATACACCTGACACTGTCTTCGATTCGAGTAATCCTACTGTATGGGATCAGGGGATTTGCATACGCGGAAAATGTTGGATCAAGGACGTCAACTCAAATTGGTCAACGTGAAATAAATGCTATTATGTTCGTAAAATTCGGAGTTTAACTTAACTTTTGTAGAAATTTGGAGATAAAATTCTATTTAAATTAGTATAGATTTTTTTTTTATTTATCAGGATCTAAATATTCGATCTTCTTTTCTTATTATTCCTGTCTTGCGATAAGATGTATCAACTAGCTACCTACTTATTATCAGCAATTCCTATATCGAAAATATCCTGTGATAGTAACTTGGCAGTACTTAACAAGAAAAAACACTGTTTAGTTTTGGCCTGTGATTTAAAAATAAATGATGTGCCTACTCTGCCTTGATATTCAGCCTTGAACTTCTCATGACTATACCACATATTTTTGAAGAATTAATGACAAGAGGAATAACCTACTAATACCTTAAATTTAAATTAAGTAAATGTTTTAACATAAGTGTTTAAACATTTTAAGCCCTTTCTAGTATCTCTTTAATAAGGATAAATGCGTAAACCATATTGTAAGTAAACAAGGGTAAAGCGTGTGTCACACAGAGATAAGGCACGTAGATAATTTTGAGATGTTGTAGATCGAATTGAGAAAGGCCAATGGAAACAATGGGCAATGGAAATATACAAATTTTGTCCTTAAACTGCCTACTACTAAAATGCATTCCTTAAGAAGTGAACGAGTAGGTTTTTTATATTTTATTTTAACGGTAAAAACGGAATATTGAGCACTATTATAGATATTTAGATAAGCGAAGCTGTATGTAACCGCTAGAAGTAAGATATTAATGATCTGAAAAAAAAAAAATAGGATTTTCTAGCGTCAGGAAAAGACGACATGTTAGTCCATACAAAAATTGTATTATTCGGTTTTCAAGTTGCTGGTACCTGAGTACACAAATACGTGATTACGTGACTTAAGCTAAAATACCTATAAATTATTTAAAATATAACTTAGTTATATTTTAATCTAGTACCTTACCTTGATATCATGAGAAAGTTATTCCTAATATTTACATTCTACCTACTTGAAAACCTTTATGGGCCAAGGGTCGAATCGAAGTATATGGGGCAGAAAGCGAACCAATATCCATGATGTTTACTTAGGAGGCGTCGTAAAACTTAAACCATTATTCAGGATATGACGTAGTAATATACGATTGTTTGTCTAGCTAGCGAATTTGACACGGTGTTTGAGTTTAATTCCGACTAGCTTCGTCTCGTGACTTTCTTCCTGTAGAACTTCAAGGTAAACAAAAAGGTAGCCTTTGATCAAATTCAGGCTTAAAAATAGATTAATTTTATCTAGAAATTTTGAGGAAGAGCAAAGTACCGGATAATATTAGTAATCCATACTTACTTCCATAGTCATATTAAAAATGTGAAAGTGTGTATGTCTGTCTATCGCGTCAATACGGAGGCTTTTGGCAACGGAATACCTTAAACCATGATGGATGGATAGGCTACTATTGGCTCAATTACCGATATTTACGCGGGAAAAGCCACGGGCGTATGCTAGTAATAAATATAAATAAGTATAATAATTTAGTCTGTGAATCATGATGCAAATATAAACTAGAACCTGCATTCTCATATCGCAAGAGATTCTCACACATTTGCGACAACATCTGGGTCAATAATAAATCCAAATGATGATGGTTTTACCGCAGATGAGCCGAAATTAAACAGTCCGGTCGATGTAATAGCACGTGAATGAATGCGCGCGACAGTCGGCCAATTACAAACTCATTAATAAAATGGGCAAAATATGAAGCGACGCCATTATAAAGCGAACTTTTACACGGGGCGCGGTAAATTTTCAGGCGATTTATTTTCTCTTGTGGTTATTATGATTGATTCACTTCAGAATTCGAATTATTTATAATACTTTCTGGTCTCTTCATTTTTGGCTTACAGACGTTATTCGGCCTATTTTTACGCCGGGTTTTTAATCCGATTTGGTATCATTGTTAATTAATATTATTCTTTAAATGTCTTATACATAATGTGTTATACTTTTCTAGGAATTTGGATTTTATTTTAATAGATGAAGGATCTCCTCACAATTTGAAAATTTACTGCACTCTAAAATTATCTTAGTTTTCCCCATAAAGTTAATTTGTTTCGTGCACCAACAATACCAACATCTTTACTTTACTTTAAATATTTTGTCATTGACAAGGACGAAAATTCACATAGGTATGAGCAAATTTTATTTTATTTTGGTGGACACTAACACCTATCCTTGATGATAACAATGAAACTGCTTGTTTGTAATAACTTTATTGCACAAAATGAACAAAAGTACTATACACAAGATAAATGCAACGGCGGACTGTTATTGTTACATTTTTAGGCCCACTGCCCACCGAAGAAGTCACCACCAAAGAGTAAATTGCAGTGAATTTCTAGCAATTTCTTTAACTAAAAGCATGAACGGGTTAAAAAGCTCCATTGCGCGATAGCCGCCAATTACAAAATTATTCAATTACAAAATATAAACATGCAAAATATGAAGTGGTGAAATAATAAAGGCGAGTGGCCACGGCCGGGCAAATTGCCGGAGTCCGCCGAGCCGGCCCGATTTATTCATAACGGCAAATTGGCCGCGTCCATATAGCCAATGTGAATGTTGGTTTATGTTTATTTGGTGAAAGTAGTACTGATATGGCGTTTGATATGAAATACATAGTAAAGCGTAATACGAATATATTTATTAGGTAATATCGGCTAAAAATTTTCGCCCATATATAAGCCGTTTTACTTTTGTATCGGAATATGTACTCGTACTTAGTTGCGAGCAATACCAACTCATATTTCGATCAGGAGTTATGGATCTGTTAAAAGATAATCATGTCGTGTAGGTTACACGGTCAATTTACCATGAAGGTGTCAGAGTTCTTCAAAACGTGGTTTCTTTAACGATCATGGATGGCGGCTAGGACCAACGGGCTTACCGTGCCTTCCAGAATAATCTTTATTATTATCAAGTTCTGTAAATTTACTGTGCGTTGTTTGCAATTTATTGCTGCCGTTGATGGAATCAGCCTCTAGATGGAGCTACAAAAAAATTTGGACCTATTTTAGCCGCCTTTTCAAATATACATGGTAAAATAGGGTAAATCGCATGAAAAATGTTATAAAATATTGAAGTTACACAAAATATGTTAAAATGAAAATTGTTGCAGAGACCACTTTTATCATTTTATTTCCATTGTTAACTAGCTTTACCTGTTTCGAAAGTAAATACAAGCCGATATGCGTATTTAAATCGAGCATGACTCAGACAGGAATAAATTCTGTAAAATTAATTTAGGTACAGAAATTAATTTAACTTTAATTGCTGCGTGGAGCACACTCCATTTAAAAGAACAAACGTAAAAATGCAAAAAGCCTTATTTTATTACTTATATTCGGCGATACGAGCAAAATCGTAAACCAGAGCTTGTTACCATAAATTGGTAGGACTGCGCGCGGAAATTGAATGCTACAAGCAAATGCGATCCTTTACTTTTATTGAAATGTATATAATATTTAGATCAAATACAATTATACAAAATGAAATAATATATAGGTAAGTGCAGTAGTATTATTATCATCTCATTTAATTTCTGAAAGTAGCTATTTTTTGAAATTTTGTAATGTTGGCGCGTTTTGTTTTTTTTATATTACTTATTCAAACGTGTATTTGAAATTTCGAGTACATCAATACTGCGATGGATGGACGGATAGTCGCATAATAAAATTTAAGTTGTATAAAAACTTTCTAATAGGTACTGAAAGGAAATTGAATACCCAACACAGAACACAACAAAAGGTGTACATCCCTAATAGAGATCTCTTTCAGTAAACGAAAGAAAAATAGTAGGTACATGGGCAGTTGGGCACTGAAGAGGGAAATCACAAAGAAAAGTTACATGTCAGTTTTAAATCGAATAATTGGGCTTCCGTTAAGCAATGTTTTTTATTCGATATTCATTCAGATGGATCGCATTCATGACTCGTTTTTACATTTATGCTGTCGGTCGGGAATTCCGATAACATTAGGTAGGAATACTACCTAATGTTATCAGATACAAACAGAACAAATAAATTATTTAGCCTGATCGGAAATTACCGCTGTATTTTTTTGTGGATTTTGTGATACTAAATAAATAAATTAGTTCATAATTGTAAGATATTGTTTAAACATGCCCATGGTTTACTAATTTAAAACTGTATCAATTTCTTTTGTTTGACTGTAATATTTTTTAGATTGTTCTTATTATTTCACATTATAAATAGGTATTTCTGTTCATCATCATTTCTTGTAGGTGTCATGGTCAATCGACCATGTCGGAATTTTTCGGAATTGCCTGTGCTCTGAGATGGTGCCTTTAACGACTACCAGATAATTGTACTTGCCTGTACGGAGACACGGAATCATCTTTATTATTAGACAATCAGGTGAGTTATACAAGTCATGAATCAATTCCATGACATCGGGTCTACAAGCAAACTACGGAGGCAGAAGGTAATTCTATTGATATTCCAACCATTCTGGTCATAATAACTGAATCACAGAGCCAGCAATTAGTAGTTTTAGTTAAAAAGTAAAGCTGTAGTTTGTCGGGTTTCTGAAATCCTTGTAAACTTTAAGTTAACTCAAGAAAAACAAATTTTACAATATTTATGAATGGGAAGCCAGTCAAAATGAGTTTAACAATGAAACGAAGTCAAAAACATTTCATTCTGTCTTTGAAGGTGAACAGACTGGGGAAAATAAATAACGGAGTCCAATTAACTACGAAAAGAGGGGCACGGTGTAAGGAAACGAAATGTGGCATTGTATAGCTCTGTAGCCAGAGCCAATAACATGACGTACAAAAATATATAAAAGGTTTCTCATATAGACAAAATAAAAAAATAAACTTTTTTGACGTCATCTCATGGTTTAATACTAGTTTACCCAAAAAGTTGGCCTAAAAATCAAATCCTCGTCCTTGCGTCAAAAATATAGTACCTCTATACTTACTCAAAGTATACTTAGTTATAAACGAACATGTCAAAAGAGGATGAACAGTATTCTAAATAGTATAAATCGCAAATAAATTGAAAATTATAAATAGAGAAAGGCGAATTCAACGTTTTGATATGGGATATTATTAATTGCACATCAAATAAATAATCACCCATCAATTTCTGTACATCAAATAAATTATTTTACTTTAAATTAAAGTCAAAAGACGACTTTGTGACAGAAGGTAGGTTAGGTTATGGTTATACAGTGACCTTAACAGTGAGCGAGCGAGCGAAGCGAGCGAGTGTCAGACTTGGTGACAGAAGCAAAACAAATTTTGCTGTGCAATCAGTAATTTTGATATGTATTTAGGTTATTTTTGCATACAAAAATTGTTTTTATTGATTTGCGTTTAAATACTACCCTTTTGATATTATATTATGCATTTATGAAACATTACTGGTTGGAAGTCAAATTAATTATTTGTTAATTTCGATTGTCTAATTCATGCTAGTTAATTAATTAAACACGCTCACATTTCGCTTAATTCTCGTTTTAAAATGAAATCGTTGGTAACAACCGGCCAGCATCCTTTATTTGCTTTGCTATAGAGTTATACGTGTTTATTTAGTTTCGCAGTAATGTTAGTGTTGTAAACATGTTGAGTTTGTGGAAAGTTTTAGGAAATTCATTAAAAAATTAATGCACATAGGGATTTTTTAACAGATTATGTTTTGTTTTTCTAGTTTTAGCACGTTGTAAAGATTTAGTCTACCTTTTTGTGAAGATATAAAAGATATACCTACATTCAAATATTTTTGTACAAATTAGAAACCGATATTTAATGTTCTATGGAACTATTTGCAAATAGAAAGAGTAATAATGATCCATGTTATATCTATTTGAAAGTATTAAAAATAAAATATTAGAAACTAGCTTTTAACTCGGTTGTATCCCAACGAAAATCAGCCTATGTTTTATACCCCTGGTCCTTAACTAGGTATATCCATACCAAATTTCATCAAAATCGGTCCAGTGGTTTAGCCGTCAAAGCGTAATAGAAAAACTTTCACATTTATAATATTAGAGTGGAAGTATGACGTATCATTAACAGATTTTTTTTATTTTGGTGTTTTGGTGCCTCCTTGCACTTAGACTAATAATGATTGGATGTTGTACACCTGAATCTGAAACTGGTTAAAATAAGCTAATTTTGTTTCTATTTTAGTTAATTGAAAATGTTGCTATGCAAACCACTAGAATATAACTACTAGGGATTAATATAACACTAGATATTTGCTGGGAGGGACCCCAGCAAATATCCCAGCTGTATTCCCGTCAGCCTCATCATTCGTAACATCGGTCGGGGAAATGGTGTTACCCCCGAAATACAGTCTCTTTGTGCTTAATTTGTACGTTCACAGCATTATGCTACAGTTCATAACACTTCTCTAGAATTTATAAACAGTGAAGTTCATTATTTTTAGTGATGGGACTCGAGTCGAAAATGTGCACTAGAATCAATTCGAGGCAACCAGAAAAAAAGTCGAATCGTGGTTCTAAATTCGAATTTCGAATTGACCCTTGATTAGGTACATACATATCATGATTCGAATAAGTGTATATATACATATATAGACACAAAATAATAAGATATAATTAAGAAAGTTTATTCGCAAACATTAAATTAAACTGTCCGTTTAAAAACTACAACTTAAATTACACCACAATCACAAATTCACTGAAACTTTAAATCGAACCCTATCTGTATCATCTGGGTAAGTTTTTCATACAGTGATAGATTCGAATAAAGAAAATAATTCGAATCAGATCTCTGATTCGATTTGATTTATAAATTCGAATCGTGTGTTAACTCGAATCGACATAAAATCTGATTCGAATACAGTTTTGACTCCCATCATTCGAATCATTCGAATTAAATATGATTCGAGTCCCATCTCTAATTATTTTAATAGATTTTTTTGACGCCTCCTTTTACCCCAGTATGACGCAACATCTTCGGCGAGTATAGGCACAAATTATAGAATACTATTTATTAGGGGACACAGCATTGAGAATATATCAGTATTGTACTTGAGGAAAGATATTCTGATAGCTATAAAATTGTATGTTTAATCGATGAAATAAAACCACACCATCACATTTCTAATATCTACAGTTCCCAGTTACTACTGCTGTTAGGCCCAGCATTCTTGCCATTAGTTTGCACACACTTCCCTTGGTCACAAACTAATGGTGGCGGGAATGCTAGGACTAACAGTAGTGGATGGGCGCCGGCCGTAACTAACTGGTGGCGGAAGCATACAAAGTAATTTGGTAACTACTTGTAACTTTGACTTCCGTAAAGTAACACCTGAATCTATTAAATATAACAGTTCATAATAGCGCCATAAAATTGACAACCGCTGGATGTTTTCACAACATTCCCACAAAAACATAGCTAGTTGTCGGTCTCGCTTTATGTCGTTTTCGCCAAATCTCTAAGCACGCAGCCATGCACGGAGGTGCTTTACAAAATAGATAGAGAACAGATGTTTCACTATTAAGGTTACCTTAATAGTGGTTAGAATTTTTAATTATTTTTATATCGATTACACAAAAATATATTGTTTTTATTATTTATTTATTAAAAATAACACTCAATAATTAGTACAGCCCCTAAGCTTTTTTTTATTTAACGGTATGCTAATACATCAGATAAATTTATTTTACCATAGCCCTGATTAAGTGACTAAGATAAAGTTTGTGCACTACTACAGTTCAACCTAAGTCTAGTTGATACGTTTCGAGTTTTGAAGTTATCAATTGGGATTTAATTATTTGTTTTATTACTTTTTAAGGTTTAATTCTATACTATAGTAATATAATTAAGATTAACCGTGCCACCTACACGAAAATGATGATGATTCTAGACTTTCGATGTTTTATAGCTCTATACGTCATAAATATTTGATATCAAGCAATTCACTTGAATTTGTGGCTTTGTTTCCGACTGATGACTGAACGTGGGTTTACACACGATGTAACAAGCGTGCCCATACTTGTAAAAACATAATGGCTGACGCTTCAAGTCATTAATAATATTGTTAGCTTTGTTTTAAAAATTGAAATCTTGTTATTTACCAATAACAAACAGAGCGAAATACACATTTAAGGTGATTTATTAAACTTCCTTTACTTCTCGGTTAATTCCAATAATAGCCTAACAATGTGTTTTCTATATAAAATAATATTTCAGTACTGCTCGAAAAATCAGAAAGGAACATACATGTGAAAACGAATTTTCTCTCCAAACTAGTACGGTCCAAATATTCACAGAAAGAAGCCAAAGAAAAACTCGAGAAAATAAGATACTCGTAATAATACGTAACCAAATACAAAACCAATTGAATAATCCAAAAAGACTTTCCCATTAGGCAGAGTTAGAAGAGGCCGGGCGAAATAGGCCCCGCCATAATTCCGTCTATTATCCTTTACGATGAAGAGTTGAATAGGCGTCGGCGTGTTAAAAGGCATATTCCTGAACGACGTTTCCTTAATAATTTGTTTCTGTGAAAAAGCTGGAGGCCCTACTAGGATATTGCAATCACAAATCTTTATTTTGATCTTTATATTTACAAGTTACAAAAACAAAAAACCATTTATTACATTTAGATTTTATGTATAAATTGTTACACCTGTATTAATTTATTTTAATTTGATATAACAAATAAACTACTTACTTGATTATTTCTACTGAGAAACTAAAAAATGTTAGGATAGTTTTTCAAGAAATATGTATCCAAAATTATTATTTGAAATATTAATAACTTGGTTGTTAAACATTTGTCCCAAAATTAATTTGTCCTACAAAATAGTATAATGTGAATTTGTTACAGAAGAACCATTTTTACAAAGTTGATTTGTCCCACATCAATTTTTATTACTGAAATTTGACCCACTTTTTTCCGTACAGATAGCAAACAAATCAAATGATAAATAAAATAAACACGTCATTTATATTTCATAATAACAGCAAACGAGTGAGTAGTAGGCACTTAAAATGGTATCGTGAGATATGATAATAGAAAAACCTATTTAAACAACTAACTACGATCAATTAAGAATTAATGAAATGAAAGGTAGGTATTATACAACGTGAAGCAACTTACCTATTAGACCTTTCATTACTTATTTCAGAAACACTGAAACCAGTTACAACGTAACATAATTACATACGGAATTACCGTTTTCTGCGAAAACCAATCGAGTAACAATGGTTCTACCATGGAAGCAAAGGGCTGGGGTGAGAAGGGGAGACACCCTGCACCACTAGGTCAAGGGTCACTGGATCCTCTGCCATGGAACAAAGTATCGAGAGGGCACAAGAATAAAACATGCATGGTTAAGTAGAGATAAATACCAAAATAAATCTTTTTAAATATTTGTAACAAAAGAGTGAAAAAGAGGTCCAAATACTAAATCTCCGCTTTATAAAAGTCGTATTTAATGAGTTGTGGGTAGAGACTAAAATTAAATAAAGTATGATGTGAAATAATACATAATAAAGTTTTTTTTTTTTACACAAATAACCAAGAAAAATACTTCAACTGTACCCAAAGTAAGACAGTCGATAAAGAGTTTGAAAAACGCTTTACCGATTTTATTATATCTTCACTTCAAGCTATTTCCTAAAGCTAATCATCATATCAAATTTGGAGTAAAAATATTCCGTAATGTAACACCAATAGCAACATTGAAGACATCCAATCATTTGTTTGGCAGTGATTGTGTAGGTGATTAATACTTACATTCAAAAATGAAAAAAAAAAAAATTGGTTGCCTGTAAAGTCGGTATACGGGCGAAAGTTTTACGTGACAACGACTTTGAGTCTGTCTCTCTCGCTCTTAGGGGACGCGTGCCTCTCACTCGCTCTCATTGTGAGCGCATCGTAACGTTACCGAGCGTTACACTTTTTCATAAGTGACTCCCAGCCGCAACCTAATTTAAGACGTTGTCACGTCAAAAACAGGTAAAATAGGTACCTTTAGAATCAGGCCAGAAATTAACTGGATTTATTTATTTATTTGCATTATTTATTAAACTTTATTAAAAATATGTAATGGGGGACTTAAAGCCGTGGGCTTTTTCTACCAGTCAACCAACAGGTGACTCTGAGAAAGTTATTTATACAAATTTTCACATCTATACGTTTTTATTTTGTAACAGCAGGGAACTGACGCCCTAAATATATAGAATAATGATAATGGCCCATTGTGGCCTTATTACCCACTATATTAGACCACTTATCAGCAAATAATATTTCATCATGTACAACCATAAATATTTTATTTCAAGTTCGTGAATGAACGTTATTAATTGCGGTTTTGTTTATCACATTCAAGTAAAAACAGACAATATGCATTTTTAGAGAAGGACACTGTTATAAGTAAGTTAATGCCAAACAAATAAATATAATGAGCATTTTCCCACTGCAAAATGTTTATCAATACGTATAAAAAAAAAACTTTTCTTGACTTTCAAATTATAATGTAGGGCAATTTTTGTTCATAAAACTTAAATTTTAAATTTTCTCAGCTCTTTTTCATAACAATATAGTCGAAACATGTTTGTAATACCGAACTAGCCTTAAATGGCTAGGCTAGCTATGGTTATATGAGCACTCAAATGCAGTTATAATCCAGAACGTGAGAGTTACATAGTATATTTGTTCACGAGTATGTAATTTATATTTATAAATAAATGATATTAATTGATTGATGTAATTATTGGAAATAATTACATATTTGAGCCATTTGGCTTACACGTGACCATTGCCATACAACCTGGCAATGCTGTTAGCCTTCTGGGCACCTTACCTCGGTGTAATGATTTACCTATCATAGAATTTTTGTAATCATTTTTTTTATATGTGTATTTCATTTTTTAGTTTACTTACTCTACTTAGTTTAGGATTTTTAATTATGTAAATATTTGTCTTTATCTTGGAAAAAATAAAACAAATTCACGAGTCTTTATTTGAAGCGGTATCCACTATAACTTCACAAATAAGGCTCATGTTACATACATTATGTGTAAACATGCAGTCATCGTTTGGACATAAAGCCACAAATACACGTGATAAAATAAAATTGTGGCATGCCGCGAGCAAAGCTTCATATCAAATATTAATGCCAGAGTTGAAATGTTAAAATTCGTGCAAACAGAAAGTGAAACCATTTACTCGTATTGACATTTATAAAACGTTTTTATAAAGTGATTTGAAAATTTTGTGATATTTGGGCTAGCCATAAAAAGAGAATATAATTTGAATAACCTTTCTTTTTATATCTAAAATTTGTAATTTTACTATCTAACTATCTAAGTGTACAGTTGATTGATGAGTTTGTTTGCTGATAAAGATTATTATATAAATATAAATAAAGCATGCACATCCGTACTTTATTTAATTTGAGATCCAAACTCGTGCGATTTGCTGAAAACGTTATAAAATGAGCGATGTTTTTGTGAAAATATCCAAGCGCTTGTCATATTTACGTCATATTCTTGAGAGGTATGAATTAAATTACTATGTTTTTCATAGAACTAGGAACGCGGCTCTAATAGAAGTAGCATGACAAGCTAAACTGTCTTACCACTCATACACGATATTTACGTGTATGCCATCCTGGGGTTCACAGTCTACTAATGTCTATTGCGGAGTATATACAAGGACAACAAAAAAAATAAATTTTGGGTATTAATGCCGATTTATGCCTTCACAATATGTAAAAATAATTGTATGAATCCAAATATGAGTTCTCCTGATACTTCTTTTTACGTTTTATACAAGTTAAAGCCTTATATTATGTAAAATACTACAGCACATTCAACGCCATTTTGAATGAAAAAAATATTATTCAGTCAAAAGCATGTGCTAAGCATAGTGTTGTTGCTCTTACGTTACTTTCGTCAAGTATCGATAAACGAAGTTAGGAGGCGAGTTTGGAGTAAAATTCGGGATTAATTATCAACATAATTCTTGTAGGTAAATGTCAACGGGAAATGAATGAAGAAACCAGTTTCCGAAATTGCTAGTGTTACCATAAAATTCAGGAAGATGCCAATTATTCTTGTTTGTAACGTCTTACTAAAAATACTATATGACATATTATATGACACTCTTCGGGATCGAAAAGAAAAGACGAAATGTCTGGTTTTCTTATTTCCCTGTGACATCTGATGAAGTAAAACTAGACGTGGGGTTTAACGTCAAACCCAGAGAGATGGTTAAGAAAAATCAGATAATTGGATTTTCAAGGTCCAATGGACTACAAAATCATAACAGTGGCATTCACGCTATTTTTAACCCAAAAAGAGGGGTATTATAAATTTGACGTGTCTGTCTGTGGTAATGGATAAAGCGATTTCAGTTTAGTTTTTTTTTTGTACTAACGGTGACTTATGTGCGAGTGTTTTTAGATATATGTTTGATGAAAATCGGTTGAGCCGTTTGTAACTTGTGGGGGTGAAAGGGGAAAAGAATAACCGCATGCCTGCAAATATATACTCAAGTGGGGTCTGAAATTAAAACGCATCACGTCCACAGTACAAAATAAAATGTTCAATGAAAATAGGTTAAGCTGTGAAAAAGCTCTAGGGGTATTAGTGGGGAAAATACCTAATGCCTTGAAAATATATGGGTGAGGGGGAGAGGGGGAGAAATAAGTCGAACTACAGACAAAATTGATATATAATAAAAAAAATATCAAAACAATGATGCCAGACCTTAGAGGGTCCAATGACCTCTGTGACGCAAGAGTGTGCAGGGTGAATTGAGCTTTTACCCACTTGATATGAATTAATAATCAAAAAGGGACGCAATAGAAAACATTACAGCAGCTATTAAACATTAGTTCTACAGTATATTAGGTCGATTGACTTTAGAAGGTACTAATACATTATGCAAGCAACTTGAAAACGTCAAATCAAGCATGACTAATAATGCGCCACGACATCAAGCTGGCATGTCTTGGGTTTGCCCCTTCCACCATACCAAGCCCCGTGGGAGGTGGCATGGTCAAGACACCTGTTTCCACGAGACGTGATCGTACCACCGCAGCCCACTCTTTTGAAGCTTATCTATCTGCTATGTTATGGATATGAAGGCTGTCCCGAACGTGGTGGGAGTTTCTAACGCGGTCTTTTCGCGATTCTTCACACATCCAGCTCAGCGGACAGTTCTAATGATGGTTATATAGACCTGACCCTTGAGCTTGACCGGCATTCTGGAATCACAAGTGAAACCAGTCATCTCAGGCCATAATGGCTCATGATCCTGTTTGCTTCGACTTCTGATTATTTTTTCATATTGTTGCATGATATACTTATCGTATCGAGTCTGGCTAAAACCACCACCGCCAGATGCATTGTTTGTGACTTAATAGTTTAATAAATAGTATTCTTCATGTCAGACCATGCTAGCCCATACAGATATAAACAGTAAATTATGATTAAATTTAAAAAGTGTAATAAAATTAAATATTAATAAATACCAATAAAAAAATAACAATAATAATTCAACGTAATCTCGATATATCGATGCTACGCGAATCTGTTACTTCACTAATTTTGCCTGCTGTCATGTCAAAATGGCAACAAATAGACGTAATAATTATACAAATGGAATGAGTTATTACTTTTTAGGGTGACGATAAGCATTGAACAGCGTGTCTCTGTCACTCTGAAAAATATATATATGGCCATCGCGTGAAAACACATTATTATCTCACTAATGATACAAACCTATTAATTATAATGAATTAGATGGTTTCGTGCGATTGGCAAGTCGTCCTGGTTATTTAGAAGATTAGAAGATGTTTTTAAGTTAGCTTATTACGCAACAAGCGACCCGCCCCGGTTTTGCATGGGCATAATAACCTTGCTCTTAAATCACTCTATCTATAAAAAACCGCATCAAAATCCGTTGCGTAGTTTTAAAGATTTAAGCATACAAAGGGATATAGGGACAGAGAAAGCGAATTTGTTTTATACTATGTAGTGATAACCGAAGACAAGAGGTCCGCTTAAGAAGGGACTGAATAAATTAACCGGCTTGGTATTACATGGATCTCACAACTTTTGACGGTAGAACAACTAAGCGAGACTTGGAATTTTTATAAGTTTTGTTTTTGATGGTATCTCATTTCTTTTTGTAGATTACAGAGAACTACTTTACGACATACATATTGCCTCTTGATAACGCGGGCGAAGTATAAGTATGCAGGTACACTGGTTCGTTCACTGCGAATGTAACTTTGTTATCCTATATATTTATATGGGCTTACAAAGTTATTTATGCAGTTGGTGTATCTAGAAAACTGGACCGAAATTGCAAAATATTTTAGTTTTCCCTTGGGTTATACACTTAACATTAATAACATTCTAAATTTGAAGCTTATGTATATGCTGCAGTGCTACTACCGCGCTCCAAGATTCTTGCTCTGACTGCAACAACGTAATTATCTGATATAACTGCAAATCTATTAACAGATTTGGTACTTAACATTTGGTCATAGCCTAGAGGACCTATGGATACCAGCTCATTAAGATTAGTTCAGTTTATCATATTCAGTGCTGCTATTTGAAAGAGCGAGTAAAATTAATTTTATAATGTTGCTCTAGTTTATGGAACTTAAGTAAACTGTGACTAATAGAGAAGACATATATCGGGCATTAATGCATACAAATTTTCCAATCAGAACTTCAAAAGAGAATTTTATTGTAAGTACACTCATCTATAAGTAGGTACATATAAATTCGATAATGAAATAGAAAGAAAGAAAGAAAGAAAGAAAGAAAGAAGAAAGCGCTCATCTTTCCCGGCCTTATTTTATATTATGATTATATACTATATATTTATTTATATGTCTTCGCTCTAGCGTGTTTTTCCCGGTTGCATCTTCAGCTTACGTTTCAGAGCCCAGGGTACGCTATTAATCATAGTTCAATGGAGCGATTGACGTCTGACCTTTGTATCCTATTTATTTATATATATTAGTAATTATAAATAAAAAATAGTATGTACTTGGTTAATAACAGTCGTATTGAGAACGAGAAGGTATCTTTATCTCCAGACCAGAACAAAACCTACGCTCAAACATTACAAACGGCAATACCGTACGTACACTTCGAACTTTTTAACGAATGTGAACTTTTTTCTATTGCTCGAGAATATACATGGAAACTTTTCCTGCTCAGACTCATCTTTTCGTGTAGGTGACACGGTCAATCGGCCATGCATACCCTGGTGTCAGAGTTCGTCGGAAGGCTTTCCCGGCCTCTGACATGGTTCCTTTAACGACTACCAGAGGGCAGCTGGGACCAACGGCTTAACGTGCATTCCGAAGCACAGAATCATCTTTATTATCAGACAGTCAGGTGATTCAAGCCTGCAATGTCCTAACCAAACTGGAAACAACTAAATAAGCTCCCACGACCCCTGAGTCTAACAGGCTCAGACTGCTTAGTTGGTCGGAGTGGAAATACAGTGCATTTGCACTAAGCCTTAATCCTGTGTCATAAAGTCTTTTTTGTTTGATTTTGCAATAAGAAAAGTTTGTGAACTCATTCCATAATGTGTGTATTTGATGACGGACCCCCCCTCCTACCCTCCCTTACCTCAGCCCTTACCCCCCGCAAACGGCGCGCTAGGTTCCCATACATTTAATGTCATATGTTACATCTATCTTAAGTGACGCAAATTTTTTTTTTAAATCTATGATGTTTTTGAATGAAATAATGCAAATTATGACCACATCATGTATTGTGTGCAATGAGAACTTTTGATATGAATGATGCAACAATTTTTTTACTTCAATCGTTTAATTATTTTTTTACTAACCATTGTAAGTAAAAAAATAAATGATTGATTACGGTATTGTTTTTTGTGTTGAATGTGAGTATGAAAGAACGTTATTTCAGTATAGAAACTATGTGGAAAATCAAAATAAATAAAAAAGAATAAAAAAAAGCGGTTATAGAGCGATTCGGCCAGCCTTCGCAAGGGAATTATCCGCGTCTCTTGACAATTGATGCAACAACTTACTATTCTATTCTAATAAATATTATCATATCCAAAACAATAAAGGCAAAAAATCTCACCGTTCCCTCAAAAAAGACGCTTAAAGCATCAACTTTACATAAACATGTGATCAGAGGTTGGTTTATAAAAATAACCCAATACCTTCCCGATATCAAAGGTAGTCGCATTAACATGGTGAATTTATTTGGGAGCGGTAAAAATCCCCCGAGCGTTGAAATGCCTTCCTGAAATCCCGTTTATGACAATATCCTTCGGTTGAGACTCAAGTTCGGGGGATTGTTATTGTCGGTCGATTTATATTGAGGACGGTTATATTTGCGATGGCGTTAACTTCCCAAATTGTTGTAATCTTTCTTTGTTCTTGTTGTACTTAGTTTTATGGATTGAAGCAATCAGCACTTTTTCTCATTTTGTGTGTTTTATGAAGCGTAGTTTAGCATAGCAAAAAAGTTGGACAGGTCTACAACAATATAATATTTTAGGGATCCGTGTCGGTCTATTTGTCTGTAAATTTGTTTTCTATAGAATGCATGAACTTATCAATTAGAAATTCATAACATACTAGGAGTATACTCAGGTCTCTTTCGGCTTTAAAATTATCAAAATTATACGTCAATACAATCAAAAGAAATGACCGTAAATTTTGCTAATTTTCGTAAATTTACCTCATTCTTTCGTTCTGTCCTTTCTTCCTAAATTTAAAAAAATCTATGGGGTACTTCCCGAGATTCTTGAAATTTGGTAAGAAGCAATCATCAGGCAGACGAACAACAAAGTGATCTTATAAGGGCTCCTTTTTGCCTTTTGAGGTATGGTATGGAACACTAAAAATCAATGATGAAGTATAACTTTGAACATCTTAAAAGACGAATTAAAAATATTAAGCTAAAATAAAGTGCTGAAATTCTATTCGACCTTTCAACATTTTTTAGTTAATGAAAACAATAAATGCTTAATTTATGTCATTAAATTAAATGCCAACAGAGACAGAATAATCAGCCAGTTCAAAAATTATGTAATCGAACATTTTTTATTATTATTTGAAATTCCGTCGATCTAATTATGTGATAACACGGCTAATTTACGAGGGTTGTAATTCACACTGCCGAGTTATGAAGCTCGCATTTAACGTGTAAATATGAATTCAGCTCGCGTAACAGAATATTGCCTCCATAATAAGCCTCTTGCTTGGACGGTCTACAATTTTTATTCAAGTCGTGCGCACTCCATTTTATTTTTAGATCACCGGTATGCGTACAGAGTTTATTTACTTATTTGATTTTTTTTTTATTCGTTTATATTTCCTCTTTTGTTTTTTGTAGCGTTTTCTCGATTGATTTTTATAGTCCGAGTATCGAGTGTCTACGATATGTCTAAATTATTCTTAATTTTATCTTTTGGATTTAAATTGTTGTTTATTCCTTTAGTATCAAAAATAATTATACATTTTTAAAGAGTAAAAAGTTAAACCACATATTGTTATATAAGGCCCACTGTACTTATAGCTGGACTTGCATCAGACTGTACTAATTCAAACCATGTCCAAACCATGATTTCCAGCAGAACAGCTCAGCTCAGATTGAACTTACTAAAGAGTTTTACAGTTAATTCAGTGTTCGCATGTATCAAAGAAATTCCCAACGTTTACAGAGCAAGTCCCAGTTTTAACATTTCCAAGTGCAAACAACTCCGAGGAACTTGTTCTTAGTGTGGGACCACACGGGACTAGTTTATTGCAAATAGGAGCTCAGCACGCGCAAGCACGGGCGTGGTAAGGGCCGCCGTACACGTAAGATAACAGAATTTAAAATATTGTGTTCTGCGCGTAGCTATCGCTCGTGCCAGGTGATTGCGCGCGCGGCCTGACTTGGATTGGTCGCCACTAAAGTGGAATGTCTTTGAGCTCCATGCTTCAAAGGCAGGCAATATATGCTTCGAGGCAATCAGAAAAACGCTTATAAACAGGTAAAATAATTATTACTTAATTTAAATATAGAAAACTAGTTTTCGCCCGCGGTTTCGCCCGTATGAATTTCCCTTGAGAACAGTGCTTTTTCCCGGAATGAAAGGTACCCTATGTCCTACTCATTACTCCTACCTATGTGTTTGCGAAATTTCATGAAGATAGGTTTAGTAAATAGGACGTGAAGAGGTAACAAACATACAAACTAACAAATATACAAACTCACTTTCGCATTTATAATATTAGTTGGGATAAAAATATACATGTACAATACACTCAAGCGGACCCTGGGCACCGAAATAACTTGCCTAGGAAGCAACCACGATAACTCAAAGATGACAATGATAGCAAGACATATACCATAAACTGTAGACATGTATAGACTACCTTACAATGAATACAGCCCTGTGTATCGTAGAGGGTGTGCCCATTTCCTTATTATTTTATTTTCTGGATGGATATTGCTTGTAGCCCGTGAGAGGTAAACAAAATCTGAGATTTCTTGGCCTTTGAACTCGCTTTTATTTCCCTCTGATTCGGTTCTTTGTGTGCATTTAATACGATTCTGATCCATTAGGAACAGGATCATTTACTTATTGAATGGTTTTTACTTTCTGTGAAGTTTTTCGCCGTAAGCTAGTAGCTAATATTTATTTTAAGTTACGGTACAGTTTTAAGTTAGATTTATAAATCTTAGTAGATTTGAATACGTAATAATGAAATAAATAATCTAGTAGAACTACTATTTATTAGGAACAACAAATAGCAAAAACGTACAAAAAATTTGCAAACTAAAATTTAGATAATTGCATGAAAAATGTATTATAGACATATAAACGAAATGTATCAAATCTCCCTTCAAGTCAAAACTTCTAAACATATAATGTTCTGAAAAATAAAGCCCAATTTAGCTTAGCATGAGCTGACAAAAATAATTTTACACTTATATTAAAGATCAAAATATTAATGCAACTAATATCCACCCTTAGGCACCTTTTCGACATGCATGGTAAGAAGTGGTCTTAATTAAGAATAAAACTACATGGAATCAATTTTATAAAACCATCCATGACAAATGACCACTAAAACTTCTAGCATCTGTTGACTCTACTAAAGCGAATTACGCACAAAGACAGTTTTCAAATTGAAAGACAACTTTTATAATAACCTCGCTTTGAAACTGATTTATTCAGAGAGACGGCAAAAGAATTAATTACTTAACCGAGCATTGAAAGAACTCCCGAGTCCCGACCAAATGGGGCCCACTACTGGATTCCATTTTGTGCAGATAATTATGTAATTCAATTCACTTGTGCTATGAATAAAAACAGAATTTTTCGATGTCAATCGAAGAAGATGAATTCTTATTTAATTATGCGTCACTTCCTATGTAGTCCAATGGTTAAGAAGTTTCCTGGCCGTACGGGTGCAAGTTCAACGCGAAGCATGAGTACTAAAATTAAATTGTTTTCATTTGATTTTATCAGAAGGCAGTTATGGACCCATTGTCATCTGGAGAGAAACCAAGTCAAAAACCGAGAGCTTAAAAAATACTATAAATAGAACGATACTTATATAAGGTAGACCACAGTTATCTATGGAGCGATGGGAAGCTGTCTGGCGAGGAAAATTAACTTTTTGTCGTTGAGCCAGCGGATAAAATAAGTAACTAACCTGGTTCATGACTTGCTGAAGGTGAAGGCGCCGAGAAGGCACTGCTGCATCCCGCGGCACGTCGCAGCTCGGCAACTGTTGACAAATTATGACATTTGAGCTCATGATAGTGGCGGTGTTCTAACTTAAACCGAAGTTTAGTTTAAAATTATGATTTTGACTTTAATATCAAATAAACTAAATAAATAGATCTTTCAAAGGCAGTCTTAGTTATGATCATAGTTCGATCGATTTCATTAGATATACTCTTGCAATGTAACTTACTCGTATGTAGCACTTTATTCATATGCTTTTATGCAGCTCAGGCTGCACAAATTGATAATTATTTTTGGAGCTGTGTCTTACGCTTGTGTGAGTACGATAATAGTATTTGTATGGTTTGAGTGTCCTTTTTCGAGAAATGCCACGTAGAACATCAGGAGGCTTAGCCAAAGTTACAATTTCAACGACAAAAACAAAATGTATGGGACTGACATAAGCCGCGCTAAATCACGTGGTCAATCATATGTCGGTCTCATACATTTTGTTCTTGTTGAACTTTATTCAATGTTCTGAAATTGTGACTTTGGCTAAGCCCTGGTTCTTCTATATAAAGGAATACATCTAATTTCCCCAAGCGATGCCTTTTCTTACGATTCTTCATCAACTTTAGGCGGTCGCGCCCATTGAAATTTAAATTTTGTAACATATTTGTTTAAGATTGTTATTACAACACGCTTTATCTTTCACAAAACAAAGTTTACACTAAGCCAAGACAACATTGTACACAGAGTAAGCAAAATCCCAGGAAATACCAGGTTTAAACCTGAAGGAATCATTATTAAATATGACACAAGAAAGTATCTTTACCATCCCGAGGCGAGGTGAACACGGTTATATCGCTTTAAAATGTTTCCGAGTTGTCATACATTTATCCCCAAAGCAAACAAGCTAAGGAATTGAAATCGGGGAAGTCGGATTACGTGATTATGCTTCATATATTTTTCTGTAACCAATTTTCGATACGAAATAGATTTTACACTTATTTATTTCTTTATGTATACAAAAATACCAAATATAGGATAATATAAAATGGTCCGGCGGGAACACAATGAGTACAAAGGTACACTTTTTTTTGTCAATAACTACTACAACAGCTCTGAAATGCATTCCTATTCGAACTAGTTAGTTAGCATACTAGTGAAATGGTTACTATACGGCCTAGACTATATAAGAATGTTACTTTCACGTTGTCAAATATGTGAAGTTAAAATATTTTATGTCACAGACATTCCCTACTAATTTATTACTCCCTAACATTTTGCGGGATATGGCTGAAGTAGTATTTTTTTTTTATCACATGTGATTCATTTGTGTGTTGTTTGCTTGTATGTTTTCTTTTTGTAAAACCATTAATTTACAAACATACTAACAACAAAGTAAGTATAATTTGATTTTTTACATTATCATTTTTACATTTAAGACGATTACATTTGCAAATGTATTACGACATTAAGTTGTTGTTAGTCTGCAGTTAGTTTAGTTACTCAGTAGGTACTTACTAACTACACAAGCTTATTTTGTTGGCTGTACGTAGTTCCTCGTTATTTTCTCATCTTAGTTAACAATTGGGTCACGGGCGCTTATTCTCTAATCTGGTTTTGTGGAAATAGGATTTCGTTAAGCTATGAAAATTAAATGCCACGGCTCTGTAATTGGAATTATTATGAGATGAATAAATCCGACGGGAACGTTACCTACGTGAGAGACGTTTTATTTCAATTTGCCCCAAAAATTATCTTATTTAAATCCATTTGAACTTTTTTATGATCGTTTTCTTTTTCTTGATGTTCTTTTTTTTTTCTTACTTCTTGACTCTGTTATCTTATTCAATTGATTCATTCTTACACTTTTAATTTTTCAAATTTTTTTTTCACAATATTACACAGTTGTACAAAAACGTCAAATATAAAGGACACTGTTTATACCACAAAGGTTTGTCTACAGCGCAGATAATTAGCGTCAGTTCAATAAGTTGAATTAACTAATTATTTCTGTACATATACCCATTTCATATACATTAAGTATGAGTAAGTAAAACCGAGAACAACTAGATAACAAGTATATTGAAATTATCTACAGATTAATCCCGATAATTTGAATATATCAATGCATTCGACATTTTATAGCTGTCTATAGTTTCTCTTATTACGGTTGTAGCAGTGCAAATAGCACACGCTTTCACAAAATGTCGGGCACGTATTTCCAAAATTCAATTAGAGTCCCATCTTGGTTTTGAACGGAATTAAATTGAATATCAAAGAGCCGAGATAGTGCTGATTTGGAGTCTAGATGTGGGTGGCCGTTAGATAAGTGGAGGCTATTTAATATCAGCGGATATGGGACTTGGAGCTGTGCCATGGCCGGACGACATTACAACGGCTATAAGTCTCAAGTAGAATATATTATGACGATTGCATACTTAAGATTTTGGTAAGGTAACACAATGCATAACAAACATATTAAGGAAATATGCATAAGAAATGATGTGATTTTTTAGGTTTAATAACTCTAGATATGGCAATTAACGAATTATTACAACATTCTTCGTTATTTAAGCCTGAAAAACTTTCATCCATACTAATATTATAAATGCGAAAGTCTGTCTGTCTGTCTGTCACCTCTTCACGGCTAAACTGCTGGACCGATTGTGGTGAAATTTGGTAGGGATGTAGTTAACGACCTGAGGTCAAACATAGGCTTTTGGGCGCGATATAACCGAGTCCCACGCGGGGCGAAGCCGCGGGGAACAGCTAGTAATTTATAAATTTCAAAGAATATGAATATTTCTTAAAAAAATACTCATTGTAATCAGGGTTTCATTCTAAAGTATTGACGAAACAAGATTACTTTTAATTTACTTGAAGAAGGATAAAAATCTTATTACCAGTAATGTATGAATGATTATAAATATAATAATTTGAAAAAATAATGATAGTACACTTAAAGAATAGAACAACTTTATCAAAAAAATTGAAATAGACGAAAATCGTTTCAAAACCAATCAAAAATAAGTACAAAATTTTAACAAACAAGAATGGGCGTTATCAGACCCACATCGAAAACAATAAATAAACGAACATGAAAATGAAAGGTCAGTTTCCACAACAAACCGTCCAACTTTGAACGGAACCACATATAGCCAGTTAAAAGTGAACCAAATTGAACTGTTACAATTCTGGAAGTTTCAGTTCAAACGTTCGTGATACACTTTGAAAGGATTAGAAGATCTACTAGCTAGAAACTGTTGGATAGCAAATTGGAAATACGATAAATGTGGCCGCTATATGATTTGGACAATATCTCATATTTTGTTATCGTATTAGAGTTAGCTCGGAGGTGCATTTTCTTTAAATTTTCATGTATTTGTCGATTACGGTACAGACAGAGTTTTCGTTTGAGAAACCTAAAACACACCTGTATCATCCTTGCAATAGGCTTAAAGATGTGAAGAAAGAAATTCATATTAGGTATTATTACCTACTTAAAAACGCGATCTATCACGTTGCTCTAGCAACAAACATCCTTCTCTTTTCACAATCTCTCATTTTTGAGTAATAATTTGCGATTTTATAATTAAATATGCTAAACAGCATTTAAATTTATAGGTATTCTAAGATATAGGTAATAAAGACACAAAGTTTAACTTCACAGTATGAACAAAATGAGAGCGAAGCCAAAACTATAAATGTCAAGATATATCAATCAAGATTGCAAATTAAAAAGATAGACTTTAACACACTTAAGTAATTAAATCAATTAAAATAACACAATTAAAAGAATGATTAAGAAAACATGTTGACCAACTAATGACCATTAAATTATGCTACATTGCACTCAGCTCTCACATGTGGCAAATGATACAGTAGCGACTGATACTCAGACAATGTCTTTGGGGATCGAGCTGGCATTAGCGGCGAATGAGAGTAAAACAGGAGATTATGTTAATAGGCGTTATAATAATAAAGAGCGGCTCGTGAACAAACTAAAGAACATACAGAAAATTTACCTCTCCATCTAAAGTATCCTTTGTTCGCTAATTAATAAAATACGAAACGAAGAATACTAAACATCCACCTTAAGTTTACAGAAGTTTTAGCAGTCGCTGAAAGAAGAAGTACAGCTATATGTTTTATATATTAATACAAATGTATTCCATACGTACTTCTTCCATAAGTAATTGATAACGCAGCAATTTTATTCATGAAATTTATAAAGCTCCGCTAGAGGTTAGATAATTAACTGAGGATTTGTATACGAAATTCCACCGTAGTCACCATCGTTTGCAAAAACAAAAGTTCATTATTTGTTTGAAAATAGTTTTTCTCTTTAAGCACTACAGTCCCGGCCCTTAGATTTTTGCATTCTTAAGGGAAAAAAAGCTAGATTTTTTTCTGATGGTTCACAGATAGTGCGACTGACTCTATATGTACCTTACTGATTGAGATACGCAAATGCAAAGTACAGTTTCTAGCACCAGTACCTTGTCAGGATTCAGAAGGATAAAAATTAAAGGGTCCATTCTGTAGACTCCATTATTTCCGCTCATCCCAAGATCTGCATTGACATCTGTACGTCTGGCGGTTTGCCAGTGTCTGTTATGATGTTGTTAACGTTGCAATTCTGCCTAAGGATAGACTTTTATGTTATATTGTGGTTTCCTACTAAACATCTTATTTAAAACAGAATCTCATAACTCATACAACATTTTAGGTATAATATTTAACTCTTTAGTGGAAACTAAAAATACAACAGCAGGAGTTTAAACAGTTATTTGCGATACTAGGAGGTGTTTTGTTGGTGTCCACCAAATAATGCTTATTGTGAAACTTCCCTTCATTAAGTATTTTAAATGTTTTCTTGCTCTATAGCTTCGGAGCCTGTGATCCACCAATAAAATCGAGAGCCTAAGTGGCCTTACAGTCTAAATAACATTGGATAGGCTGGATTCCCACAAGCAAGAACATTATTTAAAGTAGTTTTCAGACAAAACATTCTCAAAATATAGAGAAACCAGCTCTTGTAAACACATATATTTATTTTGTACTACCTATTTTTACGAAATAAATAAATTTGAATTTAAAAAAATGGTTGATGCCCAGCAGATACAAAATAATGCAAAACTTATAAGTTGACAACATGCCGACGACACTAATGCCTCTCGACATAGATAACAATTTAACTGCTATTGTTGTCTCATTATAGCTGAAGTCATCTTAACTACCCTTCTTAGCTTTGCATAAAACCAGGAAAATGAACGATATAACAAAAGGAAATAATAATGAATGACGATCATTGAACGCTCATGCGATCACAAATGACAATTCACAGTGTATGGGTACGCTCCGAGGTCGTCAATTTGATTACTCTCATACTGCAGCTACGGTACTAACAATGCCTAAGATATTCAACATAGAATAAAATTGTAACATGCTGGTGTGTTTACATCACTACATAGCATAAAACAAAGTCGCTTTCTCTGTCCCTATGTCCTTTTGTATGCTTAATGCGGTTTTTTTTATAGATAGAAAGATTCAATAGGAAGATTTTTATGCCCATGCGAAGCCGGGGCGGGTCGCTAGTTAAAGATAATGAAGAAACACTAATTATGGGGGACTATAATAGAATAACTAATGGGGAAGAGGAAAAAAAACTATTTTTTTAAATTTTATCTTATAATATTTCTATAATTAAATGTAGTTTTTAGTGATGTTTTAATGCCAAATTCAGCAACAAAAAAAGTACTACCTTTTATTGAAGCCATTTTAAGCATTTAATAAAAGGAAATTATAGGGGCCTCCTGTTATAATTTATAAAGTTTAAAAGTATTCAAAATCTCATAAAACTAAAATTCGAATATCTGTGCCTGCGCATACGCCGAGGTCGGGTGATGTGATGAAGCATTGACCCATTTAGTGCATATCTGACGTAATAGTGACACGATGAGTCTACTCCACAGCAACGTTGTGATCTTTCGTATGCGATATGATTTTAAACGCCTTTGAAATATTTATCAGTTTTTTTCTCCGGCATGAATTAAAAAGGAAAATGACAAAAATCTTAACTAGTCTTCTTTCACGGAATCATCTTTTTCAGGACAAGATTCAAGATGCTTTATTTGTCATCAAGTGATTCAAGTCTGTAATGTCTGTCTGGAAATCCTTCGGGGAAGGACTTTGTCCAGCAGTGGACAACCTGCGGCTAAAATGATGATTATGATGATATAATTGTACAATATCGACTTAAGAAAATTAATTACTAGTAATTTGAGGTCTCACCTGGATGAGGATGTGAATGGGAGTGCTCTGCTGGAGGCTGCATCGACGACAGCGCCGATAGAGGAGTGTACCGCGCGCCGTCATCACGGGAACAGCCCTCCTGACAAATTATACAACTATAATAATATTTGAAACCTTAGCTAGAAATAGAGTAAAACCTAGGTAAAGGAAAATAAGAGTAGGGAATCAAGAATTATTTATTAATTATAATGTAGGCTATTTGAATCTGATGTTAAATTATTAACTTTGGTCCCGTTTTCATCGGGATTTTGGGAAAGCTGTTAGCTAAGAACTCTGTACTATAAACTGACAAGTGCCAGCTTTATATGCTTATCTTTGAGATTTCGAGTATACTTCTTCGGTATTTCAGGTGGTTCCCGAGTTATTTGCATTCATATAGACAAACTTATAAGCTTTAATAAAAATTAATTATAATACAAAATTATTCTTATCTGAACGACTTGCATTTTGCAGCATATACCAATAAGTTTGTAGAAGTATTTGTTTTGCATACAAGTAGTGCTAGATTAGTTCCAAGTAGTTAGAAATCCAGACTAGAGTTAAACATAACATTAATAAGGTTTAACGTGTCAGACAGTATAATCTGCGTCAAGGGTAACACGATGGATACTCCTTTAACGCGTAAATCGTTTACGCCCCGATTGATAACTGTCCTACCATTGAATATTCACCATTTGCATCAATAGCAAAAGGTCTATTTTTCTGTACTCACTTAAGGAAGGTGAAGCGATGACGGATAATGTAGGGATAAGGTCCCGAAGCGTGTTTACATAGAACTTACTTCATTACCGGGTATTAATGAGACCCGAAGCGACGGCAGGATCATCATCTTTATTAGGCAACAATTTTACCACCAATTTTCCGACTTTTACTAGATCAGTTATTTCAATCTTTAAATTTCTTTTAGGGGAATACACATATATTTTTTTGTTTTTAAGAAATCTAATTCTAAGCCATATGACTAAGTACTATACTTTTACTGACTTACTCGTAGTTAATTCAACCATACTTCCATACTAATATTATAAATGCGAAAGTCTGTCTGTCTGTCTGTCTGTCACCTCTTCACGGCTAAACTGCTGGACCGATTGTGATGAAATTTGGTAGGGATGTAGTTAATGACCTGAGGTCAAACATAGGCTACTTTTGGGCGCGATATAACCGAGTCCCACGCGGGGCGAAGCCGCGGGGAACAGCTAGTATTTTTATAAGTGTAAAACGAAAAAAAGTACTAAACCTGATAAGACGTACTTCATGCATATATTTTTGACAAAAACATACTGTTTAATTTTGATAACAACACTAGTAATAAAGGGAAATTGTTTGTATTATAATGAGACTAAATATTAATTGTACACTTACCTTTTCGCAATTGGCTGTAGCTGTTGTCTGAGTATGGCTCGTCGAAGATATTCTATATTGCATGGCAGTACAGAAACCCTCGTGATGCGTTGAATACACCCCTGTGATTGTTACATCAGTATCTTGATTAACTATAACTTCAACTTTTTGCTTCCTGTCACCAAGTTGCTCATCTACTTCCTTTTTGGTTTCTACTGATTTTGCTTCCGACTTAACGCCGGAAGTAACCCCGTTTTTTGGCTTCTGAGAAAAAGATTCATCGCTACATGAGTCCGATGTTGTTTCATCTTTATTAGATTTAGGGGATCGTTTTTCATAACTAGCAGCTAAAATTGCTGTTGCGTTTAAACTAGCCATTCGTTTTTGTACTACCATATCTTTCAAATCCATCACAACTTCATTTCTGTTCCGTTTCTTTTTAACAGGCAGACCAGCTGTCTTTTTCATTTTAGCCGGAGGTTTTTCTGAATCTGATGACTTAGCTGACGATTTAATTATGATTTTCTTCTTGTCTGTGACTTTCTTTTTGGTTTCCATTTCACTGTCTTCACTAGATGATGTTGAAGATTTGGGATCCCAATATTTGCCAGCACTTCTGATACCGGGCACACCTCTTAAAGATCTTTGTGGAGGACTATCATCAGAACTCTCAGAGCTTTCGTCTTTTTTATCTTGTTTGTTTTCATATTCAGATTCAGATGTACTTTCTTGTTTTTCCATCTCTTTGGGTTTAGTTTCTTTCTTTTTAGGCGCTGCAGATTTTGATGTACTGGGAAGGATTTGTCGATCAATAGTTTTCATCAATCCTAATTCCATATGTGTTCGACTTTCATTTTCATATAGGCAGTGTACTTTTGCAATAGCGTTGAGTGATGCCATTCTATGTTTTTTAGGTCCCGACCACATTGATAACAGTTTTAGTCTTCTTTTACTAGGTTTATCACCCAGTAACATTTTTTGCTCTCTCAAAGCGCCATGTGAATCTTTAGAAAGTTGTTTTAATTCTTTAGATGTTTTGGAATCTGCTGTTTTCTTATACTTTTTACTTTTTTTAGATTTAGGATTGTCAGATTCGGAAGAATCTTTGGTGTCATTGTCATCGTTAGATTCACTAACACTTTCATCAGAAGACGTATAGTGAAACGTTTTAGTATTCAAAGCAAACTTAGATGTATTGATTTCTTCATCCGATAAAGTATTTTTTTTCTGGTGTTTTTTAGATTTAGTAGGCGATTTTTTAGTTGTCGTTTTAACTTTGTCCGATTTATCACTTTTACTCGGAGAAGTTTCTTGTTCCAAGAATTTGGTCGGACTAAACGGTTTTCCCGTTATACTAGATTTCCTTGCCACCATCTTATATGACTTGCTCACTATTGGTTTTGGTACTTCTTCGTTGCTTTTTTCTTCATTAACAATATTACTGTCTAGATTGGATGTCGTAAATGTTGATATATTATCATCAGAATTAACATCTTCAGATCGTTTGTTTGCTTTTAGTTGTTTGACTACCTCTTCAATAGGTCTGTGTGGAGAATACTTTTTCTTTTCTATTTCGCTCTTTTTATCAATGATCGTACCCTTGACACGCGCTATGGGTCTCACTCTGCCCACATTTTTGTTTATCGGACTACGAAAATCGGATAAAATACTTTTTGGAGAATCCACTTTTTCTGTAAATGTATAAACATCAATATCAGGACCCTGGGAAACGAGAGCATTACTAACACTTTTGCCTTTGTTACTATCTTCGGTCTTTGTTTCAACTTTCATAGACAAAAATCTTTCAGAGACACTTAAATTACCTTTTGAATTTTTACAACATTTCACGTCTATGTCAACTGTTCTGGGCGACCTTGTAGACGTGAAAAATTTTGGTGGTCTTTCAGTTTCAGCTTTAGGTGTTTCAGATAAACTCGATGAAGAAGTATTTGGTGATAAACCAGAATCAGATCCTGTTATATTAGAAGTGACTGTAATGCCAACTTTTAGATCTACTTTACAATCACTTTTTTCTTCATCAGATTGAAATGAAACGTCTTCTTTTATATCAGAACATTTTTTATCACTATCATTTCCATGTTTTGTATCACATTCCTCAGATTTGATTCCTTCTGCATGCTCTTCTTTTTGTGCATCTTGTTTATTATTTTCTTTCTTTTCCACTTTCTTTTTTTTCTGGTTTCCAATTGAGCATCTTTTAATTAGAGTTTTTGCTTTTGAAAATTTTGATGTTTTCTTTTTAACAACATCTAAATTTATTTTGTACTTTACATCATCATTATCCATTTCGTTGCGTTTAATACTTTTAACTGTCTTGGATTTAAATGTTTTTTTTACTGTCTTAACTTTGTCAGGTATATTTTTATTCGTTTCTTCTTTTTGTTTGGATTCTTTTTTGACTTTTTTAGATGGCGAATCGCTTCGATTGAAATTTGATTTTGACGAGCTTGCCTTAGGGCTATCCGACTGCGAGTCACTCTTTTCACTCGCACTAGATTCTCCATCGTTTTTATTATTGGCAACATCATCTTTAGATTCTTTTGGAGAATTCTTTTTGGAAGTCTTAGCCAAAGTTTTGCTTGCAATCGATTTAACTTTTTTCGGGGTTACTTTCTTCTTTATTTGTTTTGGGGTGGAGCTAGCTTTGAATGTTGTTTTGCTCAAAGCTCCTTTCTTGGGTAGAGGTTTTGAAGCCTGTGACCGCATTGTCCGCAGTGGTCAGATGAATGTTACCGACATTGATGGATAGACGTTGGCTTTCACATCCTGAAACAAGGAAAAAATCGTTAAAGAAATGAATTAAGTATATTAAAATGTGGAAAGGTTGCCGGGTGCACAACCCGTTTTAACTATGAGGCGATGCAGCCGTTGTCGGCACTGGAGCAAAAAACCTTTTGTTGTATGATTTGGCCCGCGACAGATGGCCGTTATTGTAAGTTGCAACGATCGGCTCTTCTAAGTAATAATGTAACGGTTTCATAGGTACTATATATAAAGCCAACTTTATGCGATGTAACTTCTAATACATATTATTTTTGTTGCCCTTTGATTTAAAACATCTTAGTGATTTATGGAAATGACTAGCATGAGATTTTTACCTAGTGGGTAAAAATAAGAAGCAATAAGTTAATTTTATAAAAGGAAACAATCGCTATTATCTAGCTTTATCTCTGTTATTATGACACTTGTTAACTGCTTTAAACATTTGATCCCAAATTTGTGATTCTTTTTCTTTATCTATAAGCATAGTTCAGTGTTCACCTTCCATTAACTTTATGACTTAAACTTCTTGAAACAAAACATTCTTATTATCTTATTCTTGACTTTTTTCCTGAATCAGTGTATATCTACTTCCTATTTCTAGGGACTTCAGATCCAGGCTATATTTTACAAGTCATAGAAAGGTACTCTTTTAGTGCATATACATGCCGATTTTAAGCTTTTATCAAGTGAAATTGTGTGAATTATGATTAATAAATAAAAAATAGAAAAAAATAACCAGAAGAACAAATTGTTTTACTGGATACTCTGAACTCTAAATAAAACTCATCGAAACGCCATTAACGACGGCATTCCAGTCCCTAACATTAATGACGGTAAAATTAATATTAAACAGGCATAAAATCGATATCAAAAGCCTTTTAAGTGTTTAAATAAAACATAATCATAAACTTTTGATACAAGAACTACAAGAATAAAAGTTATCGTTTTTCGAAAAGGCTGAGGCAGTAAATTTGGAGTAAGTAAACATCTGCCGCGATAACACACGCTCTTATATAATCACTCCTTGTGTGTTCATCTTCACGGAAAAAGGGCCAAAACTAACCGATTTTATACCTGCCGACACGTGCCGGGTCATTAGGAGCTAAAAAGTAGCATATGTTCGGTGATTATCATATCGATTAATTCATCTACTCATGAAGTAATTTGGCAAGAAAATTAACTTAACTATATGAGATATAGCATAAAAATAATTAGAAATTAAAAAAAAAATCTAACATATATTTCAATTATCGATTGAATTATGTAATTTATAAGACAAAAATAATATTATTTATCAGAAGAGTATCGCGCGCGGTCTCTTTTAAGTGACGCAAATTTTTTTTTTTAATCTATGTTCAAAAATCTCGTTAAATCCCATTACCTTTCTGCCTTGTCCTAATTTGCTTTGTATCTGCTCAGTTATTTATTGAGATATTTAAGTATGCTCTTATTTATATGTATTATATATATATTTTTTTATGTACCTATGTATTTATGTTTGTTTTATTTGTTTTTATTTATTTTTATTTAGTATGTGTAGGTTATATTATATTATTTTATATTTACATCTTTATTTTATTTATATCTTTGTGTGTATATTTATTTACGTATATATACTGCGCCTTCGCCTTTTGATTTGTCTTGGTTTTGTTTTCCATCCACCCTAAGGTTGACTGGAAGAGATTGCATTAGCGATAAGTCCGCCTTTGTACCTTACCTAGTTTTTAACAAAATTATGTATACATTTGTTTGGTGCAATAAAGAGTTTTTCTATTCTATTCTATTCTATAAGCAAAGTATAGATAAAATAGGTAGGAGTAGGTAGGTACGTAATACTAGACTCGATTTTATTCGCCTTTTGAGAAATTGTATTGAGTTGAAACATTTATACTTCAACTGATAATAAATAAATTATGTAAGCAGTCGATTTAAGTTATACTTAAAACAATTATGTAATGTTTTTAAGAAAATGTACAAACCCATTTTTTTAATCTAATAATCAATGGATACTCAATCGTTTTAAATTATACAGAATTTAATTTAAATCGGTTCGATATTGAAAATACTCTTGACAGGAGATTTCTGATTTATAGAAAAAATTTGAAAAGATCCATCTACTTTTAATCCGGGTTTATAGAAATACTACAAGATAATAAAATCAAGACATAATTTAGTTCGCGTGAAATGAAACAGAGGCTATCACAGAGGTAATAAAAACGAAATAATTCGACCTGGAGAAGAATTCAAGCGTTGTGCGAAACTGAACGCTGTCGAACTATTCCAATAAAAGTATAAATAGGCTGCTTCAGCAAGTAGGTGAAAACTCTTTCTTATCGTTGCTCTTCGAGTTTAGATCTTCGTCTAAATTGTTTAGGGATTTTATATAAATGCAACTGAGGTAGTCTAGTCTAAAGTTTTTAAGCCATGAGGAGCTCATACCATCCTGCTCGGACAATACCCGATTGCTAACCAAATAGGTTTCTCCTACTTTATTTTAGTTGCATTATTACTGCGACAACAGGGGCTTCCAAAATTATAGGTCGTAGAAGAAGAACACTTTCCACAATCATTCTTCAGGCGATCCTGGCGGAACTCAGTGAACCCTTTGTGTCAGAAGTAAACAAATAAAATAGAAAACAATAACATTCAATCAGATAAGTATCTACATTTAAGCCATTTCTCTTCATAAAATCTACTTTCCAGCAGTGAAATTAATACGCACCTTAACAATAAACGTCTTAACTCCAATAAACACAAATAACGAAATGAAAATTTAAAGATAAATGAGTTGAGCCGAGCAACATTTCTTTAGTACTATTTAATTATAACTTGGCACTTTGTGATTCACTCGCTTTCATCCGAGGTTGTGGTAATAATTAAGCGATGACTCGACCGTCTTTTGTCAAGTTAATCTAATAGAGGCGGTAGTATGTAACTGTGAGCTCTTGTTATTGTCTGAACGAGAGCAAGCTCCCACTACCCTTGGGGAGACTTTATTTTTATCGTGGACGAACTTCAAGGGACACTTGTGATTGCAGTTTTTGTTTTAATCACGTTTCTCATAGTCACAAGATTTTATATTACTTTTATTCGTTTTTATTATTAATTTTGACATCGTCTTTACGTCATACTCATAGTCTTTTGAGTTTTGTTAAGGTTGGTTCTTAATTCTTTCTTTACCCAGATATTATGAGAGCATTTGTCTATGAAACATTTCCATAATGAAACTTACTTAAAAAAAATTATAGACGTTTATTGAAGTGATAATATTAATGAGCTGCGAGTAGACTTAAGTACTTAGTTTAGTTAAGTATATAAAATGTTTATGAAAGGCCTAAGAGCAACACGACGACATTCGTTAATATCAATGTCAATCAAAACAAATTATCTTCTGATACAATAATCATCCTTGCGTCTATAGGGACGGTACTTCAAGTCTCGGTTCTACCTCCAGGGAGTTCTTTAATGCCCTTTTTGTGTCAAATATCGATATAATATCGCCGTATTGCGGTTCAACGAGCGAGCACCGCGGAATAATCCATCTATTTACGTGGGTAAACAGCATCAACAACGATTTCATAAATATTGAGGACACAGAAATGTCTACACTTTATTAACAAGAGAACAGTTACCAAATATTTTTTGTTGGAACGGGGAAAAAGGAAACAAATTCTATATTCATATCGGTCCTTTTTTTGGTCTGTGTCGGAATCAATTAAAATTATGAGTGAGATTTGTTTTTGATAAAATATTAATTAAGTAAGTTCAGTAGATTTATTCGCATTTATAAAAAAAATCTGAGAACCTAAATGCATTTTATCTTGATGTTACCATAGTTCAAATGAAAATACTTCTTGAAATACTTCCAGCATACGCTAATGGTATAATTATGCGTCATCTCATCATTCTCATTTCAGTCGCAAGAAGTATTCTGCTGGAAAGAGAGTCTCCATTTTAGAGAGCATCCTTTATACAACTTTTTCCTAAGATTGAGTAACTAGGTAGACGGAAAAATAGAATGGCTGCTTGTGTATATTATATTAATTGACTTAATCATCTGTTTTCTTTGTAATTTGTGCCAATTCTGCTTTCGAGAATCCGTGGTTTGGCCGCGGGGTGAGAAGCGGGACGTGCAGGATAGTATCGATCGGTCCCGCGGGCCGCCATCCCGCCATCCGAGACGCCTCAGATTCACTTTTACGCCACTTGGACGTCAATTACGGTAATTCAGATAAGACCCGCCAACTGCCAACACCGCGTAATGTAACTATGAGGAATCATTCGCTAATGATACTATGGGCGTATAGACGATATGGGCACTGCTTACTTTTTTTGGTTTTTTTATGAGGTGTTGAGGTTGGGTGGTTGTCTTCTTGTGTATCGTTATGATGAATTATTGTACAGTGCAGAATTTTTGCCTTTTCTTCAAACTTTTATATATGTTCCTTTATTGTTCTTTCATCCTTATTTTCTACTTGTATTTCGCCCCTACAATAGTATTAACAGTTGGTAACATGTTTTTATTTTGTCATTATGATGTGTAATGCCAATCTCATTTATCATTTTGATTTCAACCTTGATAAGTTAATTTCCACATTTTGGTATCCTTTATTTTTCTTCTTATTTTTGCTTGAATTTTTATTATTGGTTCTCGAGTAAGTACTTATTTGTTTCTATTTTATATCAGTGAGATCATTACTAAATCCATTTACATCTTTTTATCATTTACTTTTTGTCATCTTTCATTTACTTTGACATCCACGTAACGGCACTCAACTTGACTCAACGGTACAAGATTTTAATATGAGACTTTTATTTTATGAACAAATTTTCCTTGTTAAATAGTAAAGATATGAATAGTGATGAGTAAATGAGACTAGTGGATCCATTTCAGTTATAAAGACGACTTTTTAATGCCTTAGCAATGGTTTGCGGTTATCGAGATAAAGTATTTCACCAAGTAAGTATCTGTCTTTGGGATAGGCCACTTCCTCTCTCCTACTGAATGCTAACACTGGATTATCGTAATAAAAAATACCAACGGGTTGAGCTGCAATCAGTAAAACGATAGGGTAATAATGATGGCCCAGATATTAATTTATTTGCATGCCCCTTAGACTTGAAATATAAAATTTAAAAATAGTGTCGTAGATATATAGCTTATGCATTGAACTACATATTAGCTGTCGAGTTTTAGAGAAGAGCTCGTTGGCTCGCAGAATCCAGACACAATAGAAAAACTTTTGTAATGTGACATATTCGTGCACGAACCAATCGGAAATATCCTGGGGGCTTAGCCAACTTCAAAATGCTAACGAATGTCGATAAGAACAAAATGTATGGGATTGACATAAGCTAAATCACATGCTCAATCTTATGTCAATCCCATACATTTTGTTCTTGTCGACTTCCGTTAACGTTTTGAAATTGGGACGATGGCTAAGCCCTCAGAATGAAAGGGTCCCAAAATAAAACGCAACTGTAAATAAAAGTCCAGCCAGTTTGTTTATAAGTGTAAACATAGAGATCAATCGGCGGTCTGCGATTGACAGTCATCACCGGCGTTTGACTTCGGAGTCAATTGTCATGTGCCTAACAAAAAAAGAACACAAAATATGGTAAGCACGGAACAAAGAAGTTCGAATCGCGCGCGTTCTCTACATTTTTTTTTTATTCTATGGCACGGAACGTTATGCTATGCACAATTTGTTTTCTGTCAATATGGTTCGGAATCAAAAAAAAAGAAATAACTATTTTTTTACCATCTACTTTTTAATTTTTGTTTATTATAGATAACAATTGTCTTAATTTTTGTAATTATTAGTAGAAAGTGAATGCTTAATGCAAACATCTCATTATTATGTCTATTTCCAATTGATAAATAATTTAATTTCTCTTGTTAATTGTTTCTATTTACAAATAAGGTGGATACAAATCAACTGCAAATATTTTTTAAGGGCAGGTTCAGACCACTATACTGAACCACTTTTTCAAATAATATAATAATCTAATATCAACATACGATTTTTTTTCACTCTCCATACGAAACTAGATCAGTTGATTCTGAATTTGTATAAGTTCGAAAAAAAACAAAATTTCGTATTTCGCTAAAAGTTTATTAAGAATCGTTGTTCAGTATATTAATCTGAATCTGCTCTTGAAATGTTTGCACTTGACTTGTGTTCACCTTATATAATGGTTGCATGGTTTATTCTTAGTTTGATTATATTACAGGTTTTACTCATAATTAAATAGGTATTAGTAAAAATCTATAATATAATATTGTAAACATGTATAATAATAAATATTTACATAAAATGTATTTTAAATGCATTCGTAGAAGTAGAAGTAGAAGTTGAAGAAGTATCTGTAACTTCTTTATTGTGTAGTTTTGTAGCGTGCGCCGTATCGTGCTCAAAACAACCGATCAGGCACCGCAAATAAAACAAAATAAACACTACCGCCTTCAAACACTTGTATTTTGAACTGTAAAGCCAGCTATAAATCAAGTTGGGACAAAAATAAACTTTTTTTGTAAGTATCTTTGTTTGTGATGAGATAACTCTCGAACTTGTTCACCATTTTTGATGAAATTTGAAAGATATTTGTAATTCTACGGACTTATAACGTCATTTTTATTTATTGTTTAAATGTTTACTATTTTTTTTTACATCTATCAATTTTGAAGAAAATAAAAACGAATGTCCCTAATTCCATACATAATCCTAAGTAACCCGTGGTCCGGTCAAAAGTAATTATAATAATAATAATAATAAGCTTAGATTAGATACTCTTAATTTTTTTTGGCTGAGCACTAACAGTGCAGTAGCAATCCCTCCAAGGGAATTCTACTGTTAGTGGAATCAACTACCAACCAGAAAAATATAACTACAATAAAATTTCGACAGCTGTTAATTCCCTTAGTCGACTCGATGGGAAAAAAGGGAGTGGTTTATCTTAAGCTTGAAATCACATGAATGTTTTAAATAGACAAAGCTTGCTACAAATACTTATTTAAGAATATGAAATAAAATTGACAATAGGTATTTAGGTCACTTTTCCAAACAGGAAACGAAAAGTGCAAGATCGACCGCATGCAACGTAGAGAAGAACCGCCAATGAAATAGAACGGGTGCAACTGAATACTCAGACAACCCAGGAAGTCACAGTTACAAAACGTTAAGGAATGTCGACAAGAACAAAATGTATGGGATTGACATAAGCCGAGCTAAATAACGTGGTCAATCGTTTGTCATACATTTTGATCTTGTTGATCTTCGTTAACGCGTTGAAATTGTGACTTTGGCTAAGCCCCCCAGTCCTAGCGCAGAAGTACGAGGAGGCGATTATAAAGTGACTACTCTAAATTAAGAGGCAAACAAGACACAGAAGAAAAAGTGTTGACCACTTAGGGAGAAAGAAATAATGGATTGTCAGAGCAATATAGGTACTCAAATGTCAATTTCAATACAAAATAAAACTATGTACAGAAACCCAGTTTACTTGGATAAAAATCACATTGGACATGAACATGGGCAGTGGACGAAAATTTCATTTAACGGAGCCGATCTCGTTAGCGGCAACGCAAACCACGCGGTATTTAATTAGCACGACTGTACCACAAAATAAAGGGAATACAGAAAAAGACGATGGAAGAAGACTAGAATTACTGCAGATTTAAATTTAAATTGAGTGTTAAGTTATTAGTTTTATTTTAAGTGGCTGTAGATTTTTTTTCTTTTTAGTTGAATTTCCTAGTTACATCTATAGATTACGCTTCAGTGCCTAGGGTAAGCTTTTTAATCATTGTCAATCATAGCTTTGACAATATTGATTATTACAATAGAGCGACTAACAAAGAAGTTCGAATCGCGCGCGGTCTCAGCGACGCAAATTTTTTTTTTAGTCTGTGGCTACTAATGTCTGACTTCCATTACCCTTCTTACAGAGAACCAGACTTATGCAAAATTTTCGGTTTTGTTTTATTTTATATCTACTTATAATAAAAATATAGGTAGTTAAAGTTTTCTTAATAACACAGGAGCTTTATACTGTCTTAATGAAATGTAGGCGCTTAGACCCAACCCATTTGACTTATTCACTGACTCCTGTGTTAAGTTCAAGAGCATTGTATGAAGTGTCACATCTGGACTGTCCTTAATTTGTGCTTATATTGAGTCGGTGGATCCGTTTATGGCGCGTTTCAGTTTTTACAAGAAATTAGGTCACCTAGTTCAACGTTATCTGATTGATTGGAACAGGTATCATATAACTTGCTTTTTTCATATGTTTCCTGTAGCATTTAGAAAAGCGCATTATGATAAATTTATTAATTTACTATAGAGAATCTGACAGCAGCCCGCGTGACAGCGGCGCGGTGCAGTCGATGGCTTACCTTCTGTCGTGCCTTAGCTGCCCAGTATCCTAAATAATGGGGGACTTGAACGAGGCAAGCGACCAGCGGGGGTGGTGACCAAGTACTGGAGAAAGCCAATATAGGGTCTATATAGCCATTACGACTCGAAGAGAAGAAGTCTATAGAGTAAAAAAATAAAACATTGCTCCAGATTGGCACACTAGTCATTTTTGTGAAGTCGATACCTACGATACTATTAAATACCGAAAAAATAGGAAAGAAGACCATGCTCAATTTATCTCAATTCTCAGTGAGATTCTCAGCAATGATGCTGAGAATAAAAGAAAACGCTAAGTTGAGAGAGAGAGAGAACAAAAAAATCTTTGTGTTGCAATTTAAATACAAGTAAGTATATCCAAATGAAGTCATCAATTTTGAATATGGATACCAAAAGTGATATATAATTAGCCTGCAAATACAGTAGGTGTCATTTCAACTTGTTGTATTCTTTTTTACTTTTATAATCTGCTTCTACACATCCTTTCAGACGAGAACAAAATCATTTTAAATCTAAATTAGACGTCAAAGAAAAATGCCGAATTGGCGCAATTATTAATAATGTAATTTATTTTGTGCAATCAATACATATAATAAGACACTAAAATGCGAGTGTCTGTACATTTAATATTTTTCAAAAAAACTGATTGAGTGCGATTAAAAAGGAGTAACAGAAACCAAAAAAACAGTTTTTGGAATTTTTGTCTGTCTGTATGTATGTATGTATGTATGTATGTCTGTCTGGTACGTTATAACTTCGAAAATACTCAACGGATTTAAACGCGGTTTTCACAGTTGGATTACATATGATTAGGAGCGTTGTCAAAACTTTGTTTCGTCAAAATCGGTTAAGGGAAAAAGAAGTTATGGTCGATTGAAAATTTACTTCAAACACTGCTTCAAAACTTTTAATGCGTTTACTTACGTTTAATTTAATTTAGATAAGGCTAGGATTTCTACTTTTTATTATCCATATCAATAAAGACGAAAACACGCACTGCACCTATTAATTTTAATAAAATAACACATTGAATTTGATCGTAAATTTAGTAACATAAAATCTCAATAGATGGCGCGAATTTGCGTACCTATAGACAAATCCCATTTGAAATTTCGCCAATCTCTAGCAACGTATGTTGGCCTCTCGGTAGAGGTCGTAGATCATAATTTTAAGTCGAGGGTTCGAATCCTGCTATACATGACTTTTTTTTTACTTACTTTCTTTTACTTGCTTTTTTTTACTTACTTTTTTTATTTACTTTTTTTTTTCGTTTTGTATTAATTTTTAAGAATTTTTTAATACTTTAGCAAAGAAATGTTTCAAGAAAGTACCTGGATCGAATCCTGTCACAAACAATAATTTTATGATTTCGTGTTTTATTTGTTTTCTAGAATTATTTTCTTACTTTTTTTTATAATTTTGAAAAGAAACAAATAAATTCATTTGCAAATATATTTCAGGATAAACGATATCGCAACCCCTTACAAATCATATCTAATAGTTTGTCATTGACGACATTGAAAAAGAAGATTAATCAAATGGTTGACTGGTAGAGAACGCTCTTAGCGTTAAGTCCGTTAATATATAAGTACTAGCTTTTCCCCGCGGCTCCGCCCCGCGTGGGAATCGGTTATATCGCGCCCAAAAGTTTATGTTTGACCTCAGGTCGTTAACTACATCCCTACCAAATTTCATCACAATCGGTCCAGCAGTTTAGCCGTGAAGAGGTTACAGACAGACAGACTTTCGCATTTATAGTATTAGTATGGATATGGATTTTGTACTTATCTATCTATCTTTACATATAATAGGACAGTAAAAATTGAATGTCTGTACATTAAATATTTTTCTAAAAAACTGATACGGGGCGATTAAAGTAAGACGTGTAACAGAAACCAAAAAAAACAATTTTTGGAATTTTTGTCTGTCTGTCTTTCTGTATGTCTGGTACGTTATAACTTCAAAACTACTCAATAGATTCGAACGCGGTTTTCACAGGTGGATTACATATACGTTCAACAGTTTTGTCAAAACTTTGTTTCGTCAAAATCGGTTAAGGGAAAAAGAAGTTATGGTCAATTGAAGTTTACTTCTAGCACTGTTTCAAAACTTTTACAGAGTTGAATCCGGTTTACATAAACGTATTTAATATAGATAAAGCTACAATTTCTACTTTGTTTTATCGATATCAATGAAGACAAAAACACACTGCAGTCTCTATTAAATTTTAAAAAATTAACACATTGAATGTGTGTGGGCGTATAATTTAGTTACATAAAATATCAATAGATGGCGCTGAAGTTAATTTAATTATTTTTTTCTCATATGGTATTATAGCAGATTGAAATTTTTCCAGCAATTAATTATAATTATTTCAAAAAAATTTTAGTTGTTTATTTAGTTCTATTGGTTGGTTTGTTTATCGGTCGTTTGTTGTATTGTATTGTAAGCTATTTGAATTGATTAGTTGGTTGGTTTGGCTTTGGTTTAAAAAATAATCGAACCAGCAAGTCAGTTCAGTTTTGTTCGACGGAACATACGGTCGTGTCCTAAGGTCTAATTTAACTAACATAACACTATTTATTGAGTTAGGTTCTAATGACCCTGTAATAGGCTGCGTCTACTCTTTTAGAGACAAATATGTGATAGTATGAATGTTAATATTTTCAGTTTGATATCGTAGCAATGTAATGGCTTTATAAAATTGGCACGGGAATAGGATACTACTTATAGATTTAACTATAGGTCTGGATAGTTGTAGTTTCCACAGGTTAAGCGAAAAGCAAACTACACGCGGGCGGAGCCGCGGGCAACAGCTAGTCCTTCAATATGATTTATAACTGCGGGTTAAGAAATCTTATATGTCAAATTAATGCAATGGATGGGCTGTCAAGAAGCATAAGGATTTAGACATAATCATCTTCTTTATCTGATGATGAAGTTTTGGAGTAATGCCGTTTGTATTGCAGAAGCCTGGGGTTAACTGCAAGACAATATCTATTTTTTTTTATTGTGAGGAACTCATGACGTTTATAAGATTGCGCATAACTTTTCATGATATCCCTAATTTATTGGTATCATATAATATATAATATGTACTATAAACGTACAAGAAAAAAAGTATTAAATGATGCCAAGTACTGGCGCGATTGATTATGTGGCCCACTCTTTAGCATCATTTATTCAGATTAGTGATGAAGAAAATTTTAAAATTAAAAAAAATCAACTAGTTGCACAACGGGAGTCCGCCAGCAGAAGTAAAAACAGGAGCTGGCATAGATATTCTCTTTCTGTTTATAATATTAAAATAACCGCATTTTACTAAATGCATATGGATATATAAACAGTACCTACATGAAATATATACCAATATATCTTTTTTTTTTACAATTTTTGTCTGTCTCTTTATTTCCAGATTTTGACGGAACTTTCACTGGCAGACAGCTGATGTAATAAGAAATAACTTAGGTTACTTTGATTTCAGAAATTTTGGTTTCGTTAACTCTGCGAACTGAACGTAACCTATTGTTAAATTCGACGCGGACGAGATTAAGGTTAAGATTGAAAGCTAAAAAATTACATTTGTTGTAAAGTTATTTTTCATCAAAATTTTAACTATATATAATGTGACGACTCAGCACACAAAACCTCTACACGTAATCCCGGGTCTTTTATAAGGGATATTATTCGGATCTATTCATTCCAGGATTCGTCTCTTGAATATTTTTTCGCTTTTGTAAGGTGAAAATGGATCTGGGTGAGATGTGAATACAGTTGAGGGAATAGGGAATACTTCTTTTTAAATTAGATACTTTAGTCTTTCCGCTAAACGTCCTTGATCCTTTAAAAGCAAAGATTCATTTAAACTCGACGTAGGTGTTTAACTCTACATAACTTCCCCGCTTGCTAATAAGCCTCCCTTGTACTACAAGACCACAAATTAGATAGGCTAGAGAGTTGCCACACTTCATATTAATTTCCAGATATAAGTACTATTAGGTATTCCGTGACCTACGTAACTATTTCTTTAAAAATGGTGAAGACTGAAGAATATGACGCGGAGATTTATTTGCTCCTTAAAAACATTAAAATCTAATTTTATATAGATGTATCTTGACGTAAATAGTGTAATAATATTATGAGGCTTACACAACAAAAATACAATTCAAGAATACTAAAAATTTATTTTTCTTGTCTCGAACATGGCCTATTAAATAAATGGTATTTACACCAAATCGTTGTTTGTATATAGGAATAATAAAAAAATTTAAGAAAAAAAAATCAATAGGTACTTTTGTATCTTAGACATTTTGCTTCAAGTAGTGCACGGCACCCCATACTGGCCAATTATCCTCTGAAATAGCTGTTACGGCTATTATCCGATTAACTTATACACAATTAGTTAAGAGGAAATTTTAATTAAGCACTTCGCGTGTATAGCGACAGCTTACATAAGGGTGAGGTTACACTGAAGGATGCTTTAAAATTATTATGCATAAATTTTGCATAAGGTATTTTATTTTTAAATCTGAAATATCGTTGCCGAATAAATAGGAAAACAATTCTTACAATTGTAAAAATCCTTAACTTAGGAATAAAGAATTTTCCATAATTGCAAATATCACATAGTTGTCAACAAAATCAGGATCACTAATTGAGTCTTTAAACCATGAAACTCATATTAATATATATATAATATATATTCATTACAGTTAAATAAAATGGACCTTCTTTTAATATTATTCATAAACCCTCCGGTTTTAACTTATTTGCCGCACTTAGGGCTTACAGGCTTACAGGGCTTTCGTCGCCATGTTTTGCGATATTTTAGACCATAGTGGTCTAAAATTTCTACTTTATTTAAAATTTGATTTGATGATTTTGGCCAATAAATTCAAAACTTAAATAATCTCAAGAATATCTTGTCAGTAAAAATTCGTTGAATATAGCATTTAAATTTGTTAAGATCTCACGTTCTAAGCATCAATCGCCACTTACGCCATTTTTATGTAAAGATTAGACCTAACCCAAATTTGAAAACAACACAAATCAATACCTATCTATTCACCAATATAACCAATTCTATCCACCATGGTGATCGCGGCCTTATAAACACTAGTGTTGACATAGTTTTGGCAAAGCCATGTAATACCACCACTAATATAACATTTACATGCACATAAATAACTGTTTTGTCTATCGCCAGTTAATTGATTCGAATATTGTGCCTTTGACCAGATGGTCAGATGACCTAAAGAAGGTCGCAGGCAGACGCTGGATGCAGGCCGCTTCCAACCGGTCGTTCTGGAAATCCTTGGGGGAGGCCTACGTCCAGCAGTGGACGACCTGCGGCTGAAATGATGATGATGATGATTGTGCCTTTGTAGAATAGAATAAGCATTATTTTCTGATAGGTGGTGGATATCACAAGTAAAATAAATTAAAGGATAAAGTTAACTTTAGTAAAACGGACGGGTCAATTTAGGCAACGAGTGTCTCGGCATTGCCCGAGATCTTTTTGAGATTTGATGTTATTTTTCTGGAACCCGACTTTTTGCCCGTTTTGTTTTTCGTTTTGCTACCCGAATTGACGTCTAAGGCAATTAAAAATATGCTGAATCTTATGAGTTTTAAATGAAGGAAAAATATTAAAATATTGCCTTTAGTCAACCCTGCAGTATTTCGAAATAGCTTATGTAACTGGGTAGGATGAGAAAAAACCTGTCACAATTGGAAAGTCGAACATTAAAATGAACTCTGTAATAAAATAACAACGGGTGAAAAAGTTAACTGTTATTAAGTACCAATTATTTAGCTTCGTATGCTCAGAATACCTTATTAATAAATTCCGAGCAATTTCAACGTAAAACGATTTATTCTCACTGTATGTGAATTATAACATTTTAAAACAGTGTAATTCACCATATAATATTATTAAACTTTTTAGTCAAAATGGGGCCCTTAGGTTTTGTGCGTGAGACGTACATATACAATTTTTCCTAAATCTACTAAATCAATAAAGCAAAAAATGAAAAAAAAGGTGTATAACCTTTTATGTATGTACTTTGAAGACAAAGGAATGATAAAAATAAATTAATTTTTAATTTAGGGGTAATTCTAGGGGTTCATTATAATTTCGTTTAGTTACTAATAGTTTAGGAACAAAATCACGTTTTAAAACACACTTAATTGTTCGATTTACAGTCCCAATTTCTCTGTAGTTTCAATTGAAATTACCTGCGAAGAGAAAACCAATCAGTTTTCTGATCCATTTAATAATGGATAGAGATCAAACAAATTGTTTTACTTTACGTTTAGCGCTATTTTGCTTTGATCCTCTGTGTCAATTAACTAATCCTGTCGTGTTACGTCACAACAGGTTGGGAGCTTACGATGGGGCTCCCAATATGACGTAGGTTAGGCATCCTTCAGGCATATCGCCACAACGAATGTAATGCCCATTGCCGTCATTAACCCTTCGAGAATGTGATCCTTATTAGTCAGAAGTTAGTAGTGTGGTTTGGTCAATTATTACTTTAAGATTATCCGGGATGGATCCTGGATTTAAGCAATAAATATACCTAAACGTTTTGGAATAAATTATTTTCTTGAAGTTAAAATCATTGCTTGGTTTACACATTTTTTTGCGGTGTTATTATTTTTTTCCCTGTTATTTAAGCTTGTTACAGTTTTATTATAATTAAAAAAATAAATGCTAAGTTTCATAAGTTTAGCAATAACTATTACGGCAGTATTAGTGCCACTAAATGAACCAAGTGTACAAAATAAATACCCTATTTCTGTGGTTACTTCTTACTTATCTTAAACAATTTCTTCGGTTATTTTATTACCTGAAACAACAAAAAGTTCAAAATATACAAATTTATACGTATTACTGTAATAAAACATCTAATTTTATAAATATGAATGTAAGTTTGTTATGATTTCAAGCTTTTAAACCACTTAAGTAGGAGATTTAGATAAAATTTAGTAGGTATTTAGAATTCGAGATATCTAATCCCTAGGAACGACATGGGCTACTTTTTGATGCAATAAAATAGAGTACCACGCCGACAGAGCCTTAGGCAAAAAACAAGTTTGTATATAACGTACGTTAATACGTACATACATTAAGTAACTCTTCTTCATAGAATATCGCAGTTCCCACGGAAGGCTGCGTTCGATGTTTTTCATGGTGGTATAAGAACAAGACGTGACGTTAAGCCTTCCCTCGACTCCAATGTAATATATAGCTGAGTGTGTAAATGGAGAAAGAAGCAACGAACTTTAAAATGTACCAGGCAGGGAACATAATAGGCAGTATTTCCTCGTTGAATAGCAAAACTAATTCGTTGGCCGAGGAAAGTGCCAGCTCTTCGATCTCCCTTTACATCAATAAGCCTCTTCGAAATATCTTAGAAGAGGCCTATTGCTCCAGAATAAAATAAAACCTGTATCTAGTGAGTCCCGCTATTCCGTAAGTGTATTACATGCAGAATTTTGTCAGCATTTAAATTTACTATACCATCTGAACAATATTGTTTGCTAATATCTAAGACAATTTATTTATGAAAGAGAAAACGTTCCGTATCAGTATCGTATCATATAACTATGAAACCGTACAGTCTGCAACAGATTACGGTAGACACTACACACATAAGATTGCGTCTATATCAAAGTGTGTAGCTAAATGTACGTGGGTCCCTTCAGGAGCCGTCCCACAGGAAATCATATCAAACCCAACAATACAATTATTGGACGCTTATTGTTATGTCATCTTCACTTAGATTTGACGTATGGAGATATGTTCCGAGTGACGGACTTGGACTTGTAGTTAGAATCTTAACTAATATCAAAAACTAGCTTTTGCCCGCGGCTTCGCCCGCGTGAATTTCCCTCGGGATCTTTTTCCCGGGATAAAAAGTATCCTATGTCCTTCTCCTGGCTCTAAACTACCTCCCTGACAATTTTCAGCTAAATCGGTTCAGCCGTTCTTGAGTTATAAGTGGAGTAACTAACACGACTTTCTTTTATATATATAGATATACTAGCTTTTGCCCGCGGCTTCGCCCGCGTGAATTTCCCTCGGGATCTATTTCCCGGGATAAAAAGTATCCTATGTCCTTCTCCTGGCTCTAAACTACCTCCCTGACAATTTTCAGCTAAATCGGTTCAGCCGTTCTTGAGTTATAAGTGGAGTAACTAACACGACTTTTTTTTATATATATAGATATAGATGAGAAAGCGAGTTTGTTAATTTATTTGTTACGTTTTCATGGCCTATCTACTGCAACAATAGAATAGAAAAACTTAATCAATCAATTAACAATCTTTCTGAAACTTTGCATAAGTACACATTAGAAGTTTTGAGACCTTTCAACCCGGGCAAAAGCTAGTCTTTAGTATTCCATAATCTAAGTTTAAGTTATAATAAAATTTTAGATACAGATATTTATTATTTATACCTTGTGATTTTCGGCTTAAAAATAAACCACCTCTTTTCTCTTAGCGCGGATAGCGTAAGAGGCGAATACAGATTAAGGCGTTTGCCTGTAGACCCGGGGGTCGTGGGTTCGATCTCCACGGATAGCATACTATGTTTTGTTGTTTCCAGTTTTGTTATGACTTTGCAGGCTTGAATTGCTTAGCTTTGCTTGGATTGCAATGTCAACCAAACTGGAAACAAAAGTATGCTTCCCGTGGGAATGGAACCTATGACCCCGAGGCAGTTCTGATCCCTGCCTGCCTGCTATGCTCTTACATCTTAATTTTAAGTCACGAGTACTCACGACACAGACTAGACAAACTGAACATATTTATTGACCGTGATATTTGTGTCTCAGACTTAACTAGGGTAACCAGGTAAAAATCGAAAAAGTTCGGGATATTGCTTTTAATTTCTTTTGAGTTTAGGTTTAAATCTCTATCGAGTCAATGTAATTAATATTCTATTTCATTAATCCTATCTTTCCGAAATATTTGCGTATTTTAATCAGGACCCTTATGGAGAAAACCTACGACCCCAAGGGAGGGCTACAAAATAACTAAAACTTTGAGCCAGCTACTTTTCTGATCTTTTATAATAGGTATTAAGATAGGTTTAGTTAAAATTTTGTTATTGTAATTTTCTCAGAAGTTATGTTTTTTTGTTGTTATATTACATAAATATATATTTTTTGACATAATAAATGTACTTATATAAGTATGAATAGAATTTTTCAATACTTTGTTACATAAGGTTAATATCCCTATAGTTTATTTTAATAGATCATTCGCGTTTGTTTCTTCGGTGCCAATTGCGTCCAAATTGGGCCCTAGGGCTGTGTAGCATTTCAATTTCAGTTCATTCATTTAATTTCTACCAATTGGTACCGTACTGTGGTGAAATTCCTAACGTTTGGAGACCCTGTGACTGCGAGCTACTACATGCCGTGTGCTGTATGATTGATGCCTGCGACGTCGACACGTTTTGGCACGGGTTGTCTTTTGCTTGACTTGACGGCAATCGCATGCGTCACTCTCAATTGAGTCGAACAATGACCCTGTCCTTATAGTTTAATGTATAAGTGTGGTGGTAGGTATGAAAAAACCGTCTTTACTTTGTTTTGTTTTTAATTGAAAACAAACCCGGCACTGAATTTAGAAATATTAACAAGAAGTGGCATAGCGCACAAAAAACGTGTCACTAATTTGGCTTGCAAACCAACGTCTCACACAGAAAAAATGGGCGGGGAATTTGATTGCGTCATTTATTGCCACTGTTACTTATTGGTCGATAATATTAGGTGGCTTTGTTGTAAACTATCTAATACATTTTTAATAAAGTGTGGTGTGGTTTACATGGGTTTACATGTATTAATTGAAGATAAAAAGAGAGAATGCGCTGCCACACGATCCTGAAACTAAATCCGCGTCAAAACATTTCTATTCGAATAATTTCTCTGTTATGAAATATACCTGGTATGAAAATATAGGGATATGAAGCACACAAATGAAATAAATCACGTTCGTGGCGTATCAATAACTAAACAAGTAAGTTTAAGCACAAAAACAGCTATCTGCAATTTGATATTTGGCTTAGAATTGAAACTAAATTAGTTTTTACGAGTAAAAAGGGTTAGAGCGCCAAGAATCAGCCCTTAAATTTATGATGATGGATATCTTCTAACTTACTTAATTATTCATTGGTAACTTAAATGGATTGCTTTGATTCTGAGGATAAATAGCAATTTTCCAATTAACATAATGTAAATATAAAATAAAACCACTGCCGCCAAAGGCCTACGTAATCAAATAAATTCGGCAAAGTAGCCCTCGTTGAAAGGAGTCAATGAATGTTTTATACAAAGCGCTAAAGGTGTGTCGATGATTATAGTAACACGGATGGGAGAAGAAATATCGTCCAAATATTACAGACAGACATAAAATATGTTGTTTTGTCGAGCACGAACCCGCATTTTAGGTATTAATTATGCGTAACGCATTTTTCATATAAAAATACGCTTAACTTCTCACTGACATATTGTTATCATTATGTTTTTCTAACAAATAATAAATCAATGTGCAGTTATCTATCTTTGCAAATCACAACTTATGAAGATCGCGATAGACACAAGGCACATGCGATATCCTCTTAATAGTAGTGAGTTTCCTTCATCGTAAGTCGATCCACTAGGCCGTTTGATTTGTTACAGCGATTTGAGATTAGGCACAAAAGGCAGCGTGCGAGGAAATTTCGATTTCCGCCAATTGTGAAAGGTCCCTCCTAAAATGAAATCACTTGTTAGGTTCGCCGAAACAGAATCACTTTTCCGCCACTTTGAATCCGCTCTCCCAATATCCGAGGAGTCAAAGTCAGCGATTTCACAACGCAAGATTCCGACATACAGTTACGATATGTGCCAATTCTAAAAGACGTTCTATATTCATAGAGTACCTACGGAATGTCAAGCGAATTCTATTGATACTGCTCTTTGAAAAATGGGAGATATTTTATTAAGTTATTTTTTGTTTTTACCATTTACTTTGCTTTTTACTGTTGTTATTTTACCTTGTAAATCAGAAAATAATTTGATAGGTTTCTAACTAAATTTAAGATGTGTACTGTGCCCGCATTTATGTCTATCACGTCTCAAGAAATTTCAAACTATATTGGCCCACTAAAATAACAGCCTTAAGGAATCTTTTTCTTTATCCGCCCATATTAAGAGTTCACTTTAAAGTCATTAGTTATTATAATAGTAAAAAGAATATAGATGCATTTTCAAAACAACAAAATTCTTTACAAATACTATGGTAAGTACAAATATTTCCCTTCCCACAAAGTTTGATCTATTCTTGTAGTGACACAATAAAATTTAAGATTTATGAAGCGCTCGAGTATAAATATTTATGTTACGTCTCCTTTATATTTATTAATGTGTTACACATTTAGAATTCTCTGTTTATTGTTTTACTATATTTTCTAGTTTGTATATCAGCAAGATACGTCGACTAGCCTTCGGCGGAGGTTCTTTATACCAACGAGAAGTAGAACAGAAAACTTCCTTTTAAAACTATCAGCTCTTGATAGGAGTCATGGATAGAAGGAAGGAGCTCACAGAACGATAGTGTGGCACACCTTCAGCTCTCGACAATAGGGTAAGAGTGAAAATTTTTAAAACGCTTGAATTTTTTTCTGTCGGTAGGAATAAGGTTCCTTGATACCAGATATAAATCTCAGATTTTTACAGCCATATTCTCAAACGTTTCCTCAAACTCCACTCATCCTCACTCGACCTCAATGGTATTCATAGTTGACACTAGCTTACTCACCTTAAGAAAATTACTCAATGGAGGTGAGGAACGAACTGTCAAAATATAAGGTTGGTCGAGTGGTACCTTAAGGAAGCCTCGAACGTTTCGTTTAACGAAAAGTAGGTGCATTTATTGAGGACCAGATTTAAAAGAACTTGTACCTACTGTAATAAGTTCTTTGTGTATTAAGTATTTTGTTGTTTTATAATAAATCTATGCCAGTAAACTAGAATTGAAAAATAAACTGTCAAAAACTCTCTTTACGTCAAAAAGTTAAGCGGTTTACCAACATACAGAAATGAAACGGGACGTTATTCCTTGACTCATCCTCACTGGAGTTTGCTCAAGGAAACAATTAAGAATACCGTTTTCAAGGAAAGTTGGAGGACTTCCTTGAGGCGTCCTCGAATGAGGTTGAGTGGAGGAGACCTATGAGGCAACTTTTAAGAATATGGGTGTTAGAATCAGCCAATTATTTTGAATAAAATATTATATTTTAATGACGAATTAATGGCGTCGCTACGGCTTTTGCGGTCTATTCCTTTGCTTCGTTCGGTAAAATAAACAAATTTCATTGTCATGTACACAACCAAAACCAACATGAATGACACTAATGACAACCAAAACCCACATGACAACCAAAACCAACATTGTGGGCTCATAAGAACTCTTGTACTTATTAAATTCTTATTTGAAAATAAAAACACTTCTTTCATAAAAAGTTTATTTTCACCCACCGTATTTTCCGACTCGGTTATCAATAAAAGTCAAGAAAACAAAGCATTTTCCAGAGTATAGACGATATTTCAGCAAAATTTCGGTGTAACAACATTTTCTTTTATCTAACTTTGAGAGGAATGTGGCGAAATTGATTTCTGAACGCGAGATTGCGGAATCAGGTTAAGGACTTGTATTGAATATTACAATATTATTTGAAGTAAGTATTTTTTAAGTTCTGCAAATCAAAAAGGTCAGCAATAAATCTGGAAGTTGTATGTTGAAAGAAAATTATTATTTTAGGTCAAGTCTCCCTACAAATACTTAAACTAAAAACGTATTTCATCGGCCACTTGGTTTTGAGCTAACTTGATGTAAAGTGGCATAGAATTAGCAAATTTCTGGACTATCTTTGCTATACCTACGACACGAAAAGAAGATCGGTCACCTTCAAAAACCAGAAAACTTGTATGGTTTTCATTTCCGATGGTGAAGCCGATAAAATATAGAATAATCGCTACCACATGAACACTGGCGACTTTACCCTCCATCTCCATCCATTTGGATTCACCGCTCTCGGCTCTATTTTTTTATCCGGTAATACCTTAATCTCCTCTTCAATTTACCATGTCCATAATATTAAATCAGATACGGCTTAAAATAAGTTACTTATCCGTGGATGTTCTTAGGCACAAACAAATATATTAAAAAAAATCCCACTAGTTTAGAGAGGTGCAAGTTTGTATATTTGTTACTTCTGCACGCTCAATGATGCAAAAATGATGAAATTAAATTTGGTATGGAGGTAGATGACACCTTGGATAGGCACTTTTTTCCTAAAGTTTGGTCAAAAATTCTGATAGTCATTGATGGTTTAAAAAGTAGATGGCGCTGCCACACACAATAAACTGCAAGAAACACAGTGGAGTGAAGAAATAAATATGCAAATGAAATATTATCAGTTCCACCCTAAAAGTCCAGACTAAAAATACTTAATACCATTGTATTACTTCAGGTGAACACTCAAGCTTTGAGCTTTTAATGGTGCATACGGTGACGTCAAAATGTCTGAACAATTACGTTGTCAAGGCGGGGATTACGTAGATGACATGCACGTCATTTCACCCCATGTATGTCACTCTGCTTTCCTGCTTTTTAACTTCACATATTGAGCTCTTTGAAGGGATAACAGGTGACGTGAAATTATATTGAAAGCGTGATGTGTTGTTTATGAGTTGAAAAATAAATAGCTTTTACCTTCGATTTCTTTTTTGTGATTGTGAATTCGAGGTTAGTGGAAATTTTAGGTCATATTCAGGAAATTTCTTTTAGCCATTAGAGTAAAAATATATAACAGAAATTAACCTGTAAATCCATTCTTTAAAAAAAACATAATTATGAATTTTAGTTTTAGTTTAGTTTTGTGTTTATATTAAACTAGCTATTGCCCGCGGCTCCGCCCGCGTGTAGGTCGCTTTTCGCGTAACCTGTGGAAACTACAACTATCCAGACCTATAGTTAAATCAATAGTATCCTATTCCCGTGCCAATTTTATAAAGCCATTACATTGCTACGATATCAAACTGAAAATATTAACATTCATACTATCACATCTTTGTCTCTAAAAGAGTAGACGCAGCCTATTACAGGGTCATTTGGACCTAAAAGCCACTCCTAGTTATAGTGGGCGTAAAAAGTGGAGAAAATCTCAATAAAAAGTGATAAGTTAGTTAAATTAAACCTTACGACACGACCGTATGTTCCGTCAAACAATAACTGAACTGACTTGCCGATTTGATTATTTTTTAAACCAAAGCCAAACCAAACCAACCAATCAATTCAAATAGCTTACAATACAACACGACCGATAAACAAACCAACCAATAAAACTAAATCAACAACCAAATTTTTTTTTAAATAATTTAAATTGATCGCCGTAAGGAAAATTTTCAATCTGCTATACCATGTGCGAAAAAATAATTAAAATAAAGTCAGCGCCATCTATTGATATTTTATGTGACTAAATTATACGCCCACACACATTCAATGTGTTATTTTATTAAAATTTAATAGAGACTGCAGTGTGTTTTTCTCTTTATTGATATCGATAAAACGAAGTAGAAATTCTAGCTTTATCTAAATTAAATACGTTTATGTAAACCGCAATCAACTCTGTTTAAAAGTTTTGAAGCAGTGCTAGAAGTAAATTTCAACTGACCATAACTTCTTTTTCCCTTAACCGATTTTGACGAAACAAAGTTTTGACAACGCTCATAATTAATATATGTAATCCACCTGTGAAAACCGCGTTCAAATCTGTTGAGTAGTTTTGAAGTTATAACGTACCAGAGAGACAAAAATTCCATAAATTGTTTTTTTTTTTGGTTTCTGTTACTCTTCTTTAATCGCTCCGTATCAGTTTTTTAGAAAGATATTTAATGTATAGACACTCGATTTTTACTGTCCTATTATTTGTATAGATAGATAAGTACAAAATACAGATATATTAACGGACTTAACGCTAAGAGCGTTCTCTACCGACTGGTATCAAATGGTTGACTAACCATTTGATTAATCTTCTTCTTCAATGTCGTCAATGACAAACTATTAGATTTGATTTGATTGGGGTTGCGATATCGTTAATCCGGAAATAAATTTGCTAATGAATTTATTCGTTCCTTTTCAAAATTAAAATAAAAGTAAGAAAATAATTCTAGAAAACAAATAAAAAACGAAAACAGAAAATTATTGTTTGTGGCAGGATTCGATCCAGCTACTTCCAGCTATTTCTTGAAACATTTCTTTACTAAAATATTAAAAGCAAAAATATAGAATTCTAAAAAACTAATACAAAACGAAAAAAAATTAAGTAAAAAAAAGTTATGTTTAGCAGGATTAGAAGCCTCTACTCAAAAAAATAATCCGCGACCTCTACCGATAGGCCAACATGCGTTGTTAGTAATTGGGGAAATTTCAAAAGGAATTTGTCTATAGGTACGCAAATTCACCCCTTTTTTGGATGTAAGAGTTGGAATTGTGAACAATCCTTTCTTATGTGGGCAGTATATAGTATAACGAAGACACTAACCAAATTTCACGTTTATGGCTTTTATAGTTTCGGTTTTGTGGTGATAAATTAACCTCCCCTTTTTACACCTTTAGAGGTTGAATTTCAAAAAACCGCTGAAATACGCCATTAGTTATTTTTGTTGAGAAGCATTCTTGCCAAGTTTCAAGTACATCAGTGAAGATTTCAATTTTTTTTCATACAAACTTTGCCCTCAATTTTAACCCTTTTAGGGGTCTATTTTTGAAAAATCCTTTCTTATCTGAGCAATACGCATTAACATAAAACTTCGGTCCAAATTTCAAGTTTATAGCTTTTATGGTTAAGGCTGGGCGTTGATTTATCAATTGCCCTTGTTCTTTTATAAATTAAGAAATTATATTAAACTACTAATTAATTAGAAAAGTATACTAATATACTTAAAGACCTACAATTTAGTTGAGAAACCTTACAATATATTTAAGATATGCAACTAACTTATGGAAAATAACACAAAGATTTACCTATTTTCAAACTACTATTCGAAATCCGGAATCCGGAAAAATACTTTTCACTTAAATTAAACGAATCAATGAGTAGCCCCAAACGCAGACATTAAACTATACATACAATATAATGCCGCAATTACCACTCCATACTCCAATCAAATCCAATTTAATGTTATTATTTTATATTAAGCAGGTACCAAATCGTCTAAACACACAATCAATTCGTTAGAAAAGCAAAAAAAAAATATTTTATTTATTTTGAAATCTCAATTACTACACATGATGATTAAATGCGAACGACAAACCATATCGACTTTTAAAATGTATGGTGGCGCCATCTATTGACACATTACTGAACTCATAATATAAATAAATAAAACCTTTGCACTCTATCTTCTATTATGTATTGTATCCTATTACAATATGTTGTGTACATACAATACAATTCAATACAATACAATACAAAATATTATACCAAAAGACATTTTCAATTTTAATTCCATGTATCTCACTTCAAAAATGACAAAGTTTCATACAAACTGGCAACCCCTATTTCACCCCTATAGGGATGTTATTTTCAAAATCAGATTGATGCATTATTATTTTTTACCAAATACAAATTCAAATTAAAAATTTCATTTGTCTCACTTCAATAATGACAAAGTTTCATACAAAATGGCAACCCCTATTTCACCCCTTTAGGGATGTAATTTTCAAAATCTGATTGGTGCATGATTATTTTTTACCAACTTCAAATGTAAATTCATAATTTCATGTATCTCACTTCAAAAATGAAGAAGTTTCATACAAACTGGCAACCCCTTTTTCACCCCTTTAGGGATAAAATTCCCAAAAGTCCTTTCTTAGCGGACGTCTCTTAGTCACAATCTACCTTCCTGCCAAATTTCATCTTCATCGGCTCAGCAGTTTTGGAGATTTCGTGATGAGTGAGTGAGTGTTTTTCGCTTTTATATATATAGATAGATAGATAAATAAAAATAAAGTAATACGGATTTATCTAATATTTAGATTCATTGTTTCTTAAGTCTGGACTAGTGGTTTACTCACTTCTCTTCTTCTCTTTGCGAATCATCCTAATTAACAAATAGAATATGCTAACAATAATTTAACAAAAAATAAAAATTAACGAAATTTCATGACGATGACATGACGAAAAAAAAAACAAAAAGCAACGACTGCTCTAAACAAACTGTAAAAATAGCAATTAAAAATTAACGTACATTCATAAAAAGCAGTTCCACTAAATGATGTTTGAAATAAAATAACGAATTATTAAATTTGCGAGGGGTAATAAGCCGGCTTTTTTCGTGGACAATAAGTAATTATTTCGATGTGGCGGCATCTTTATGCAAATTATATTGGGTTGGTGGCTGCCATTCGCAGTTAATTAGTGCCGTTTTTACTCAGCCCTTGAAAGGCGTTAAACGCTGTGGTATTGACAGCTCTACGCTAATAACCCAGTTGTTTCTTTGGAATGTTTTACGGGTATATATTGGCAGTTCATTATGTAATACGACTGCGTGAATAGGGTACTGATGAATATAATATCTATACTAATTATTATAAAGAAGAAATGTTTATGAATTTGAATGGGATAATTTTCGAAAATAACTGAACTGATATTAAGTATAGGTAAATTATTTTTGCAGCAGTTCACAGAAATCTTAATATAGTTCTTAGTTCTGTGTGATAGCCTGATTCATGGAGAACTTTATAGGTTATAATGCCACAGTAAGCCAATGCGTGTTGGCGAAAATTTGCTGTCATGTTTCCTTAAACTGAACAATTTAATAGTCAAGTAGGGATAAAATTATTCAACTCAATGCACCAGGGGGCACCTTTATGAGATATGGGCACTGTATCGGTATTAAAATTGTAAATCAGGGACATGTAGATCAACAACAAAGTGTACTTTACAACGCACGTCCGGTTGTCCGTTTTTTTTTTTTAATAAATAAAAGCAGTATAAGGTTAAGACACTCTTTTCACTCTACATACTTACTCACTCTACGTACTTATATATACATACTCATAAGGTGACCTTATTAGCAGTGACCTATTACACTTAAGAAATAACATAATCCCATGAATATTACAAGTACTTACCCAATTGTAGGTACTTGTAACTTTGTCTTATACAAAGTAACGCCTATATCTACTAAGTAGTTACCCATGAATATTACCTAAAATCGTGTTTCCGTTAAAATAATGGATTTGTTAGAGCTTGTTTGATATAATATATAATTCAAAAATTAATACTTTACATTATTTTATCAACTCATTAGTAGAAAACGAGTTATTTTCTGCTTATTTGAAGTTTCTTTCAAAGTGATCCATGGTTAACTTCCTTAATGGGGTTAACATTTGTACGGAAATCGATGTTTTGACAAGCTGTGAATAGGAATTATCCTAATAGCTCCAAAACGTTTCTGGGAAATATTTACATAATCTAAATATGCTCCTGCTTATACCTAAATAATCCATGTCTCAAACGGCTTGTTTAACGGCAAGCGTATTATTCTTAAATATGTTTTTGATATACATTATGGGGATTAATTATTATAAACACATTGACGAAACATTCATTCATTCATATATCTTAGGTTCGGCTAGGGAGTTAAGCGTACCTATTGAAAGCAACTTAGGTACGTTGATAAAGTATTAATTCTAATATGATTTTTTCCCATACTTAGCTGGCTTAACATAGGTTACTTATTTGGTACCTCTTTATTAATATAAAATAATTGAAGCAATAATTCCTTACAATAAAAGCATCTTGACAAAATATCGATTATAAGCATTTATCAAAAGCAGCTTATATAAATAAGTTCATTTATTAGCTGTAATTAAAACGTGTCTGCTAGATAAATAGACAAATCAATTTGTAAACAAGTAACTAACGGTGCAAATGGATTGTTTGCCTGCCAACACGAGGACGAATAGCTCAGATAAGTGGTATAGATTAGCTTTCCATTGCCGATAGTTTGCGGGTTTAGGCCGGTAGGTGTCCAAACCGCACAATCTCATAGCACAATGATATTTCCCGCTTTAATGTAGATCAATAAATCATAATTTATGTACAGTCAGCAGCATAAATTAATAAAGAGTGAATCAAAAGTGCATTCAGAACGCAGCGATCGCACTCACACAGTGCATATCACAGAACAGGATAATATTTGTGATGCTTACTATAGGTACTTATAAAGTATAGGTCTTTTAGTTAGTCAACTAATATATCTGAAATTTCGCAAAAATCAGCAAGGAGCGTGCAGTGAAAAACAATGAATTTAAGTCTTTAAGCTATATAGGTATATGGCTTGCCAGGACAAACATACTTAAATACTTAATTTCACCAGATTATATTATTAAACCTATTATTATTATATTATTATTTAATTTTATTAAACCTTCGCATACAATGGTCGTCTAACTGGGTACATACCTTACTCTAACTTTTTTCAGTGTTGCCATTTCTAAATTATGGTTTGAATAGTGCGAGAGCTAGTGAAAATTATTTTATTACAAGTTGATAATGTGCGAATAACACTCTCAAAGTGTTTATGCGCTATATTGACTGCGAGCACATTTTATGATTTTTCCTTTAATTACACTAGCTAATCATGTAAATAAAACATTTAAAATGCATATTAACTATACGCACTAATCTTAATATTCGTAATTGGTCTACTAACAGACATCGTAAGACAATAGGATTACCAGAACTTAACACAAACTAGACATATTTTAAGAGCATCTCGGTAAGATAATCCCAACCCCCAGTCATGCGTAATTGCTATTATACAACCGCTATTCAACCATATTTAGATGCCTTATCCCTCATCATCTAAATAAACGTGTTGAGCTAACAGTACGAAAGTTTGTTTAACTTATAGGGGAGATGGTATATGATATAAACATGTGTTTGTTTAACTTTGTTTATACTACTAAGGGCTTATCTACTTACACCAACAGTAAAATTTATACTAATTACATCTACGAGTATACTATATTTTCTATTCCATTATCAAAATGATGCAATAATTGCATCGTTCACAAAATTTAAGTTGAATTAGTTGAAATAATATTACATTTCATCAGTGCTACCATGGGATTTTGTAAACGCAATCGCTACCCGTCGCCGGATAACGATATTGTATAACAAAGAATGATGGCGGAATTTGTACGAATAAAAAATTTAAATATAGAGAACTTAAAATAAATCGCATTAGTAAGAATACTTCACAAGTAACACGTTTACCACCACAAAAAAAATTTAAACCCCGGGGTTATTTAAATATTCCATTTTATAAAAGTCGACTTCATGCTTCGTTTTCATTCGCCATTTTTAACGCAACTGAAACATTATGTCACCCTGACAGTTTTTAGCATTGTCAAAGTGATATTGACAGTTCATTATGGTAGGTTAGATTCATCGATTTAGTACCTGGGGGGCTATACCATCTCTTAAAACCATGAAAGAGCCAGTGAGTGAATGAGATGTCGCCTTACATGATGTATTGCGCTGTCCCGCTTTCTCACTGGATCTTGCATGGTTTTAAGAGATGGTGGTAGGCACCTTGGAATATGTTCCTGAGCCACACAATTTATGTAACAAATGCCCTTATTTTTTGTATCTTTCGTACAAATTCTACTACTTAAAATGAATATTTTTCTTAATACAAAAAATAAATAATTTTACTGTTAGTTTGGTGTAAGATTTTGTTTGGCGTCGAATTGGCCTAACAAAGAAAAAAATGCCACGTTGACAGAGACAAAAATATCTTTGGTCTTTTTCTTACTCATGGACTTCCCTATTTCGTCATCTCACTTTTTCACCAAGTAAAAATTAATTGCTTAATCACAGGTACAACTACTTAATCTATGAACCTAACCTACCATAATGAACTGTCAATACCGTTTTGACAATGCTAACAACTATCAAGATGACATAATGTTTCAGTTGCGACAATAATGGCGAATGAAAACGAAGCTAAAGGTCGACTTAAAAAAAATTAAATATTTAAAAAACCCCGGGTTTAAATTTTTTTTTGTGGTGGTAAACATGTTACTAGTTATGTATTCTTACTAATTCGATTTATTTTATGTTCTCTGTATTTCAATTTTTTATTCGTACAAACGATGTATGAAGTTTCGCCATGACTCTTTGTATAGCGCACTGGCGTACAGTAACAAGAGGTAAGAAGGAAATAATTAAAAATTATTTTTCCTTTGTTATACAAGTTGACAGAAAGAGATACCTTTTAGGGATAAGTCCGCCTTTTGTTGTGTTTTATGTTGTTTAATCAATGCTCTTTCTGAACGAATTTGAGTTTAAAAAAAGATGGATAAAATAACGAATGCGTCTACAAAATCTCATAGGCAATGTAAGACAGTGGTTTAATTAGTTAAAATAATATTACATTTCATCAGTGCTACCATGGGATTTTGTAAACGCAATCGCTACCCGTCGCCGGATAACGATATTGTATAACAAATTTGTATAGCGCACTGGCGTACAGTAACTAGAGGTAAGAAGGAAATAATTAAAAATTATTTTTCCTTTGTTATACAAGTTGACAGAAAGAGATACCTTTTAGGGATAAGTCCGCCTTTTGTTGTGTTTTATGTTGTTTAATCAATGCTCTTTCTGAACGAATTTGAGTTTAAAAAAAGATGGATAAAATAACGAATGCGTCTACAAAATCTCATAGGCAATGTAAGACAGTGGTTTAATATACCTAATATATTTTCCTGATTGTCCTTAGTCGCCTAAAGGAAAAAATCTAATCGGGTTACAATAACCAAGGGGCTTTTAATGCCGATAAATATAAACGAATTGTAAGCAAAAGTTATTATAATATAAAAGTATTTTATGTCCCACTTCGGGACTTTTTCTATTAACAGCATAAGGGACCCAGCAAATGGGCAATAAAATATTTACATTACCCTGTGAAATTGTATTTGTTGTCACAAAAGGTGGTCAGAGGATACACAAGCTTAATTAAATGATATTAAAATCTAATTTACCGCATTAGTTTAAAGCATTTAGTTAAATGTTTTTACAGTATTTTTTTAAATTAAGTTTGTTCTTATTAAGACTGACTGAGTGATTTGAAAAACACCTAGACCCAGGCTATTTACGAGTAGTGTACTAACTGTTCAACTTGTTGATGTTCAATGAGATTCTTTTAAAATCTTATTCTTTATATATTTATTTATATATTCTTTAAACATTCTTTCAAAATATACCAAAAATTTTCAATTTTCGGAGCTTATTAAATTTCTAACTGCATATTTATATAATAATATATTTTAGCCGCCAAGTTTACAACTCCTGTAATAGGGAAATATGGATTCATTCGTATTTAATGACGTCATTTTAAGTAACAGTATTTTAAAATTTATAACCGTAACACTTCTCAGCCCACCAAATTCATTTAATTATTATGTGTATATCTGTACTGTAGATCATCTAACTGAACTATAATAATACAACATGTTAGTTTAACAAATTATATTCATCATGAATTCCTCGAGGCGTGAAGTAAATACCTGAACAAACATTAACTACCACGACACATAAAAAGCCATCGAAGTAAAACTGCACAGACCTAAACAGCAAAAAACATATGAACCAAGGATGGGTATTCGTTGCCTTATACGGCTTCAATAGGGCACTTATGCGTCCGCGCAGGTGCTACATCAAGAAACATTAATTAAATGACGAGCAACCCATAAATTATGGGACCACCAACATTATGAGCGTATTTGCAGTAGATTATGATGTTAGTGGTAGCAAAAAGTTACTTCGCACTAGGGAGCTACACCATAACTGTTGTTCAATATGTAGACAAGAAAAAAACGTTTGAGATGTTAATTAAAAACTTAAGTGGTTTGAAGTTAAGTTGGTCTTACAATTATTATGATATGTAATTTGGTATTTACTAAACTGAGACTTACCTACCTACTATTAGATACCCTTTTCATCAGAGACCTGCCGATCTTGTAGACCTTTTCGCACAGGAGCCACAACTTTTAGTACATTGAAATATATCTTTTCGTGCTGGTCTAGGAAAAAAAGAAAAACATAGAATATACTAGATGCTTCTCTTCCCGCACAAGCCGTAAAAGTCGACTGAGTGAAGGAGGGTCGAATGGGGGAATCTTGATATAAGAAAAGCCATCACTATTTGAACGATCATCATGCTGAACGTGGCTGGAGATGCACTCCATTATTAATTGACCGAGCGAGCGAAGCGAGCGAGAGTCTCCATTTCGAGACTGGCAAATTTTGCTTTTGTCCGGATGTCTGTCTGTCTGTCTGTCTGTCTGTCTGTCTGTCTGTTTGTTCCGGGCTAGAGGTCGCATTTCTGAACGGATCCTAATGAAACTTGGTACACGTGTTCCTTGATTTATTTGCAATTTTTTGTCGAGAGTTTTTTTTGATTGGAGGGAAAAGGGGGGAAAAAAGGGGGAAAGTTTTCTGTGACGTTGTTTACGAACGGATCCTAATGAAACTTGGTACACGTGTTCCTTGATTTATTTGCAATTTTTTGTCGAGAGTTTTTTTTGATTGGAGGGAAAAGGGGGGAAAAAAGGGGGAAAGTTTTCTGTGACGTTGTTTTCAAACGGATCCTAATGAAACCTGGCACACGTGTTCCTTGATTTATTTTCAATTTTTTGTCGAGAGCGTTTTTTGATTGGAAGGAAAATGGGGGCAAAAATGGGGGAACTTTGCTATTTGTTATATTGCTTATACCACTGGCCGCATGGTACTTGTTCTTTTACAACTTTGCGCTTTGAATTCGTTTTCGGTCATTTATTATATTTATTTTTATTTTTATTTTTATTTTTATTTTTATTTTTATTTTTATTTTTATTTTTATTTTTATTTTTATTTTTATTTTTATTTTTATTTTTATTTTTATTTTTATTTTTATTTTTATTTTTATTTTTAATTTTATTTTTATTTTTATTTTTATTTTTATTTTTATTTTTATTTTTATTTTTATTTTTATTTTTATTTTTATTTTTATTTTTATTTTTATTTTTATTTTTATTTTTATTTTTATTTTTATTTTTATTTTTATTTTTATTTTTATTTTTATTTTTATTTTTATTTTTATTTTTATTTTTATTTTTATTTTTATTTTTATTTTTATTTTTATTTTTATTTTTATTTTTATTTTTATTTTTATTTTTATTTTTATTTTTATTTTTATTTTTATTTTTATTTTTATTTTTATTTTTATTTTTATTTTTATTTTTATTTTTATTTTTATTTTTATTTTTATTTTTATTTTTATTTTTATTTTTATTTTTATTTTTATTTTTATTTTTATTTTTATTTTTATTTTTATTTTTATTTTTATTTTTATTTTTATTTTTATTTTTATTTTTATTTTTATTTTTATTTTTATTTTTATTTTTATTTTTATTTTTATTTTTATTTTTATTTTTATTTTTATTTTTATTTTTATTTTTATTTTTATTTTTATTTTTATTTTTATTTTTATTTTTATTTTTATTTTTATTTTTATTTTTATTTTTATTTTTATTTTTTGAAGAAATGGCGAAAAACGAAAGGTTAGTTCAGACAAAAGATAATCTTTACACATAGGTAGTACCTACGTTATCTATTCTGTGAAAACTGATACAGCTATTTTTGAGATGTATGAGTCACCCAAAATCGGTGAGTCGAATGATTATCGTTCGTTTTCGAATGATTTTCATGCGACATAACCGGTGACTCGAACGATAATCATTCGACTCACTCACTTTGGGTGAGTCATATATCTCAAAAATAGCACTCCAAGTTTGAAAATTTAAAAAGAAATCACTAACTTCAACGAAATAGACCGGGGAAATACCCCAAAAATCTGGTCACAACGTAGAACAAGCAATTCTTAAAAACCATATAAATGATTACGATACTGTGTAAGCGAGACGGTGAGCGAAGACGTGGTGTAGAAAGAGAACACACGTCGTCATGGCCCCGCTGTAGGCATTGCCTCGCTTGCCACTGTTGTAAACAAGCACTGCGCACACGTCATACAACCGGTGTCCGATTTTTTGATTGAAATAATAATGTAATTCATATAAAAAACCTACAGTGTTATTTTATTAGTCAGCTAATGGACAGAGCAATAGAATTTTCTAAGTAACCTTGTAATATAGTACCTATATGGTCACCAGTCGCCAAATCCTAGGGTCCGCAGGGCCTTTAGCACGTTATCGCCCCAAAAATACTTACACCCATACTCTCAAACGTTTCTTCATAGGGCGCCTCCACTCAACCTCATTCGAGGACTCCTCAAGGAAGTCCTCCAACTTTCCTTGAAAGTGGTATTCTTGATTGTTTCCTTGAGGAAACTTCAGTGAGGATGAGTCAAGGAATCTTTTTGTCAACCAATCTTCCTGAAATTACGCATACACGTAGCTCGGATTGTGAAGGACCTTTCATCCCGGGAAAAAGCGCTGTTCCCGAGGTAAATTCAAACGGACGAAGCCGCGGGCGAAATATAGTAAATAAAGAGGGTAAATGGGGGAAAAAAGGGGTAAAGTTTTCTGTGACTTTGTTTTCAAACGGATCCTAATGAAACTTGGCACACGTGTTCCTTGATTTTTTTTATATTTTTTGTCGAGAGCTTTTTTTGATTGAAGGGAAAATGGGGGGGAAAGGGGGAAGGTTTTCTGTGACGTTATTTACGAACGGATCCTAATGAAACTTGACACACGTGTTCTGTGGTATTTTTGAAATTTTATGTCTTGAGCTTTTTTTTGATTGGGGGAAAATGGGGGCAAAAATGGGGGAAGTTTGCTATATTGTTATATTGCTTATATCACTGGCCGCAAGATGGTTCTTTTACAAATTAATATACGCTATGGTTTCGTTTTCGGTCATAGATTATTTTTTTTTTATTATTTTTTATAGTATCTAAAAAAACCCTTCTTTTGAGAATAGACGAGGACAAAAAATAGACAGAATGGGAAATACCTAATAATAATATGAAAAAAGGGAAAGGCGGTTAACGGAGAAGGTTCGCGAGGTCTACTGTTCACAGAACCACTAGTCATAGTTTTGATTTCGCGGTACAGATTAAACAATAGAGCGACTGCCGTCTGACCTTTTTACCGACCAAGACTGTTTAAAAAGACATACAAGTACAACCAGTCAGTCAAGACATGTAAACTTTGTCATTACGACACGTGAAGCCCAAGTTTATTCCGCAAGAAACAAATTCAAAGTGGGGCGAGAGCTTGAGATAACAACTTGTAGGAAATGTTTACATGGAGCTTAGTGCCAACACTGACAAATATTGTTTGCCCATCACTCCTCTTGCTGTTCCATTAATGACTAATCCTAATTTAGTTGTTGACATTGTGTGAAGAATGTTCAAGATGCATTTCATCCTATACTGTCCATCTTGTGCATAACTCACGTAAAAAAATTCACTTTCCTCATAAATATATTGTTAATTAAAATCACTCCGTTTGCTGTTCCGTTAATGACTAATCTTAATTTAGTTGTTGAAATTGTGTGAAGAATGTTCACGATGCTCGGGGTGTCTCCTGGGGGTTCAGCCAAAATCACAATCACAAAACATTAACGACGTACGACAAGAACAAAATGTATGAGATTGACATAAGATTGACCATGTGATTTACCGCAGCTTATGTCAATCCCATACAATTTGTCATTGTCGACTTTGTTTGATTCGTTAAAATTTTATAATTGTCACTTGGCTACAGGTGCTGTTATCGTTACATAGCAGTCATTAGGCTTTTGTCTAGAGAGCCTGAAATTAACCTGAAGTTGGCTAGAAACTGTCCTAGCAAGACGCATATTTAAAAGAACACATTTTCACTCTTATTTCTTAACCTACCTGTTTTATCGGAAGGTTTTATCAATACTCCATCAATGTACAAATATATAAGTACCACAACCCAGACCACGAGATGCGATAACGCACACGTAAACATAACATTTGAATATTTAAAATGCAAGTCTTTCAACAAACAATGTTGTATATTGAATGTAGCGAAGGTTAACCTTCACTTTTGTCAGACGACAATGAAAATCCTTGCTTTAGCGTAGAGTTAAACCAACCACTTATAAGTCACTTCGAGTATAGAATAATACCAACACACTTCATATATTTGTTACATACCTACGACTATGTTTGATAGATTTGACTAGAAATGCTGGTTAATATTCTAAGATTAAGTTTTTAATGTCCTACAAATATAATAGGTAGAGTCTTGTTATAAGCATAGTATTCAAATAATATTGTATTATTCTTATTTTGCTGGAATACAACCGAAAATCAAATTAATTAATTAAAACTCGTCAAGTTTTGAAAAGACTTAGGTTTGGCCTTATACAGGCATAATCGTCATATTATACGGAACTTAAGAAATAGAAATTTTTCAGAAACTTTCTTACTCATCATCATCATTTCGTGTAGGTAACACGATCAATCGACCATGCACACCTTGGTATTAGAGGTCTTTGGGACCATACCTCTCGGCCCTGACGTGGTTCCTTTAACGACTATCAGATGGGAGCCGGGATCAACAACGGCTTAACGTGCCTTCCGAAGCTTCGGAAGGCACGTTATTATGATGAGTCTTTATTATCAGACAATCAGATGATTCGAGCCTTCAATGTCCTAACCAAACTAGAAAAAACTAAACAAAGTATGCTTCCCGTGGGAAACTAACAATAACATGCAAAATATAATTAAACGTGGTTAAATAAAATGCAAATGAATCAAAAATCAAATGTTCGGTCTGATTGACCATCGCAGTCATCCTACGCTCTAACCAGATAATTGTGGCCATATTTAAACTGTGACAGTTACTACGATTCCAATTCAGATAAACCAACAACACAAATTACTTTATCCACGCCTGCACTAAACTTTATTTATTTAAATAGCCGACTAAGTTTATGAGGACAATCAAGAGGAATGAATTTTCTAATAAAAAACAAGGGCAAGTGGTGGTGGTAAGGGTATTTATCCATCCATCCGTACTAATATTATAAATGCTAAATGCAAAATTCTGTCTGTCTGACTGTTCCTACGCTTTCACGGCTAAACCGCTTAACCGATTTTGATTAAGTTTGGTATGGATATAGTCAAACACCATGGGTCAAATATAGGCCATTTTGAGCGCGATATAACAGAGCCCCACGCGGGCAAGTTATCACAATTAAAAGTTCATGAATTCTCAGTTGATTTTATACTATTTGGAAGTATGAGTACTTGTATAAATTCTTATTTTAAAAATTGATGTCAAATACTTAAGTAATAATAACTTTATGTGGCAATACATAGATATTTTTTAAAGATATGAATGAATGAATAAATAGACACCTTACTGCACCAATTACATAAACACATCTTTGTATTGTATAAGTGTACTTGCTCTTTTTCAATATTAAATAAAACTTAAGTTGATAATATTTTCTATTAAGTATATTTCATTAAATATCAATAAAATATATGTAGAAGAGAAAAAAAATAATATAGAGAAAAAATAAGACATACAAAATGCGATAATGAAACATGAATGAATACCTTTTGTCTCTCCAAAGCTTTGTTATAAAGAAATAAGGAAAAATATTATTATAAACATTTAACAATAATAAGCTTAATAATTACACGCGCTCCTTTACGGCTAATTAAAGTTTAAGCGATTAAGTTATTAATTCTAAGATATAAATCGCGCAAAGCAAGATTATAAATAATGAAATGAGAATCGCCGACAAATACTTTCGGCAGACGCTCAATTTCGCCGACGTCTGTTTCTGTGGAAAATATTATCCCCTAATTTACGCTTAATCGTTTTGCAAAAACACCGCCATCTGTCGAGTTCCCACGTCCACAGTTTCCCCGGAGTGACAGTTAATAAATAACAAGTTAAAATCTCCGATCTGGCAGTCAGCATCTCATTCGAAATACTAACTTTAAGTACAGTTAAGGAATTCTGTCCGCCTGGGAATCTAGTCGCCACTTGGCGTTTCAAAAACTTAATTAGTTAATTTAGATTTCAAATTGCACTTATAATGAAAATTCAGTTAATTTTAAGTAGACTAATGACGAATTTAGACCAAAATATATATTTTTTTATTCTTATTCATTTAATTCATGTACACTTCAAATACAAACAAAGGACACTTAAAATTAGGAAATTTAGTACAAGGGTGCTACTTATTTCTATAGAAATTCTTATGTCCAAAGTAAGTAGCTAGAGTCAACTTAGTCGAGAAAATTCAACCTACTTTTTAAGTGAAAACTTCGTCCCAGGGGTACTTCCTGAATACTGTATATGCCGAACTCATTAAAAAAATCATATGTCAAGTGTAAGATATTTGATAAACTTTCAAGATACAAAGTTCAAAAATTGTACACCATTAGTTCTACCATAAATTGTTCGATAGAACAGGTGAGACTAAAGAGTTCCACTAGTTATACTATTTTAAATCATAGGGCTAGTAAGAAAAAAAAGTCCCATTAGTTCTATCGTAGAACTATTCAATAGAACTAATGGGAACAAAGGACTATTTCACATTCATGTTTAGTCATCTAAAACACTAAATTCAAATTTTGAATCAAATCGAGAATTGACGAACGTCAACAATTCCACCCACACATACACAATCTGTAACGGCACTAGAATGCATCACATTCACGCCATATTAGTTCAAACTGAGCATCGCTTCACCGCCATGTCACATTTAACGCGATTTACCACCCAAATAAAAGCAAACTCGGTAATTCATCAATTTATTTCAGTAAATTTATACACAACTAAAACTAAATGATCAACTGCGCATTGCAATCTGTCAATCAACGCTGGTAGTGACATATTGAGGTATTTATTACTGTCAACCTTCGCTAGTGAGGGTCATTCAGATTCAAGTGAGCTATTCGTAAAGCGTAGTATCAAGACGAGAGTCATTTGAATAAGGATTCAAAAACACCACAATAAGTGTAACACTTTCATGAGGATATCTACCCTGTAATACTTTACTTATAATACTTGTACACTGTAACACTTATTTGAAAATGTAACAGATATACGTTTTTTGTTTGAACCTGTTTATAAAAGGTTTTCCTCATTTTTTGTGAACAAAACAGAGTTCTAGACATGTTCCAAACATTTTATTCGGTTACCGCTAAAGTCCCTGCTTACAAAACATTGTTTACGCATAACAGGATTTGCTTGAAAACAGACTGAGTGTTATTTAAAAAAACAGAAATGGAAAACAGTGTTCAAAACACTTTATTTGCTTACCGCTAAAGTCCCTGATTTGAGGCCTCAATCGCATCGGAAGTTATATATTTTAGCGTAAGTTTTTTTTAAATATCATTAAGAATTAAGAATACCAAGTTAGGAAAGTTACGAAGCGCTTCATAGCGATACTGTTACATTGTTTTCGACGCATAATAATTTACATTGAATACGTTAACTCATAGAATAAGGAACTGCTTAGGACTCGCTGCTTTGACATTAACTGTTACATAAGTGAGACTTAATGAGCTAGTGTTATTTTAATATAGACTTCTGTTATTCAAAGTAGAGTGCCGTAAAATGGAGGCGAGTCTGAACGTTTCCATCACTAGCTTAGAGAGAGTGAGAGAATAATAAAGTGTCGTGTGTTTTCTAACAATAAAACGTGATATCTGACGGATCGTTGATCTCGGCCAAGTGCTGCGATATATTTGCCCCTCTGAACATCTAATGGACATGTGAATTAAGATGCGCGTCCCCTGACTGATTCAACGATTCAGTGCACGATCTTCTTTAGAAATTCACACAACATAAAAAAATCCTTTCCACTCCGAGTTGACACAATAAAACCTTAAGTGCGTAGGGCTAGAGCATATAGAATAGAAATGTTAATTGTGCATACAGTTCCTAATTCCAGGGCTGAGTGACACATAATTTACTCTATACCTCTTATGCTAATGTTAACTAACTTTGAAGCCAATTTCAATTCTTGGAAAGAATAGGCACTATCACATAAAAAAAAATTGTGAATTTGATCCAAATATTTGACCCAAGCTTGCGTCAAATCGTTTCCAAATGTTCTATTCTATTCTATTAATATGAACATTGTGCGCCATATAGAAACATTCTTGAGAGAAGTGATCCTGAATGGATAGTGACGTCACCGAATCACTCCCAAGTGACGAATGCCATGTCTGTGGCAATATACGACTATGATTGAAAAACAGCTTTCCTCTTCACGGCTTCTCTACATCTCTTTAGCATCTACTGTTGCATCTTCAGCTTACTTCACATAGACATTGGAAGTTATTTTAACTAGCTTTTGCCCGCGTGAAATTCATTCGGGAACAGTGCTTTTTCCCGGGATGAAAGGTATCTTTTGTCTTACTATGTGTATGCGAAATTTCAGGAAGATTGGTCAACATAGAGCGTGAAAGCGTAAAAAACAAACAGTCAAACAAACTTTCGCATTTATAGTATAAAGTTAGGAAATTAGGATGCTATAAACTCCACCTTTTATTTATTCATGTTTAAATATGTCTCAAGCCTGTATAATTTGCCATCTCACGCATGGGGAAACCGCTTTACAGTTTCCCCATGCGTGTTAGTGGTTTTATTCAATATACAAATAAATTTATTAGATAACAAATTCCGTTGCGAATATATTATTTTGCGAAATTCAAATGCGCTAGCATAAGCGAACTAACACGAGCTTACATGACATATTAATTTATTAACATTACAATACTAAACTTCACAAAGCTGTTAGTAATGATAGTCTGTTTAATTAATGTACAGACTGAGCGCGTGTGATTGCTATGATTCTAGGTTTAACTGAGCAATTAGCCTGTTCGGTTCAGCTGGTTTAAATATGATCTTTTCACTCGTCCAGTCAAATGGTATCACTCTAATTGATATTTTTTGTAGTGTCCCACTGCTGGGCGAAGGCTTCCTCTTTCTCCATTCGTCTCTATCTAAGGCAACCTCTCTCTCTTAAAAGAGCTGTTGAGATCGTCGCGCCATCGCTATCTACTTCTAGGTCTGGTAAAAACGGCCAAAATCAGCTTTTGTCAGTGTATTAATTTGTCGAAAATCAGATTTTCATCATCAATCAATTTTATTATTGCTAGTGATTTAAGATTTATTTTTGTTTAATACATCTTGTATAAAAAACAGTAAAGCACAAATATTCTGTATTTCAATCGCATCTTAATAAAAACCAGCGAAGCAAATATTCCTAACGGTGACTGTAACCCTATTAAGTAAATATAAATGTGGATGAAAACTTTGCGAGTTATTTGAAATAACAAACTACCCGACATTTAATTTGGAGTTGAACCCGGAACAATATTACACTAAGTACTAATACCAAAATTTTATAGCATGAGACTTTCGGTCCGAAATTCCAGCAGGAATGAAACCCCGTGAGCAAAGCCACTCGAAAAAGAACCACTTGTATTTTCATAGTAATAAATTTAAACTTCTCAAAGGTAATAACCGCTTTGTCGATGAAACTACTTCCCTGAGATTGGTTTTTGCTCTTGTTTTAAAAACATTAAGTACACCACTTTACGAGTCTTCAGAGCAGCTTAGAGCAGATTTTTCCGAAGGCATTATCTCCTATCTTTATTAGAGGGTGCAGTTTGCACTGACTTCATTCGATATTATAGTTTTAACTAAAGTTCTGATGTTAAAGTGTCCTCAAAGTTAAACTGAAGCTAATTAGTGTTTATGAGATTTGACAAATTTCGTTTTCGATTGAGTTTTAAAGCAACCATAATTAAAAACTAACTCCTCATCTGTGCACCTAAGCAGTAAGGCGATTTAAGCACAACTAGCCTAGCAGTGACGCGCATAGGCATATTGTCATATGGTAGATAAAACAAACTATATACTTAGGTGTTTCGTGTCTCTCTCTACGATAAGCTGGAAGAAATTGCATTAGCGATAGCCTTTGTGCTAATTTTATTTTCGATCCTGTACAATGTAATGATGTATTTATGTACCTGTGCAATAAAGTGTTTATTCCTTCATTCATTCAAACTTTAAGAACAAATGTTTTAAGTGTTTGTTCTTCCTATTTAATATGTATCTAGTCAACGACTAAGTATAGTGTAAGACAATCTAAACGTCTTTGTATGTACGCGGCTGTCAACTAGAGATATACAATACCTTAATCCAATAGAGCGCAGATGCAAAGAATATATTATGACATCAGGCACTTTTTAATTTCGACTGAAATGCCTAATTGGAGTATGTGCAAGATACGCAAAGATAAAAACAGCAGTTTTTTGTGTGTTGATAACTCGAGTAAAGAGTAGCATTTTAGTATTCAACTAGCTGTAGCCTGCGACTTCGTACGCGTGAGCTTCGTTTCCCGATATTCCCCGCGGGGATTGCCCGGGAATCCCCCTTTTCTTTTATACAAAACACAAAAAAAGAATTATCCAATTTAGTGCATTCGTTCGAAATCAAACATGCCTTGAGTTCCTTCAAATGACGATAACTTTTTTTTAATGAACCGATTTTGATGAAACAAACTTTAGATGCTCTTACGAGTTAAAACAAAACAATTGGTGAAAGTTTTAAGCAAAGCGGTTGAATACTTTCGGAGATAAGCGTGATCATATATAACGACAGATAGACAGACAAACAAAAAATTTAATTTTTTCGTTTTGCTTTTTTTTATTCATTTTAAATCTCTTTTTTTAATGTACAGACAAAATATTTTTACTTTTTTTTTTCTATGCATAGATAGATACATAGATAAGTTTTCATAGATTTAGGAAATTGCGGCGCGGCATATTTCCATGTGTTTTATTATATTTTGTGGTGTAAACCCAACCTTACAATCGCATATAAACGCTCCCGACGCGACGTAACAAGTTTTCTATCAGTGATGTAATGCGTCGGAAGTTGCCTGCTTGATGCGGATGCGACATACAACATACTTACGTATAGTTTGTATACATAGCTATTGGAATGTTGGCTGTAGCTCATGCTTCTTTTAACTTACCTATACACCAGATTTTCCTTATTTCGTTTTAAATTATGCGCTAATGCGCGTAAAATAAGGTCGTTAATGACATTTAATGGCATGAAGTGATATTTAATTGCTCTTTGTTTGTAGTAAATTAATTGTACAAAATGAAAATACAACTACATATAAACAAGAAACAGAATATACAATGGCAGACTAATTCCATGTAAGGATCTCTAGGGATCCAGTCAACCAGCGCTTGATTGAGTTAATAAAAAAAAAGTATAGAAGTTATGTATGTGTATTTGAATTTCCACACATTTAACTATCTATAGCAATGACAACTCATTGATGCTTGAAAAAATTCATTAAGAAATACAACTCAATTTTTTGTTGTGTATGTCATTTTGATTTGAAAAAGTCAAATTAAAAGGGAACGCGCTCATTGAACCATTATTTTACGAGCTTATGTTCAAGACGATGATCACAAACTTACAAAAATAATTTGCCATAATCCACTCGCTATGAACAAGAGATTGGATTTATGGCCTTCAATTAAATTCTGATATTTTTATTAATGACTAAAATAACGCGTCATGTAAAAAAATCATCAATTCTCAACGACAAACCTTCATTTTGCTAACTCAAATGACATAAAAACTGAATAAAATACCAACGCATTGTGTTTACCAACCACTTCATAAATATTCGCTTTCCGCTAAAAATTGTTCGCATTCCAAGCCAAGTTACGGCCATTTCAACGCAATATTGTATAAAGCGATATTTTATAGTATATTTTACATAACAATGATTGAGTTTATCGATACAGAATGATTTTTATTTTTAAATCGGCTTGTGTTGTGTGGTTTGCTTTGGACTAGACTTCTCCATTTATGTTGTTCAAGGCTTCTAAGGGACTAATACTTACTAATAAATTTAGCATACTTTTAATGCTATAAGATCGTTCGAACGAGCATAAAAAGAGTCCAAAGTGGTCGCTGTAGCCTATCGCGGCTAGAAAATATGAAAAGATAGTTTTACATACATCTATTTACGACATAGGTATCCGTTTGCGGAAACTACTAATAATAAGAAAAGCAGGAGGTCGATCATACAATGCCGGAATCATCTATTTTTATCCTTAGTTACATCGTACTAGGTAATATACCACTTGGAGGATAATGATACTATTGAGAATAAAAACTGCCTCACTCACCTAATGCAAAGTGGTTACCGTATCCCAAGGACCAGAAGTCCAATATCTCTTTAGTACGAGTACTTTACAAATTTTAGCGGATCAAGAGCTCCCAAAAAATACGGGTGCATACCGTGCAATTGGAATGGCGATTTGATGATTGAGGGCTATTTTTATTTTCAATCGAACGGTGTATTAAATATTAAATATTCGATATAATCCGTTGTGAAATGGTCGTTGAAGCGTAAACCAATTACTGGCCTTTCGTACTTAAATGGCTAAAAGCCAATTTCAGACAGAGTTATAGGCTTCGTAAATCATTCTACAGAGCACTTGGTATCATTTCTTTCAACACTTTATTTTCAATGTGTGCGTTAAGATCTCACTTTAAAATGATAATTGAGAAAGTTGTTATGATGGAACAATGCACAGGAAAGTTGTTGTCAAAGTTGGAAGAACTATTTATATAATCTCAGTATGCGTGTTTTATAATAGACATATCATTGGAGTAATCCCGAAAGTTTATAAAAAATATTGTTGCTACTTGTATACAACGATCGATTGTGGATTCAAACTAACGAGATTTAAAAGGCAATAAAAAAACACTACCTTTGAAACTTATAGTGTCATAGTATTTTGTACTTATATTTTATTTTCGTGCTGCAGTCGAGTCGGTTTTTGGTTAAAAAAGCTTGTTAATATAAGACTACTCTTCTGTACCGCTTACTATCTTGCTCATTCAATTACTTTTTGAAGTAATCTCATGGTAAGTCGGTATAAGGTTCGACGTTCTTCCTGAATTTAGGACACCAAACATAAGATAAAATAGCTAGGTAGGTATTAAGTTGGGAACAAGTGTCTAGCTATGCCGCCTCCGCCAGGGCCGGGTAGAAGGGGCAGGCCTAAAAAGTGCTTGACGTCGCAGTAAACGATATGCGTGCTAATGGTCTTACAACTAAGGATGCCGAAGGCCGGGTGAAGTGGAGAAGAAAAATCAGGAAAGCGGACCCTGGGCTCCAAAGCAATCGGCTGAGGAAGCAACCGGAAAAGCGCTAAGATAAGAGAGAGAGCTAGGTAGGTATTATTAGTACACCCATTTAAAATCAAAATAATGAATTGTACATAAAATTCAGATAACAATAAAATGTTTATACTCTATGAAAACCTATTTACATTTATAACGGCGTGTGGCAAAAGTCAATGTTTTCTATTTCATAGCAGAGCGCACACAATCAACAGCATACAAACAAACCGCACCACTCATTATGAATTTATTTTTGGGGCGGCAATCCAATCGAAAATGATTGTAGGTATCTGAAAATATATTGCATTTTTACGTTCGGGAATATTTTTATAAACTGTTAAAATAAATCCGAATATTACATACAATACGTCGGTTTTACATTTAACAATTTATTTATCGCACGTTTTTCACGTGTAGAGTCGATTTTGTTACACGAAATTGCCTCAGTGATTCTATAATTTAAGCTTATGCCTTATTAGACTTCAACATGAGGATGCACAGTATAGATTATTCTTGTTAAATTGAAATAAATATTATAAATTAAATGGAATTGATGTTCAAATCATATAAGCATCTGGCCAAATGTAGAGTTTTTGCTAGATTTACTCAAAGTAAATCTAGCCATAGTCCATTGGAATTAAAATTATTAATTAAAACTACTATTTTTAGTAGTTATTTATTTAATCCAGGTTATATAGGATCAGATCGCATTCAGTCATTAAACGTTTTCAAATCAAAACCACTATTTTTAATTGAGTATTTAATGTACAATAACCCTTTGACCGCCAGTCTTGTTATTAGTTGTCGTACTTTGAGAATGTAAAAATATATGTGCTATAGGTATAGTCATACACGACGTTGTCGAAATACATACCAAAATGTTTGTCGAACTAATAAGTTGGCGGTAATAAGGTTAAAACATAGATTTAAAAAAAAAAATTGCGTCACTTAAGATAGATGTAACATATGACATTAAATGTATGGGAACCTAGCGCGCCGTTTGCGGGGGGTAAGGGCTGAGGTAAGGGAGGGTAGGAGGGGGGGTCCGTCATCAAATACACACATTATGGAATGAGTTCACAAACTTTTCTTATTGCAAAATCAAACAAAAAAGACTTTATGACACAGGATTAAGGCTTAGTACAAATGCACTGTATTTCCACTCCGACCAACTAAGCAGTCTGAGCCTGTTAGACCCAGGGGTCGTGGGAGCTAATTTAGTTGTTTCCAGTTTGGTTAGGACATTGCAGGCTTGAATCACCTGACTGTCTGATAATAAAGATGATTCTGTGCTTCGGAATGCACGTTAAGCCGTTGGTCCCAGCTGCCCTCTGGTAGTCGTTAAAGGAACCATGTCAGAGGCCGGGAAAGCCTTCCGACGAACTCTGACACCAGGGTATGCATAGACAATTGACCGTGTCACCTACACAAAAAGATGAGTCTGAGCAGGAAAAGTTTCCATGTATATTCTCGAGCAATAGAAAAAAGTTCACATTCGTAAAAAAGTTCGAAGTGTACGTACGGTATTGCCGTTTGTAACGTTTGAGCGTAGGTTTTGTTCTGGTTTGGAGATAAAGATACCTTCTCGTTCTCAATACGACTGTTATTTACCAAGTACATACTATTTTTTTATTTATAATTACTATTATATATAAATAAATATGACACATAGGTCAGACGTCAATCGCTTCATTTAACCCTGATTAATAGCGTACCCTGGGCTCTGAAGCGTAAGCTGAAGACGCAACCAGGAAAAACACGCTAGAGCGAAGATATAAAAATAAATATATAGTATATAATCATAATATGAAATAAGGCCGGAAAGATGAGCGCACAGTTACTTTAGCCTATTTACGCTCGTGATACCACAGAATAGATAATAGTACTGATACATGGAGTATCACTAGCGTGATATTATTAGTAATTACTATTATTTATTGTTATGTTTGAATACATGATCTAATTAAATAGATAGACAGGAAAACGAAGCCATTTCATCCTCGAATTTATATGTACCTACTTATGGATGAGTGTACTTACAATAAAATTCTCTTTTGAAATTCTGACTGGAAAATTGGTATAAATTTATGCCCGATATATGTCTTATCTATTAGTCACAGTTTACTTAATTTCCATAAACTAGAGCAACATTATAAAATTATTTTTACTCGCTCTTTCAAATAACAGCACTGAATATGATAAACTGAACTAATCTTAATGAGCTGATATCCATAGGTCATCTAGGCTATGGCCAAATGTTAAGTACCAAATCTGTTAATAGATTTGCAGTTATATCAGAAAATTGCGTTGTTGCAGTCAGAGCAATAATCTTGGAGCGCGGTAGTGGCACTGCAGCATATACATAAGCTTCAAATTTAACCTAATAACCCAAGGGAAAACTAAAATATTTTGCAATTTCGGTCCAGTTTTCTAGATACACCAACTTCATAAATAACTTTGTAATCCCATATAAATATATAGGATAAAAAAGTTACATTCGCAGTGAACGAATCAGTGTACCTGCATACTTATACTTCGCCCGCGTTATCAACAGGTAATATGTATGTCGTATGTAGTTCTCTGTAATCTACAAAAAGAAATGAGATACCATCAAAAACAAAACTTATAAAAATTCCAAGTCTCACTTAGTTGTTCTACCGTCAAAAGTTATGAGATCCATGTAATAACAAGCCGGTTAATTTATTCAGTCCCTTCTTAAGCGGACCTCTTGTCTTCGGTTATCACTGTCCTATATCCCTTTGTAAGCTTAAATCTTTAAAACTTCGCAACGGATTTTGATGCGTTTTTTTTTTAATAGATAGAGTGATTTAAGAGCAAGGTTATTATGCCCATGCAAAGCCGGGCGGGTCGCTAGTTGCATAATAAGCTAACCTAATAACATCTTATAGTGACTATATCCATATTAAAAATCTGTTATGTTTTAAATAACCAGGACGACTTGCCAATCGCACGAAACCATATAATTAATTATAATTAATAGGTATGTATCATTAGTGAGATAATAATGTGTTTTCACGCGATGGCCATATATATATTTTTCAGTGACACAGATACGATGTTCAATGCTTATCGTCACTCTAAAAAGTAATAACTCATTCCATTCGTAAAATTATTACGTCTATTTGTTGCCATTCTGACATGACAGCAGGCAAAATTAGTGAAGTAATAGATTCGCGTAGCATCGATATATCGAGAATACGTTGAATTATTATTGTTATTTTTTTATTGGTTTTTATTAATATTTGATTTCATTTCACTATTTAAATTTAATCATAATGTAAGGTTTATATCTGTATGGGCTAGCATGGTCTGACTTGAAGAATTCTATTTATTAAACTATTAAATCACAAACAATGCATTGTCAGTTCCGGAGTACTAGTTTTGGCGGTGGTGGTAATTAGCCAGACTCGACACGATAAGTATATTATGAAACAATATAAAAAAATAACCAGAAGTCGAAGCAAACAGGAGCATGAGCAAAATAGCCTGAGATGGCTGGTTTCACTTGTGATTCCATAATGCCGGTCAGGTTCAAGAGTCAGGTCTATAAAACCATCATTAGAACTGTCCGCCGCACTGGATGTGTGAAATATCGCGGAAAGACCGCGTTAGAAACTCCCACCACGTTCGGGACAGCCTTCATGTCCATGACATAGCAGATAGATAGCTTCTAAAGAGTAGCCTGCGATGGTACGATCACGTCTCGTGGAAACAGGTGTCTTGACCATGCCACCTCCCCCGAGGCTTGGTATGGTAGAAGGGGCAAACCCTACGCGTGGCGGTTTGACGTCGTGGGGCATATAAGTCATGCTTGATTTAACGTTTTCAAGTTGCTTGCATAATGTATTAGTGACTTCTAAAGTCAATATACTGTAGAGCAAATATTTAATTGCTGCTGTAATGTTTTAATTGCCGTCCGTTTCCTTTTTTGATTATTAATTCATATCAAGTGGGTAAAAGCTCAATTCACCCTGCACACTCTTGCGTCACAGAGGTCATTGGACCCTCTAAGGCCTGGCATCATTGTTTTGATATTTTTTTTATTATATATCAATTTTGTTTGTAGTTAGACTTATTTCTCCCTCTCTACCCCTCACCCATATATTTTCCAGGCATTAGGTGTTTTCCCCACTAATACCCCTAGAGCTTTTTCACAGCTTAACCTATTTTCATTGAACATTTTATTTTGTACTGTGGACGTGATGCGTTTTCATTTCAGACTCCACTCGAGTATATATTTGCAGGCATGCGGTTATTCTTTTCCCTTTTCACCCCCACAAGTTACAAACGACTCAACCGATTTTCATCAAACATATATCTAAAAACACTCGCACATAAGTCACCGTTAATACAAAAAAAACTAAACTGAAATCGCTTTATCCATTACTACAGAAAGATACGTCAAACTTATAATACCCCTCTTTTTGGTTAAAAATATCGTGAATGCCACTATTATGATTTTGTAGTCCATTGGACTTTGAAAATCCAATTATCTGATTTTTCTTAACCATCTCTCTGGGTTTGACGTTAAAACCCACGTCTAGTTTTACTTCAACAGATGTCACAGGGAGATAAGAAAACCAGGCATTTCGTTTTTTCTTTTCGATCCCGAAGATTGTCATATAATAAGTAAACATTTTTAGTAAGACGTTACAAACAACAATAATTGGCATCTTCCGGAATTTAATGGTAACACTAGCAATTTCGGAAACTGGTTTCTTCATTCATTTCCCGTTGACATTTACCTACAAGAATTATGTTGATAATTAAACCCGAATTTTACTCCAAACTTGCCTTCTAACTTCGTTTATCGATACTTGACGAAAGAAACGTAAGAGCAACAACACTATGCTTAGCACATGTTCTTGACTGAATAATATTTTTTTCATTCAAAATGGCGTTGAATTTGCTGTAGTATTTTACATGATATAAGGCTTTAACTTGTATAAAACGTAAAAAGAAGTATCAGGAGAACTCATATTTGGATTTATACAATTATTTTTCCATATTGTGAAGGCATAAATCGGCATTAATACCCAAAATTGATTTTTTTGTTGTCCTTGTATATACTCAGCAATAGACATTAGTAGACTGTGAACCCAAGGATGGCATACACGTAAATATCGTGTATGAGTGGTAAGACAGTTTAGCTTGTCATGCTAGTTCTATTAGAGCCGCGTTCCTAGTTCTATGGGTTAAAAGAACAGAAATAAGTAATTTGTAACTAGAAAGCTCGATTGAACTCAATGTAAGTAAAGGTTATAATTTATACCGATTCAAGATGGGGCGGTTAGCATTGTAAGCGGAGTAACTGCTACCTCCGGTTTAATATTGATGGATCGCAAGCAGTCTTAGAGCATTACGCCAACCGGAGACGCCAAATGCACTTATTTAAAGCCTGCCACATTTTACGCGCGGGGTTTATATGTTTACAAAAAATAAATGATTATGATTAAAATAAATGATTATGATTGAAATAATTGATTATGATTATAAGGTAGTACGTACGTAAGTACATACAATAACAATTAACACTCAAATTAAATTTATTTGGTTAGACAATTTGGAACACAGGTGCATAATGTAAAAAAATTTGAGTAGTTATAATTTAATTTACAGAGAGTCTTTATTTTGAGTAACTCATTCAATGTTTATACACAGTTGGCCCCACACTAGGCACAAGTGCCTGTCATGTGGCAGCCAATTTAGAATTATTCAATCTCGTTAAATGCATAATTTATTCGTGCACACTTGACAAAAATTATCCAACACAAGCAAAAAATACATGCACAGAAGTAGCAACGATCGGCAGCGGTCTTACATTGTTGGCAGAGGGAATCGCCTGACAGTGGTAACTCCGGATAGTTTAATGCTCTAAGCAAGCGATATACGTAAGCTGTGATTTTATCAGCTTGACAGCAAGAAGTAAATCAACATAGTTGTAACTTGTGACAAGATATGTTTCTTAATCGAGTATCCAATAAAATTCAGCCGCAATATGTTTTCAAACTTAACAAATCTAGATATACCTTTCGAAGACTTTTTCTACTCTAAGGCACATTATACCTACTTTCTTTTTGGTCCTATATTTGACTAATAGAGAACGCCAACAAGATTGACGAATCTATTCCTTTCAAAGACTCTTTCTACTCTGAGGGATAATATTTCCTTTGAAGTGTTATGGTTGGCTAGTAGAAAATATATTTGTTCACCTAAATTTTAATTTAGATATACATATTTCTATGTGTTTATCTTTAATTAACAATATACTGATTAAATAGAAGCTATATAGTTTCTCCTTTTCTTGTTTTTTGATCATTGAAATTTAACATAAATTTAGGTAATCTGCTAATAGGTAATGTTACAAATAGCTCGAGGGCATCTAAACCGATTTTTGTTGCCAAACTAAAACTAAATTCTTATAAATTTTTATGAATGTTTCCTACAAACCTTCTTTATTTCATCAACTTAATTTGACTTTTAGTTTTGTATAACTTTTTTGAACTGTACTTACACTCACACTAAGCTTTGTATTAATTTCCTTAGTAATTATTTCTATTGAATTTTGTAATTGGCCTTTCATATTATTATTAAGTCTTTATTTTAAGCACTATTTGTTACGTTCTTTAATTCATGAAATAAATAAATACATAGAGCCTTTGCAACTTGATTTAACTAAATCTCAAGATCTTTTGTGGGCTTGCAGATGACGATGTTAAGGACAAAGGCGATTGCTAGCGAAACAGCCCTTATTCAGAAATTACTACGAGATGATATTCTTAAATGCTAATACATTACTTGAAGTAAATTACTAACGCTTAGTAAATTATCCTGTTAGTTTAATTGTAAGACGTGCCAGCGTTTCAGATAATGAAATTCTAGATTGGAATATTAGTAATTCATGTGTTGAAGATAACCTGCTACGATTCGTCCGAGAAAATTCAATAAATGCCTTCACTAAAATTTTACGTTTCAGGCGTCCTATTAATTTCATTGATTTATTTTTATTTGTTATTTTGTTTTGTTTATTTATGAAGCTTTAACTCGCTCATATTAACTAAAGGCTGTATAATTGCTTATTTGGAATGAACGTAAAAAAGCACCTAATGATAATAATCCCTGTTGTGTTAATATAATAATAAATAGTAATTTAGTTTAAAAAATAACAATCAACACAACAGGGATTATAATAATAAACAATCAATATGATATAAAAAAATCAATGCCACTTTTTATTGTAATTTTATGGTTTTTCTTATTTAAGTTTTGTTCGCACTATTTGTAGATGGTTTCTGTGAAGTCTGCACAAATTCTTCATTATAACATTTTTTGAATTTATTTCGGGCGAAGCCGCGGGCAAGAGCTGGTAAATAATAATAAGCTATCGCAGCAGCAGCGTCAATAGCGGTAAAGTTAGTTTAACTGCGCTCGGCAACACGTTAGCTAAGCTTGGCGAGTATGTCAAAAAAGAGTTTGTGGCGCCGCTTCTTCTCCACTTGCGCTTTAGAAGTGGTAGTAAACTTAATTTAAGTAATTATTGACGTCAATAAGTGATAAGAATGTCCTTTATAGAAAATAAACAATTTGAATTTGAAAAATCCTCCAGTAGTGGCCCTTTTGGATTTTTACCGCGATTTGTCAAATAAACACAATTGGTCCAATTTACTTTAGCATTTGTCGCCTTAAGGTACAGTTTGTTAATAAATTCGTTAAATGAAAGTTTTTTTACTAAATTTATTTCGACTGACAGCTTCAATTTTTTTCATACAATTCGGATCCAGTGTTGCAATAATTTATCTGAATTGGCGAAGAAAGTGGCGCTGCTATTTTTTGCCACGACTATTTAGACAGACTTTAATGATACCTATTTTCAGCAGTGCATTTTTTGTATGTTTAATGACTTGAACAAACACTAGGTAATAATAGATATAAAAAAAAATTGCGTCGGCGCGCTTTTGAAATTCTTTTAGGTACCTACATATAGTATTTTTTGTATTCCGACTTTTAATTCTCATCACATTAAAATTATGCTTTTCATGATATATTTTACCGGTAAATAATTCACTCACCTCAATTCAAATATGTAAACAATTCATATCAAGTTAATTTCGAGATCGTGGCATAATTTATATTTCATCTGATAAATTTTCACTATGGATTAAGTAGAAATAATTATGTTGTACTTAACAATAAATTTGATTTGATAATGTATTTTAGTAATGTTAAATCTATTAAAATCTAATCTATTATTAGGAATATCAATTAAATTTAAAATAACGTTTATGAAATTATTAGATTTCTACTACGTAGCAATGGTTTTTCCTAACTCAATGTTTATTTTTATAGATTGCTAATGATAGTTTTAAATTTTTTATATATATATTACGAATTAGTCATTTAACGTCTTATATGTCGTTATTGCTGATGGATTCTATATGTGACCTAAAGTAACCTTTGAATAATTTGTATAAATGATCTTGACATTTTACTGGAACACGAGATTACGGGACAAAGTTGAGTAACTCATAATTGTTAATCTTTGAACGTGTGCGGTAAATTTGAACCTTAATTCTGTGTAATGTGTCTTCAAAATCCTTGCATATTTCTCATGCTGCTCCTTTCTCTTCTATGACCGTAACAGCTCTTTCTCCTACATTGGGTATTAGAATAAATTCTGAATCATTATTGTTATCATCTGCATAATACGGCATTTCGTTTGCATAATGAGTTCAGACCTATGAATAACAATATAGAAAGACATTTGCACTAGGCGCCCTCGCAGCGAGTGAACAAATTCAGAATTCCGCTTAAAATATAGTTTGATTTGCATATTCACGTACTGCTTGATAATAAACTTGCAGAATCTTATGGATATTTTTTATTTATGGTCTTTTGAGCTACTTTTTTTTAAGATTCAGCTTTGTTTGTCCACGTTGGTAACTTTATTGGTATTTAGAGGATCGTTTTTACTTTTGCATTATCGTCTTGTTTTACTTCCCTTTAAAGAACATATTTTTGGAATACGTCTTACCTAATTATAATTTTATTTAGATTATTCGTTTAAGTCTTTAAGTTCTTTGCCTTCCCATAAGGATGTTTACGGGATTTAAACAAGATACAGAACAGTAAGACCAATCACAAATTCACCAGTATCACTGCACGTTATACAGATTTCAATCCGTTTTGTGTCAAATTGGTGCACTTGACGAAACAATAGGTGCGCGAATTGGCGGCACTCGCGAATTCTGGAGCCGCGGCAGCAGCCACGTGCGTCTCCGGTGGACTCCAGGCAGGACTGCGCGACTTTCTGCGCAGTACCCTTCACACAGGTACCTACCCTCTAAAACAACATACCCGACACCAAACAAAGGATCTGATCAATTAGGGTCACGTCAACGGAGTCTAAAATTGGAAAGAAACCACACTTTCCAAAATACTCCGAATATGTCCCAACACTAACATATGAGGCGGCAAAAGAAGAAAAACGCGCAATATGCGCCGAAAAGAGACGAGACTACTCAAATTAGCCGTAGGTTAGAGCGAGAAGGGCTTCTAACATTTTGTAAGCTGATAACCAGAGGCAGCGAACGAACGAGGGGAACCATATTCTCTCGCGACTCCGCATGAATGTAATGAATTAAGATTCAATGAAATAAGCAAGACTGTGTGTGCGTGTGAATTGCTTTGATAAAAAGCTTCCGTAGAACCTACTTATTGAGAGTTTTGTTTTATTTTGAGCAACACAAAAGGCTTTAATAAACTTTAAGGTAACACAAGTACAATTAGATTTCCTAATTGGAATTTTAACGGAGTTCAATTTACAGTCTAATCATGAATGATGAATAATAAAGAATCGGAATAAAATAACGGTGAGTTAGACAATGGACCGCAGAGGAAAATATTTCGTAAGAACACGACTCAAGGTCCGACCAACCTCATTCAACGAGATAAGGAAACTAGAAAACAAGAAAGCTGCACGTTTTGTGCACGCTCTAAAGCCACGTTATCCCAATCGATTCAAGGATACATCCAACAAGGATACACTAAACATGCGCTGCAAAATAAAGAGCGATGATTTAAACAAAGCACTCGGCCGCTCGAGTGTGTAGATTTCGTACATTCGTCGTGCCGACACGTCCGCTATGTGAGCTATCAGACATTAAGTGATTTTTACCTATACATCCATGGAATTGCAATCCATCATTGGATCCTCGCGATCGTGTCCACACACACGCACACAGCGCCAGCGCGCACACTCGCGCACAACACCTCCTCACGCGAAGGGAAAATCTTCACACACGACACAGATAAACATGTCAACTACTAGACATTGTTACCCTAAAGTCCTTTCACGTTTTTCACCACAAAATCACCATTATGCACAAATAATAACACAAACAGCTCAAATGAACACTGAAACACTGGATTATTTCGCAAGAACACCCGCGTCCGAGTCACGAAACGATGGTTTTAACGAAAATACGCGTAGGTATAATGTAATGTCGATCGGCGACTGTTCTCCCCGCCCTGTTCCAGAGGCGAATGGCGCCGCCATATTGAATCTCGCTCCATGGCGACACAGTGGAGCATCTAGCGGCGCTTCTGAGAACGAAAATGTAGAGTTCAGGACCAGATGTTTCATTCAATCATTTATTTATTATACACTAATCTAAAAAACATATGTGGTTAATGAAAATTCGGAACTATTCTAAATCAAAAAGAAAAGAGACGTAACTAAATTTACTGTTAAGTTATAGGTAGAGTTAGCCAACGTTTAGTTTTAAAGCAAGATAGAGCCCTCTAACAGTTACGTTATCGTTTAACTGTTATTCACCAGATAGCGCTGGATAACTTTATCACTTAGCCATGACTCTGCCAAGTTCTATCAATATAGGTTGTATGATGAGATACGTTCAATGCCACATGCTTTAGCGAGCTTTATCTAACAAAAAATCGTTTTATTTTTAACTTATCAAAACGAGGTGAACGCCGGCGTGTTCTTGAATGAATGCAGTAAATATTTATAGTGATATAATTAAAACATTACATACATTAATATTAGTAAGTAAAGCTTGTACAAAAATATATATTATACAATATGAAATCCTATCTATAAAATGGAAAACAGATCTACTTATGAATTATGTCAAAAAGTCGTATGTAAGAACTAACGTAGTCTCTTTAATCACCAGGCTTTGTGTTTTTCTATTGTCTAGATTCTCGGTAGTTGAGTGATTTAAAAATGTGAATATTTTTTACAAACTGAAAATAGCTTACCTGTCTTAAGAGTTCCTGATAAAACATTTCATTTGCAATTTTCAGAACCAAAACTAGCATTGAAAAGTTTAAGCTCCTTACAAATTTATTGGGAAAAAGTACCTAATAAATATTTATTCAAGCAACGACTTATAAGAAGCTTATAAGAAAATATAGAGAGCCAACGTGTACTCCAGACGTTTTAAGACTACCTACGCATTTTACGCATCAGAATTTGAAATATGGATAAATATTACTTCAGTTTTATATTTTCATTTAGTTTTAAGTCATTTTATTTAACGTACTCATAGCATATAATATGTGTATATGAACATTAAAACTTAATAACTACTTTAAAATATAATAAAAGTACCAATTAAATAAAGGAAAATAAAAAATTTGTAAGTACTCTATTCTGGTTAGACAACAGCCGGCTCAAGAACCTTCACTTTTTTCCCGTGGATGACGTAAAGGGATGAGGTAAATAAAGGATCGGGATATGTATATATTTTTTTATATTTCCCCTTTTTCTATTCCCCTATTCTTGAGAAAAAATTAAGACATTTCAGCCGACTCAAAACCTTCGAAGCTTTTGATAACTTGTGTTTTCAGTGAATAATGACTTTAACTGATGGTGGTGCTAGTGTTCACCAAGGCATCGTCTTAATCATCATTAAAAATCATTGAAAGATTAATAGGTATTTATAACGTTATATTTTTGGAGTAGGTATACTAATGAATTCCAAACCGCAACTTTCACTGCAGCTTTCGATTGTTGTGTCCACAAAAGTCTATAATGGCGATACAGTACTAATATAGAGACTGCCGTTCAGTCATTGAGAACGGAGGTCGGTTAACTGTTTACCTTACTCGGACTTAGAAATAACTAATATATTATTATATAATAATAAATTAAACAAAAAACGCCCTGATGAAGCTCGAAATTCTATTTGAGATTTTTTCCGAATCATTATCAAACATTTTATAAGAACATATTTTTGAAATTGCCTTTTAATTCCCTTTATTCTGTTACCATTCTAGACAGGCAATTATTTTTTAATAGACCTTTAAGATATTTAATGCCATCTCGATTTTTTACATTTTTATTTCTAACTTGTGACACTTGCGCTGTACAAATCTAACGACATATTATTTACCAAAATCGGTTAAGCCGTTTTTAATTACGTGTGAATATATGTACTTACAAGTAAACATAATATACAAACATACATCTCAAAACAAAACCCTCTATTTTTGGCTTAGCAGCATTCTAGTAAAAAGGATCTAGGTAAATAATAAATAATAATTTAAATATTCTAGTATAATGCCTGTTACCCTGCTCTCCTTGTTTCCTCTCATGGATCTGCTGGAAGGGATTTCTTAAAAATAAGCAGCACTCTTGTAGTAAAACTTTATATTCTATGTTTTATGCTGTATATTTTTCTGTGTACATACAGTTGGTATATAAATAAACCAATAAATTAAAGAATTTTTCTTGGTATAGGTACTTAGCCGTGTCGTGAAAAATGTCTTCCTTTATTTCTGTGAATATCCTTAAAAACAAATTAGTGATTAATCTTTTTTATTTATTTATTTATTCATGCATTTCCTACACTATCATCACAGTTTCCCTAATACAATAGTGAATTAATTCAACAAATGAAATTCTCAACAAATTTAACCAAACAACGAATTATCAATCAAAATATATATTGAAATTTGGAATAGCTTTAAACACCGTTTACCATTCGTCATCAATAGACAAAAACTATAAAAAAAAGTTGGCCACATCAATAAAAACAGTGGAACGTGGATAAGGAAAGTTGAGTGACGCCTGCGCACGTCCTCTGTAAGCATTCAGAAATCTGTATGGTACAAGTTAAAAGAAAATATTCCATCATAGCGCTTTTTCCTGCTACATTCTAACCCGTCTTGCTTCGGAGACCGCAATCAAAAATGTTTTAATGGGGTACAATCAGCCGTGCGTGTTTCTTTAAGAACCTCAGTAATACATACTCGTAAATCCTATTTACTGTAGGGTAAAGATTTATCCATTCTGATGTGACGGCGAAGCCAAAAAAGGATGAAAACGTGTTTGACCTATAGTATGTTTATAGGTATGTCCATCTCTATTTTCCCTCGTAACTTAAATAATAAATTCATTCTAATGACATTAATATTAACAATTGACGATAAAACTGAAAATGTAATTAAATTATAAATCTTATTTAAAATCTACAAGTTATAATATATTTGCATGCTATTTTGAAAGCAAAACCATGTAACAGGACCTACTTATCTACTGTAACATCTTGTACTATCATGTTTTAAGGCAAATAAATGAATTGAATTGAAAAAACTCAAACCCAAGATATAAGTACACTTTTACTGCGGGGTGCGTTTGCGATCAACACTTTCAGATCTTACAGGCTGCCTAAAGCTATCTGGCACAACCTAACGACTGCCATCCAGTGATAATAGCCTGGGACCAACGTTATAACGTATCTTTCAAAGCACGGTAGGTACAATTACTTAATATGTTATATTTAAAAAATTAAGTTTTTCGATATTCAACAATTGTTTTTCAATAGTTGAATGAGGTAACCTAACTTTTAAAACTACAACTTACATTTTGTGTTTAGCCATATATGACTGGATGGATTCCCCGCCGGACCATCTGTACCATTGGACAGTACCATTAATGGGACAAATAGCACTGATTTATTAGAATACTAGCTGTTCCCCGCGGCTTCGCCCCGCGTGGGACTTGGTTATATCGCGCCCAAAAGTAGCCTATGTTTGACCTCAGGTCTTTAACTACATTCCTACCAAATTTCATCACAATCGGTCCAGCAGTTTAGCCGTGAAGAGGTGACAGACAGACAGACAGACAGACTTTCGCATTTATAATATTAGTATGGAATAGTATGGATTAAATTTTTGTCGGTTTTGAATCTCGCTGTCTCTTGTGCGTTGACGCCATGATCTGTGGGTTACGCTTCATTTGACGCATTATGATCGGACAATTTGCATAGTAGAGGTTGACGTAACGGGACGTGAGTAGGAACATCTAGTCTGTCCTGTGATGTTATGGAAACGGGAATAATCACAGGATTTCTTCAAGCTTCTTCACCACAGTGTATTGAAGTTATATGCAAAGTGCGGCTTCGGTGCCCTTAATACGTTAAACACGATGTACCTACCTATTAATTTTTGGAGGTGCATATAACAACAGGTTTGTTGTAATCGATCTGCTTGACGTCATCTCTCATTGAGAATGCTATCTATTTTTTGGAAATCCACCGTCTGGTGCAGAAGAGTAGGTACAATTTTTTTTATCTCTGTTGACTTTTGCAAAATCCGCCGGAAGCCATATTTGTATGTAGTGTAGGTACATAGATTTGTTATATACCTACAGTAGTAGTACATAATAAATCGATGATATCGTAATTGTTTATGTTATAAATGGCCGGCTCTATAAATGGAATATCCTTCCTAATTAGTAGTTTTAAAATTATAATTCAGTTTTCAAACTAAATTTATACTTAAGTGAACGATGCGGTACTTATCCGATCAAAACAATAATAAAGTAATTCACAAAATAAATACATCACTTCGCTGTTTAAATTTTCAAACATCACAAACACCGGTGCCTCGATCCGATTTGAATCGAAACACAATATTTCACTCGAATACCGAGAATCGATAAGTATCGGTATAAGTATTCGTTTTCAATTGAAAATACAAATTATTAATAGTACAGAAATAATAAAAAATGTTATACATACCGCAGATTAGAATGCTATACTACTTATAAATATGCTGTTCAAAGAAACATAGACTTATAAGCTATATGATAATACATAAATTTTTCCTCATCTTGGAAATATCCTTAGTCATTTATTTTTGTTAAATCTAAAGGAAAATATAGGAAAAAAAAAAGATTTTTATATCACTTAAAACACGGTTACCGATTTAAAAATAAACTGCTTTATTACTTACCGTAGATTTCTTTAAATAATGGTTTCGACTGATTGATCAACTGAGTGCTAAATGCTAAATGTGCTCATATATATTATAAGAGTGATAATATAGACAACTTGCGATGAAGTCAAAGAATTATTTTGTTGTATAGCAGCAGACATGCGCCTAACACACAGGCATTCATCTCTGTACAGCGTATGTTTTGTACTGAAACCATATTTTATTTATTTCTCTCATATTGCGATTGAATTTGATTGCATTCTCCCGGATTATTCCGAATAAATTGTTTGGATTTGATGATTTGAAGCTGCGTTGTTGATGTTTATTTTGACTCGTCATGTTTCGATTCCAATACTCAATTCCAATTTTCATGAAATTTTAAACAAAAATACTAACAGTAGGTATAGCTATATATATAGCCTATTCCAATAAATAACTTATTTTTGGCATGATGTTTTCAAGTTTGCTTTCTTGTTGATGGGCCGTATGTACTAGTGTCAATGTTTCCAAACACCTCACAGCCTCTGTAATGCTTTATTTTACTCTCCTCTCATCCTCTTTTGTCCTGACGTATAACCTTCATGGGTTTGAGATTACTTCTGACCCTCAGTATAGTTTTTAAGTTGGTCTGTCCTAGCCCAGTCAACAAATGGAGGTCCACTTTTTGGGACACAAAAATTTTTAGGTACCACCGGTCGATATCGGTAGGAATGCACGGCATTCCTTTGTTTGAATCGTAGTTTTCGTTCGTTGCTCTATGAGTCATCAAAATTCCCATTATACATGAAAACTTCTCTTAATCCAGATGATAAAATCAATCAAGGGAATCACTCCGGCATTCTTTGAATCTAACACGCACGTCAGGCTCTCTGTCTATATCACTTCAGATTCTTCTATCTGATTTCATCACTTTATGTATATGTAATTACCAATCATAATACAAAAACCTCGCAGGATTATCTAAGTACTTCACATTATCTTCTTCTTATCGAGTAAGTATTTGTGGATACTGTAAAGTAATGATGACTTTGAATTATAGTAATCAATTTTTAAATTTTGAGACATTGCTTTTATCGTGTATAAAACAGTGATTATTAAGGGACATTTACGATAAAACTGGTCTTTTATGCAGGAAGATCGACTGCGACGGTCCTTGTGTTATGTACCCCAAAAGCACCAAAAGAATTCGGTAGCCTATAAATCCATCATAGAGGCCATACACCGGGCCTTAAAATATATGTCTTAATTTCTATCGATGTAATGTATAACGCAACACCTGCCATGTTAATGAATATCTGGTATTTAAAGATAACTCGATCGAGTAGTACCTAAAAGATAAATATAGATAACAAACACCTTATAAATAAAAATATTTTACTGCAAGCTTGTTAGTATACATACATTGTTCATCATGAGTTTCAAGGATAAGGTGGTGGTAGTAACTGGTGCAAGTTCGGGGATCGGCGCAGCAACAGCTATAGCTTACTCCAAAGAAGGAGCCGACGTAGTCATCGTAGGAAGAAATGAAATCAAACTGGCAAGAGTTGAAGGTCAATGCGCAGAAAATGGAAAATCTCCTCTAGCGATCAAAGCTGACATTTCAGTACCTGAAGACGCCAAGGGAATTATAGATAATACAATTGATAAATTCGGTAAATTGGACGTGCTAGTAAACAACGCAGGAATTATTCGCTTTGCAAATGTCATAAGTGAAAACGCATTGGAGGAATTTGACAAAGTTATGAACACAAACTTACGAGCAGCAGTGCATCTCACAAATTTAGCTGCGCCTCATCTCATTAAGACTAAAGGAAATATAGTCAATGTATCCAGTGTGGCTGGCAAAGCAGTTATGGATAAATGTTCAGCATATATGACATCAAAGGCAGGTCTTGATCATTTCAGCAGAGGAGCCGCTTTAGAATTGGCCAAATTTGGTGTAAGGGTAAATGTTGTAAGTCCTGGACCTGTTTTAACTGATATTGCAGATACGATACCTGCCGATGTTACTTTTGATATAAAACCGATGCCCCTCACTAGAATAAGTCAGCCTGAAGAGATTGCCGATCTAATTCTGTTCCTGTCTAGTGATAAGGCAATCGGTATTACTGGTTCAAATTATGTTACCGATAATGGAATGTTATTACTTTAGTTAATTTTTTTGTTGTTTATCGTTTCGAGCGAGATTAGAATCTATCATTGACATTACGATTTTAAATATTGTCTAAAAAATATTAGATTTTCGACTCTATTTTATTAATTTTGTGTGTATATTTGTATATCTATGACAGTAGATAATTATTATGTTTGATATTTATGCCTAAAGTTTTGGGGACATTTGAATAAAAAAAGTATAAATTAATTATTTTTTGGGAGTTCTGAGTAAAATATGTTACATATGTAATAACCAAACAAAAAATACCTAAGCCTAATATACTTATTTATTAAAGTATAGATGAACGCTTCTTAGTGCCTATTGATAACAGTTAACTGGATATTTCACGCTGAATAATGCATTTCAAATCCTTCTTCTATCGACAGCATTACATTCGAAGACAACCCAGAAACAAGCTACCTGAACATCTCTTGAATAAACAAATAGACTTTATCTCTCTCCAAGTTCCCTCAACACCCAAGTCCCGGTAAAAGCTAGTACCTTATATAGTATTTTAATACTAAACTCGAGGACTACCGGTCATTGACTGCACTCGCCTACGGCTATGCGGGGCGTGCGCTGCTCAACTACAAAATCATTGAAAAACGGATGCGTTCAACACATTAGAGGTGCGATTTCACAGAAAATATTCATGATTTATTGTGGTATTGAAATCAATAGCCTGTAGTCAGTAGAATTACAGCAATCAGTGGCAAAACAGCTTTAAAAAAAAATATGCTGGCGTATATGAAGTGTTTGTTTAGTGTTTAAACTCTTTTAAATTTATATGATACTGGCCGAATTAGAAAAATTCTTCCTCCATAATATGGCGGTCTAAATCTAGAGGAAGGTTATAAGCTATATAGCAGTAATACGCAACAACAACTATTATTAACTTAAGTTTACACAATCAAATGATAGGCCATGTGTGTCGCGTTTCCCATACATACGTAAAGGGAATCAAAACCTATAGGGTACTTTTCGTTTACGAAAAACGTTGTGGCAAGAAGCAATATCGTATAAAAGGGAAAAAATGATTTTTTTTTAAGTGGCTATAATGCACAATATGGCAATCAAACTTAAAGCTTATTTTTGCCAGTATCAAGTTTTATATAAATGTTCTTTATTTTGTCGAGTCACAGTCAAGTCAAGTCAGTAGACCCAGTAGACCCAGTAGTCATGTCTAGTCAAGTTAGTCAAGGGTTAAGTGAAGCGGTGGAAGTTTCACTTAGCTTTATCTTGGAAGATTTTGGTGACAAGGATTAGTCACTTATATACGACATTGTAACACTTCCCAACACGCTTGTTCACGAACACTTAGCGAATAATAATCCACCTTTATTATGCACAAATACTCGAAAAACACACAAATATTAGAAAATAAATACAATGACGATAACTGAGCGACTTAAGCTTGGCGCCAAAACTCCAATGAATTTGTTTAATACAAAATTTGATAAAGTCCTGAAGAATAGAGTAGCAAAACAAGTGACCGTCGATATTGAAATCTTTCGTTTCTTTATGTGCTGAGACCATAGATTAAAGAATTTGCCTCGCGTTAGAGCCGCGCCTGATTCTTAGTTCTATGGCTGAGAAAAATAATCCTAGGCCACAAGATTCGCGCAGACGAACTAGTCTACAAGCTAGAGCCTGCTCCTGCTGGCCAACATGACGAGAACTTATGATTAGGTACCGTAAGTTCAACATTCTTAACAAACTTGTCAAGCGTCATGACAACTCAACGGTGGAACGTCCTGTTGGTGTTCACCGAAACGAGAAGTAGGTTCTTATTCAGACTATAGGTATACCTAAGTTGCAAGGTAAGTATAAGCTTATTGCTTATTGTACGTTGATGAAGCTTGTTACGGAATCATTTTCACAATTTCGACGAGGCATTTTCTGTAATTATTTAGACTAAGCGTTACGATAAATTATTTTTTAAATGTTTATATAAAATAATTTTTTTATAAAAAAATAATTCATTTATATAGTTTTGATGCCTTATGTTTCTATGGATCTGGTTTCCCTATAAAAAGGATTACGGTGGTAAGACGTTAGACGGCTATCACTCAATCGTCGCCATGACCCGTCATGTTTAGAACCATGATTAAAGCGTACCCTGATCTCTGAAACATAAACTGACAATGCAAGCAATGTTTGTTGAACTTTATTGTTAAAAAAAATATATAAAAACAGTAAATATAATTGAAAACAAAATAATGTGTAAGAGTAACTTACTCTCTGGTATACTTTACATCCGGTAGACTTTTCCCTGTTAAGGATATCTTCAAGTTAATATCGATCAGACAGCTAACACGATTGTCACATAATAATCGTTGTCTATAGTGTCTGGATTCTATGAGCCAAAGGATTTTAAGTATACATAGTAGTATAGTTTCTAAGTCAGATTGAATTTTGCGAACAAACTAATGACCCTTATTATTTCTCCAGAGTAGAACCTCTATATACCAGTACAGGTATACCAGTTTGGAGTATGTAAGAAAAATAGCCAGGCCAAACTTGTGGCACGGCATTCCTCACAAGGCAGTAGTATTGCTTTGCTGCACAGAATCGAGAATCTTGAATCAGTTCGAAAGTAGATTCGTGGTTGCTCGGACGCTCTTCGCGGTGAACGTAGCGTACGCGCGAACGGAATACGGTGGAATTCTAAATTTAAATTTTAAAATTTACCTTTGTTTACAAAGGTATCTAAGTGGCCAGTGTTGTGAATTGGATTTGTTTTGGATTACACATCCGACTTGGAAACTGCACTCGATTCTCTAACTTTGGATTGTTGATTGTGTAAGTATACTTCAGTAATTACATCCTCACCTAAACTATCATTCAATTATTAACATCCTTCATTTTAATTACATTGAGTTTTTAATTGAACTACTAGGTCTATTTTCACTAATTTATTTAGCTGTGGTTAAAAAATATTAAATTAAATGTCCGAATATTTAGAACTCAAATAATTTCAATTTTATAAGACAAATACCTTACATTTTATTACTACAAATTTGAGTTTGATTCAATTGCGAAATTGACCAATATTTGGTTTCTCATTCTCAGGACTCAGAGGTGTGTTTATACCAATAATATCGATGAACATCAACGGTATCGTAAACAAATTGTTTCGATTATGAGTGTATCGAAACTTCAGGGTTGCCAGTTGTCTGCAATTTGGTAAAAAATGAAACAATAGAGTTATCGTTTACACATCTTACTTAATAGATAAGCGTTCACACGTTTTTTTACCGTTTACTTAACTATATATGTTTTATCAATGTTTGTTTTGTTTGCATTTACAATTGTTTTATTTAATTTTTTTGTTTCTAGTTATTCTACGTTTTAAAATTAATTTCGAGGGAATAGCTGTGTACTTTTTTGGCTTATTTTTATGTCGATAGCTTTTTTAATACTACCAAGGACCAGTTCTATCACAGTATTCTATAACTAGCTTTTGCTCACGGCTTCGCCCGCGTGCATTTCCCTCGGGAGTAAAGCTTTTTCCCGGGATGACAGGTACCTACCCTATGTCCTACTCAATACTAACAATATGTATGCAAAATTTCAAGAAAATTGGTGGTCGGCTAGATAGGGCGTGAAAGCGTAACAAACAAACAAATAAATCAACAAACAAACTCACTTCCGCATTTATAATATTATATAGGGTTAAAAGAGTTTTTTTTCGACTAGGAATTCACAGGAAATGTATTCTTATTATAGGAGGCCAAGACTCACTTTAGATCGCAGCGCCATTTTAGTTATTTAGTTTAGTTAGTAAGTTAACTCATCTACTTAGGTACAACGTTATAATACTACTATGCTTACTACGCCTAAGATGATTACGAAAATTTGCAGCACAAAGCGATGTTATTACGTTACAAAATTGCCTGTAGCTAAGCTGACACCCATATTCTTAAACGTTGCCTCATAGGTCTCCTCCACTCAACCTCATTCGAGGAAGCCTCAAGGAAGTCCTCCAACTTTCCTTGAAAACGGTATTCTTAATTGTTTCCTTGAGCAAAATCCAGTGAGGATGAGTCAAGGAATGACGTTCCGTTTCATTTCTGTATGTTGGTAAACCGCCTTACTTTTTGACGTAAAGAGAGTTTTTGCCAAAGTTTCTTTTTCAATTTTAGCTAACTGGCATAGATTAATTATAAAACAATAAAATATTTAATACACAAAGAACTTAATACAGTGGGTACTAGTTCTTTTAAATCTGGTCCTCAATAAAAGCACCTACTTTTCGTTAAACGAAACGTTCGAGGCTTCCTTAAGGTACCTCTCGACCAACCTTATATTTGACAGTTCGTTCCTCACCTCCATTGAGTAATTTCCTTAAGGTGAGGAAGATAGTGTCAACTATGAATACCATTGAGGTCGAGTGAGGATGAGTCGAGTTTGAGTAAACGTTTGAGAATATGGGTGTGACTCTACAAACGCTAACTCGATAAGTCAAAACTTCGTAAAATAGTTGTTTTCATAAATCATCCTATGTTCTGTGGGATTTTTCTCTACATACTTATATGAGTATAATAAAACAAATATTATGCATAAAATTAACAAAGTTGTTGTTAAGTTTTGACTTGATAAAGGGAAATAGGGATTTATTCAACCATATATTAAGGTTATATTAAGGTTTTTTTCAAAGTGTCTCACAAATATATAGATGACTCCACCTTACAGAACTGGTACAAACAGTCAAAAAAGTTTAGCTTTTTTTCTTCATATTAATGAAGTTTTAAACTTGATTCTGGCCAGCATTTCTTCGATATAAAAATCTGGTATTTCAAATTCAGAATGCATTACCGCAACGTCCATGTACAATATAGCCCGACACTACGATTATAGGTGGTACTCTGTTTCGAATCACAACCCGTGTCTATATTATTGCATGTTTATTGGCATATAAATAGTATATATCCATAGATAGCTAGTACTATCGGTGCCGTGACAGAAATCGCCACATGGACTACTTGCGCCTGGATCGTGTAAACACCAATGCATTTTCACCGCATACCGTCATACGATTTGCATCGGAATCGAATATTTGAATCGACGATTTCTCGCGGCTTCAGACGGCCTACATGCGGCTTATTTTACGATTAGCTGTGGCCGCGACTTTCCACGCGTCGAATAAACAATTTAATCTACGGGAATAAAATATTTTAATGTAATCGGAGCCTATGTTAAGCGTTGAGAGTAGGAAAACATTCAAACAAGCAAAATTTTCAAAAAAAAAACAAACAAATTATATATATAGGTCTCTCTCTCTTTCAATTTATTGCAACCCCGGTCGATCCCTCAGCCAATGGCATTTTAACCCAGGGTCCACTTACCGACTTTTTTCCTCTACTTTCTCTGGTCTTCAGCATCAGTGGTCGATCATCGTCAACCACCTCACATCTGCACTTTTTGGCTTGCTTCTACCTATGTAGAGAGTTTTTATGCGAAATAAATAATTCGTAATATATTTATGCAACGACTATAATAATATTAATCAAATGTTCTTTTGGAATAACATGGGTAATGGTCGGCACCACTCGTTTGATATCCCCAATGTTGCGGGTGTTAATAGTCAGCGGTAACCACTTTCCATCAGATTGGTCGTGTGTGTGCCTGTTTAGTAAACAAATGTAACATGTTACAAAATTGCACGGATATCATTAACTTAATGAAGGCAGTACTGATTGCGGTAGATTTGCGAACACTTTACTTAACATTAATCAAACATAACTGTACCTCTTGTACAGTGAGCGACATTACAATTGCTTTTAAATATAGACCTTACAGTACTTAGAAATAGGTTGATTATCAGCTGGCTATTGTTGTACAGAGAACAGTTACAATCTGTTGACCTTAGATTACAACGAACCGGTCTTCAATTGGCGATGGACGGAAGAAAGATGGTGGGCAGAACATCCGATGTGCTAAACGCTGGAAACGTAAAATGTGAAATTCGCAATTTCGAACTCGAAATATTTATAAAACCATAATTAACCACGATCATTGTAATATGGTCCAAATGTCTATATGAAGACGATATGAAGGTTTTATTATGGTAAGAGAAGTATGATTTTGCCATTTATCTTAAAAAGATCCTTAATTTTTCTGGAATAAAGGCCAATCCAATTTGTTCAAAGAATACGTCAAACTAAAAAGATATAACAGGTAGAAATAAGGTTCTTTGTTAATTAATCCATATTTTGGATGTGACCTATACCCCTAAAAGTACATTTTACATTTAAACACAACCGTAATAAAGCGAAATAGTAGTTCTTTAAAGCATAGACTAAGAAAAATGTTTAAAATAAGCAATCTTTCTTGCTTATTTTAAACATTTTTCTTAGTCTATGCTTTAAAGAACAGAAAATATCTTTGTTAAAATGGGTATACAATGAAACAAACCTCCTTTGCCTTAAATGCAAAGATATGTTATGTTTCTTTCTCATTTATCAGAAACATATTTTAGTCAAAATTAGCGAATTATTTTTTATTAATATAGACTACCTTCGACCGCGTGATTTTCCCACGGAAACAATGCTTTTCCCCGGGATGAAAGGTATCCTATGTCCTTTTTAATACTTCTATCTATGTGTATGCGAAATTTAAGAAAAATAGGTGCAGTAGATAGGGCGTGAAAGCGTAACAAATAAACAAACAAACTCACTTTTGCATTTATAGTATTAGTTAGGTAGGACTACTATAGTAGTGTTGTAGTGTGCTAAAGTTCATCTTCAATGTTTGGCAAATCTTCCACTACACTTATCACGAATTTCGTCCAAACTGAATCTCCGTTGCTAATGGAAGATGTACAACTGTAAATATTTGATTTGCAACGGCAAAACATCATCTAATGAAATAATGGCCTTACTCACACTACCTTTAGACACGCGAATTGACCATTTGAAAAAGGAATTGAAAAAACAATGATTTCTTGTACTTCTTGTAGAGTAAAAAAATAATATACTATTTATAATAAGTTACAATATTTATTAAATGTTTTTTTTTTCAACGTCAAGCTGGGGTAATAACTGCAAAATCTGTGTATTTCTATATATTTCCAAATTTTATTTATATGTTTATTGAGCTTTGTCTGTTTTCCACGTTTTTCAATTTATTTTGACTAAGATTTAGATTTTTGTGTCTGGTAAACTTTAATTAAAATTAAAAATTTTATTTTAATATTTATGTAATTGGTAAATTTAGTACTAATAATAAAATCGATCAATTCAAATTAAAATTACCTATCTAATTAACACCGGTATGTTTTCTTCATGGAACTATTTGTAGCTTGGAACAGTTTCACTCCAAGTAATGCGGAACGGGAGGCGGTGTAGTGGTCGTACAGTGCATGCTTCACATTGCAGTTTTTTTAATATCATTTAGTAGACAAACATTTAGTTGCAACATGTTGTGTTTGTATGTCGGGGAAATATTGTTGGAAAAAAATTTTCGTACACCTCTAGCTCTTTTAGGTTGTGTAGTCTAGATTTATTGCTTTGTTTCCTTTGTTTCTCTCAAAATATTTTGCGACTTATGTCAGCCTAAAAAATTAGTCCTCCATTTTTACAAACATACAAAACATTTTACTTTAAAGGACTTAAGAATGGTTATTTATTAACAACTGCCTCCGTGGTCCAGTGGTTAAGGCGTTTGCCTGTAGACCCGGGGGTCGAGGGTTCAATTCCCACGGGAAGCATACTTTGATTAGTTGTTTCCAGTTTGGTTAGGACATTGCAGGCTTGAATCACCTGATTGTCTGACAAAAAAGATGATTCCGTGCTTCGGAAGGAACGTTAAGCCGTTGGTCCCGGCTGCCATCTGGTAGTCGTTAAAGGAACCATGTCAGAGGCCGAGAGGCGGTTCCGAAGAACTCTGACACCAGGGTGTGCATGGTCGATTGACCATTACACCTACACGAAATTAATGAAGAATGGTTATTAGTTACAGAAGGACAGTGTAGCCGGGAGTGAGAACTGTGAAATAGTCATTAACTTTTCTTTTTTTTATGATATTACAACTCAAACCAGTGTAGTAAACCAATTATTTGTATTGAAACAGTAAAGCCAAATAGTAAAAATAGCAACAACTGTAAAATATACTTGAAATGTGAAATTCTCACCCTACGACTCCAATTAAATGAACCAATTAATAATAGGTACGTATACAAGATATAGATTCAATAACACACATAATTCTATAGTAATTATTGTACTATTGTAAAATCTAACAACAATTTCACCTTATATGCAACAACCTAAATCCACGAGAATTGAAGAACATTAATTTAACGTCAATTAACTCCTCGAGGTGATTGTGATGTCATAACCAAATGGCCAAGGAACATGTAACATAAGATACGAAGCTATGTAGTTGAATGTATGTGAACTTGAATCGGTTAATCGGATCCTAAATATAAAATCGATGTTCATGACCGCGCCACGAACATAAATAACCTGAAATAACTTCAGTACAATTTTACATGAGTACGTCAAAACCTGTTAAGTAGCCTAGACAGATTAGTTCCTATAGGGAACAATGGATTGTCTAAGTTCTACAGGATACAAATTTTGCTCAAATGCTCTCTAGTTGTTATTCTACATCTTTGTCTTACATCCCTTTTTGCAGTTCTTCAATCAGGTCTCCCTCGTTCATTTTCAAAGGGTGTCTACTCTGAGTTGTGTGTATATCTAACATACCGTCGTCGTTCCCTTTAAAGGTTTCTTCACATGTTGCTTAGCCATGTGACTGATAAGTATACTTAGGTAGGTTTTTCATAGGATAGTGAGACCTTGTTCGAGAAAGTTATTTTCTTTTCTTTTGATACTGTTAGATGAAGAAAATCGATCTTCGTGGAACAACACTAGTTGTCGGGAGCGAGTGGAACGTCACTACGGCTTTTGACAGCGCGCAGTTTTAGATAAAAAAGAAAGATTATAACTAATAAATAATAAAGAAGAAAAAATTATAACTAATAAATAAATATATTCAGGTGTTACTTTGTTTCCATTAATACCTAATTCCATGCTGGCAATTGGTGGGTTTCTTTTAGCTAAAACCAATGCCTATATATTTATTTTTCAAAACTTATTACAATGCCAGCCGCACCAGCTACTAAATACCTTAATCTAAACACAAATAGCGGTATTTTAAATACATTTACATATGTTATAGCTAAGCAAAAATATGTTGCAGAAAATGTGGTAACGTTCATATTATCGACGTGATATTGTGCAAAACCCGTCGTATAGTTAATAGCTATGTTTTAAGCCGCAGTCGTAACATCTGGATTTAGAATGGCGTTATTTCTAAACAGTGAATAATCGCAATTTATTTTTATATTCATGTCTAAAATTAGAATTTTTATAACTTGAGGTATATTGTCATCTTCAAATTTTGTCACATTTGCTCAAAGATACTTACAGCTTTTCGAAACAGAAATCTAAAAGCAAAATACCGATTGTTAAGGCTTCTTTGCGTTTAGTAAGTGCATCAACTAGAAGTCCGGGTTTATATTATTCCCTAAATATTACTCGTGTCAGGTTAGTATCATTATTATCAGTTTCTAAGCTGCATAAAAGGTAATATAATACAATACAATACAATACAAAACCCTTTATTGCACATAGGATACAGAAAAGAGGTTAACAATAACTTAAATATAAAACGCAAAAGTTATTGGTTACGTAGAGCACTCATTAATGACTTGCGTAACATAGCACGACCATCCGCAAAATTCCCGGTGTTCATATGCAGGTAATGCTTGAAAAGCAATTATCGCCTTTACATAATTTCAAGTCAGTTTCATAATAGCATGAAACTGAGCGATATTTTATAAGCGACGATCGTGCAATAATAGTCAGTGACAATGACAACTACTTAACGATATTTTTCCGGCAGTCGTCGTTAAGGAAATTAGTAGGTACGCGGCGTTGCACGCTAAGTGAAAATATATATTTTTTAACGTTTATAAGTATTTATATATATATTTCTGATATTCACCGACAGGAACGATATTCTTAATTTTTAAATACTATAATTTTACATTTTTATACATAGATTGATATTTTTCAGTATTTTTGACTCTATAACTTCTAAGAATTGATATTTTGTACTGGCTCTACATTTTATTTTTAACCAATCAGAATATGTATAAAATAATTGACATTATTTTATATATAACTTCGTTATAAGTTCACTCTTAAGTTTAAGTACATGTCGATGTACTGAACCAATCTCTCTGAAATTTGGCACACAATGTGAAGGATATAGGGTATCTTTCATTTCGGGAAAGCACTATTTCCGAGGGAAGTTAACGCGGGCCAAGCCACGAGTAAAATCTAGTTTTTATTATTTGTATGTCTTTCATTTTTATTTTATGCTATTGCTATGAGCGTGACTTTAAATAGCATACTTACAAACTTGTGAATATTGACTAATGTGGACCAACACAGGATTTGTTATAATCCATATAAAATAATGGGTCTAATAAAGTCCTAAGTTTTTATGAAAAAAGTATCGTATTTAAAGCACCTAACTAATAGAAATGTAATACGTAAGCTATGTGAAGAATGTTAGATATCGCTAGAAATATTGCTAGTGAAAGCACGAAGAGAAAATTAATAAGCTATTTCTGTGTTTTCTCTATAAAAAATAATAAATTTGACTATTGTTGCTTATATAAATTTATTATTTTCGACTGCCAACATTTAAAAAAAAAGCCTGTAAAGCTCTAGTTTCTGAATATAAAATTGTATTCTATTTTTTTTTTCTCTTATTAAAACTCGTTATAATTGCCCATTTTTTTTTTATTCTTTGCTAGTTCTTTATAAGCTACAATGTTTCAAAAAATACAATCTAGGAATCGTACGTGTAAACATTTAGTTAGTAGAAAGTTTCGGCTCGCGGAGAACGCCAAATTGTTTTCTATTTCTACGGTCAGCAAAAACTGATGCCTAAGAGTAACTATCAAGAACTAAGCCGTTGTCAGACGAGACAACGCACAGAATAGAACACTCACACTTCCGTTTCGTGAGAAAAAAGTTATCGTTGGTGAGCCAGCGCAGTATATACGTAAATAAGATTTAGACTACCTTTTTCTTACGCTGGCTCAGCAAAGTTTAAATAATAATAAAATCTGAAAAAATTACATTTTAACTTGTAAATTTTGCTCACAATGACCAGTAAACATAAAATGTTAATCAATGTTAACATTATTTTAATACGTATAATTGAATATTGACTAAAATTATCAAATCTTTAGATAGAACTTAGAATTTGGGGTAGTTTTAAATGCTGTGTTGAGGTCACGATAATTATTATTTTTCTTAAAAAATAAGGTACATATTTTAAAACTTTCATAAGTGTTAAAAGGTGGTAAAAGCTTTCCATTTGGTAGTCTGTAAAATAGTTTCTCCTTTTATTAAAAAGTATTAGATCTGTATATATTTTTTCTCGCGCTCTACTGCACAAAGAAAGCTACACTATGTGCCTGACGATCATTCCACGTAGTTTGAATACGTAATACTAGCGTCGTTTTGTGGCTTCGCTTTACAACTAAATAGACGGTAGACACCTAAGACAACGCCTCTGACCCCATTAAGGTAAGTCGCCATACAAATTGGTGGTTGGCTTAAATCAGCAGCGTAAGCGTTTACTAAAGATATATCGATAGTTAAATAGGTTTACAGAACTTTATTATATTTATTTATTTGACTCACAAAGATTACAATTTTTCATTTATAATACTTTGAATAAAAGGCCTAGAACTAATATTGATAAAGATCTACCGTTTGACTAAGTATCAATTGAATTATAATATGACAAATATTTTCAATTTTTTCAATTAACTGAAAGAAATACTTTAGAACACATTTTTTTTTTTTTTTTGACTGGACCTACAATATTAGCTTCTAAGAGCTTTAATATTTACAGCGGGACGGTTTGAGGCGAGGGCTTGACGCCACTCAGCCTTTTCGGCAAAAGCGCAAGGGGCTCCCAGTTGGGACGAACCTCGGCCATGGGCTTTGCCTTTGATCAATGGCGAGCGATGCAAACTCGCGAGCGATGCAAACGCTCATTGCCTTAAGGGCCGACACTAGGGTGCCTTAAGGGCCTAAGAAGAGCCTACTGGTGGCGAGAAGCGCCCTGGTACATTTTGGTACCTGGAAAACGAGCTACTGTTCCTACTTCGTCGCACTCGCCGGCGAGTGCGGTGTGTCGGTGTGCCTAAGGAAAATCCCCGTCTCCTTTGAGACTGGAGATTTTCGTATGGCCGATTAGCTACCGTGATGGGGTCGTCGGGATCAAAGAGAACATTCCTCGGGCGTCGGTGCCGCAAGGGGACATCCTTGGACGGGCTGTAGTTAGCAGCTTGTTCCACTAACGGGTTCGGATGGGAAGAGCATTTCTCAAAGTAACGTTTTGACGTTTCTTTGAGGTATCTCAACATGGATGGGAGCTCAAGGTCCTTGTGTAGATCGCGTGTGCGTAGACCCCGGGGGGATCCCGTGGCTCTACGTGCGAACCTATTCTGAATGAGTTGGAGTTTATTCAGAAGAGATGGTGCTGCGTGTGCGAAAATAACGCTCGCATATGTCATGACAGGTCGGATGCACAGCTTGTAAAGAGTCAACTTATTTCTAAGCGACATTTTTACGTTACTGATCATGGGTGAGAGTCTGCCTAGATAGAAGGCTGCTCTGTTGCGTACTCTCTGGATGTGGTGTCCAAAGGTCATCTTGCTGTCAAAGATAACGCCCAGATATTTTGTGCGGTCAACCCATGGAATGGATTTTCCGAACAAAGATATCGTTTTTAAGAGCGATTGTGTGCTCCATGCCGGGGGTCGTGTTGCACCGCGGGAGTCTTTGGAGAAGAACACTGCTGCGCTCTTTTCCGGATTCACCTCGATGCGCCACTTCCTGAACCAAGCGCCGAGCGCGTCGACTGCTTGTTGGAGGCGTTTGGAGATAAGCTCCTTACTTGTACTGGATGTGAATAGAGCAGTGTCGTCAGCGAAAAGGGCTAACTCCACGTGCGGGGTCCGGGGTACGTCATTGGTGTACAATGCATACAGTATGGGAGAGAGCACAGACCCTTGCGGGACTCCAGCTCTTAGTGGTCGGGGGCGTGAAAGAGTTCCTTCGACTCTGTAGCGGAAGGATCTATTCGACAAGAATTCTCGTATGATGCGCACGAGACTGTCAGGCAGGCCCATGATGGCCAGCTTGGCTACCAAGCCGGCATGCCAGACTTTGTCGAATGCTTTCGCTACATCGAAGAAGAGTGCTCCTGTGGGTCTTCCGCGGCGGCGGTTGCCTAGGATGTGTTCGGTTAGGCGGTGCAGTTGGTGTACGCAAGAGTGTTTTGCGCGGAAGCCCATCTGCTCATTCGGGATCAGATTCATAGATTCGGTGTAAATCTTGAGTCTGGCCGATATGATTCTCTCGTATATCTTCCCGATGCAGCTAAGGAGGCTGATTGGGCGATATGAGGACGGATTTTTCAGGTCTTTGCCTGGTTTTGGGATGCCTATTACCGTTGCTTGTTTCCAGGCGTCTGGGAACGTACAATTAGCTAGGCAAGCATTGAAGATGCTCACTAGCAGCAGTAATAGAGTCTGGGGTAGGCATTTCAATATGCCGTTAGATATTCCGTCAGCTCCGGCGGCTTTTCGGGGTTTTAGGGATTTGATTATCGATTGTACCTCTTCAATCGTAGTTGGAGGGAGTGCGGTCACGGGGGGAGCCGATGCGGAGGCGGTGATGCTCTCTACATGCGATTCTACCCGTCGTAGGTGATCTGGGTCAATTGGTTCACGACTAGGAGAGCATTGGCTTTCCAGGCTGTCTGCTAGGCATTCAGCTTTTTCGTCATCATCGAAAGCGATGGAACCATCCGGATATTTGAGAGGAGGAGTGGTTGAGATCTGATCGCACTTGAGACTTCGTGCCACACGCCAGTAAGTGACGTGGGACGGTGACAGTTCAGAGAGGAAGTCGCCCCACCTTTCGTCCCTGAGTTCCTTCATGCGCTCCTTAACTCGACGTTGAAGGTAGCGTAATCTAGAACGGGCCTCTTCGGTGGGGTAGAGGTCGTGTTCCCTTGTCGCGGCGTTTTTCTCCGTCAGCAACCGCCTTGCATCTTCCGGCAGTTCGAATCTGTGGTTAGGGTCCACAGAAGGGACCTGCCTGGAGCAGTCCTTGATGGCTGCTTGCAAGTGGTTGGTGAGGGAGGAGATCGCCATGTCGGTCTGTTCGGTGGACGATATCCTTTCGGGTATCGCATCCAAGTCGGGGGAGGGTTGGTTGAGTGCTTTCGCTAGTCTCTTCCAATCCGTGATTGTCCTTGTATGAGCGGGGCGCCCATTGTCGGTCTGTCCTAGTTGGAGAAGGACCGGTCTATGGTCCGAATTTAGGTCTGAGTGCACCTCTAATGAACACACTGTCAAGGTGATATTCTTTAGTAGGGCAAAGTCCAGGACACTGGGGTTTTGGCCTTCCGCGGTAGGGTAGCGGGTCGGAGCCAGGGGCGCTACAACGTCGAAATCCAGGGACTCTTCGAGCCTCATTAGGGTTTCGCCGTTCGTCGAGTTGGTTAGCGAATGCCACCTGGTGTGTTTACTATTGAAATCGCCAGCCAATATGGTAGCGTTTCCCATAGAAAACAGGGCTTGAAGGTCGCTCTCAAGCAAGCTTTTGGTGGGGCTGAGGTAGACGGAGGCGATGTTGATTGGCGGGTGGCCAGTCATCGCTATTCGGAGGATTGAGCATTCCAAGTTTGTTAGGGAAGGAGGGTCGAGTTTGCTGCAGTGCAGGGACCTCTTGTAATAGATTAGCGTTCCGCCTTTGGCGTTTTCTAATCTATCATTGCGAATGATGTTGTAGTTCGCAATTTTTGGGTCTCTGTGCGATGGTTTGAGGAAGGTCTCCTGCAGTAGGAGGATGTCAACCTGATGTTGGGTGAGGTACTGAGCAATTTCAGTCCTTTGGTCGCGAAGATTTCCGTTGGCATTGTAGAATGCCAAGGTCAGCGATCGGGGTTTAGAACACATTTTCACCCCTCTCTCATGTATCATTCTCTTTTTTTTCTTCTCCATTCCTCTTTTAGGTCTGCTGGAAGAGATTTCTTTAAAAATCAATAGTACACTACCCGTGTACTAATGTTGTATCTTCTTTGTATTATCCCGTATATATTCGGTGTATATGAATTCGGTAAGTAAATAATTAAAATTTGTAGTAGTAAAATCGCTCATGACTTAAAGCGTCTTCCGTTAAGTCGATGTAAATGTCTGTCGATTTGTCGTGGTTCGACTCTCGAATGACAATAAATGCGTAAGCGACGGTTGTACTGTATCTAGTAAGCCCTTACTGTGAAATCTTCGTCGCAAGTGGATCAATTGATTGGTTACAATTACGGTTCATTTAGAGGAACCTGTACTTAAATATTTCAAAACTTTGTAAAACAAGGTAACCAAGAATTTTACAACAATTCTTTGGGTTGAAGCTATAGAAACATACAATTTAAATACCTCTATTACACCAAAAACCTTTTTAAACATTTCTTACAAAACAAGGCAGTATGCTAAAAAGGTGGAATTTTCGCCATATGACGTTGTTTTGCTGGGAATACTAATTTTCAAGTTTAGCCCAACAATGAAACCCGTGCATATGAAAAAAGAAAGTTAAAATCTATACTTTTAAAACCTAAGATTGGGTCAGAAGTAAATAAAAAAGGGCTCTTGATTGCTATAATAACATTTTAGTTTTAGACATTATTTGCTGTGCTTATTATTAGCCTAACAAATTAGTTTTGTAAGTTATAAAAAAATATAAAACATGATAAAAATATAGCTTAGTCTACTCGAGTAAGCCGGTGTGGTTAAAAATGCCAGACTTAGACACTTTTTTTAAATTTCATATCATGAGACATTTAAGTAATAATAACTGCAAAAATAATAAAAACTTTCTTTCCGAGGAAATCAATCAAAATGCTTGTACTAAACTAACACAATATGCATTGGTCTACCAATTATTTGCATTAAACCATGAAATTCAATTTACGATTCAACCCGTGTAACTGTTGGAAGTCACGACATGGCAACGGGTCAACGATGTACCTCTAACTCTAAATGTATGGTTATATCACAGAGAAATACAAATACAAAGACAAAATATTATAAAGACGACCACTATGGCGTAATGGTTAACATGCCTGACCGCTACTCAGGAGGTCCCTGGTTCGATCTCCGGTCAGGTCAAGATGAAATGATCTTTTTCTGATTGACCTGGGTCTTGGATGTTTATCTAAGTCTGTATGTATTTGTTATAAAATATAGTATTGTTGAGTTAGTATCCCATAACACAAGTCTCGAACTTACTTTGGGGATAACTCAATCTGCGCGATTTGCCCGAATAAAAAAAATATATTTTGCCAAAATACAGTAATCATAACTTTCCCAATACATGGAGTAAAGGCGGACTTATTTGCTAAGCAATTACATGCATGGTTACGTACAAGTTTATATTCAAAGGGTGACTCTCTTGTTTTTTAACTATTTTTCACTTAAAAATGTTGACCAGTTATTGTGGTACGACGTAGTTATCCAACAGAAACATTGAATACTTAAACTTTAAGAAAACTAGTATCAGCGTGTTTATGAAATAAGTTTCTATAGAAATTTCTTTCAGCAGACCAGCGTAATAAACTTTAAAAAAGGTAATAGCTGTTATGAAATTGATGAAATCTTTTAAGAACTACGCTTTAAGATACTAAATTGAAATAAAATTTATATGTTTTAGTTCTGACATCTTGTGCTCCAAATAAAATCTCAATAGAAAAAGGAACTGCGTATGACGAATTTTCTAATTTCTATGCTAATTTCTATTATAATTTGGTTGACAAAAATCTACGAGAAATACAGTTTATAAGCTTTATTTCTGACTTTATTATGTAACGGGACATAGATAAGAAATAAAATCTTAATAAATTTTGGGAGACAAAGGCAAATTAAGAGTCGTTAACTTTAGTGTAGCGTATGACGATGCATGATGAGATTTTTCAAAACTATGTAGTAAGTAGAAGCAATTTGTGTATATTTTCTTTTCTACAAGGCGGTTATTTTTATTTATTATCTATTTATAATGTTTACTTCTAGCTATAAAATATCGGAAAAGTCAATTTTTTTATTATTATTCTATATATCTCTATTTAATTATAATCAGAAAACTATTTTTTTCAAAAAGTACCTAATTCTATGCTTCAATTCTAAAGCATTCACTCTCTTCCACCATTTTTTTATGGTTTCCTATCTACTACCATTTTATGTCACGGAACCAGTGATATAAAAAAAAAACTTTAATTAAAAAAGAACGATGCCATCCAGCATTGACGGTGAACCCTAAAACGCTGACCTTGATAATGCGCCAGATATCGCAGTCATCAGTGTTCGCACGCCGCGGTTCATTCACATCTTGTGAAACGACCTACTACTAAGTACAAATGGCATAATTACTATGTAAGCTGCCTCCAAATTTACTCGAGAACAAATTGCTCTTGCAAGCACTGTTAAAAAGTTAATATTTTTTTTCAAAGATATAAATGACATCCGTTTGAATTAAGTACTGGCCACTTATATTTTGATTAGAAAAAGAAATTGTTACATGACATTCAATATTTGAATATTATTTTTTCTCCGACTGCACTGCATTCTGCATTTTTCCTGCTTAATGAATATGTAACACTGCTTATTGTTTTTATTTTAATATAATTATTTTAATTGATTTTGCCACTACACATAGTATTATTTTCAAAACTAACAATTAGTTTGTTAAAACGTTTTAATTTCGGACATCATCAAAACGATATGTTTTAATTGTTCTACAGAAAGCGTAACCTCAATAAACCTGTTCATATTATGATGCAGTACGTGTTATGTGCTGCGCTGACGCAGCCCAGCTGTGATGTCACTCCCTGGAGAGAAATATTGAGGTAAATGGAACACTGGACCGCCACCTAATAGTGTAGACATTTGCAGAAAGCAAACTTTGTATAGAAGAAACTCGTATGTATACTCGTAGAAGTCAACAATATCTATATATATAAAAATCAATTTCTGTTCGTTAGTCTCGCTTAAACTTGAGAATGGCTGGACCGATTTGGCTAATTTTGGTCTTGAAATATTTGTGGAAGTTCAGGGAAGGTTTAAACGGTGAGTAAAGTGCAGGTTCAGGCGGTACGGAGTTCGCCGGGACAATTAATTTCTGTCTTGTATGTATGTAAATAAATTAAGTGCATCTTTTAAATTAATTTTGATCAGTTGTGGCTACGTTCAATAGTTCCTTGTCATTAGCAGCTCCTAGACAGTAAACTCTGAGACCTTTCAAAACAATTAGCTTAGAATGCATGCATGAGAACGCTGAGATAAAAAAATAACAAAGTACTTATAGTAGAGGTATTGGTGTTTTAATTCTTCCGCAATACACATTGTGAAATAAATGATACTGCCTATTGATAGGGATTTTGGGTTATTTGATTTTCATATTTGTTGTAGATTTACTATTAAACCTATGCAAAATACAAATATAAATAAAATAATACAAACTGTGTTATTTTATTTGTTTTGTATCCGTGTTGCACAGATCCCTTCCGCTGCCATCGAAATAAACACGCTTATGAACGATCATAACCTTCTGTTCCTTATTCTGTGCTAGCATGCTGCACACTACTGCAGGTGTAGCGTGTAAACAAATCCATTGATGTGCAATACGTGCCGTATCTATAAACATTCGAGATTTTGTTTTAGCGACATGTATAACAGTGCTATGTACATTTTGCGCTTACATATATTAGTAAAAAGGTATTTGTGATACAAAACAAAAAAAGGTCTCAACATTAGTTATATACTATCTAAAATTTAAAGGCTCGCTCTAATTGATAGAGTCCCTTATGAGGGTCAGTATGATGATACTTCTATCTTTTGCTAGCCGAAGAATATATAAATACGGGTCACAAGAGCCTAGAACTTACTGTCATCATTAAAACAAGCTTATAATTTTTCGTTTGTTTTAACTACAGATATTTTTATTTTGAAAATATTGAGCTCCGAATTGTTTTCCGAATTACCAACTCCGAATGTAAGGTTCCCCGCTCCTCGTTTCGTTATATATGTACTACTTATTTAAAACAGCAAATAACACTGCTCTGGTTACGAAATACCTAGATATTGTGACATACAAGTTTATTTTATTATAAAGTTTAAATAATGAATAACTTCAAAAATTATATACTTTTAATAATAATTTAAAACGCCAATTAACTCGAAATTTAACTTTTGATGAAAAGTAATATAGTAATTTATTTAAATATTCATTAACTTCTTGTCGAGTTATTATTAGAATAAATAACTAGTTTTATGCAAATAGTTACCAAGCTTAATTAGACCATAAACAAGAATAATAAGTTAAAGAAAATTCTTTATTAATTAGCAAATTTATTAATATAAATTAATTATCAAAGTAGGAACAAATTGACTATTTTGTGTAACTGCGTATCGTTGGATAAGTGTACAGAGTTGATGACGAGATCTGATACCAATATGAAGTTGTGGTATTACGGTAATCGCGATCCTTATCTTGACTTTACCTTCCGTGTTTTCATATTTTTCTTAAGGTGTATTCACAAAGTTTATATTATTTTTAATACACAAATTTTACGCTTTTATTCCTTTCGGGTAGAGTTCCTTAGAGTGCGAACATTGCCTTTAAAATTTTGAATGAATGTTATATTTTTAGTAATCGCTTGTGAAATAAATACCATAACCATCGATAGAGTAACATTTATATTTTTAACCGGTTACCACGTAACGTTATTGGTTATAATGTTCGCTCCCAGCTAAGGGATAAGGAATGAAATCGTTCCCTGGGCTCTGAAGAACTGAGTAACACACACGGATTGTGTCAAACAAATCCTAATTGAAATAAAGTCTATAATTGTTATTGTACATCAGTCTCGTAGGCAATGCACATACAATCAATTTCTACGTTACAAGCATACCTTACCTAATTACCTGGTTATCGTGTTACATCGGAAATGAAGTAGGAAATGCAGTCAAATCGTAACAGACTGTTATCACACGTGCTGCCCAGTCATCCGTGAAACTAGCTCAGGTAACCAGGTAACTGCGATGTGACATTGAGGCCGATTGTCCTGATAATAACTTCCTATTGCATAGACACTGTTTTTTAATGTGGTAGCAAGAAAGTACGTACTTTTGAATGGTTTTTTTTTCATATAGTATAATAAAGCTGCATGTAATTTATGTTTATGTTACTATAATATGTTCAACAAATAAAGCATCTTGAATCTTGAATCTAAAATTCATTATATACAACAACAAACTCACTCGTTTTATTACCTAGTTATCATGTTACATTACATGATTATGTAAGGATCTTATAAATTTGCATACTCACAACGTAACGGTATTACTTCGTGTTTAGGAATTAAATTAACTTTTACCGATTTATCAAAACGCTAATATATATTACATTACGCAGAAATATCATCAAAAAAATGCTATTAAAATTTTGCAAGCAGCGGTAATTTTAAGTGTTAAAAAAGTGTAAGTAGTGGCAAAAAGTTGCATAAAATAACATATCTAAATATATACTAACATAAAAATAAAATTTTAAAAATGCACCATGGATTACTAGTCCTGGAAAACCAACACATCGCGCGCTAATTTGTCCAACGTTTCCTCGACGACGTTCTGTTACACAATCTCACCTCGACTCGAAAAGAAAGAAAGACCACTTTTAAACAAATTTCATCTCATCGACAATTTGCAGAAGTAAAGATGTTTATACCTACAAGAATCACTTATAATCTCCATTGCTGCTCTCATTCCTTATAAGCAAAAAGGGATTTTTTAGCTTTGGATCACGAATCGTATAACTATTTTTTTAAGCATGGTACCTATGTCGGTATCGTTTTCAAAATTCAAGATTCTTTATTTTTGAATATGTTAGTCACCATACATTTTGGATACATGCAAAGTGGATATACATAAATTTACAGTTTTTAGCTTTGCCCAATAGGTGTCTAAAATATTATCTTACTAGCTGCGTAGATATGAGTGTTCAGAAGAATAGAAAATTGAGAAAATAAGGTATAATAATAATTTGATAAACTCTCTTTTCTATAGTATATTATATATCTAATAATGGCACAATGATACATGATAATAAGAAGGAAGTGTTAATTTTATATAATATACCTAGCGAAGTTTATTGTAGAAATACCTATATATATGCAAGTAGAGCAATAATTTTATTAAGCGTAATTAAACATTCAAGAATGTAGAGAGACTAATCAAGGACACATTAACAAGGCTGAAACGGCAAACAATGAGTGGAATGTTTACAAATTATTTTATTTCTATACTACAATAAATTTAATATTATAATAGACAACGTGAAAAAAGTTTTAATCACTTTTTTAATAAAATCAAACTAAGTACATGTCTAAAATTCTAGGTCATTCAATAAGTTTATTAATTGTTTGAAATCGAGAAACAATTAATGGAAATGAAGTTGTGAGAAACTAGTCGGTTATAAATTTCACTTTTAATAACTTTTAATCTTAAACTTTATGATTAAAAAGAATGATTTGTGTGTAAATGGCGTTCGAATAAATTCAAATATTTTAAATCACAGACTAACAAAATAGTCCAAGTCCTGAATTTGGAAACTAAATTTATGTGCACCAAATGAGTACATATTCTTCTTCATCATCGGCCCCTAATATAATGCATGCTCCATGCTGAGGATCTTCACCACATTATGTTTCCATTGTGTGTGATCGGCTATACTGAGTACATAAGTTCAAAGTATTTAAAAAGGCACCGATCATTTGCATTACTGGAAGTTTATATGGACATACGGAAAAATAATTAGTTGAATATATTTGCAGTGACTGCGGTTTCCTAACGTTAACAAAGAACATTCCTATCTCAAGTGGATGTACAGGTGAATATTTTTATCACGACTGATTTAACACACATATTTTCATTTTTTTAATCTTTTTTTTTTTAAGTAAGTGGGCTTTTTCATAGCTTCGTTAAAAAGTCCACAAGTCATGTATTAGACAACAAGAATTTTACTCATGTGATTGTTATGAGTTGTGGATCATTGGATATTCATCCGAGAAAGTAAACAAGATGAAATATCTGTACACAATACTTATTATTAAAACATTCAATCATAGTAGAAAGACGTTCTAAGCATAAAAGAAATGATTGAATGCAAGTTACATAAACCGGTATTTTTAAGACCTAAAAATAACGGTCTTTAACTTGGTAATTTGAGCTGGTTTCGAAAAACCAGGACGTGGATGGTCGATTGTCTATGACACCTATACGAAATTATGATAAATAATGACGTGGTAATAATTTGTTTTTATTTGTCTTAAATTGTTTCATAAATAATATTAAATAAATTTCTTTCATAATAATATAGGTAATAAAATTAAGTAAACAATATTTGAGTAACTACTTACATATATTATGAGTGTTCTCAAAGTTACATGTTTGACCTTCATAAATGACATGTACCTAATATTTGTCCAATGACTCAAAACAAACACGACTACATACCTACAAGTACAAACATAAACAAACAACCATCGGATATCCGAACAAAGTTTTTATTTATTTATTGCAAGTGTAAGTAAAATGGATATAAGAAAAGTCATAAAATTATGATCAAGATAACAAAATTTCAAATTTTTATGACATGTTAACATGCCTAACTTTTTTAATGTAAAATGTTTAAGACATAGATAAAAACAAACGGCCGCGATTCCGCATTTAATTGAAATAATCTTGATTTTTTTATGTTAAATACTTGTTGACATACGTAGCTATTTTTGGTAGCTTTGAGTATCCTATTAATAGAGTACTTGTCAATATGAGACTCGAATTTCTCATTTTATTACATTATATTGTAACCTACTGAAATATAGTTAAGTAATAGTCGAATGTTACGTGATAAAAAATTATAATTTTACGCATGAAATAATAAAACTACGTTAACTGTCTCATAATGAACGCTGTTTACAGTTTTAATAAAAGATATGAATATTCAATGAATATATGTAAGTACGCTACAATCAATCATGAGCCTGTCCATGAGCAAACACGCTTTTTGCTGAGACAGAGACATTTTTAAATATTAAAGACACATTCAGATGATGGTGTGTTGCGGATAGATACATGATAAAGAAAAAGTTGTTTAAATGTTACAATTCAGATTTTTTTCAAAATTAATTTAATTTCATTAAAATCGGACTAGTTGACGGAACGGACTAAAAACAATATTTATTTCGATGTAACTTGCCCCAAAAAGAAAAGAAAATATTATTATCTTACAAATGTAAAGAAAAAAATGAAAGGAACTCTACCGACAAGAACCTATTAGCTTTTAAATAAATGATGATGGCTAACGTTAACTCATAGAATAAACTCAAAATCGACTTCAAATTAAAAAACTGGTATAAAACAGTCATCATGGTCTTGATTGTCAAGTCCTAAACGAAAAAAGCAGTCTTCAGTTTCCGAACGTGATAATGGAGTCCACTGCGTCATCAGTCATCAGGTTTCGTGGCCTTCACTGGTCGTCACGCTCCGAAGGTCACACGTATTGCTTTTTTATTTCTATACTTACTTATACATGATGTTATACAGCCACCAGATTTTGAGACTATAAGTTAAGAACGTTAATTCATATGAAAATAAGTGCTGGCTCAACGTCGAATTGGAAGATATCTTTGAGAATGTTCTCATAACCAAGAATGGAAGACCGGGCGAAGTGGAGGAAAAAAACCGAAATAACGGACCCTGTGTTTCGAAGCAAACAGCTGAGGACACAGGAGTTGTAGACTCATTAAGTTTGACAAAGATCATATATTTTTATACTACTGAGTAAGCAAAATAAAATATTTATAGCGGTAATTTGTAATTTTTAGTCCATATCTCTGCTAGACATGACATGTCGATAAAACGTAGATAGAGTCCAATCTAGGATCATTTAATTACCTAAAAATAACATTCTGTATTCTTTTAACAGGTTAGGTAACATTACATCTTATGAGGATACAAAAAATAGCAATCCGTGAGAAGGTTTCGTGGGAATTATAGAGGTTGGAAAAAACTCTATTTAGTTTTTAGAGCGCGTATTTATTTAATCGCGTCGTCGTCCTGAAACTTAAGACATCCACGTTAACAATTGTAGATCTATCTTTAGATATATCTATATATGCTTTTCGATTAGGTGCTAACTAACCCAATCACCCGTTGTGTGAGAAAATTGAATTTCACGCATTAGGTACGCTAGTATTATTCTATATTCTGTGCCTTAAGTAGTAAAATACAGATTTTGTAAAATAGCTATATTGTTGTATTCTCATGGCTACAATAATTGTATGTACTTAACAGCTGCACTGCCTTCCCTTTTATAGTATACTATAAACAATTGAATACAATAAATAGTACTGCATTTAGCAGCTTATCATAGACGTGTCGTTAGCATTAACACGTTGTCACATTCACCGAAACTCGTTTGAACATTGCCTAATAAAATCAACATTGGTTACTAATGCCTGCCAATTACCGCACTATCTAACTACATTTCGAAACAAGAACCAGCAAATATGGTGAACAATAGAAATTTTGAGTAAGTAAATTTATTAATTGTAGAGCGCGCATTAAAATTTATTAATAAAGGTTTATGTAGTATAAGATAGGGTCAATTGAAAAAAAAATTGGAAAGTTTTATAAGTTAATGTGAATAAATAATTTTCTCTCAGATGTTAAAATATACTCTACTGACAAAATCTTGTCACGTAAGATCAAAGAATAAAAAAAATAAAGACCGCGATTACGTATTTATAGAATTCCTACCCATAGGGGTAGGTAGGGTATGGCTTGTTTGCAGGGGTAATGTTACTCATGACGATTACATATTTCATTGTTTAGTGTTTTAGGTGGTTGATATTTTTCATCTTTGTAATAGGAATCACTTGGTCGCACGCGCTCTACAGGAAAGGAAAGCTACTCAATAGACGATAGGCAACTGCCATTTAGTTATGTACTCAAGCATATATAATGTTCTATAAATATGATTATGAAACTTATAAATGTGATAAAGGCATATATAACACAGCAATAAATGTTTTGACAATTATTCCTTAGTTTGGTAGCCACAAAATATATTTAAAAGCGAAAGATCAATCATATTCAAATATTTAATTGAGGCAAATATTTAATTGAAAAATAAAGTGATATGCGATTGCATATCACTTTATTTTTCACTATTAAAAAATGGTTCCATGCAAAACTTTAAGGTAAGTACAGTAAGCTACAAAGAAGTTACTACCTAAAGTACCAATAAGGATTGATCATCATTTCAGACACAGGTTGTCTGCTGCTGGACATAGGCCTCCCCCAAGGATTTATTTAAGGATTGGTTAGAAGCGGCCTGCACCCGGCGCTTGCCTGTAACCTTCTTCAGATCATCTGACTATCTGATCAGTGCGTGGTCGCCATTCGATAACCTTTCTACCCCATCAGCCATCAGTAGATATAAGATACTTTTCAATGTCACCCACTGTACATTAAACTGTTGGATATTACATAACTTATTCACGTGAGATTGATTGAATCATAAGAGAAACAGAGTAGGTACACCTCTAATGTTTACTGAATAAGTAATAATGTTTGAGTCTCGTTTTACACCTAGGAATACATAATTGTTTTATGAAAACATCGTTTTGAAACTTCAACACATTTCCTGCAATGGATACTTTACTAGTTTCCCTCGTCATAACTCATACATAATGAATAGTAATTATGAAATATCTTCTGTATAAATCACTTTATTTACAAAGGTAATTAATTGAAGGATACGATTTGGACTAGCACCCACCCATTCCTCGTTGGAAATTGGCTAGTCCAATTTTTTTGCAAAGCAAATACGAAAATCATTTCATCATCACAGAATAGGCTTAGGCAACAGTTCGCGGTAATTTAGATTTTTTCATAAAGCACGTATTTTTTAGATAATTGCTAAAAACCTAAGGACCTTCATTTTCAAAAAAATTCTACGTGGTCAACGTGTGACGTAAGCGGCTTGCTCGATTTTTTTCTTATATATCAAAAAAAAAAAAACTATCATATGTTTTTTTTAACTTGCCAACAACTGGGTATAACTTGCTTTCCGAAAGGATCAATATCTTTATTACGCAAGGTGGTTCAAAAATATGATGTCAAAATCGAAAAATAGTCTTCATCTTAACCACTGGACCGCAGACATTTAACTTGCAACTTTAATTTTTATAACACATTTCATTCACAAAAACGTATTTTCAATAACAAGTAGTCAGACATATTGCAACATATCATTACATTTAATTAGAGTATAAATTAATGGTCACAGTCGACACCCACATGACAACACATTAACAGCTTAAAATGAGTTTAATTTCAACAGGTTAAAAACATTGAGGTATGTAATTACCGCGAATTACGTGTGGATACAGTTCATAAATTACCTCCGCTGTATTTAAGTGTGATTGTGAAACATTTTGCTTATAATTTCGTACGTATCGTACTGGAAGTAAAAAAAAATATATCCAAAGTTTACGCCGAATCCTTGAGCAGGATTTTATTACTATTCTACGAGGGAGAAATTGATAGTTTAATTACTGGAAGTTAATTGCGTATGTTCATAAAAATAAAAATACTCAATACTTAAATTAAAACCAAACAATGTATATGTAGAATATTCTTTGACCAAACGGCACTTTCTTACGTAAATTTCTATGCAATTCTGAAGCTGATTTGATTAAGATTTTATTTTGTTCTTTTCGGGTTTTCATATAAAATTGCCAGTATAGTCGCTAGTCGTTTACATCTTATCTCATAATCATTACAATTGGTGCGACGGTCAATCTACAATCGCAGGACAAGTATTAGAAATATATAATTGAGACCTATGTAAATTAAAATAAATAAGTAATGAAAGATATATTATATTATTACATAGTATAAAATAAAGATGCTTTCCGCTGCCTGTCCCTATGTATGCTAAATCTTTGAAACTACGCAACGGATTATGATGCGGTTTTTTTAATAGCTAGAGTGATTCAAGAGGAAGGTTTTTATAGCCGTGCGAAGCCGGGGCGGGTCGCTAATTTAATATATATTCCCTTTGTGAACCCTAACAAACGACATTAATTAACTCATCAAGCAATCGTTTCGATTTCGATACTGAACCGGCTAGTTTCCTTTGTATAAGAATTTTAATTATGACGACCTTCTGTATAAGGGGCAGGCGGCCTTACAACACTGAATAGTAATGTAATTTTCAATGTAATGTCATTTTCTGTTTTAGATAGCTTAAAAATATTATATAATAAGAGTTTGGTTCTTGAGGTGAGTTCAATTACATAACAAAAAATAAAAATATTTTTTTTTTAATTTTGATCGATAAAATGGAATATAATTTGCGAAAGCTCTCGTTTTCAATTCTTGATATAAAAACCACATATAATATTTACTACTTATGGTATTTTTAATTTTTATTACCTATTACAAACCAAACATTGACAATTCAAATTACTTAATAGATATGTATTTATTTGAAAATCTTAGAAAATAAAACATTTTCAAAGTTAACAATCCGTCAATGTCATTGGTAATAATAAGTAGTTTGTTTGTAAACAACTAACTTCAATATAACCTGACCCACTTTAATCTGGTCTACTCTTCATATCCTAACTAGAAATTGAATGTCACACGATTCTGAAACTTACCTTAAAACAATAAGTTCTCAATTCGTTTGTTACTAGGTTTGTGCATATTTTAGTATCACCTGTTTGAATGACATTTATTGGACTTGACTTGAACACCATGTTATGTAATGGCTCATTATCAAGGCTTTGGGAACTTGTTTTGTATGCTCCGAGCGGTGATAGTTTATAAATAAGAGAGCAAGGTAATCAATGTTCATTTAAGTATACACCACCCACTTTACGAAAACTTAAAAAGTCAAATGTCATTGGCCAATCTCAGCTTTATTAATTACTTACTTGAGGTTGCTCTGAGGCAATGAAGGTTATTTATTTTTTATCAACTACATGCACTTACTCTGGTTATTTAAGTTTAAGAACTAAACGAAGCCTTGCACTTTTCTCATTCTTTACTTTCTGTTGCTGAAATTCCATAGTTTTTAGCTTAATCATTTGGCTCAATCCAGACATAATAGAATAAAACCGGCCAAGTGCGAGTCGGACTCGCACACGGTGGGTTACCGTACCATACCATTATCTATATGTATAAAACGGCAAAATATCTTCTAAAAAAATCTAAATATTTATTTTAATACTTTTTTAGTATTTGTTGTTATAGCGGCATATTAACATATTTCATTATTAGATAACTTCAGTCTAGCCATCACGGTTCAAATACAGCCTTGAGAGGAGTTCAATAGTCCTATGGTTTGATGGTAAGAGAGTTAAATGAACCTCTCTATCTCTACCTTAAAATTTTGCAAACGCAGTTCGCTGACGACTCATCAGGTTTTTGTCTGGAATCTCATAGTTATCTTACTATCCACCAAGGGTGTTTCTACAGTGTTTTAAGAAAATTTAGAGTCTGTGTAAGCAAAAGCTCGTGGTAGAGTCAAAGAACACAACAACAAAAAATTGAAAAATAATTATCAATAGCAATTAAATTCTTTATTAATTTATAGAACTACAGCAGTATTAAAGTCAATCGCTTCACAGATTATTGTTAATTTTTGTACCAAAGTTACTTTTAAACTTTAAGACAGGCAAATGCCTTTCTTTGACTGAGTGGGTGTTGTTTCTATCAAAGAGTCAACGGCAGCAGTCTTGACCAACAGGTTGGCACTTTCACCGCGCTTACGACATAGCTACCTGTTACGTCCTTATTAAATTTATGGAAAAAACATGATGTTATGGAAAATGTGGCTACTTTCTTCTGCGTTTCGTAGGTGGAATGATAATCACTTTATAAGTGTATAATTTCTTGCGTAAATTATGTCGCTTTTTTCTGACATATCCCCACTATTCGCCTACAAATAGCAACTGAACCGTAATGATGGGCACCTTGCCTATTGGCCCAAATTTAGATAATTTTATTAGTTTCGTATATATTAGTTTCTAGAGGTTTTTTTTTTTAATAAAAAGTGTGAAAACGGACTTCAAATATATTAGTTTTATATATAATTTTAGTTCGTTTTATAATCGCTTTCTCTGTCCCTACATCCCTATGTATGCTCTTTAAAACTACGCAACGATTATTTTAATGCGGTTTTTTCTAATAGATAGGGAATCACTATCTATACAAACCGCATCAAAATCAAGAGGAAGGTTTTTATGCCCATGCGAAGCCGGGGCGGGTCGCTAGTCTTAACATAAAATAATATAATTTCTAATTTAAGTTGTAATGTTCAAGATCTTAGTTTCAAGATTATGCACTCTATAATACCTATGCCTACTCAGCAGTCTAATCGCAAAAAACAATAACTACTATAAGGTATATTATAGACGCTTGTCTATAATATGCCTTAAGCTTTGCATCAATTCGATTCCTCATTGTCATCAATCGAGCATATGATTTTTCGATTGTTTAATGCAGTTATGGTTTTTTGCGAATGAACTGCTTCAAAAGCTACTTGTATATCAAATGACTAGTTCGTAACTGCTTGATTTACCATGAAATCGATTAGCATGCGGGCCCCGTCGGGTGTCGCGCGACGCGATCCGACGGTTACCGATGCCACCTAATTACGGCCACTTCGTGTTTCGAAACGCAACATTCCAAGTAAGATTTATAGACCTAGAGGGCTTAGCCAAAGTCACAATCTCAATACGTTTACGAAGTACGATAGGGACAAAATGTATGGGATTTACATACGATTGACCACGTGAATTAGCGCGGCTTATGTCAATCCCATACATTAAGGTTTCCTACTTACTTATTACTAATATGATTTATTCAAAAATCATTAGTTTATAACTTTCTTTGCTACTTAATCAGATTAGCCGAATAACACAATTAATGTTTAAACAGTAAAGTTATTAATATTTTTTACCTCCAGTTTTTTTTTTTTGTAAACATAAGTACATTACAAAAAAGCCTCATCTGAAAATACGTACCAAATAACAACTTTTGAAGCATGATTAAGCAAATATCCAAACTGTCGTAAGTTATTACTCACAAAGTCATTTCACTTCACTGTATAACATGATAAAATCGGCATACCCACCCCTAACAGAGAGGTTATTGCCAACATATTGTCCACAAAATGAGATTTCCCTCAGAAATTGACCGACAACGTCGTCCGGTCCCTTATGGGAAAATGTACGAGTCTCTAAGAGATTACGGTCGTCTGCGGCGAGCAAACTAATAAGGAACAGATTGTGTCATAATATAATATTAGCTTATGCTTCAAAGTAGATACATTTTTGTATCTAGTTCAATCAACGGTATGCCCACAGATTGAAGAAATTTGCCTGCGCAATTCCAAACTCTTCGGGATGTGCACTTGCTCTTCATCAATAAGAAGACTTTTAATTGAAGTTACTTAAACAAATTTTGTTACAGTAATTATCTTGACTTTTTTCGACTAAGATTACTAGCGGGGCACACGTGTTCGTAACGATCGTGCATGTCAAGCGTTGGTGAGCGCGGCCTGAGTTAGTCGTCGGTTACTGCCATTTCTATCTTGAGCTCCTCCGTACATCGGAAGGCTCATTGGCTAAGCCGTTGTTGGTACCAGCTGTCATCGCTAGATAATAGTCTTTAGGCTATGTCAAATGATTTCGATGAAGCAGCCTGAAAACCTGATAGTGCTTGCCACTAACACACTAGAATCCTGATCCTATTGATCCCGTTTCCCTGAATAAGGATACGTAGGTCAGACGGCAGTCGCTCCATTGTAATGATCCAGTACCGCCAAACTCTGGGTTCTAAAGCGTAAAAGCTGAGGTGATGATGAAAAATCACCAATAACAGTATACAATTATGAACTTCTCTACACTTGATAGCCATTGATTGAGGAAATTGATGATTAAGACTTATTAGCCAGTGATTATTATTTGCAAAAAATCTCTAAGAAAATTCGAACAACCAAAAACATAGTCGACTTAATATCATGCTGGCACACAATGCGGGTTTGTCTTGATGTCTTGTTTTGTCTCAATGACGCATACGAATGCTAATTATAATAATAACGGAACAAAGAAACAAAGTGCTTAGCAGAAATAGCAGATAATGCTATTTTGATTGCACCAAATATTATGGAGCTTGTTGAACATGTGGTTTTTGGAACTATAATTAAGTCGTTACACATTTCCTATATAAAAGAGAAATCAAAGCGTGTTTAATAGACATTAATATAGGTAAATAAAACATATTAAATAAATCTAAATAAAAAAGTAAACCTAGAAACAAAGTAATCTTAAGGTGATTGGTAGAGTGCCCATCGCGTAAGCTCTACATATTCCTCGTTTAGAATTTTGAAATTACGTTATGCCAGAAGTAATAGGTTGTTTTTAATTTTTTCAAAATATCATAAATATTATTGGTTTTCAGTCTGCTCAGGCTTATCAGATATTAATTACCAAAACACAGAGACCCTAGTTGACGTCATGTGGCGCTTTTCCTAAAACCCATAGACGGCTTTCATCCATAAATAATTAATAGCACTTAACTATTTGTTCTAAATATCCTCAGGTCCTTACCCTGCTATTGTGGCTACTCACAATGCACAATAACCATGAAATCTCCAGTCAATGGCTTCAAAAACCTCTCAATTTTAGCACGTCATTGTTTTGCATTCAGACATAGTGTTATGGTGCAAGGGGTGACAGGGTTACCCAGGTTGGTCCAGGTGGACTCTAAAATAGAGTATTGTACTCTGTACCATATAGATCTACTCTATAATCTATAACACTAATAGAGTACCCCAAAATGTAAAATTTTTTTTTTTTTTTTGGGCCCCTCTCTTCTGAGATCAGGTGGCCTACTATCATCTCTAAAAAACATGCAAGATCCAGTGAGTAAGCGAGACAGCTCAATAAGTACATAGTGTAAGGCGACATCTCCCTTACTCAATCGTTCTTGCATTTTTTAAAAAACGTTAGTAACCACCCAGAAATACTCTATTTTTTATACCATTTAGTAGATAAACAGGCTTACGGCCCACCTGATGAGAAGCGCTCTATATCTTTAAATAAAAGTTGGCAACCCTATACAATGGTGACCTTCGTGTAATTGCAGGTTGTGGTCCCACGGCTGGTTGTTAGGTGCTGGTGGAATTGCTGATCATGCGATACTCAGTACCTTAATGTGTACAGATTGTTTTGTGTCGTTATAATTAAGAATCAAACGAACTTACCTAGTGATGTTTGATTCCAATTATGCGAGGGTCTCAACCGAAGACGATTACATTTATTACAAGCAGCAGCACATGATATTGTGCATCTCAGCCACACATTTAGAGAAAATATATTTAAAAGTATTGAAATTGCATTTCCGTCCCCCTCCCGCCCGTCCTAGCCCGGCTGCGCCGACGCTGGCCTCATTGTTTTAGAGCTTTTTTGTGTCATTAAGACATTTTTCTTTGCACTTAGGGTTATTGGGTGGGATTGGGCTATGTAATCGTCTTCGGTTGAGACCCTCGCATAATTGGAATCAAACATCACTAGGTAAGTTCGTTTGATTCTTAATTATACTTCGGGTCATCAACCGAAGACGATTACATTTATTACAAGCAGATGTTCAGAGCTGACATGGCCACGATGTAAAGAAAAATGTAGTTGTAACATATTTTTTATTTCACTAAGGAAATAAAAGGATACAAATTCTCATTTATCGTTTTCTTAATCAAAGTTAATTAAATAAATTGATTTATATCTCATAAACAGATTCAACTGCGAGTTATATCAAATACAGTGTTGACAAATTCATTTTTGTCTGTTTCGACTTCCCTATAATAGTATTTTAGGAAGACGTTGGAAGAATCACTCCAACCTGCCGCCTTGCGAACCACTTCCAGATTTACCCCACGCCTGTGTGCCGCGGACGTCGCGGCTGACCGTGAGCTGTGTGCTCCAAATAAAGATATGTCTATACCACTATCATGTAATGACTTCTTTACCCAGTGTGCTAGCGTTTGAGAGCCTACTTTTTTATGAGGCTTACGGACTGCTACAAACAAGTGACCGTTAGATTGATCTGATCTAAGATCTTTAGTTTTTTCTAAATATGTTTGGAGAGCAACTGCTGGGCAGATAGAAGGGTTTTCACGAATAAATGGCAATCTGATTAGTGGTTGGCAGGACCCAGGTCGTGAGGTCTTAATTAGATCTGTAATTTTAATCACAATACTGTTGCTACCTATTGTTATATTTTCTAATTTGATTAAACTAATAGTCTGCATTCTCTGTGCAGAGGCTAAAGCTAATAAAGTACAGGTTTTATAAGACAAATTTAACAAAGAAATATTATCATAAGGATACATATTTGAAAGATGATTTAACACTTTGTTTGTGTCCCAGGTAGCATTGTATTTAGGACACGGGGGTTTTAGTCTGTAAACCCCCTTTAAAAATCGATTAATACAATCATTCGATGTAATGCTCGTGCCTAGAATGGCTGAAAGAGCCGATCTATGCGTATTTAAACTACTGTAGCATAAACCTTCGTTGAATCTTTCAGTCAAAAAGCTTAAAACATCTTTTGTTTGAACATTACAAAGAACACTAAGCTTTTTATTTTTACAATATGCCCACCAGGCTTTAATTGAACTGCAATATTGGTTTATTGTATTAGGTGCAAATGAAGCCATTACTATATTTAAGGAATCTTGAGGTACACCACGCATAATCATCGCTTCCCTGATAATTTGGCTGCCACCAGGATAAGACTCGCATGAAGGGGATGGTGATTCCTGAAAGGAGAATATAACAAGTCTTTGTCGGGTCCAAAAAATATTTTGTCTGATATTACTAGCCTAGACCACAGAGGAAACCAGGGTTGCGATGGCCAGAATGGTATAACCAGGACACCTTCTGCTTCATCAACCATTATTTTTTCCAAAACCTTTGTTATTAGGCTGAATGGAGGGAATGCGTAAAAAAATATATTATGCCAGTTAAATGTGAAAGCATCGACTACTTCAGATAATGGGTCGAGTTTCCAAGAGGCATATTTGACGCATTTATAATTTTGTGCACTCGCAAATAAGTCAAAGTCAGGATTGCCCAGTGAGGTGACTATCTGATCAAACGCATGATCAGATAGTTCCCATTCGGTATCTATATTCAAATAACGAGATTCGCGATCTGCATCAACATTATCGCACGATCTGACATAGGAAGCAAACACAAATGTGTTTCTTTGTTCACACCATTTCCAAATTTCTCGTGATAATTTATTTAAATGGATATGTTGAACTCCGCCCATTCGATTAATGTAACAAATTGCTGTGGTGTTATCAATACGTAATAAAATATCACAGTCTCTTAGATTTTTGGCAAAAATTTTAAGTCCATAGAACGCGGCTTTTAATTCTAATACATTAATATGATATTGAAGATCTGTGCTTGACCAGTTACCACTAGCATATTGGCCTCCGCATGCCACACCCCAACCAGTACTGGATGCGTCGGTGAATATTTCTAAACTATAGTTATTTTTTCTAATAGGACAAAAAGATGATTCTATGTTATTTTTCCACCAAGTAAAATCATTAAACAGATACGGATCTATTTTCATTTGTTTATTATAGTCGTCAGAATTATTAAGAGCGAGAATTTTTTCTCTTTCGAACAACTTAGTATACATCCACCCGTAACTGACAGCCGGGCATGCGGAGGTTAGGAGACCTATAAATTCTGCAAAATATCTAATAGTGCATTTATTTTTACGCATTATCTCCATAGACCTGGTTTGAATACGTTGTTTTTTCTCATCCGGTAATTCTATTATCATATCTTTAGTGTTAAAAATAAAACCTAAAAATTTGCATGTCCTGCTTGGGGACATAACACTTTTTTTAGTGTTTATAACAAAACCCAATAATTCTAATAATTTTTTTGTTTTGTTGACATTTACAAGGCATTCTGTATAAGAGGGGGCTATACAACAAAAATCGTCCAGGAAGGCAACTGAAATAAAACCGGCCGAACGCAAATGTTGCAGGACTGGTTTTAATAATTTCGTAAAAACAAATGGAGCTGTACATAAGCCAAAGGGGAGGACATTAAATTCGTAGATTTGAGACTTCCAGCAGAATCGTAAGATTTTTCTATCACTTTTTTGTATGGCGACCAAAAAGTAGGCATCTTTTAAGTCTATTGTACTCATAAAATAATTTCTATCCAATAGTTTCAAAGCTGTGCGATAGTCTTCCATTTTAAAATGTTGAACTTGAATAAATTTGTTTAAGTTTTTTAAGTTTAAGATAAATCTGTGTTCTCCGTTTGGCTTAGGTACAGTGAAAATTGGTGATATAAACTGTCCCTCACAGGGCGTGCAAGGCGATATAAACTCTGATTTTAGCATTTCGCAGATACAATTATCGATAATTTTGATTTTGGATTTTGAATCACAGCCCTGATTTTTGGGTTGTAAAACTTGCCGTGGCACTTTTTTAAAAGGTATTTTATACCCTTTTACCCATGATAAGATGATTGGATCATCTGTAATATTACACCATTTATCATAAAAATATTGTAAGCGTCCAGCAATAGGTACCTGTGTTTCCTCTAGCGTTTTCTCGTCTGCTGTCTCGAGTAGGTGGTGGAGCGGCGCCCCGTGGTCGTGGCCGCGGGCTGGCGGCGGTCGCGCGGCGGTCTCCGTGCCGGGGGCGGGCGCGGCTCGGCCGCTGCTGCACGCGGCGCCCCCCGGTAGTTTAAAGAGCTTCTCTGAGCTTGCGGCTGGGTTGCTGCGGGCGTCCTGTACGTGGGACGCTGCGGAACCAACTTCATTTCCGAGCCCGTTTTAGTTATTGCTTTTGAGGATTTAATATGTTCGGAGAGACTTGATCCAAATAAATGTTCATCGATGTTAGTGTTTTTAATAGTGTCCCTCATGTTTTTATTCAGCGTATTTAAGGCCGCATATCTTCTAGACAAGGATTCTTTATGGTGACTATCACATATAAGTCTACCGGCGTCGCTTAAATTTTTTATTATTTCTGGAGGTACAGTATTCTTTGGGTCTAAAGCCCAGTTTAAAACTTGCCCTATGGCAGAAAGACTACTAGCCATTTGATTTTGTTTCGTCTGGCTATAAAGATCTTTTTTTACATTTATATCAGAGATAGCAGCTTTTACTTCCAGGTTTAACTGAGGTGCCTTCATTGTAGGACAATTCTCAGGCACTAGATATAGCTTTAATAAATCTGATGAAGTGTCTTTGGACAATCCTTTAGCCAGGATATGTGTCCACCTTGAAGCGATATCTTTTTGTAATTTTTCGCCAAAAGGTTTTTGACCTGAGGGGTCTTCTCCTAATAGTTGTAGGACCCCTGGTTCTAGAACCGCCTCGTCCGGATTACCATGTTCAGATGGCGGTGGCGGTGGCAGCGGTGAGACTTGTTCCATAGCCGCTGTGTCCTGGTTTGAGGTCGAAGCACCCTGTCCTGAAGCCGTCACCAAGGCTGACTCAGATGGGCAGACAGTCTCATGGATGGTAACTGGCTCCGGACTACCGACTGGTTCCATTGAGTCCCTTGCTGGGGTGTGGTCATAGTTCCAATTATCTTCCTCTGTGTATATTTCAGCAGGAGTATGATCTGGAATTCCAGTTAACTCGTTTTAACACACCAGTAATCCTCAACACTATTAAAGTGGAGATAATGTCCTCAACACTATTTAAGTGGAGTATATGTCCTCAACACTGATTAGTGGAGATTACGTCCTCAACACGACTAAAGTGGATATCCTCAACACTATTAAAGTGGAGATAACAGGTCCTCAACACTACTAGAGTGGAGATTTCCTCAACACTATAAAAGTGGAGTGGTAAGATAGATGCGGTTAAGTAAAAAGGGTATCGTTCGTTACATTCGAACGAAATCCGTTGGGACGGATACGAATGACAATATGTATATATATGAATAACGTGCGGGTAAGTAGGTATTTGTCAAAAACTAATTTGTATTTTAAGTTATTTGTAATAAAGCATTACAAATATATATAATAACTGTAAGGGTTGGTGTATTTTTATTCCATTGAGATAGCACCAGTACCCCAAATCAGGATCATGTTTAAAAGTGTAGATATGTCTGACGCGTAAGCAACCAGGAAACACGCTCAAACAAGAATGCTTATCGTCATAGTATTGAGAACTGTGTAACAATTTTAAAATAAGAAGGTAGATGTGTTTTATAAATAAAATGTATTTACCTGATATTTCACTTTCCGATGACACTGACTTTCTCCTTCGTTTCTTCCTTAGCTTATTTTCTAATTTTTTAACCTTTTTAAGGATTTCATCATAATCGTCACTAGAACGCTTTCTTTTTCCCATTTTGCAGAAATGAAAAAACTATGCGTGACTTCGATGACACAAAAACACGTAATGAGGCCAGCGTCGGCGCAGCCGGGCTAGGACGGGCGGGAGGGGGACGGAAATGCAATTTCAATACTTTTAAATATATTTTCTCTAAATGTGTGGCTGAGATGCACAATATCATGTGCTGCTGCTTGTAATAAATGTAATCGTCTTCGGTTGATGACCCGAAGTATAATTATTGTGGAGTTGGCTAAACACATAACGGTTGTAATACTTCATGTGGCCTTAGAGCTATAAAATAAATGTAGGTAGAAAGAAGCATAGATATTAGAAATGTCAAAATTCTTTTAATTTTACGAGCTTTGTTCATAAAAGTGAACAGATATACCTACGCCAGGTTCAGTCTATTTCCATTATTATAATCAAATTCTACTGAGTACAGCCTTATGTGTATAAATAAAATTGTCGAACACTAAATGTTCGACAATTTTATTTACAAGCTCGTAACAAGCATAGCTCAAGCCGCGCGGCCGATGGTCGTCAAAAACAAAAAATAATGCTAATAAAAAAAACATATATACCAATCAAAACGTTAAAGTTTTTTGTCACCAGAATCAACATCTTGTTTTGAATTTCAGTTAAGCAATGAACATCTTATCACTTTAGTTGAATTTACTTAAATTAGTAAGTCGTACCAACTATCTACTATTCCACATTCTGAGGTCCTACTTTTATAGTGAAAACTGAATACTATCTTTATTTCTAAGATCACATACACACTCCTTATTGTACAAATAATACCATGAACAAATACATAAATCTAAAGAGATTCGCCGGTAGCATAGGCTCAGTGAGCCATGCAAAATGGGTGGGTGCCGCTAGTTACAACGGTTGCATTTGTATTACATACAATCCGCTACACTACATCAATGAGTAAGTAAGAAATTTTTAAATATCCATTGTGAAATTATTTGCTTTTTATTCGTATTTATTATAACAATTAATATTTTTATTTTATTTTATTTTTTTGCTATAATGATGATATACTTCAATTATTTTGGCTCCAGGGTCCGCTTGACTTGAATATTTTATGAAACGGCATGCCATGAATGGGTGAATGAATGAATAAACACTTAATTGCATCAATCACATAATAAGTTAATCGTTAGACAATGATATAAGAATTCAATACTCATGGCATGATTTATTTGATTATAAAAAAATATTGTTGCTTTTTTGCACCTATGTACCTAAATAATAATAACTCAAGTAAATAGTATCTACCTAGTAACCTATATACTTATTTGTGGAAATGAAACTTTAATTTATTAGTTAGGAATATTTGCCTTTTTATGTTTATAGCTGTTATTGCTGGCATTGGCTAATCAAAATGAGTAAACCACAGTAAGTTATTTAAGGTTAGGTCATCATACACACTGGTAAATAATTTGACCTCCTACTGTCTTATTAATAAACCAGTTTTAAGGTCCGCTTAACTTTACACCAAGGTTTAAAGCAGTTTTAGTAAAAATACTTATTAATAAACCCAGTTTAAGGATAGAATAACTTAAACCTAGGTTCAACCTTGGTGTAAAGATATACCTAGCAACCATTAGGTTTAGCGACAGATTAAGGACAATCTAACCTAAAATTTTGGTGACAAGTCTGGTATCTTCTTCATCCGAGCGTGTTTTCCGGTTGCATCTTTAGTTCGCGCTTCATAACCCAAAGTACGCTATTAATCATGGTCTTGGTTTAGCGGAACTGGTTATTACCAACAATGGAGCGACTGCCGTCTGACATCCGTAACCCTTTTTACAGGGAATCCAGACCCACAGGAACATGATCCGGATGTGTTAGTGGCCAACACTGTCAGATTTTTCAGGCTGCCTAAAGGCATCTCTGACATAGCCTAATGACTGCCATCTACCGATAACAACCGGGAACCAATGGCTTAACGTGTCTTCCGAAGCACGGCGGAGCTCAAGATAGAAATTCCACTAATGGCGACCAATCCAAACATGGTCGCGCACTCTCCGTCATTGTTGCTTGACACGTGCTATCGTTACGAATACGCGCTCCAAATAGGCAAATAAAGGTGGCCTACTATCTACCATCTCTTAAAAACCGTGCAAGTACGAGTGAGTAAGCGAGACAACGCAATACATGATGTAAGACGACATCTGCCTTCGTTCTTGAATGGTTTTAAGAGATGGTAGTACCATATAGCCATGTGTGGTACCAGCATTACAATTCATAAGTGCTACAAGATGGTAAGAGACTATTATTTGAGCTGCATTCATAGGAAATTTTTGATAACACATGTTAAAAAAAAAATGCTTTCAAGAGAAAATAAATATATATTTCATTTATCACTTTTTGATTTTGCAGCCTCCATATTATATTGAGCAGTAATCATCTGGGACTCTGCCTGCTTCTTTTGCTCAAAACACAATAAATTCTTCTTCATCTTCTACTGTTATTATTCGGCACGTTTCGTTTAAAGCCGTATCCACCAGCCGAGCGTGAACAACAAAAACACAATAAACATATTAAACATTACTATACATTACAAACCAATTTTAACAAATAAGATTATTTTTATTTATTTATTATGTATTTCCCTAGAAACGAGTCTTTTAAGGCTTTCTTGAATTTATTAATCTGGTTTTGATATATCACTTCTGTCAACAATGTGACATAAAAGTCCAAAATGAAAAAAAGAAACAAAATATTCGTTTTCTTATTATGGTAAAAAGGTCAGTGTTGCAATTTTCTACCTTAAACCGAGGTGTAACTTTAGTATAGCTAAAACGTCGCTAATCTAAGTTTATTAATAAGGATATTAAAACTTGGTTAAAACATCCTTATTCCTAGTTTAACTATTCCAAGCGTAACCTCGGTGTAAGCTTGGATTAGGGTTATTTTATTAATAAGACAGAAAGACGCAGTTAACACGAATTGAGGCAATGATACTATATGCTGCTACTTAAAGTATCTTAACCAAGAGTTTTGTAATGAAATCGCTAATATTTGAAATTAGAACTTGAACAGAAGCCCTTATTTCTTTTTAATTTAGTAGGCAAACAGGCCCACAGTCCGTACCAAAAAGATTTAAAAAAAAATTGCCGACTGCGTGCGATTACCAAATTCTATGCCCTACCATATATTTGGCATTTTAATAATTTGAATAAACTGCAAATTAATATTACCAGCTAGACTAGGGTAAGTGACATTTAACAGTGGAAATCTTGAACTATTTCTTAGTTAAAACAAAAACCAATTAAATCTTCAAGGACAGTAAGTATATAAATAGGTAGATTTCGAAGGTCATTTTAACTTCTACCAGCAGCTTCTGCCACAAAATAGATGCTTGGTATCCAGCAAAACAAAAATTTCATTTTGTTATATCACTATCATCTTTTTCATCTTTCATTAAGTATATAATTCATGATATACTATGATAGTATTACTCGCATAGTAGCATACCATTATCAAATGCTGAGGTGATTGCAAGTTCTGCGGCCTCAAAAAATCTCTTTTAATGGTTAATGTATTACTCGTATGTAGCGATAAAAACTGGGTACCAAACGTGTCTGTTCTGTGGTTCTACGATTGTAGAGTCGTATGTGTGTCAATGTTCGGAATGCGAGGGAGCGGCCACTAACGACCAACTAAGTGTTTGCTCACGATCCATGTGCCACACATTCGGCATTTAAGTGCACGCAACTGTAGACCAGAAAAAGGACATATCCGAAACATTAATGTTTCTTGTCGGTTTTTTTTTTATTTGCATGATTTTTTTCATGAAGGATAAAAGATTTCCTTTGTTTTTATTCGCCTGATTTGTTGAGTTAGGGTAAAAGTAGCTGATGAACTAACACTGCCAAGTATGACGAGTGCGATGATACGTAGAATGTCTTATTGCAAAGTTTTTTTCCCTAAATACAGATTACAGATAATCTACAAAGACTTATATTATACTAGCAACCCGACCCGGCTTCGCACGGGTGCAATGCTTTATAATACATGTATTATACATATAAACCTTCCTCTTGAATCATTCAATCTATTTAAGAAACCGCATCAAAATCCGTTGCGTAGTTTCAAAGATCTAAGCATATACATAGGACAGACAGCGGGAAGCGACTTCGTTTTATACTATGTAGTGAAAGTGATACTTCATCGCAAATTACTTAGCTAAAATTACTAGAAAGAAAAATTCTTTCAGATTATATGCATAACCATCACAGCACAAGGCTGTTCTCTCTTCTCTTAGCTCATGGCCTATTTGGAACGTCGAAAATTGCCTTTCGGCTACAAAAACTACAAACAGTCAAACTTTAGAGATACCTTCCTTCGGCTTCGGGCAGTAAAATTATCTGTGATATTTTGTGTGGCCATATAAAGAAAAATATAAATATACGTTTCTGAGTTTTGTTTTTTAGATTACCTATGATATAGCAATATGTTTTTAGTTAATCAGTACAGTCACGTTTTATTTGCTTTTATAGCACCTTGGAAATATTAATTCTGATGTCAATGGGTTTCTTACACATAATTTGGCTCTACTGCATTAAATCTTGTTTTTTGAATATTTTTTAATTTTTGCAAGCTACAACATAGATATACCTACTTACCTACAAAACAAAATTTCTTTAGATACACGTGTAAAAAGACTAACCTCCTTATTCATTTAAATTAACAAACGTTTGTTTTTTCTTTCATGGCAAATTTTGATAAGAGAGAAAGGGCCAAAATATATTTTTATAGATAAAAAAAAGTAGAGACCGCGCGCTTTTCCAAATTATATACCTAGTTTAAATACCTAGTCATTGACGTTGTCATGAAGCTAAATGAACACGGTCATAGTAAAAACAGACACAAATTACAAAGGCATGATGGTGTAATACATTTTAAGACAATGTGGGATATGTTCCGCCCATCCGCCTGATACATACTCGTAGGCGCAACATAATAGAATTCCTCACACGTCTGAATTCATTCAGGATGAGCATGACTGGAGACGTGATGGATGGATTGAGCACATTGTAGGCCAAGGACTTTGTCTATTTGTTTCATTCTTTTGAAATTAAAAGACCAACTTAAATAGTCAATTGAATCTCGGGAAGCCAACCACATTTGTAGGGTTAACATGCCTATTTTAATAGGTAAGTCAATAACATAAAACTTAACACCATGGTAATATATAACCTTTGGTAAGAACTTGCGCCCGCGCTAGGTTTCCGAAGGACCTGTCAATACGGGTCGCCAGGACTCGCCATTATCTAAAAACTATAAGAGGTACCTACTAAAATAACTAAAACACATTCACAAGTAATAAGAGTATTAATTAAAAATCATTTTTTTTTTATATAACATTACATTTTTACAATTTATTAGCTATGCTCACGGACATTTATTGGCTATGTTAATAAAGCATCTATATATATAAAAATGAAACCCGTTTTCGGTTGTCACGACATAGCATGAAAACGGTTTAACCGATTTGGCTGTTTTTTTTTTTGTACTTTTCTAATACTCTGTACAAGATTCTTACGGAAAAAAATATTAAGAAAGGCGGTACGAAGTTCGCCGGGTCAGCTAGTTATAATATAAAATATGTGATATTATAAAAATAAAGACCTCTTTATATACAATCGCAATCATTTATGTCGTTAATGTCACAACATTTATTGCAAACAAATACGTCAGTTAAATAACATAAAGTTTTCACTGCAAAATTAGGTCAAAAGAAACTTAATAATCAGTGCATGTGTACTCGATAATCGCCATGTAATCGCTGACATTGCATACGCTTTCCACTACATTATTAGTACTTATACTCTAAGCTATAATTCCCCCTACCCCATCCTATATCATTATCTAGCTGACCGCACATTAGTATGTTATTAATTTGTACTGTTTCACCCCTTTCTGCTTGTGTGATAAGTAAAACAGCACTGTTTAATGACTAATTAAGCTGTGAAAAATACATATTTATGAAATTAATTACTTATTTACATTAAGAATTTACTTTCTCATAAGAAAAGGTTTTTAGCTATTGTATGAGTAAAATGTAACATTCATTACTTGCATTAAGTAGTTATTTTCTTTTTAACCAACTTCAAAAGGAGGTGGTTCTCAATTAGTCGGAATGTTTTATTTTTATATGTCGGAACTATTAAAGGGTTACGATTTAGCGATTTAAGAGATACAATAATTTTTGCCAGATGGAAAATTATATTTTTCAGATTCTTAGACGTCTTAGATCTTTGGGTATACATTATGTATTCCCTTTGAGGATCAGGAACTTTACACTTCTTCTTCTACACTATGTATACATTATTTTTTTATAGTAAGTAAGTACTGTTGAGTAACCCCCGTATTAAGGTGATACCTTGGTGAACACTAGCGCCACCGTCATTTAAAAATCATTATTTCCTGAAAATACAAGTTATCAAAAATTCGTCTTTTGTAATTAAGGTTTTGGATCTGAAGTTAATTTTAAACATATTAAATTATAGTTCCCTATAGTTACAAATTGCAATATTGCTTAAAAAGGGCCACATTTAGCAGTTTTGCAATTTGTAACTATATGGAACTATAATTTAATAATTGAATATGATTAAAATTAACTTCAGATCCAGAACCTTAATTACATAACACGGATTTTTGATAACTTGTGTTTTCAGTGAATAATTAATTTTAAATGATGGTGGCGCTAGTGTTCACCGAGGTATCACCTTAAGAAACTTTTGTTAAGCCTATTTTAGTTAAAATGTGTTTCGTCTCGTTCTTTCACATGAAGCATGTCAGGTAAAAGAGAAAGAGCCAAAACATATTTTAGTTAAAATGGGCTTATTAAACGTTTCTTAATACGGCGGTTAGTATCCCATAACACAATATCGAACTTACTTACATATGAAGATTATCCCTGTGTCCTCGTCTACCCATACCGAGGACGGTTACCTCGAGGTCAATGAACCGCACTCTCTATGCCGAGGAAGGATGACGACGTTCCGTTACGGTGGCACGCGTCGATATCACTTTTTTACTATCAGATGTCAACGATATCATTATATTTATTTGTAGAGAAAATGGAACGCGCGTTTCGTGTATTTTTATATCTTTGTCTTGATGATTCAGAGAACTATTTTAAAAAATGGAGTAAGTACTTACTTTTTAAGATTAGGTTCACTGGACCCCTTATTACAAGGTTATGTTCTTTAACCAAAGTACCCTGTTGTATCACTGCTTCTCTATTCCTTTAAACCGACAATGTCACTGCTTTTTGGCGGCAAAATGGTTACCCAAACCACAGATTATAGAATGCTAACAAACGAATTTTGTGCTAAACCCTGAATATATAAAAGTCTAAGGTCTCTCTGGTGATAAGTATAACTTAGTGTTACTTGTGAAAAAAAGGTGAAAAAAGGCTATTAAGTACTTGCCTTCAAAGAGTGATACAGTATTTTGGTCACATAGCCTGAAAACCAGACGACAACCTAGAAAAGCTTTTGGTCACTGGCAGAATGGACGGAAGGAGATCCAGAGGACGTAGCCCGATACGATGGTCTGACCAAATTAAGCAGCAGCTCAACATCCAGATCTCCAACGCAATCCACGGGGCAAAAGATCGCCATAAATGGAAAGAGATCGCAAAGAAGATAGGTCGGGCACATCACGACGCACAGTAGTGAGCAAACGACTGAAGGAGGAGTGTTACTTGTAGCAACTAAGTTATTTAATGTATTCTTTGTATGTAACCCTTTGGGGTGATTCCGGGATCAGTATAGACATAGGCAGTTGTAAAATACCATAAATCGTACTTATTCATTCATATCATGTGGGTCAATAGAACTTGCACATTCTGGTGTCAGTTTTTTTTCTTCTTACTAATAGACCAATCTGTCTGTTAAAAGTACTTATAGATTTTAAACGTATCGCTTACAACTTTCACACTCAAGGCTGTCTCCAAATCGTTCGGTGAAAGCATATTAGGTACGTCATCTTTTGTGTAAACAAAATACAAATCGCCTGATCGCTTCATTTTTATTTATTTCTGTTTTATTTTCATTATTCTCGTAAAATCCACAGAGGATGGAAAAATTTTGGTCGCGCCTTAGCGATATGAGAATTTCATGCTATCGTGTGATAGAACTCTATCTTTAGTCTAGTACTTGTTTTCTTTCTAGCTCATAGTCAGTCACTCAGATGTGACCATATTAGGATTGCCAAATGACCGGGAAATACGGGAATGTCCCATAATTTGGGTTCTGTCCTTTTTAACCTACAAACATCGCCAAATCACCAATCAGTAATTTAAATTTAGAATATTTTGACGCTATGCAATCACATCAATACGATATGTATTTACTATAATTTATGTAAATTAAATATACTTCGCAAACTTAGTTATGAAAGCGTAACATGATACCTTACAGATCAGTAAGTACTTAAATCATTGTTTATTCCCAATTATATTATAATTACAGTAAACAATATAGCATACAATGTCGTAGTTTATGGCTATGTCGTAATAGACATCCATTGTTGGCCGTTAGCCTGATAGGTGCGCTGGCGCAAGTGAAAGTCAAGAAAGTGAAGGACCCCAAACATTGCTACAAATCATATAAACAATATTTTATTATATAGTAGGGGTAGGTATTTTTCATATATTTTAATCACAAATAAGTATACGATTCAGGTTAAAAATCCAATCTATATATATAAAAGAAAGTCGTGTTAGTTACTTCACTTATAACTCAAGAACGGCTGAACCGATTTAGCTGAAAATTGTCAGGGAGGTAGTTTAGAGCCAGGAGAAGGACATAGGATACTTTTTATCCCGGGAAGCCCACGCGGGCGAAGCCGCGGGCAAAAGCTAGTTTAAAATATATTTCAAGATACTTTTAGGTCAGACGAGTAGGTGTAGACGTTTATGTTCGTTGTAGAGTTATCTTGCTAAGAACCATTTTCTGATGAAAGATGAAGCATCTTGAATATAAATTTATGGCTGCTTTTGCAGTTTCTGTATCTTAATGTTTGCTAGACGAACTGCCGTCTAAATTGCTATATAAATTTGGGTTAAGTTAAATAAAAATCATTGAAAATGGAAGGATTCATTCGATTCATCGATTTTGAATGAGTCATACATCTCAAATATAGCTCTTCATATCTCCGAAATCCTTATTCCTTATCATAAATAAGTAATCTTGTTTCTATATTATTTTTTGTACAATAATTATTTTACATAAATAATTAAAACAAAATAAAAGTAACACGAAAGATTAATTCCTGGGGCTATCACGGTCAGTTACCGCTGAACGTTGGTTCACACATTGGGTAATTGAATAATTTGTGCGCACTCGCCCACACATTATAGCCAATAAAATGCTGCTCTGGTTGTAAATAAACAATGTGTCGCAAATGTTGCAGTGAAATTTTATAAAAAATATGATGAAATTAATTTCATAAATATGCATGCGCGAGCATTTAGGTGCATTTCAGGCACAAAAAATATATGAAATCGCGGCGTGGCCCCGACCCGCCAATTCCTTACTCAATGATTTCAGGGTTAATTTTAAAAACGCATATTTTTAATAAAGATAAGGATGTACTTAGATAAGTATCTAATGTAAAATTTGGCTAAAATGAGAAGAACAAAACTACGACTTCTTTGAAATTCACCTTATTCTTTTCCTTTGCCATTAGTTGGCCCACTGCAAGACAGTCCTTTCATGCATGCCAGTCATTTTTTTGTGAAATAAATAAAATATATTAATTGTTTACAATTTACCCATTTATATACCTACATACCTGATTTATTCATTTTAAGCTGAGATAATAAAATTTTATTAGGCTACTTATTTTATAACATACTTAAAATGTACCTTAGAACGTCAAACCTCAGTCAAACTATAATAAAGTGCGTTTATGCAACAACAGACTAATTCAAATAAAAACAAAAATCAGAGTTCATTCACACTTGCACTTAGCAGCTAGCACCATTTTAGCGTCCAGTGATTCAACGGATGCACTCGCCTTTTTCTTATTTGCCAAAAGTGAAACCAGCAATCTAAACAAACGAGCGGAGAGTGCGCATGATGCTCATAGCAATGCAATTTATCCACAATGTTAGGTAATTGTTTTAGAATGGCTGTGATCGCATCTAAGATATGAAACGGCCAGCGGATTGTTATAAAACACTTTCAGTTTTTACAATTTAATTTACCTACTCTTGTATTTGTAGGTTTGATAGCTGTGTGATTCTGTAAGATTTCATTTTATTTTAAACTTCTAATCTGGATCCGCTGTGAGTTTCTTGATTGGCATTCTAAAAACTCGACTTTTTTCCCCCGTCACTTCGAAGCTCATTTCTCACTTGTCATTTTGACCCTTATGCGAAGTGTGAAAGCGACGTGAGATGCTAGTTGTTGTTTGAAATTTATAGAATCGACAGGAAGGAATTATGTGCTGTCAAAAGTAGAGTAACGTTACACGTCTACATATGCCCCACGCGAAAGCGATTACCGTAGCCTTTGGCCGCATGCAACACCAGCAGTGTAACGAACGCATTTCCGACCCTGAAGGAATCTTTTCGTGCCCTCCTTGAAGGCATGTATGAATGTCTAGCAATAGCGCTATCATAGTTTACATCGAAAGCCTAACGAAATAAATTCTAAAGTACTAACCGTAAGTTTTGATTAAGTTTTGAATATTATATATTGTTGAATATTATTAAGTTTTAATTAGATAAAAAAATTACTCAAGCATTCATTAAAGCCGTTGCTTCCGCAACAATACTATCCAAGTATTCTGTGGCAACGGCACAGAATTAGTTATAGTACTACGGCAACGGTAAGTACCGCGCCACGGTAGGCAACCCTTGCCCAGTGAGCCCACACCGATTACAAGTACGATGATAATGAAGCCTTACTTTGTTACGTTAAAGGTACAAGTAATGCTTTCTTTTGTCATGCATATCTCTTTTTTCCTGACTGCTAGAAGGGCGATTGAGATTGTCAAACGTATGTAGTAGGTATGAGGTTTTATTTTTCTACCTTGGCAAAAATATCTGTGCACATCACTGCTAGAGACCACATTTCCTTATTTCTGATAGATTGTGGATTTCACCAGAAGAAATAAACATCCTCAACGAGGATTAAAGTTCTCAAGCAAACGGCCCGTTATAAAAAAAATAAAACAATATTATGTAAGGAGTCTTATGTGTGTACCAATATGAAGAAATATTGCCAAATTTCCAATACAAAGAACTTTTCATAGGCAACGTATGCTAGTGCACCTTTTGTTAGACGAATGGTCTTGCACAACGAACGCCTGCATATTTTTATTTTCACTTAAATGACAGATTCGTTCCGAAGTCAGGTGTCTCGTCATTACATCACAGATACTTAATAGGTACTTAGAGAATATAAGTGTATGGCTTTCTTTGATAATCGAAGGTAACCTTTAGTTTTAGGTTCTTTTTCAACAGCATCTTCAAGGTTTTATATCAACACTGATACTATTACCTTTGTGGGTATAACTACGTTAGTACTATTATCTATTCTGTGGTATACCTATGTAACTACAAAAATAGGTAGAGCTCGATTTTATACTACTCTTTGAATAGTCCTTTCTTTACGTGATCTTCTTCTCATATTTGTGTTTATGATTGACTATTACAACAGATTCCATAATAGGTACTGTATTTGTTTAACTTTACATAAGATATATAATTGGATTTTTAAGTAATTTTGGTGATGCGCTGCTTAGTTTTTATGTCAACCACCAAGAATATTATCCTCGATAGTCTTCATAAATTAAATGAAGATAATAGCCAAACATCGTACAATACAATAGTAAATAGTGATTGTCGGGTATAATGGTTCATTGAAAGTAATGACAAAGCCGCGCATTCCGGCATCGCAGTTGACAAACAATCGCTGTGTTTGAAGCGTGGTAAACAATACCGACAGGCCAATAAATTCGTTTACATCTTGCCTTTAGTTATCTATTAGAACATTATGGTTCAGCAAGTAAAATATGCAATTAAGGAACTCATAGAGCGTTCTCTACTAGTTGATAAATTAAGACGAAGAAAACGTGAACTCAAAGTATTCTCTCCACTGAACCATTAGGAGAAACAACAGAAACGAGGCGTACGACCGGGGCGGTGGAGGTGACCAAGTATCAATATAGGATCTATATGTACATAATGACACGACAAGAAGAAGTAATACGACTACTTCAATAATATTCCATCGGTACGCAGAAAATGCAAAAAAATCTGTTAACGTTTTGCTCCAAAATATTAAATGAATTATTCAAATTTAGATCTGAATAACATAACACTAATCGCAATCCATCTTGCAATATGCTCACGATGGCTATATGGACTCTATATTGACCAGTACTTGGCCATTTACATGGCCAGGTCGTTCGCCTCGTTCAGGTCTATTATGCAAAAGATTCATTGCTATGCTAAATACCTATGCTATGAACTACATACTCAAGTCCGCAACAAGCCCATAAAATGTCCTTAGATATGTCTGTATATTTAAGTCGACGGATTTCCTTTGAGCCTAGTGATTACTAATGCTTGCTAAATTAATACCAGCCAATGAACTCCCGGCATTCGCACATGTCACTGGAGTTATTGCAAAACAGATAAAAGGCGATGTGCTAATTTTAGTCTGTGGTGCGATTGTGCTGAAGCAAATAAGTCTGAACTAAATTCAGTTTATTTGTAGATGTATATTCGATCCTATGGACGAATTCGATTTAAGTTGTAGCTTGAGTTCAGAAGTTTTTTTTAATAATTTAGAAATAAAAAAGTCAATGCATTTAGCATATAAGAAATTGACATTGAGATTATATAAATTGATATAAGACGTATAAAAATAAGATATCATTTTGTCATTTTTTGAACAAAATCTTTAAAAATATTTACCACAGGTTGTCTATGTTCAAAAGAGTATTTAATATGACAACGTTCCCATTAAATCTATTCATGTTTATGCACAAATACATACACGTATATCATTAAACCTAATGTCAATTCTTTTGTAGCTTGTTTGATTATCCCATTATTATCCATTTACCAGTGTCACTCCTATCAAGGCTTTTTGCCTTGTTTATTTTGGAGTCTAATTGTAATACCTAGGAAATATCATACGTTATTCCTTAAATTTTCACGGGAGCAGTCACTGGCATTTAGTTTAAATTTGACAAATACTACCTAATGTAAAATTCTTACTCTTTTATATTTACAAAAATTAACAAGCGTTAATTAAGTTCATTTTAACTAAATATATTTAATTATTTTCTCTTCGATATTTAAAATGAAAGAACGACACATTTTAGTAAAACGAACGACACAGTTTGTTAATTTTCACGAATAAGGGGGTTTGTCAATATTTTTTCTAAGAATCCTGACTCTACACTAAGATAACTTCAAATAAATCTCTGGTTTACCAACTTGGCAACACCGAGGACGAGATGAGAGAAATGTTCTAGAACGCCCATTTATTTCTGTTATATGCTGTTCCTTATTTCCAACCTTATTCCTTCATGAGAAAGTCTTGTTCGAGTTACATTGCTTAATCCTATGAAGTACAGTTTATACGACCAATCTAAACTGGGATGTGTAGTGAACGTTAGCGTGTAGTCTGTTTTATCCTTAACTAGTTTAATTACCCGGGTTCACTTGCTTAACTGGTTTAATGTAATAACGTTTGATAGTTCGATCGAATCTTATCGGTTTGCTCAGAATCATTCCTTGGTAATTATTTTAAAAAGTAGCCTGATTTACTCCTTGTAAATGTCCCTTCAAAGCCTACTAGTAATAACCACAAAGACAGAGTTAAAACCATAAGGACTCCATACTAACCTTAGATCCCAAATACATTCCTTAATATTAAAACAAATATTAAAACTGTGTCATTAGTGCTCGGTATCAATTTTCACCTCGTTTTTGTTCGAACAATATCAAGCGATTACCGACCTTTTATCGATAAAAAAATCTGTAATCGCTTTGATCACACGATCGGTCGTACGGCCGTGATCTTCATTCATAAAAACAATGTCAGTCCCACGTTTTTGTCCGTTGGATCACATCACGTAATGAGATTAGGTGATGATTGCTCATTTGCTCATGGAGAGATAATTGAATAAGGTTTTTGTTCACATCAAGCTTGATATGCATTTATAAAGGCTGATATCTTGACAAAAATAGGATACTATAATATACTTATTACACGAATTGGTCACGAATCTCAGATACGCCAATTTTTCGGGGAATTATATTCATGTGTGGAAAATATGTAAAAACGATGTAAAAAAATCTCGGCGGTTTCCCTTTTTCATCCGCATCGATATGTAGCCGTATTCGATGAAAAAGCAATTTTAATAACCAGTTACATGCTTGACGTAAATCTTATTTATTATGCTGTTGCTGGTGTAAATCCGGATATCGTAGAGGTAAAAAAGAAATTGAAGCCTGAATCTGTAGGGCATCTGTCTCCTTTTCCTACATCAAGGGAAGAAATGAAGGGTGCAACTCGAAGTATGCAAATTCAAATTTACACAAATAAGAGCCAATAAACCAAGCCGATTATCATACGAAATTTATTTTGTGCCGATAGAACCGTAGACTTTAGGAAAATCAATAAAAACACGTATGTATCATTAATAACAATAAATATTATCTATGAAAAGTTGTAATAAGTATTTTAAATAATAGACAAGAAAATGAGGAGAGAATGATCGACTCTACATTTATAGAACTCATAGTAAGTAGTTCGTAATCGGTTGAGAGAAGGACTTTCCTCATAATGACTTCGATTGCTGCAGAGAAATCACACCGCAGTTGCCACATCCGCACCTGTAATTGTTTTGATTTGATTGTTTTATATTAATGTAGTTACATGAAAGTGACGTAAAAATTAAACTCCAAGAAAGATATCCTTTAAGGATCTTTTAGATAATTTAAAAAATGGCAGCCCATAGAGCGACCACGATTTTGTAATTCTATTTTTGAAGCACGTTTAAAGGTATTGTATCGAAATCTTTTGAAAAGTTATCGCTTTAGTTCCAAATTCAAACAGAAATTGCGATAGTTTAGACTCCATCTCTATTGTCAGAATCCCGGAGCCATAGAACTAGGAATCGCACGCGGCACTAAGGCATTTTTTTTTTAAATCTATGCCCGGAGCAGAAAATTATAAGAGCGTTTGCATTACAAACGGGTAATAGGTACCACCATTTAAAATAATTTTCTTCACATACACATACGCCTTATTAAAAACAATATTTAGGTGTATTCTAATGCAAATAGCGTGTAAGAACATTCTACAACGTGCATTGTTAAAACCTTATTGAGTCATTACTTACGTGTACGAAACAATCGCACTTTATTTATTTCATCTTACAGTGACGAATCTTTTAATAGAAACAACCTCCGTGGTCCAGTGGTTAAGGCGTTTGCCTTTAGACCCGGGGGTCGAGGGTTCAATTCCCACGGGAAGCATACTTTGTTTAGTTGTTTCCAGTTTGGTTAGGACATTGCAGGCTTGAATCACCTGATTGTCTGACAAAAAAGATGATTCCGTGCTTCGGAAGGCACGTTAAGCCGTTGGTCCCGGCTGCCATCTGGTAGTCGTTAAAGGAACCATGTCAGAGGCCGAGAGGCGGTTCCGAAGAACTTTGACACCAGGGTGTGCATGGTCGCTTGACCATGACACCTACACGAAATGAATGAATGAATAGAAACAACATGAATATCTTTTGGAAAAAGTAATTTATGGCAACAGGTCTTTTCTTAATACTTAACAACTTCGTCCGAGGATTAGGTCCCTATAATTCTTAAGGTGCGATATTATCAGACATAAGCATAAAATCAAGTACCTAACAATAAATATTCCCTTTTCATTTGTTACAGTTGCCACAAGAATAATGTTCATTCTGTAAGCGATGGACCCGCTTACGTGGTTGTCTCTGGGCCTGCAGCTGGCTGCGCTATGTTCCATCGTGGGGGCGCTGCTGCTGTACCTGCTGAGGAAGGTTAGGGTCGCGGAGGAGCTGCCCGTCGATAGCGCTAAGACAGTGCTTGTCACTTCCGTGGACACAGCGCTGGGGTTGCAGGTTGGTACAGGTTTCAGTAACAAAATCATATCGAGTAGTTCACAAGATCACCCTGGAGTTAGTCAAACCACGGTTTTGCTTCTGACGTGGTTCATTTATCGACCTCCAGATGGAAGCCTGGACTAACGGTTTACGCTAATGCTTTACTAACTTCCGAAAAAACTTAACAAGGTATTCTTCCCGTGGAAACCGAACCCACGACCTGGAGCTTGAGGATCAACTTAGAGTTTCTTGATAACTCTAGTGATCAATTGTACTTATTGGCACTTTACTACATTTGATTGAGTCTAGATCACGTCCAGATTACCACATATTTGAGATCACAGAAATGAACAGATCTCTAGGTAATACTGTGGCTACGTGGTCAAAATTAGTTTGAATATATAATTAAGAACACTTAAAACTTATCTTACTAAAACATTTCAAAATGAACCTTTTATTTACAGATAGCAACATACCTCAGCGGTCGAGGCTGGCGCGTCATCGCGGGCTGTCGCCAGGGCGGCTTAGGAGCTCGTCTCGCGGAGTCCTGGCTGCAGGCCCACGTGGCTGCCACGCCAGAAGACCAGCCGCCACCGAGACTGGTGACGCTGGAACTGGACGTCGCCAGGGAGGACTTGCTGGAGGAGGCCGCTAGAGCCACGGCACAGCATCTGCCAGCCGGAGAACATGGTGAATATAATATATGCTAGATAGTCAGCAATGACTGCATTTGATTTAGATTAACGACTGCAAACTAGCGATAGTAGCAGGGCTAACATTGTGCTTATGGAGGAACTTCCAGTAACATGCCATTAGCACAGTATACTCCTAGTATGAGATTTTATAAACGCAGACGCTAGCGACTGCGTTAGGGTTTTGTATGGAATTTCTTAGTTACCTTAGGTACTATCCGCTGGGGCCGCTGTACCTACCGGCTTCTCAGTTAATTACTCAATTACGTTAATCTTATGGAACTAAGTAGGTAATACCTACTAAAGAAGTAATAATGTTTTAGCTTAACAAATAATTATATCAACATCTTAATGTCAATGTAGGCCTGTAAATCAATGTAAATTCTACACCTTATTATGATGTCAGCATTATCATCGTTGATGTCAGCTATCGGAAAACGTGTTGTTATAGCCTTGGCCTGGAATTTGAAAATAAATAAGATGTAAGTACCTATTAGATTTTTTATTTAAGTATACATATAAGTAAATCGTCTTAAATTACGATTGAAGTTGTAAATATTGTTATCGATCTGATAAAAACGTCACATACAATGATTTATTTTTTTTGACTACCTGATGTGGAAAGTACAATAAATGTTAAATAATATTACGTAATATAAAAAAAAATTAAGCTAAAAGCGTGCACTGCCCGGGAATCGAACCCGGGTCGCAAGAATGGGAATCTTGCATGATACCACTACACCAGCAGTGCTTAATAGCTGCCGACTAAAATAAAGACCATATACTTATTGGAATCTTGAATTCTACCCATAATTCTACTTTTAAAATTTAAATGTATATTGTCGTCACCGTAGACAACCATAGAGCTATTAAATCACATTTAATTAGACAAAACTGAAAATATAATTTTAACAAAACGAACTGCTAACGCCATCTATAGCTACACATATACACTAATGCGACAACCGAGACGCACGCTCGTTGTTTGTAGATTTTGTCAATTCGCCTTTGTACGTGTAGATGGCGTAGTTAGACTATATTAGGTGTGCTTAGATTTTGAACAGACAAATAATGGAGGTTATGTTGGCGGTAGGTTTTCGGCTAAAAAAGCTACCAATTGATAAATTAACGGAGGATTTTTAATTTGTTACATAAAATCATGGGCGAAGAGACAACGCTGCTGCCGACGCCAATTTAGTTATGGAGCTTATTTTTGGAGAAATAAAAGCTTGAACACGGTCTATAACAGTATCATCACGGAGAATATGAGTTCTTTTTAATTTCTCTGTGATCATCATCCTACCCACCAACTGATTTAGCAACTGCCTCTGTCCGTGGTCCAGTGGATAGGGCGTTTGCCTGAAGACCCGGGGGTCGTGGGTTCGATTATCACAGGAAGCATAGTTTGTTTTGTTGTTTCCAGTTTGGTTAGAACATTGCAGGCTTGAATCTCCTGATTGTCTGATAATAAAGATGATTCCGTGCTTCGGAAGGCACGTTAAGTCGTTGGTCCCGGCTGCCGTTAAAGGAACCACGTCATAGCTTATATGCCGAGATGCGGTCGATTGACCGTGACGCCTACTCGAAATGATGATGATGACTGATTCAGCGCTTTAATTTAAAAAGTAATCGGATTAAGAAATTAGAAATAATACAAATCGGCGCGGTGCGTTCTTTGTAAGGCGCACCCTAGACGCTCATGCACGCATGATGGAAAGCCATCAATCAAAGGGATGGTACTCGAAAGGTGAATTGAATCGACTGATTTCCATACAAAAAATCGTAATTTTTTTAGTTTAAATCAAGAATTTTGCGATGATTTACGATGGAACAATTAAATCAACAAATTTCCAAACAAATCATCGAAAAATTCTTGATATAAATAAAAAAAATTAAAATGTTTAGAAATCAGTCGATTCAATTCACCTTTCGAGTACCATCCCTTTGTTTGATGGAAAACATCATGCGTGCATGAGCATGTAATGTGTGCCTAAGAGATGTTCTATCAAATAAAATGTATTTTTTTTTTTCAGGTATCTGGGCAGTAATAAACACGGCAGGGAGCAGCGGGCGCGGCGGCGCGGCGTGCTGGGAGAGCGCGCTGCGCGGCAACGTGCTCGGCGCGCTGCGCGTCGCGCGAACGTTCTCGCCGCTGCTCGCCGCCGCCGCCGCTGACCATCCGCACGCTGGCCGGCTCTTCTATATCGGTATGTAGATTATATGCTTTAAAGCGTTTGAGGAACCCCATAGCGGGGCGTGCTGTTCGTAGCAATAACGCGCGTCAAGCGATGGGGAGTTTGCCATTTGCCATTTCTATCTTTAGCTCCTCCATCGTTGCGGAAAGCACGTTAAACTGTTGGTCTCGACTGTTATCGATAGATGGCAGTCGTTAGGCTATATTACTCAGTTTCCTTTAGATAGCCTGAAAAATCAGATCATGTTCCTATTGGTCTGGTTTTCCTGTAAAAAGGGAGGTCAGGCGGCAGTTATACTATTGTAATAACTAGTACCGTTAAATCAGAACCATAATTAAAAAGCGAACCAGGGCGTAAGCTGAAGATGCAACCAGAAAACACGCTTGGACGAAGACATAGATTGAGCCTTACATTTTTACTACAATAATAAAATTGACAGTTATTTTGAATGACTAATTACCAGACGGCGGAAAATTTCGCATATATCATTTCTCTCTCTCTCCTCTCATCTCCTTTACCTACTCAATCGTTCTTGCATGGTTTTAAGAGATGGTAGTAGGCCACCAGATTGCATTCTGTCACTTCTGCCTAAATTTCCAGGACTAACATCAGACACAGCATGCGACAGTTTATCCCGGCTTGAGAGCAGCGAGTCTGGCGAGGCCAGCGCGGGCGCCGCCGCCGTCCGCTGGGGCACGTGGGGCGCGGCGAGAGCCCTGCGCGCCGGCCTGCGCGCCCGCAGGCTGCACGTCGTGTTGCTGCACGCGCCCGATCTGTCCGCTTCAGAAATATTCGCGCCGCCGCTGCAGCTTGTGGCGCCTAGTCAGCCTGCCAGGTAAATTTCAACGGTCCTAGACGTAACTAAAATGTAACGTAAAGGATGCCACCCTAAACGTTGGTCGGACACAGTGCAAGAGACCTCTGATACATCCGTGCAGAGGTCCATTCACCTAGCCCAAGACAGGATCGCCTGGAGGAAGATTGTGGCAGGTGTTAACCGTGATGGTCACGTCCCTCAGTCAAGAGTACCTAAACGACAAAGAAGAAGGCGTAACTAGGTAGACAGCCAGCCTCCAATATTGGAAAGACATTTGAAAAAGACGTAGGTAACTAGGACTAAACTATGACATGTGAGTAACATTTAGTAGGGTTTTTTTTATACCGTGTATTAGGCAAACAGGCATACGGCCTACCAGATGGGTATAACGGTTACCCGTAGTACGCCTGCCAAAGCAGGGGTGTCACGTGTGCGTTGCCGACCAAAAAAAAAGTAGGGTTGCTCAAATCTCGCTCAACTGCAGAAATGTTTAAAAACTTTAAAATACGCAAATATTCCAGCCGGCCCGAAACCCCAAGCTCTGACGTGAGTGCCACAACCGCGTCCTGCGCCGTCACAATGCCGGGAGAAGCCGCCGAGTACAGCGCCAAGGTGCTCCCCACCAGCGCCCTGAAGCTCCTCGAGGAAGCCCTCACGACGCCCGCTCCGAGGGACTCCTACTACTTAAAGATGAAACACGACACCTGGTTCACAAGAATGCCATCTTTGCGAGTCGCGTGAAAATGTTGACTGCCTCTGTTCTTAGTGGAAAACGGGGAAGCGGGCGCGGTCTCCGAATTTTCTGATGTACCGAGAAAATCAATAGTGTGGATTTTTCTAATAGATTGAACAATAAAGCGAATAAGTAGGTAGAGTTTTATGTGTTGTCCCATTATTTAAATTTCGTTTTTCTTTCTGTGATTGTCAGGTTTTTGTTTGTGTGTGATTAAGAAATGCAAATTCCAAGGTATCTGATTCAAATTCTATATTTAGTCGTAAAAATTTGTTTTTTTTGAACGAGTCCATGTTTGAATCTGTAAGAATTTAAAGTTATGAGGCAAAGGCTCAGGATGGGTTTGCGAAACTTTCACGGGGACAGGAGTCCAAGGATGAATGAGTCACTTACCCCAATATTCTTGGCATTTAGAGTGAGCAAGTACTTACTTACTTATTTGTTTCTTTTGAGATCGCGCCCACTTTTACGTTTTCCAATATGCATGGGTTTAATAAACTGTGGGTTTAATGTAACATCTAATAATGGATGCGATGAATCAAGATGTGTGGTCGGTTAATGCATGCAAAGAAGACCCCTTATCTACTAACATTTCAAAGTCTTCGGTTAACCTTCGGTTAAGATTATTCTCGAATTTATGTGACATTCATTAGTTATTAAGTTTGATGTCTTTCACACAAATATGTCTTCCAATTACAACTAAATACTACTTAAGGAGGTTCTTCTGTACTATATAACTAAACTACAGCACCGCCCTATAAACTTTTGTATAGGTTAAGAAATAATCTTTGCCTATTTTATACATATAAATATCACTGTTAGCCTATTGTTTACGGGCCTTTATAAGCCTATTATTATACTTACTTTCCGTTGTGCTTCCGTAACTTTACCTGTTTTTTTTTTTGCTGTTTATATTTCTTCGCTATCTATCACGAATAAAAATTTCTGTCGATTTTGTTATTAATTCCTTAATTTTGCTTTATTTTATAAAAGATTGTTATATTAATTTTGTGTAATTTTATCGACCTACTTTTCCCTCATCGAGGGCACGGAAAAGTGGATGTAATGTGCCAAATGTTAAGGTACACTTTATTTCGAACAATTGTTTCTAAGTACCTGTTTCGATATTTTTACGATGGTGATGGATTTTTATTCTCTATCACAATATCTTCGAATATTAATAAAGACATTTTAATGCAAATGCTTTTGTGTGAGAATTGTTTTATGTAAATATCCAACTCACATAGAAAATAAGGGACTTGCATACTAGTAGCCAATTATTATTATATTTGTATGAGGCACTACAAATTTTTGAAACTGAGGGTAGTGTAGTAATTGTTCACAATTTGCAAATCCTTTGCTGACGCAGTCAATTTTGGCAATTAGTTTTAAAATATGACAATGTAATGTACCATTATAGCAAGAATTCTGTATAATTTAGTTTTATTTGGACATTTATTATAAATTGCTACTAGTGTGTACCTAATGTTATTCTATATTGAAGCTGTATAATGCTCGTCGACGCAAATCCAGTGAAGCCAGTATCTTATTTTAATGGTTTCGTAGTCTTAGATATATGTTATTGTGTTCATGAGTCATACAATATGCGATATGGACATTTATTATTGTGTAAATAATTATGTTGAATATTAAACGTTTCTCTAATTCATTTGCGTATTATTGTAGAACTATCTTCTACTAACATAAATATTTATGTAGGGATGAATTTAATTTACATAAAATTTGCGCATGTTCAATATATAAAAAACAAACTGAGAGCCAGGCCATTAAGTTTACATTCAAATAGGTACCTAATATCAAATACAACTAGGCTCTTTAACTTTCAAATTGTCGAAAGCGGTCCATACGTTATAATCCTGGATGCACATTAACATACTTCCTGTTCTAGACGCAGTATGTTTTGTGCTGCCAACGCAACTCCAGTACTGAGTTGGTCCTGCTCCAGTATTTTGCCAATGCGCAGCCGTGCTGACTGCGAAAGTCGCTTTGTCAGTAGAGTTGTTCAGGTAGTAGACTTTATCTGTGAATTTTAGTGATATGGATTGGATCTGTCGTACTCTGAAAATTAGAATAATCTGTTCAGAATTTAAGTATGGTAAAAACATTTTAGTTTATAAATACTGAAATTACTATGACTGCATAAGGATTTTGTATGGTATTTCTTAGTTACCTTACTACCCGCCAGAGACGAATATAAAATGCGATTGCGTTTATAAAATTTCATACTAGGGGTACAGAAATGTAACACACTACCTTTGATTATCTATTATATTTGTTGGCAACCTGAGCGAATTGAAAGATTAGAGAGAGGGAAATACCCTTAGCTTACAAGTTAACAGCGCTCTTGTGATATTTACAAGGTATCATAAGCGTATAGGCACAGAATTAGTAATAGTACTACGTAGTATAGGTATAGGCCACAGATTTACATTACACAGATTTAACTAGTTCAGATAAACATTTCCATATAAAGAAAATACGATAAAAATACTGATTTGTTTAGCATTATAACTAAATTAATAGGTTTTCCTACTGAACTTTTAATATATCTAATAAGGTGATACCTCGGTGAACACAAGCGCCACCGTCATTTAAAAATCATTACTCACTGAAAACACAAGTTATCAAAAATCCCTCTGCTGTAATTATGGTTCTGGATCTGAAGATAATTTGAACCATATTCAATTATTAAACTAAGTTCCATATAGTTACAAATTGCAAAACTGCTAAAAGTGGCCGTTTTAAGCAATAATGCAATTTGTAACTATAGGGAATTATAATTTAATAATTTAATATGTTTAAAATTAACTTCAGATCCAGAACCTTAATTACAGCAGAGGGATTTTTTATAACTTGTGTTTTCAGGGAGTAATGATTTTTAAATGACGGTGGCGCTAGTGTTCACCGAGGTATCACCTTAAAGTACAGTGTGTTTACCTATTTCCTCAGGTTTCATGCAGTTCCAAACTCTATGGTTTTTCCACACCCTTTACATTAAATATCAATTAAAGAAAATGGGACACGTCCGTACTTGTTTATGAAAGTGGGTAAATGATTAGCATAAATACTCACCCATATTCTAAACAGATGGGTTTGTCTATCTGGTCTCCGTAGACGTCGAGAACGATTTTCTTGGCCTTAGCAAACATTTCATAGAGGCTGTGGGAGTCTCCGGGCTTCCGAACGACCAATAATGGATTCAGTTTCCTCTGTTGCGTAAAGAAATCTGCCACCTTCAAGTTTGTGCTTTAAAAAGAGTTAAACAGTCTTTATCTTGTCCAAGATGAACTAAAGAAGACTTTTACCCATCTCGTCTTTTTATTACTTCCATGCTGGTCTGGGAGAAAAAGAAAAACATAGAATGTACCAGCTGCTTCTCTTCCCGTGCAAGCCGTAAAAGTCGACTGAGGGAATCGGCGAATGGGGGGATCATAACATAGGCGATGCGGCTAGCAACCCATCACTATTGATTTCCTGTTTCAACTGTCATCATGCTAAACGTGGTCTAAGGTCTTATGGCCCTAGGCTCTGTCTACCCCGTATGGGATAAAGACGTGACTATATGTATGTCTTTTTATTAACTCATCGGCAGTGCCGTAAATAGGGCAGTGCCACCGGTGCCCAGACACAGGGCATAGACTCTAGGGGGCGCAAGAATTGCCATTATTCGCGAAGGCGCAGAAAATAGACATTTTTCGCAGTTATAGAAGGTCGCACAGAGCGCAGAAAATTTATGTCATCTAAAAAAAACAAGGGCGCAGTTAAAGAAGCTCGCACAGGGCGCAGAAAAGGCTATTTACGGGACTGGTCATCAGCTTGCAGAATCCAGACACAATAGAAAATCTATTTTTATGTGGCAACAAGTTCGTGCGCGATATAAATAATTTTAATAATAAACTCATCCTTTCGTTACTCAGTTTACTCACTAAAGTAACTGTCTCCGTTTTTTTAGTAGTCTATAGTCTTCGCCTTAAAAGCCGGAGATCATGAATTGAATTCACACGAGAACCTCTGACACCAGGATGTGTGAGGTCAGTTAAACTGGTTATCACCATCATAATTTCAGCCGCAGGTAGTTCACTGCTGGACGTAGACCTCATCCAAGGATTTCCAGGGTGACCGGCAGAAAGCTGCCTTCATCCAGCGCTTTCCTGCGACCTTCTTTAGGTCATCAGTGGGTGGCCGACGTTTGGACTTGTAACCTACACGATATGATTAAATGAATTATTACTCTTGTAATGCTTGCAATGGCGATCTAATAAGACTGGTCCAACTTGGGAGCGCCTCCTCCAAATTGGACGGCACTCGGATTTCCGTAAAATTTGGCTCCGATTGGGATATCACTTTAATTACTCCGTCTAAAGCTTCGTGGTCTAGTGTCATACAGGTCATCATGTGGCCATTTTTTAATTCCGCTTCTGGAAACGTGGGCTTATTTTCTGTAAATATAAAACTCATTCATCATACCAGCATTTAGTACGAAATGGGACTAAGGGACTATTTTTATGTTTATCATCATCATCATTTCGTGTAGGTCACACGGTCAATCGACCATGCATGCATGCAAGCGACCATGTTGTCAAAGTCAAAGACTACCAGATGGCAGCCTAACGTGCCTTCCGAAGCACGGAATCATCTTTGTTATACGATAAAAAGGTGATTAAACTTGCAATGACCAAACTGTAAATCACTAAACAAAGTAGGTATATCCTATGCTTCCCGTGGGAATCGAACCTACAACCTCCAGATCTACAGGCAAACGCTTTAACCACTGAACCACGAAGACAATAGGGAAAAAATCTTCTTCCATACTTGACGTCCTCTTTTGTTGTTACCCTTCCATGAAATTCAAGATTTAAAATTCCTTGAACCAATTTGTACAAAAAGCCTTTCCAAATCGGATAATAAAAACCTTTTCAGAACATGAACTTACGGAGATGGACTTACGGTTCATATCTGGCAACCCAGGCACAGTATGGCTGATCCAAATGCCTCCTTTCGTATCAGCTAGCAACATGCCGTTCACACTCGACCCATCATCCCCGGGACGCTCCGTGTATACCACCATTGCCAAGTTATTTTCAAAGGGTGTTAGCTATAAAGAAACTTTTCAGGTTATGCATGTACCTACTAACAACATTCTGAATCTGAAGGTAATTATTCATAAGTCAGACTGCCCAATAATTGTGAGGTTACTGGGTACATGTGTATGTCTCGGAATCTCACAATTGGCTAGTTAACAATTTACGGACAAGGTCCGAAATAAATAGTTTTTATTTTATTTAAGTATAGCTTTGCAAAGTTCAATCCAGTAGGTTCAATCCAGCCCACGGATCCAGCTTTTTGCTGAAATGCTTTATTTATTTATTTCACTTCATAAGCCGTTGTATTAAAGAATCTTGTCTGAACTTTTTTTACAATAAAAGAAAAAGCTTGGGACTCTATAAAAGAAATGGAAGTAATCTCCAGTAGTGTCCTTGGCTTGAACTATGATGATAAATACTAATCACGAATTAAGGAAATTGCAACAAAAAATATGTATAATTTTCAAAAAATTTACAAAAACCAAACTTCAAAAATTGCTTATATGAAGGACGCAAAGAAATATGAAAAATTAAAATGTCTTAATAAAATTCTTACCCCGAACATTGGTTCCATGGTATTCAAAAGCATAGAGCTAGATGTGATGAATTTTTCCGAAGATTCCCAGCGGCCTTCGGAATACGGAGTCAGAAAGACGAAGAAGCGACCTCGTTGCGAGGCCGATCTGGACGGAGGCTTGTAAATGGACCACCTATAGACGGCGTAATCAAAAATAAGCTTTAGGAGGGGTATTATGTTCATATAATACATCTGAAAAATAATCTGAAACATAATGCACATACTTACCATATTGAATTGAGTATTGATTTAGCATGACCTTAAGAATATCCTCCACCACTGGCCATCTAAAGGCATCTGACACAGCCCAACTGTCATCTAGCGACCACAACCCGAACCAACAGCTTAACGTCTTTCAAATCAGGGAAAAGTTCAAGATAGAAATACCACTAGTGGCCACCAATCCAAGTCACGCCATCGCTCGACACGCACGATCGTACAAATACGCATGTTCTGATAGGTTTTCAAGTTTCACTCTTTTTTGAAATGAAATGAAATTCTTTTTAATGAAAATTTATTTACATGAAACATGAAAAATAGGATGTTAAATTGTTAATTTGATACCTGCATGTTTCGCCAATAGTATGGCATGTATATGTAAGTATTTACAACGTTTTGAAAATAATTTTATTTTAAACCCTAAGTAGGCTTACCAATCAACAGGTCTGTCGCCATTTTCTCTACAGCGTAAATTGATTAATTCCGCAAGCAATTCTTGGTAGCAAACATGAAGTACTATGAAAAACCAAATTAATATCACATTGTACATTGTTTTGAATAACTAACGTTAGAGCTCCATTCCTCGTAAAATTTCGATAACAGAAAATTTTAGTATTTGATTGCACCATAAACATAGGTAGTACCACTACGTATTTCTATAAGATGAGTGAATACTACCTGCTTATTTATTATAGGCGAATAGTTCTCAGCGAGCTATAAATACTTTATTCATTAGTTTTTTTTAAATTAACCTAAAATTGTTATATAGTGCTTTTTAAACATTGCTACAACTCGCCGATGATGATGCACACCTCATAAAGGTAAAATGTATAAGGGGATATTTTAATTGTAACAACAAATTGTACCACGTACATGCAAATAAATGATATTGATTGATTGATTGATCCGATCTAATTAATATGGAATTCGTAACAAAACCTGGTGTACAAAGATAAAAATTTATTTGAAACCTAGATGGATAAGTAAGATGAGAAATTAAATTGAATTTGGAAAACAACCTTACCACAGATTCTCATCTTTTTTTTGTATGAAATTATTTTTTTGTAAAATATATTTTACGTCAAAGAGAGAACATGAAACTTTCATTCTTTTTTAAAAACTGAAACAAGAACCAAAATAAAACATGAACGTTTAACCAAGTGTTTAATAAACCATAAACTACTTTTAATCTTATTTTACACTTATATCTACGAACATGGCAGTACCTTTGCAAGTTGAGCAGAAAAGAACAGGAAAGGTCATAAAAATTATCCCTATTGTAAGTAATGATTTACACATAAACATTAAGTTCAACATTTGTACAATAAACTTTTTATTGTTTAAGTGAGTACATGAATATGTATAAAACTGTATAAAATTTTAGATCTTATTGAATATGAAATCAATTTAGTATATTGACTTAAAAACCAATGAGTATGTACAATAATAAAGCTAAAATAAATAAAACAATATTTTTATACATATTTAATATCTGTGTTTTATCCCCTGTTATCAACTTATTAATGTTATCAAAAAATATGTGCTTGCACTGGCAAAAAAATCAATTCGGCGCAGTAATTACTTAAGACACTATGTCGAATTTATGCCATCATGCAATAACTTCATACAACCATTATTGATAATACTATAATTAGTTTATGTTAATAAGAATAACATGAGCTGAATTTGAGACACGATTTCGTAATTCAGTAGAAAAGATCTGCAGATATATATACATAAGGCACAAGGAAACTGGATACACGCACGTTTTAAAATTAAAGAGGTATTAACTAAATAAATAAAAAGTAAAATTTAATTTCGATTCCAATGGCAGTAGACCGAATAAAGCTAATTAGTAAATACTTTAAGGTAAAGGAAAAACCTTGTAATATAATAAAAGTGTGAAACATAATCATTGTTTATATGAAAAAAAAAAACGGAATGTATAAGCAAACATACAAAAAAGTGTTTTTCCTCCCAATCACATTGTTTACTCGTAAAAGTATTCATCCTAAAAACAATAAAATACAAAACATTAGTAACGACACAGTGGAATGATAATATTTGCACTAATTTTATCACATCCTCTGATCACAGTTCATATTTTACATACTTTATCACATTAACATACAGTTTGTACTAAGCTAAATAATTTGTGACATACTTACGGGCTTCTTTATTTAAACTACTTAAAACTAATCATTATATAATAAAGAGATTATTCCTAAAAAAATATATTTGTTTTGTTTTTTGTAAAAAGTAAATATTTTTACAGATTTTATACAAAGGTCTTATACATTTTACGGTTACTAAAACGGCAATGTAACGTGCATTAGCACGTGTTTAGCTCCTATTCGGCAAACACACGTTAAAAAGAAAATAAGTTATAAGACTGGCCACTCATAGAAACTATGATTTAAAATAAAAAAGCGCTTTAACAAGGCGCGAATTTCGTTCCATAAATAAAAGTTATTTTGATGATCTCGATAACTAATGCGCGCTGCGGCTTCGTATAGGACCGTTATTATGGCTAGATGGAAGTCGTGACGCTTAGTCGGATTCTTTAAGGCAGCTTAAAAAATCTGATACCAGTGTTGCCCATTTACTTACTCGATAAGACAGATTTACACTAAAAGTTACTAAAAGAGGTCTTATGAGTTCTTTATGTTCACATATATCATTAACACGATCGCTGCCATCTCGAGTAAACTCGTAATCAAAAAGAATTGTTATAAAATTTCTGGCAGCTACAGTGTTAAGTAAACCAGGGACAGCACAAAACATGCTTTAGTGTATAAGATTAAAGTTCAAAATCCTTTGAGCAGTAATGCAAATTTCTTGCAAAACATTTGAACACATAATTTTAACACCATCTCTAATTAAATCTTAGCTACATGTTTGAACAGTCTCGATGAGATGGGCAAAGTTGCCCCACAGTATTGGCCCCGACGTACATACGGTACCGCCGCCGCGGGATTCTTGTGGTAACTGAAATTGAACATTCAAAACATATCTTTAATTTTAAAACTAACTGCCTCCGTGGTCCAGTGGTTCCGAAGAACTCTGACGCCAGGGTGTGCATGGTCGATTGACCGTGACGCCTACTCGAGATGACGATGATTTTAAAATCGTTCGTCCTGACTGATCTAGAAAGTACTAGACAGCTGAAATTTCGGACGTACCTATGTTCACAAGGTTCAAATAACAACTAAGCAGAAGAATGAGTACTTGTTTTTTTTTTGTTTTCGAGTGTTGTGTATCTTATTGGCCACTGTTACAGCCCACTTCGATAGTTACTCTGAGATATAAAGGACATCTACTTACCGCTCTATTAATATCGCCGACACAGACCCAGTAATCGGCCACTTTCGTATCTTGACTGTTGTGCATCTTATGGGCCACAGCTACAGCCCACTTTGAGTGGTCGTTGTGAGATGTAAATGACATTTTAGCGATTGGAAACTTTAATCGCTCTATGTTGCGCACTCTACAACGAAAAAAAAATTCATTATGTATTACCACATTAAATTCATTTTTAGTTACTAGTACTAATAGTTGTAAATATAGAATCTCTAAAACGATTTGACCTATTTGTAGCTCAAATTTTGTAGATGGGTAGTTTAATAGTTAGCAGACATTTTCATGGGAACGACAACTGCGGAATACATTTTGTATGTACATGTTAAGTTTGATTTGGGCATTGCAATCTTAACTCAATTTGGATAGGACATTGCAGGTAGGAATAACCTGATTGTCTGATGAAGATGATGATGATGCTTCGGAATAAATGATTATGAAACGTAGTGAAAGGCCACATTCTCCTTCGTCTATTTTCTGTTCTCATTATATTGTGATGTCGGCACAGAATGTATTTCCCAGTCCTGATTTAAAGAGTCCAATACTTACTGAAAATTCCTATTGCACTCCGAATCCAAAGTGCCTGGTCCATTTGTCCACGATTCGACCAGCAAATCCGACTGTAGGACTTCGGCGACCAATCCACTGTACAGATCATCATTGAACATAGCACTCTTGGCAAACGACAGGAACTTGCGGCCGACTAACGTCTCGAAACTCTCTATATGGTACCTGGAATTTAAATTTTGGAGTTATGTAAGTCTATGCTATGTATGTACCACTTGAATACACACCTCGGGCGAGTGAAACCGCAGGGAACAGCTAGTCCTAACTAATATTATAAATGCGAAAGTGAGTTTGTTTGTTTGTTACGTTTCACACCATTTCTACTGCACCAATCTTCCTGAAATTTCGCATAGACATAAATCACTACATAGTATAAAACAAAGTCGCTTTCTCTGTCCCTATGTCCCTTTGTATGCTTAAACCATTAAAACTACGCAACGGATTTTGATGCGGTTTTTTTTAATAGATAGAGTGATTCAATAGTAAGGTTTTTATACCCACGCGAAGCCGGGGCGGGTCGATAGTAGAAGTATAAAGAAGGACATAGGATACCTTTCATCCCGGGAAAAAGCACTGTTCCCTTGCGCTAATCAGTATATTTATTTTCGAGTAACCTTTGCATAACATACAATGTATCGCCCACAATATGCTTATTTATATTAATGCATGCAAAATAAAAAAGTGTTATTTTCAGATATATGTGTTTACTCAATCTTGGATAGTAATTAATTATTTCGTGTATTTCAAAATGTCATTTTACTTGACAGATATTTAAATGAGCTCTGTAAATATAGGATTTATTTAAATTTTACACGAGTTTATAGAAATATAGAAGTCGCTTTAAAAATATTATTACATCCTTTTAAAATAATTATTAAGAAACATGGAAAAAAATTGTTTATTTATTGAATAAAGGCACTGATAGCACTTACAGTTTCCCAATGCGTGCTATAAGCTAGGGCAATTTACACAGGTTTATGAGACATATAGGTACATTACACATGAAAAAATAAAGGTTTTGAAATGAATAATTAACTAGATAACTGTTTGATAAGAATACCACTTCATTTTATTACCGTGTAATGATAACGCAATATTCAAAGCAAGCTGTTTTTCAAATATATCGAAAATATATACCTAATCTATGTTTTAATTGTATTTTTTCTATCTTAATGACCAATTATGAAGTCACGGTATTAACTAGTTCATCGATGTAAATACAGCAAGTATTTATTATTGATTCTTGTTAATGTCACAAAGAGTAGTTATAGGTACCTAAAAGGATGAAAAACAATCGCATTTGATTTCATACTTCATATATTGCTCATTTAGAAACAAGAACTCAAATAGGCAAAGCGAAATGGCGTTAATTCTATGTGTATATTGTTTCATTACAACAATATGTGTTATTATACTGTTTATAGGAGTGTACCAAAAAAACACGAATGCAATATGCATATCGAAAAGAAGACTCGACGGAAAGACGACCATAGTGACAGGCGGCACTTCTGGGATGGGCCTAGAAATAGCAAAAGACTTCGCCCTTAGAGGAGCCAGGGTTATCATAGTATGTCCGTTTGAAGAAGAGGGCAAAAACGCAAGGGAAATGATAGTCAAGAGGACTGGCAATGAAAATGTTATATTTGAACACTTGGACTTATCGTTGCATGCTTCTATTAGAAAGTTTGCGACAAACGTTTTGAAAAACGAAACAAGATTAGATATATTAGTGAACAACGCAGGCGTTCCGGCTGGCAAGCGGATCAAAGACGGATATAATATAGTCATGCAAATCAACTACCTCGGAACTGTTCTTTTGACTCTGCTGCTCCTACCGCTTCTAGAAAAATCTGGTGATTCAGAAGAACCTAGCAGGATCGTCAATACCGCATCCGTTTCCCACAATATCGGAAGAGTCGATTTCGAAAGTTGGAAGAAATCTGGTTGGGCTTTCAAATATTATGCTAATAGTAAACTTTGTATATCTCTGTTCACGCGTGAACTGGCTAAGAGATTAGAAAAATCGAAAGTAACAGTGAATACTGTAGACCCGGGGATAGTCGGCACGCGTATTTACAAAATTGGTACAAACGCAATGATATCTTCAATATTTGTATTTTTGGCGGTATACTGTTCAAAAGACTCTTTCGAAGGAGCCCAAACGGCGATTCACGTCGCTGTGTGCGAAAAGGCGCGTAAAGAAACCGGGGAATATTTCTTCAACTGCAAACCGACTAGGAAAGGAACGTTGTCGTGGTTTAATGACGACAAAGCTAACAACTTACTATGGGAAAAGACAATGGAAGCAATTAAGTTTAAATAAATTTAAGGTTTTATAGTAAGTTTGGTGAACTGAAAAGTTTTAATTTAAATACCTATGTTAACATCATCATCAGATGCCATCATCAGCCATAAGCTGGACAGGGGTTTTCCCCATAAAGTTTTGACAAAGAGTTGCTATCTGAATGGTGGGATGTTTAATGACTAGTACCTGGGCGACCGAGCTCTGCTCGGTAGTTATGGTATCCATCCATACTAATATTATAAATGCGAAAGTCTATCTGTCTGTTCTGTTGCTCTTTCACGGCCAAACGGCTGGACGAATTTTGATGAAATTAGGTATGGATTTAGTTGAAGACCCGGAGTCAAACATAGGCTACTTTTTGTCGCAGGTGGAGCTGCGGGAACCAGCTAGTGGTATATATGGAAAACAGAATCACTTTTTGGGAAAACACAACGATAGCGCGTTGTACTTTTTCATTAAATAGATTACCGCCGTCTAGCGTCTACCGTTGTTAGTTGCATTCCTTAAGTACTTTCCACGTTTCAGTCCTATTTGAATTGGTAGGTAGGTACACTATTTACTCCGTGGATTGTTAAGTATTTCCTTTGGGTCAGTGGTAGAATTTATCATTCAATTTTTAACCGACTTCAAAAAAGGAGAAGGTTATCAATTCGTCGGAATCTTTTTTTTTAATGTTTGTTACTCGATTTCTCAAAGACGCGTGAACCGATTTGAAATTCATTTTTTTGTCTGAAAGGTTGGACCTTCTAGTTGGTCCCATATTAGTTTCAACAGGTTCTGAATCCTGAAAAAATGGTGATACTTGGATGACTTGTGATTTGAAACTATAATGTTTCTTAGGAAAATATTTTAATACGTTATAACCGAATTAATAATTCTTTCAAGCCATTTTAAAATAATATATGCGTGATTTATACTGATTTAATACTTTTATACTCCAAAACAAAACAAAAAAGAAAAACAAAACTTTCTTTAGTTGGGATTTGAACCTGGAACCACCAGAGTACAAAGCAGATGTCTTAACCACTGGGCTATCGAAGCAGACCCGCCGGCGCCAAAATTATTGTACTATAACTACAATTTCATGCGGAAAATCTTTTTGCTGGAAAATATGGGAAAAACAATTTTTCCCAGACATGGAACCTGGCTAGATCAATTTTTTGACTTTATAAGAACCTATGTTTTAAATTTCAAAGAAATCGTCAGAGCCGTTTTCGAAAACGCGAGACAAATATATATACATACAAATATTGCTCGTTTAATAGTATAGGATGTGTATATAATAATTTTTATTTTTTCCTTACCCTAGATACTAAGAAAGGGTGATTCTTATTTTTTTTTTTTAAATAGATAGCTAATTAAACTTGAGAATAATGTGTAGAATCCTCATATACATATATCCATATCTTTACTAAAAAACACACAACAAAGTGGGTGCAGGGTCAATTGACTTTGTTACCCACACGATATTAACGAATTAACTTCCTGTAAATATTGTCATAACCAGTACCGCTATATTTAGTTCCCGGATTAAAAGCGTATCCTGGTCTAAAGTGTAAACTGGTGCAACTGAAAAAAACACTTTCGGATTCAGGAATAAAGTGCATCTTACCACGGAGAAGCGTCAATAGTCTTATTCTTAATGACGTCCAGCAAATTGGGTAGTTCCCCCTCCAACTCCTGTGGAATGTGATGGTAGACGATCAGCGGTTCGTTGTATTTCAGCTGCGTACCGATCTGGTTCAGTGTGGATGTCTGTACGGAGACGCATAAGGCAGATTGCCCGTACTTCATGCCAGTTGCAGGGTATTCATATGAACTTAAGTTGAGACCATGCGCTGCAATAAAAATAAATAAATAATTTATATACATACATGTCATCACGCCCTGTCTCCCGTAGGGGTAGGCAGAGACTGGAGATTTCCATTGGCTACGATCCTTACATACCTCTCTCGCTTCCTCCACACTCATCACTCTCGTCACACACGCTCGCCGATTTCGGGTACTTTTAATGTCTCCCTTTTTCAAAAGTTCTGCGATTTGATCGCAGTATGTTTTTCGAGGCCGACTGTGACCGCCGCTTTCAGCTAACTCTACTTTGTATATACCTTTGGTCAGTCTCCTTTCTTCCATCCTCTCTAAATTATTTATAGTGGACATAACTACGTCAGAGGTTGAGAGGCGGTTCCGATTAACTCTGACACCAGGGTGTGCATGGTCGATCGACCGTGACACCTACACGAAATGATGATGATGATGACGAGTACTTACTATTTGGTACAGGAGGAAACCGTGGTACAGAATGCACCAACCACAGGGACGTAAACTTATCACCCAGTAGAACTCCCTTGGTGTGTCCACTCTCCACCCTTGTCTTCATGAATTTAGAGTGCATTTTACACATCTCCGCCAAGTCGTAGTCGTCGTAATACTTGTCACCAACCCTAAACTTCTTGTACCGTCTTACGGTTGCTTGGTTCAATTGACCTAAAATTAATTATTCGTTCATAAAAAACCTTTTCCAGCTATGAGCCTATGATTAGTTTGTGGTTTATATTTGAGTACTACCATAAAATGAACTCATAAACACATCAAATTACTTAATTTGCTTACCTACACGTTGTTTATAGTAAAAAATCCATACTAATCCATACTAATATTATAAATGCGAAAGTCTGTCTGTCTGTCTGTCTTTCTGTCTGTCTGTCTGTCACCTCTTCACGGCTAAACTGCTGGACCGATTGTGATGAAATTTGGTAGGGATGTAGTTAAAGACCTGAGGTCAAACATAGGCTACTTTTGGGCGCGATATAACCGAGTCCCACGCGGGGCGAAGCCGCGGGAAACAGCTAGTAATAAATAAACTTAAAAAAATTGGTGCACCGAACTGAATGGGGCAGGCACATAATGTCCTGTAATTTTTCAGGTTTCAGTCTGCAGAAGTGAAATATAGAGCAGGCATACATTTTCGCCGCGCGATAGAAAGAGAGGGGGATATTACTCCGTCTCCTACGCCCGCCCGCGGTCTACTCTCCCTCCGTCTTACGAATTTTCGGTCAGGTCACATGTCCTGATGCGAGTTTAACATTATTTACCCATCCCAAAAAGAGCACAAAGCTAAATAAGGTTTTACTTAAAAAATAGCATCTTACCTCGCTTTGTCTTTGAATACCTCTCTGCTATGTTCAATAAAACATCAGGTTGATTTTCCAAAGCTGGTGGTTGATCATTGTAGACAACAGATAATATATTTCTGTCCTGAAATAAATATCTAATATAAGTATAATATTGTAAGTAGTAAGCTAAAATAGTAAGTTAACTTCTAATAACTCTATAATGATATTAAGGATTATCAGAAGCAGTCAGCCAAGGAAGCAAGGATTAATGATGAATTATTAAGGATTTTACAAACCTGATATAAAGGTGCCAATGTTCTGCCAAACATAGACCGTGGATCACTAATGGCAATATCTGACATGATCCAGCCTCCCCTCAGCTTCGAAGGAGTGAGGTACATGTACGCCACTCCTTGGCGCACGAGCGGATTTAAATGGTTTTTTTCCCGTGGGAGCTTGTAAATGTAAAACCTAAAATATTAAAATAGTTTTGCATTCAATGCGGCGGTAACCAGGTGTATGATAGGTGCGCCACCTCACGGCATAGATTATAAAAGGGATTGCCTGGGTCACAAAAGGATTATCACTATCACTACATAGTATAAAACAAAGTCGCTTTCTCTGTCCCTATATCCCAATGTATGCTTAAACATTTAAAACTATGCAATGGATTTTGATGCAGTTTTTTTAATAGATAGTGATTCAAGAGGAAGGTTTTTATGCCCATGCGAAGCCATGGGTTGCTAGTATATACTATAAAAATTAATTTTTAAAGAAACTATTAAATATAATTTTATACTATAATGACAATAAAATGTTTCAAAATAAAAAAATGTCCTTTTAAAGGTAGAAAAAACAATAAGTTTTTTTTGTTCAGTTTAAATAAATGAAAATATATTTTTTTAAGGACTGTAAAATCCTAAAATATTTATAAATTTCATGTTATGCTATAAAACATAATACAGAAATGCTGAATATACAAAATACTCCCATATATTTATGTTATAACAAAAATGTTGATGGATTCAAGCATATGCGTTTATAAATCCTTATACTAGGGGTACTGCAGTTTACTGTTTAATTATTCCAATGGTTAATAGATGACTCAGACACAGATAGATAAACCAGCATTTGTAAAAATTATAAGATGACTAAGCTTTATTATGTTAGTCATAATATATGTCCGTAAATAAATTGTATTACTCATCATGTCCACAGCTGCATACATTTTATCAACAGTATCCCATTTTAGGTAGCATGTCCAAAGTAGGTCTTAAAAATGTATTAAAAATTTGTGTTACTTATGTAGGTAGGTAGGTACAGTAAGGGGCAGATGAAAATGACTGTACTTACCATTGTGACTGGGGTGTCAGATTTATCTGCTCCTGACCATATGCCTGACTACTTGAAAGCAGTCAGTGTTCAGCCTCAAACTGCAATCTTAACTCTTATTATGGGTTTAAAACTTATTCTTATTTAAAATATAGTTCAGCTTACCAATCAACGGGTTCTCCTTTTTCATTTCTACATTGAGGTGTAGAACACAAGCAAATAGTCAAAATTATTGAAAACACAAACAGCTTAACATAAGCACTCATTGTGGTGGTCGTTTGACGAAAACTTGTGCCTAATTAATGGTCGAACCAGGAAGTGGTACTAATGTTTACGGTCGCAAACCACTTTGTCACAACAACACTGAAAACAATTCAATTATTTACACAACAAGGCAACAACGTTTCCGTTTACTTATACTGTCGATTGATGATATCGTAAAAATTAATACATGTAGTGCAGGAAAGACATGGATGAAAATACTGCTCGCCGAACAAAGCCGATGAATAAATATTTTGATAAGATCTCATAATAACCAGCATTGTTTTCACATATAATTTCCTTAATTGTCAGTCAATGTACATGGATAATGCACAGCGTAAGTCATGTAATTTACATTGAAGTGACTTTATTAATAATTATCACTTGTTGAATAAAATAATTTAATACAAACTTACTTAAGTTTTGTTGCTGAGCTTATGCAAATGCAATTCACTGTTTTTATATATCCATATTATTATGTGACTGGCAATCACTTTGGTCGTGTAAAAGTATAAAAAATTTACAACAAAAAGTAAATAAATAAACGTTAATCTCAGACCTTCCCTACCAGCGTTAAACTTAATCCCACAAAACAAAAGATCATTCTTTGTTTGAATTTAAAAAATGGTTTTGCTTTGCTTGACTTGAAATCATGACAGATGACAATCAAATGACAATCATTTTCCTTTTAATTTGACATGTGGCACTGACATAATATTTATTGACAAATTTTAAAGCATTTGGTAATAAGTTTTTTCTTTTGATGTGGCAATAATCCACAGGCAATCAAACTTATAGTACGTAGTACTATTACTTATTCTGTGCTTATAGCTTATTTTTGCCAGGGGGGTTACTACAGTCTCTTAAAACCATGCAAGATCCAGTAAGCGAGACAACGCAATACATGATGTAAGTCGACATCCCCCTCGCTCAATCGTTCTTGCGTGGTTTTAAGAGATGGAAGTAGGCCACCAGTATCTAGTTTTATTTGAATGTTCTTCATTAAGTCGAGTCACAGAGTCAAAGTCAATCCAGTGGTCAAGGGCTAAGTTGGAGCTTGTGTAAGTTGTAAGTTGGAGCGGTGGAAGTTTCACTTAGCATTTTCTTGGGAGATTTTGGTGACAAGGATTAAAATCACTTATACGACTACATATATATATATATGTATAGTTTAGTGAACACAATGATCTAAGAAGCTGAACCTGGCGGATGTAAAAATATTTTTATCATTGAAATATTAATAATAATATGATAGCCTAATTCTTGACAAAAATAAAAAAATACACCACAGGCGGGTGAAATCATGGGGCATAACTAATGTACAAATAAATAAAAGGAATATTATAAGAATAAATATTTGTATTTAAACAGTGCGAAACAAACGAGTGATGGTCCACAGGACATAAAGCCATATTATATTTGAAAATATTATAACAAAAATAAGTATCTCTATGTACATTGTGATAAATATTTGCACATTTATTATGGAAGACATATAATAACGGTCTATAAACAAAATAAATTCGTAGAAAAATAGATGTCCATGATACCTCTTAAAAATACAATAAATATTGTTTGAAGCTTAAAATACTAAGGAATTATTGTTGAGTGGGCATAGACACAGCCGCCTTCGTATGTGACACGTCGCTTTGTCTCCAATATGAGACAACAGTCTTCAATTCAGTGAAGAAATCAAGACCTTGCTTCCCGCAGAAGTGATTAGTGCCGAGGAAACTGCCTCGTGTTCCCGAGAACGAAAACATTGATAGAGGAACTGGGATTGGAACATTTATACCGACTTGGCCGACATCGATTTCCGCTGCGAATTTTCTAGCTGTCGCTCCATTCGTTGTGAATACTGCCGTTCCATTGCCGTAAGGGTTCGAGTTGATCAGTTGGATGGCTTCGTCTAGGGTGTCGACGAAAAGACATACAAGGACTGGCCCGAATATTTCCTCTTTGTAGCACTCCATGTTAGGTTTGACGTCAGTGAGAATGGTGGGTCCGACGAAGTTGCCTTTTTCGAATCCGGCGACTTTGATGGCACGGCCGTCGAGCACGAGCTTGGCTCCTTCCTTTACTCCTGTTTATAAAAATATATATATTGTAGATAAGTCATGCAAATTTAATTTAGGGTATACACGCTGTATGGGATAAAAGGGTAATAAATGGAATGAATAGAAGATTAATCTCAAAAGTACAGTTTTTTATAAACTAAGCAAAATATAAATTAGATAAAAAGGTCCTTCGCCTCAATGGCCGATGCCTGCCACTAATATGGTGCATGACAGCTCGGCCGTTAGTACTTATGCCACAGAATACTTATAGAATTTTGTTCTTCTATAGATCACTTCAAGAAACCATATCCTATACTATTAACGAGCAATAAATTTATTTGTACTCGCGTTTTCGAAAACTGCTCTAACGATTTCTTTGAAATTTTAAACATAAGTTCTTACATGGTCAAAAAGATGATCTAGCTAGGGTTCCATGTTTGGGAAAAAAATATTTTACTCATATCTTCACGCAAAAAAATGTTCTGCATAAAATGGTAGTTACAGTACAATAATTTCGCCACATCCGTTACTGATTCTTTGGTCTAGCGGATTACGCGTCATACTTTTACTTTGATGGTTGCAAGTTCAATTCCCAACAAATCTGACTCTTGTTTTGACCAATGATTAAAAGTTTAATTTTACATTTTGAAAAATATTAAAAAATTTAAATCCTATATTGTTTTGTCAAATTACAAATAATACGAGCGAAGCTCGGTCGCCCAGGTACTGATTATTGGTTCTAAGAAGTACGTACCAGACTCAACAAGCCTCAGCACCCGCTCCTTGGCTCGCGCTGAGATGACGGGCCCCACGTCTGTGCCAGGAACATGTCCCGCGTTCACTTTCAGCGCTTGCGCACGTTGTACCAGATCCGGGATCCATTCCTTTGCCTCACCTATAATTATATGACCTTTATCGTTTGTCTCTTTCACTTTTATTGATATTTAACGTGTAAGAACGTGGCGCAATTAAAATTTAAAGAGGCTTAACAAAGTTTTGATTTTTTTTATATGAATAGTCAGTGTGAATAGTGTATGTGTGAAGTGTAAATAGGCTACAAAGATCGTGCATGCGCCCATGTTTTGCAAGGCGTACACTTTACTGAAGCAGAGAACCAATGGCAGATGGAGCAGATAGGTTCTTGAAAGTCATCCACGCCCACCGACCAGATAGTCAGATGAGCTGAAGAAGGACGCAGGCAGGCACTGGATGCAGGCCGCTTTCAACCGGTCATCCACTTTCTTTTTTTCACTTCCAGCCGCTACCTAATCTGTTATGCCTGACAGGGTTCATTTATACCTACCTAAATCCTTGGAGGCATAGGCCTGGACATAGGTCTAGCAATGAACTGCCTGTTATAAAAATGATGATGACGATGCTTGAAATATAAAAAAACTCCTACACTCGACTGTTTGGAGTAGTGATGTGCCGTTGCCGGGAACATTGGAAACTTTCCCGGGAACTTTGGAAATATTGTCGGAAATGTTCCGGGAATTGCCAAATGACTACGGCAACTTTGGGAAAGTTTCCAAAAATTCCTTGGTAGAATTGGGAATGTTTCCGAAAATTTCCACAGGGAATATTCGCGTAAACTGTAAATTGCCAGCCGGCACATCACTAGTTTGGAGTGCTTGTACATTAGTTTGTACACTTACCAACAAACACAGCCGTACTGAGCGCCATACAACGCTGGCCGGCGGCTCCGAAGGCGGCCCCAGTCAGCTGGTTCAATGTGTGCTCTTTATTGGCGTCCGGCATTATGATACCGTGGTTTTTCGCGCCCATGTTGCTTTGTACACGTTTACCTTTAAAATATGAATTAAAATTATAATCAACTAGATTTCGCACGCATGAATTTCACTCGGGAACAGTGCTTTTTCCTGGGATGAAAGGTCGCATGTCCTTCTCAATACTCCTAGCTATGTGTTTGCGAAATTTCAGGTTTAGTTCAGTAGATCCCTATATACTGAACCAATCTTCCTGAAATTTCGTAAACAGGTAACAAACAAATATACAAACTCACTTTCGCATTTATAATATTAAGTAATCAATAATCATTTATTTTTTGCAAATAAATGAATCTGAATCTGAAAACATGTGAAGCTAAGGATGGACAATACATAATAAGTATTTAGTACATACATGTTTAGTCTATTTGGAATTTAAAAATGAAGTCAGTTATCTCATTTGATTGTAGATAGTACCTAGTACTAAAAAAATGTGCACATAAATAAATATGGAAAACAATAAAATACAAACTTAATTTTCAAAATGTCAAAGCATATAATAATGTCAAAAATTGCCAAAACATACATCAACAACATCTAAAAATTTTAAATTATTATGTCAGTGTCAGTAAAAAATTCATGCATATTATAATATTACACTTCGATATCAACTAATTCTTGACATTTCCTTTGAATGAAGCGGTAATTCTCACAATATCCGCGGTAATTTTTAAAAAAATTTCTGGCCCCATTATATTTTCCTTTCTTTCTGATTGCGTCAAGATCATAGCTATATGTAAAATATAGTTTTGAATGCTTACCGGCAGCGGACGCCCTTTGGTAGATGTGTTTTCCCGCGGCGTCGCCTCCAACAAACGAAACAGCCTTGATATCGGGCTGGTCGCAAATAAAGTTCACCACGTCATGAGTTCCGTGCACTACCTAGAAATATCAAAACGAAATTTGACTTTTTACATTGAAAACATACTTGTTTGTTTGTAATATATTTATTGTATAAAAAAAAATATATAAACATAGGAAATTGAACCAATATACAATGGCGGACTTTCTTGTTACGTAAGGACATTGCAGGTTTTAATTGATATAAAAGATTGATGTTAACTTAACCAGGGATTACAGAATGCCATACTAATGTTCAATCCCATACGGTGGAAACGCGCCAACTTATAGTGTAATTTTCGTAGAAAATCTTTCTAACGCCATCTATTGAGGGAATTGAGAAAAATAACTATTATACCAATACTGACATTAACTACTCCGCTGGGCGCCCCTGCCTCCTGCAGCAGTTCCATCATCATGAGGGTGGCCCCGGGGTCCTGCTCCGAAGGCTTGATGATGCACGTGTTGCCCGTGACGAGCGCCGGCGGGAACATCCACAGAGGAATCATCACGGGGAAGTTAAACGCGGCCACCCCTATTCAATTTAAATAAATTGACCCACTTAAATTTATTGTAGACTAGCTGTTCCCCGCAGCTTCGCCCCGCGTGGGACTCGGTTATATCGCACCCGAAAGTAGGCTATGTTTGTCTCCTAGTGCATAACTATATCCATACCAAATTTCATCACAATCGGTCCAGCAGTTTAGCCGTGACGAGTGACAGACAGACAGACATACTTTCGCATTTATAATATTAGTATGGATATGGATAATATTTAAAGCATTTACTCTTTCCAAATGCTTACTTAGTGAAATACTACCGCAGTTTTGTTAAAGATGTCGAGACCTACAGATTAACACTTTACTCTAGACTACCTGTTCCTCGCGGTTTTACTCGCCCTTAGTGTGTATGTACTATATCTATAACCTTCTCCAAGACTTTATGCAGAAATATTTTTTCAAATTCAATTTCTTATTGTTTATTTTCAATATAGGATATTTTTATCACTTATTGACGTCAATTGTTACTCATTTTAAGTTTACCACCACTTTCAAAGCGCAAGTGGAGAAGAAGTGGCGCTACAAACTCCACTGCAGCATTTTCTTCAAAAACTTCAATTCACAAAATTTGAGTCAAATCAAATTTCAAATCTTCAAGTTATAGTTATAAGCGTTCAAACAAACAAACTCTTCAGTTATTATATTAGTAGGTATACATATGTAGGCCAAGGGAGATTACAACCGAATAAAAGCTTTCCGGCTGGTATTAGGCATTAAACAGGCTTTAAAAATGTTGTAAAGTGTATGCGTAGCAAACGTATTCGAAAAATGCATTAGTGTTGATACTTATAGTGCGTGTTTTCTTACCCCGCGCGCGCAATTTGGCAGACTTTTTCACTTAGAAACAAGTGAACGTACCGTCTCCGGTTGGTTGAATACTCTAAGGTATTTGAGTATTTGCTTTTTCACCGTTCTAGCCTACCGCTTTGTATAGGCTATGATATGTAAAAACTTTCCTGATATATATATATATATATATAAAACATTAAGAATGATTCACATACCACCGACAACTCCCAAAGGCACTTTGTAGCAGTGTGTGTCCATGTCCTTAGCGATGTTCTGGATGCTGTCACCCAGCTGTAAGCTTGTAATACTGCAGCAATGTTCCACCAATTCTAAAGGACAATAACTAATATTAGTATTCAAAATTCAAGGCGATCGGCATATGCATTATATTAGTGTGTCTAATCTGTACACAAATTATTTGCTGTTTTGTTTCATTTTTAATGTGTAAGTGTCATCATTACAGTCAGGTGACAGTATTAGTTTTGTATGTAGGTATGCGGAACTGTACTTGTGTGTATCCCATATTCTATTAAAAACCACAATTGGACTCAGCATAAATTATTCAAACTGTGAGCATAATGATTAAGCCCTATTCGAAAGGTGAAATGTCAAATGCACTTACGAATGCCCCGGAGCACGTCGCCCTCGGCGTCTGCTATGGTCTTGCCTTGCTCTTCTGTGATTTTCGCCGCCAATTTCGATTGGTTCTCGCGCAGTAACCGAGCGAATCTGTAATAATATATCCATACTAATATTATAAATGCGAAAGTCTGCCTGTCTGTCTGTCTGTCTGTCATCTCTTCATGGCTAAACTGCTGGACCGATTGTGATGAAATTTGGTAGGGATGAAGTTAACGACCTGAGGTCAAACATAGGCTACTTTTGGGCGCGATATAACCGAGTCCCACGCGGGGCGAAGCCGCGGGGAACAGCTAGTCTTCTATATATATACTATCTAATACTTCTATACTAATATTATAAAGAGCAAAGATTTGTATTTTCCTGTGTATGTTTGAATGAATGAATATACTTAAAAACTAGTGAGCTGATTTCAAAAATTCTTTCACCATTGGAAAGTTACATAGATTCTGAGTGACATAAGCTATGTATGGTATGTACCACGGGCGAAGCCGGGGTGGACTGCTAGTATTTAATAAAAAGGTACAATCACAGCTATACAAACATAATATTTACAATGGCTATATTTAGTGAAGTGCTGTTCCTGGGAATTTTGGAAATATTCCCGAAAGTTTCCGAATCCTTTGGTAACTTTGGGAATATTTCCGTAAATTTACAAGGGAAAATTCCCGTAAAATTTCAAATTTCAGCGGCACTACATCGCACTAGCTATACTTATAATAAACATTAAATCCTAATAATATTATAAACGCGTAAGTTTGTAAGTATATTTATTACTCTCACAGGAAAACGAGATTCCTTAGAACCTGGAACAACACATAGGCTATTTTACCCCGGAATTCACACGGGAGCAGAGACCCGAGCAACAGCTAGTCTAATTAACCTAATTTTGTAAATTAATAAATTTAACACATTTAATTCATACTTGAACATTAACTGTTGGCGAGTCATTATTGTGCTTTGGCTCCATGACTTGTACGCTTTTTTTGCAGCTTCCAACGCACTGCTTAGTTCTCGCTGTGTTGTCTCTGGTACTCTGAAATTATTACAATCACTTCACTATCACTATATAGTATAAAATAAAGTCGCTTTCTCAGTCCCTATCCCTTATCTTTAAAACTATGCAATGGATTTTGATGTGTTTTTTTTTATAGATAGAGTGATTCAAGAGGAAGGTTTTTATGCTCATGCGAAGCCGGGGTGAGTCGCTAGTAAAATATTAAGAACACAGGCAAAGGTGACAGGCTGAACAAGAACTAGCCAGAAAGCCAATTTGGTGTAAAGTAAGAGGCGTAATTTAGAGTTTTTGGCTTAGCAGTGGGCAGGTAAGGTCTAATAGATAATATTATGAACCAAAATGCAACACAAGTGCATCTATGAACAAACAATAGTTTTACATGTGATTTGTACTAGAAAACCTACTTTTTGTATGTTCTCATTCTCGTTCTAATCATAAGTTACTTTTGCCTAACTATTAAAAATCTTATACAAGTCTGCACAGATATTTCAAAAATAGGGTATGTTATTATTTCAATTGATATTATTCATCATTATCATCATTCATGTAGTTTTCACGGTTAATCAACCATGCACACCCTGGTGTCAGAGTTCTTTGGAACCACCTCTTGGTCTCTGACGTGGTTTTTTAACAACTACCAGATGAAAAACAAACGTAATCTTGATTTAACATATTATTTTATTATGCTACATATATTTTACATTGAGTCCCTTAGATATTATCATGAATAGAACAAAGATAAGTAATGACAATCACACCAGATTTATATACTGATAACAATATAGTATAGGCGTAAAATATAGTTGTTTTGTTACTAGGGCATTATGTTACATATACATGATATAAGAAATTAATATCAAGCACACTGGTGGTAAAGATAAGTGGAGATAACGAAAAGTAAACATGTTTTTAAGATTTTGCCTATTGTGTTACACTCACTAAACTATGTAAATGCTTAATTTAACAGGCTTTAAATATCATCAAATGCTTGTAAAAATAGGGACTTTAGTTAGAAAAAAGAAACTCTGAAGACTAAATACCTCATGAAGCTGCCTGTTATCAGCTGTATAATATTTATTGCCTTGCCTTTTTTTAAATGACTTTCACTTTAAATTAAAATCAACAAAATATCTCCATTTCATTGAGTTAGTGTCCCATTACACAAGTCTCGAACTAACTTTGGGCTAGCTCAATCTGTGTGTTTCTTTAGGTTTTTAATTTATATGCCATGCTATCAAATGTCATGAAATGATTAAAAAAAAAAACAAATAGTTGCAAGTTATATCACCGAATTAATCATACTAAAATTAATTACAGGTATTTGCAGCTAATTTTTTTATAGGCAACCTATCCCTTATCCATTGCATACTTCCTTAACAGTCATTTAAAATTAGTTATATCAAAAAAAAAACAGATACCCGCAGAATTGAGCAGTGGGATCCTGTACTATTTTTTACATTTTGGGATATGAATGTTAATATGTTTTGATGTCTTAAATAAATAAATAAAATAATGAGCAGACATAATATTTTGTCACTGACCTTCCAATAACCTCATTTGTGGCTGGGTTTGTGAGTTCTATCCAGTTGCTTGTCTTCGAGTCTACGAACTGGCCGTCAATAAATAGTTTTGTGGTGGGGGCTGAGCTGCTGTAATTCCTCTGTAGCAGCAAACGAGACTGAAGAAGGAAGCAATAATTTTATATTCATTCTGTAAATATCAGCATTAAATTTTCTGCTTCCTGGATTTAGCAATGAGTAATTTATAAATACTATGTTTATGTTTAAATACAAAATAATTAAAAACATAATAATATATTAATTAATACTGTAAAGGTGTTATTATTTCTTTATTAAAATAAATAAATATGTCAACAATAACTGATTTGTTATAATGTATTAAAATAGGTACAAAACAACAATTTTATCTCTGATTTAAGGAAGTTGTTCTTGTCTTCAACTAATTGTACCCTAAACGTGCCAAATTCAAAGTATTTACGTCACTACACTCCAAATAAAGAGCAATATTTTTAAAATTCACCGCAAATTGGCCGACAAGATTTGACCACTTACAAAACAAATTACAAAAATGTATTCAATGCTCCAAGAATCCTCGACACTATGCCAATAAAGTTGCATACGAAAGTTATTCTTTGGAAATCGTTCAAAATAATAGCATAGTAAGTAGAATTTAAAAGATTATGTTTCACCATAACAAACTAATGTGGTGTATTACAAATCCTAGTTCTACATTAGAATTGCATGGGATATTTCATAAGAAATATATCATGTACCGAATATATGCAAGTATCTCCTTTTTGTTTGTTTTTTTTTGTGTGTCAGCAGTTTAGCGGTAAACAATCAGTTTAACTTTTTCAAGCTGCCTTAAAGCTTTGTCAGAGGGCTAACTATGGTTCAACTGTTCTTGATAGTTAATCCAAGAAGTGGAAGGAATGGGAGTGCCTAATACTGAAATGGTATGAATACATGATGAACAAGTTATATTCCGCTGCACAACTACTTCTAAACCATAAACTATGAATAATGTAACCATTTTTAATACCAAATTGTGTGAATTATGTATAAGATTTCATTGCTTTTCTAAGCTTCTTATGTAGTAAACAAGGCGTAAAATATCTTTGAAAACACATTTTAACAGCCGATTTTAATTCTTAAAGTAACAACTTACTTGCTTGAGAAACTCATTAATAAATGTATGAATACTAATTTGAAAACTTTGTATCTGTGATAAAATAATTGAAGTATAAATGAACTTACTTCAGATTTTATTAACTTCAACATTGTGGAGGCCATGATCAGATTTATCTATTTTAAATGAAATAATGATAAACTGCGCGACTACAGGCGGCGAGAGGCCAAGCCGACTGATTAAAATACAAATGTTCTGACCTTGAATATTTGATAAAGCTAAATTATTTCCAAGTCGACGAAGCTTGTTTTGATTGTTGAATTGAAAATTATCATTTATCGTTGAAGTGAAGGCAGTTATCTTGCTTGTAGGAATACAAAATGTCAATATTGTCAATCTATATTTACAAATCGAATGACTTTGACATTTGCTTGACACTGACAGCAGTTAAGATATTTCTTTGGGGTTTCGGCGAAAAAATATTTGCGAATAAATCGTAATATCGGTGGAAACCCAAATAAAGAAGAAAGAAAGATTAGCGAATAAATCGTGGGGCTGACTACCGTCTCTTAAAACCATGCAAGATCTAGTGAGTAAGCGGGATAGCGCACTACGTGATGAAATGCGACATCTCCCTTACTCACTGGATCTTGTATGGTTTTAAGAGATGGTGTTAAGCCACCCCGGGTGCTTGCTTTGTTAATCCATGCTCACTATGAATTCGTGGCTTACTATCTTTTCTCCATGCAAGAACCGGGTCCTTGTTCTGTAGCACGTCTTCGGTACTTTACTTAAATTCGTGGTTTACCCTCCTGGTTACGATTAAAAAAAAAATTCTTAAAAAATCCAATGTAGGTTATGTTAGATTTCGGGCATTATGTACCTAGATGAAATAAGTAAGCAGTTTGAGGGAAGAAGGGACTATAGGCACTTACAGAATTGTACTTATCGGTGAACATTAATACAATATTAATTACTTTAATAAACGGACGAGCGGACGTATTGCTTACGTAATTTTTATTTTTTGAACGATTTAAAATTTAAATCTTGTTCACTCGTTCGTCGTTTTTGCATCCGGTAGGGATGTCAGGGTTGGGCCACAAAGACCCCGTTGATAGAAGCACAACGAGCACTGTTGAGTTGATAAGCGGTACACTTGGTCAAACATACTCGTAGGTGTTCACATGCTGGTTTAGTCAGATGTTCTATACTTACAAAAGCGATGAGCTAAAAAGTATCGTTGTATTTTTTTGTTTGACATTCCAATCTAAATAAACTACGTACAGAAATATTTTAAGTAGTTTTTTTTTTCATTTCCATTGATTAAAAAAATGTTAACTAAAATCTTTGATATCCGTGCTTCGGAAGGCAGGTTTAGCCGTTAGTTCCAGTTTTTATCGTCGTTACGGAGGTCAGACGCCGCGGTTCAACCAGTACCACCATGTAGGACACCCAGAGCTCTGAAGCGTAAGTTAAAGACATACATACCAAGATAATACGCTCGGATTGCTAATATAGCATTCTATAATCGGTGCTTGGATTAAGAGTTATTTTAATAAATTAAATCTAAGGCAAGACGTTACCTAGTAGTTGCCCTCGGTTTAACTAAACGTGGTATTAGATTAGGTAGGTACCTACATAATGGTGTAAAAGAAAGAAAATTCTCAATTTATGGTCTATGTTATAAAGAGTATTTTATTCATTATTATTAAAAAGATATTAGTATCAGCATCCCATATTAATCTAAAAGCAACATAAACATAGAATATAGGTATACCGTCATCAGGCGCAAATGTGATTATTTATTGTTACCCACTCCTATAAAATAAGCAATAGCAAAATATTAAAAATGTCTATATGCGTATCATTATTTAAAAGGCTTACATTTCAGTATTTCTAGCTATTAGTGGTTTCCGATAGACTAACTCCATTTTTCGAGTAGTTATCGGTCAAACTGGTGGTAGTTTTCACCAAATGGAGGATTCCCATGAAAAGCATCGCACACGCACTATTACCGTATCAATATGACGCTCGTAGTACCTAGAGGGTTTCACAATACAAACTATTGTGAATAAGTTGAGTAATAAGTAAAAAAAACCTGAGAACTCAACTTTAGCAACTAGATGAGTACCTAGGGAGAACATGCTTCTTACTTAGCAACTAGTTGTGAATCTCAGTTGTCAATGTCAGAGGAAATAGCTAGGCTGGACTCATCATGATGCAAAAAGCAGTAGCCAGCTGTACAGACACTGTTATAGAACGTGAACTTTGTGTAAACGTGTAAGGGTAAGATGAAATACTTTTCTATGTCCACTGTACAACAATGTCTTTCTCTACCAAGCTATTGTAGTTTCTGTTAACGATTGACAAAAAAGCGTTACAGGATTACAGTTACAGCTCTGTGCTGTGGCATTTAGTTTGTTTTTTCCCGAGATCCAAAGCATAGGCTTGGGTTTTCAGGAACATCGCTGTGGTCGTTTATTATTTTGAACTAGCTGCTTTCAGTCACGTAGGAAAATATGTAGGTATAAGTCTGCCATGTAATTGATTTCACATCTAACCTCTGAAATTGAACTGTGCACGTTTGTGTGCAAGCGCACAAGGCTGATAAGAGGGGTCAATGGACGGGCTATCGGTCATAGAGCTCGTATACTTTTAAGCCCGAGCGATTCAACGTGGAAACATAAATTTAAGAAAGCACAGAATTAACTCTTCATCTCCTAGTCGTCGTCCCCCTAATACTTACATATCTTATATCTAAAGATCCACTCAACCAATCTCCCTAAAATTTTGCATACACATAGTTAGAAGTATTGTAAACATATCCTTTCGTCCCGGGAAAATGTACTGCTCCCGAGGGAAGTTTACTCCTCTTCTGCTGGTAAACGATGTAATGATGTACTATGTAATTAATGCATTTTGGTTTGTTGTGGCTAAGTGCATATTACTTTCTCAACCCAATGGCTCCTGCTGGTTTACTGGTTAAAACGGCAAAGGTTTTTAGTATGCATTTTCCCATTTTGTGATAAACCGTTGTTCTTATTATAGCCTACATAAGCACAATACCTAAAAAAAATCATGCAGGCAAATACACTGGATGCATCTGCCATGAGGTATGATGTAGAAGGGGCTAGGCTGAACAGGGGGTTACTACCGTCTCTTAAAACCATGCAAGATCCAGTGAGTAAGCGAGACAATATATGATGTAAGGCGACATCTCCCTTACTCACTGGATCTTGCATAGTTTTAAGATATTAAAACTTCAGTGGTTTTAAGAGACGGTGTGACGGTAGTAACCCCTAGGAATAAAGGCGCTCATTCTGCATTTACCTTATTTTGTGACGTGGCAAAGTCGTAAACATTACAGGGAATTGTTGTTTTAATTGAAACGAAGCCGGCCGCTGGTTTGACGTTCTTTTGTGTGCAGATTAATTTTTCCTCAATTTCCTCATTTCTTTGTGGGTAAGGACGGATCGGTTCCTTTATCTTTAATAACAATGGACACTGATGGAAATTAAATGAATAGTAACCTAACTTAGTCGGCCTCCCGAAGAGAATGGCATGGAAGAAAGACGGGATGATCTTTGACAAAGTCGCTAGCTTAAGTAGTTTTTTTGTTTGAATGAAATCATTACCTTACTATCCGTAATAGCTGCCTTACGGATTTTATAATCATCCCCATCTACCGAAGCCCGTGACTAATAAGTATATAAAAAACTCACAAATGCATAGTAAAGTTACTACTTATACAATATTCAAAATTTCGCGGGCCGAACTCAGTTGGCTAAGATTCAAATTAGTTTATGTACCTACGTTTTATCATCATGAACATAGGTATTTACACCACGAATAAGAAATAATCTTAAAGACTGTGGTTGATATTGTGTACCAAAAAAAATCGATAAGACAATCTCATTATGGCAAGCAAGAGGTGACTGATTGATAGCGAAGTGAAATCACTTGATAACTAACCATTAACAGACTAATAACCGAATTATAGTTTTAAACAGTGCAATGAACTGTAGAGTTACTCCGTATTTTTATAGTAAGTAGGTACTTACGTACAGAAAATATGCACCAAAGAAACAGTCACTATTATGGGCCATTTTTGTGTCTCAATGGTTGAGTGGTAAAATGTATACCTATATTTTCCTCAGAAAAATGTGTGACAGACAGACGACAGAGACGGACAAATAAAAAGTAATATTATAAGGGTTCCGTTTTTGCCTTTTGAGGTACGCAACCCTAAAAAAGCAAATTAGATAATCACTACATAGTATAAAACAAAGTCGCTTTCTCTGTACCTATGTCCCTTTGTATGCTTAAATTTTTTAAACTACGCAACGGATTTGATGCGGTTTTTTTATAGATAGAGTGATTCAATAGGAAGGTTTTTATGCCCATGCGAAGCTGGGGCATGTCGCTAGTTGTATACAATTCAGGAACCAAAAGAAGCATACGTCTCACTCCATGGTAAGTAGTCACCGTAGCCGATGGACGCTTGCAATACCAGGAGTGAAACGTGCACAAGCCTTGCTTTTGATTGAATCCATACTTCCATACTAATATTATAAATGCGAAAGTCTGTCTGTCTGTCTGTCTGTCTGTCTGTCTGTCTGTCTGTCTGTCACCTCTTTACGGCTAAACTGCTGGACTGATTGTGATTAAATTTGAGATGTAGTTAAAGACCTGAGGTCAAACATAGGCTACTTTTGGGCGCGATGTAACCAAGTCCCACGCGGGGCGAAGCCGCGGCGAACAGCTAGTATAATAATATGTGTAAATAAGCACTGCGTTATATGCGTATTAGATCAGATCATATAATCAGAACGCAACAGTCCTCTTTCAGCGCGGGTTCAACGACCAGCGTATCGCTCATTTAGCTATAAACAATGTTTATCGAACGCACACAATACGAAACAAAACAATAGAGCAATACATGTAGAGCGACATTAAAATCGCCTATAATATCGTGCGAAGTATTTTTCTCACAGGCGACCCATAAATGTGTTTTTACAGCGGTAAAGGTGTGAAGCCATGGATTGGAACATATTCATGACGGATCCAAACTGAAATTGAATCTTGATGTTACACGATCAGTCGGACCATCGGTTATAACAAACATTGTTGTTATGGAAGATAGCTGTCTTAAGTGGTTGTCGTTCCAGAACCCTGCGCCCTGGCCGTCAGCTCTGCGTATTATATTACCATTTTATTCCAATTCACGCTACATTATTCCTGTTTGAACCCAAATGAAGAATTTCACAAAAGAGACCACCGACTGTTTTATTTAAGGCATTGCAATACCCCTAGTATGAGATTTTATAACCGCAGACGCTAGCGACTGCATTGCATTAGGGATTTTGTATGACAGTTCATCCCGAAAGGCACTTAGCCTGACGGTCCTCAAACAATGTAAGGTACCATGAACCTGTGTAGAAATTTACTCCAAGATATATAGGGTTGATAAGCAAGCAATGTAGTAGCGTAGTGTGCCACAGCTCTTACTAGTTCACATTACAGCCCATTATTCATACACTAAATCAATAAACCAGGTGTAATACAAATAGGCACGCACTTGTATAAATATCCGTATCGTCCTCAATTCTAATTGCGCGTACGCTTAGAGAAAAATAGGCAACGACATGTCTGACATGTCTTTGTTTTAGAATTTTAATTCGTTTCTTTTATCAACAAGAAGTTAACTACAAAAGCGGCTCTGTATTCTATAAACCAAGTCGAGACGGTGGTCAACTGTTACCACATCTTTTTCCTCCACAAAAAAGAGGGGTGTTATAAGTTTAACGTGCCTGTCTGTGTATCTGTATCAGTCTGTGGTATCATAGCTCCCAAAGAATGAACCGATTTTCGTTTAGATCTTTTTTTTGTGTCAGAGATAATTTAATCCCGATTGTTATCAGCCATGTTTCACGAAAATCTGTTTCAGCCGTTTGAAGATCATCAGCTCTTTAAGTTGATAAGGAGATCTAACCACGTTTTGAAATTTTGTGAATACCGTATTACTTTAAAAATTGAACGAACGTGGTAAGGTAACCATGACTTTAAATATGACATGTTATGTTAGGGTAGATTTCGGAGGTGGGTAATTAAATGGGATCATGACGTAGACGTAGGTTAATATATAATATAATAAAAAAATTGCTTTTATTTAACTTCAAGATACTGTCCTATTGCTATAGTATCAAAGGTAAATTTATTTTGTCCTTACATTTACTGTCAACAACTGGTGTCTCGTCACACCAGTTCTCCACTTAAAAAACCTGCCTATCTATGTCTAGGGTCATCTAGCCACTCTTACAAAAGCTATAGAAAAGTGTCATTTTCAGTCGCTTGCTTTCAATCTTTCGAGGGACCAAGTAAGGCAGGTACAGGGCCAAACACTATAATGCGTCTAATCTTAAAACTTATTTTTCTTAAAACAAGCATGAAAATATTAGATATCCTTAACGAACTGGGAAAACGGTAAGATGATGATGAGATTGTCAGTTATTACATTTCACTAAACAAAGAACACGTTCCATTTGTTAATTGGACATTCAAATGTGTCGTTAACACAAACAAATTCCAACTTTAAATTAAATAAAAGTTTTAAGAAGAGAAATATTCATGACCTATTCAAATAAGTGATGTGACACAAGTGTTTCCTGGTGGTGTTTAGAGAATGCATGCCGAAGGTTTGTTTAGAGTTCAAGGCAGCAGACAGACACATTATATTATTTAAAAAGTGTTTGTTTTAAAATAAATATGATGTTTCAAGTTTTATTTAACGCAATAAAATAATGTAACTTATGTCTGTACTAGTGTTACTACGACCATTTGCATATATGAGTAAGTAAACCCAGTTTTTACCGGGGCAGTAGCTCCCTTGGGTGTTTTATGAAAATATTATCTACTAGCTGTTTCCCGCGGCTTCGCCCCGCGTGGGACTCGGTTATATAACGCCCAAAAGTAGCCTATGTTTGACTTCAGGTCTTTAACTACATCCCTGCCAAATTTCATCACAATCGGTCCAGCAGTTTAGCCGTGAAGAGGTGACAGACAGACAGTCAGACTTTCGCATTTATAATATTACTAGCTGTTCCCCGCGGCTTCGCCCCGCGTGGGACTCGGTTATATCGCGCCCAAAAGTAGCCTATGTTTGACTTCAGGTCTTTAACTACATCCCTACCAAATTTCATCACAATCGGTCCAGCAGTTTAGCCGTGAAGAGATGACAGACAGACAGACAGACTTTCGCATTTATAATATTAGTATGGAATATGGAATTAGTAAGGAAGTTGGATATGAATATGGATTAATGCATTTGAAAGCCGAATTTTTGGGGAAGTTACACACATCACAGACGGGTGAAACCGTGAGGCTTTGCTTAAGCGTGTGTATAATAATGGTACAGACAACCTCGTGTTTTTATGGGTGTAAGAATAATACGTAATCATGTCTATTGGTTCCTTTTAAAACCACTCGACAAGATCTTAGAACATCGTAAATTTTTATCAAACTATCTTTATTATGAGTTGATGCACACCTATGTAGAGGTACATCAGGTTTTTTTGTTCTTGCAAAAGGCAACGCCAAACAGACTGGTGCGAAGTTGACGCTTGTTTTAGAGTAACTGATCTATAGAGCACGGAGAGCACAGAACAGAGAAATTATCAGAATAGAAATGTTTTGACGCGGATTTAGTTCCAGGATCAGTGTTCTTATCTTCAATTAACACATGTAAACCCATGTAAACCACACCACACCTTATTAGAAATGTATTACGTAGTTTAGAAGCCACCTAATAATATCGACCAATAACAGTGGCAATAAATAACGCAATCAAATTCCCCGCCCATTTATTCTGTCATCATGTGAAACGTTAGCTTGCAAGCTAAACTAGTGACACGTTTATCGTGCGCTATGCCACTTTTTGATAATATTTCTAAATCCTGTGGCGGAGAGCCATCTCAAATGATCGTTAGTGGTTCATGCTTTTTTTATGTGGTCAACGAGATGTCAGCAGCTGGGACTAAAATTTGATATTTATGCAGGCTACGTTTTGATATAAACAGTTATTTTGAGAATAAGTCTTGAAAAGAAACTGAATTATTCCGAGGTTATAGGGAATTCTTTGAAAGGATCGTAATAATGATACTGTTACTTTTTATTATAATTTAAAATATCATAACGTAACGACTGTTATTTTTTCAGTACATAAATATTGTATATACTTTACTGCTACCATAAGTGTTGTCTGCCTTTACTATACCTATTCAAAAGTATAAAAATTTGGAAACTTATAAAAAAAAAATACTACACGCTCTACATTTGACGAAGCACTCTATGGACGCGAAGTTGTGGCCTGCGGTCGCCACGAAAACTGGTCGAGGCATTAAATTTTATTTTTACTCGTAGTAGTCTGAGTCTGAGTGGTACGTGGAACACGAGACCTCGTTAATAACGGATGATTTAAAGAATTGATATTCAATTTGGGGTGATATATTGTTAGAAAGATGTTAAAGACTAACCAATATTAATATAACTAAATGGTCGTTAGATGTTAATTAGTAATTATGTTGATTTTAAAGACTGTATGTTCTCCAAATAAAATAAATATAAAATAATAACATAAATAAAAAAATAACCAATATTAGTATTAAGCATTGATAGGTCATTTTTACAAAACACAAAACCTTAAACCAATACTAATACTTATTATAAATGCGAAAGCCTGTCTCTCTGTCTGTTACGCTTTCACGACTCAACCGATGAACCGATTTTGATGAAATTTGGTATGAATATCATACAATTTTTTGTGCCCGATATAACAGATTCCCAAGCGGGAGGAGCCGCGGGCAACAGCTTGTATACCTCCTTAGGTATAAGTTTGATGGTAAAGTGCCGCTGGATACAGGCCTTCAAGGATTTTAACTAAAATGTCATTATTTTGCTAGTTTATGTGTAATACCTACATAACAATACGTACTGCATGTCTTGCTTGACAAACAGGTGCCATCAATATTTTGCGATTACTAATGAATCATGATGAACATCATGTACCTAGTATCATGATAAGAATCAGCATCAAAACAAGCCGCAATGTTAACTTATATCAATATCTAGAGAAAACAAAGTTAGACATGAATAATGCAAATACTACACTACAGCCAAAAATAGCGATGACACAGTACGGGAAAGGAGCTCGACTACATTGTATACGTAACTAGCAGACCCCGCGAAATCCGTACAACCTGAACGCCCTTTTCTCACCTTTCCTCCTTTTATATTTGAAGACCGAAATTAACCAAATCGATTAGGCATTCTCGAGTTTTAGCGAGACTAACGAACAGCAATTGATTTATATGTAAAGGAGAAGAAGTAATAGAAGAAGATGAGTGCACCTATTCTATCGAAGCTCAAGTCATTCTTAATATTACTTAAAAATCAATTAGGTGTCTTTATTTTTTAACTTAAAACTTATTTTTTTTATATGACAATACAATTTTACATGCAAGTACTATATACATTACTAATTTTAAAAATTAACTTAAAACTTCGACTAATGTTTACAGATTCTTTGTACAAAAGAATACGTAAGAATAAAAAATATAAAAAACAATTAAGTCATAGTAGGAAAATAAATCTTCCACAAAAAAGTAAAAAGCCTATTTTAAATGTGACAATTATTACCTTGAGATTAGATATAAACAATATGGATGTATATTTTCTGTGCATATAGAGATGTGACATATAAAGATAAATATTTGTATACTTAGACGATTTCCTGTTTTTTGCCGTTTATATAAAATACCTGAAATAAAAATTACAACAATAAGAATTTTCTGAAAATATTCAATGTACAGACACAACTTTTCTACGATTTTATTATAGCATAAGATATAGAAAGACAGAATAAGTAGTACTAATTCACTCTACCTCAACAAAAAATCATTACAGTGAGTATTTAGAACCTTGCATTGCAACCCATCTACCTTTTCAAGATGTACAGTGGGTAAACTAGATTTTACCTACAAAATTAATAATAAATAGGTACCTACCTACCTAATTGTATTTTTTATGTTTCATACGTTATCTAATAAGTGTAATTAGTTAGTTACTAATTTGTTATTCACACACTCTTTAGTTCATAAATGCAATGTCCCTTATCGGTCTGTATTTTAGAATTTTCTAGGCTATTACTTATTAAATCTATTACTATTTCCTTGGCTATTACGGTTATTTACCAGTACCAAGAGTATTTATTATACCAGTACAACGACTAACGCCATAGATAAAAAAAAACTTGCCTGGCGTCAAACCGCGCGCGAAATAATAAACACTGTCTATTATAGATTATTATCATTCTTTAATATCGAGGTAAAAATTCCTCTTTATATCCTCCGTGAAAACTACGAAAAAATGCATACCTACTTGTTTATAAAAACCTATATGTAAGATATCTAAGTACTTCAATATGTTTATTTAGCTGCAGGTATTTTGCTATGCATAATGTTATGTTACTGCGCCGCGCAAAACTTTTCCGTTACTTAAGTACTTATTTCCTAATTGTTGACTAAAACAGAATGATGATATCATTTAACCGCCAATTAATATTTTTTTATAAATTGTGATACAATAATAACTTTTCATAAATATACAAAATGAATTAAATTGCACAACTTGGGCTTACGATTACATATCTTTTTCCAATTTATTTCGTATAGCAATATGTGTTATGTTATAATTTATCTGTTATCACTGATGATGACAAATAGTATTTAGTGATCGTTAGCGCGGTCGAAGACATTAGTAGATAAGTTATCATCTACTAAGCCAATAATATTATATTATATTCGCTAAATGATAACTAAGTATGTCTAATGGTTCACAGCTCTATTTAAATTGAACTATTCCATCAATAGACATGAGTGCTATTTTTGAAATGTATGACATACGCAAAACCAGTGAGTCGAATGATTTTTGTTGGTTTTTGAATGATTTTTATGCGACATAACCGGTGACTCGACGACGTTCGACTTACCAATTTTGCGTATATATCATAGCACTCTTAGGATGTTGGAAATGGCGAATAAAAAAGTATCAAGCGGTGTGACGAGATTACAAATACAAAAAGTTTTTACTGTATTAGTAAAAATATACAATGCATGGAAAATTACAAACATATATTATACAATAGGTATATATTGGTTTTTAGCATATATTAGGTATTTATGTATATTGTATGTATTATATGTGGTATTATATTTATGTAGTTATTTATTTTTAGATTTATATTTATATACTTTTTTTTGGTTCTCGCATCTGATTTACCCCAAAAAGATGTTCTTCTCTGCACCACTGGTTGGTTGACTGGTAGAAAATGCCTATGGCTTTAAGTCCGCCATTTACATTTGTATGTAATGAAGTTAAATAAATAAAAATAAAAAAATTGGTAGGGATAACTAGGTACTTATAAAAAATTAAGAAAATTCAGTTCAGCTACGGACAGTATTGGGATAGACAATCTAGTACCTTTCTTATTGTCCCTTCTGACCATGGGGCTTATCCAACGTCACAATTTTAATTCAAACGCTAACGAATGTCGACAAGACCAAAATGAATGAAATTGATTGACATAAGATTGACCACGTGATTCACTACAGTTTATGTCAATCTCATACACTTTGTTCTTGTCAACATACGTTTTGAAATTGTGACTTTGGCAAAGCCCCCATGTCTGTAGGTGGATGTACTTTGTCCTAGCATCAACATTTATTATCCCAATATATTCTCCCGGAACATAATATATTTATGCATTGCATCTACCTACGCGTGTCTCAGCTTAGGTAAGAATAAATCTTATCAACTTATGTGCCCTTCGACTATAATCCCATAAATAAACACGGAACGAATATTTACCCGAGGAATGCAAAATGTTTTCCTTTCTTTATCATATCTACCCTTGAAAACGTGACTTTCCAAATATTTCGGCCTTAACAGGAAGCGGACGTACAGACAGTTTCACCTCTATCTGTTTATGCCAATATAAATAACTTTCAGTTAATCCGTTCGCGTATAAATTAAGTCATAAACTTTCGCATGGATGGTCCTGTCGACATTTAACCAACATGTTTTTTTAACTACCTGTATCGAGATGTTTTATTAAAATTTATTATCGCTAAAGGGTCTACAAAAATACAACATTGAATATTATTATGTTTGAGCCAGAGTGCACATATTGAAGGCAAAGTCTTGGTAGCCAAAGTTATAAGTCAATATTTTTCATAATTTATCTCTATATTATAGCGTGCGTGTTTTCTATTTCCGAGTATATACATGGATATGTATATACTCGTAAATTAGGTGGATACCTAAGCTAGGCTTGAAGCGGATAAAAATAATATATCTATTAATACGATTTACAATTAACACAATTATGAGTTCAGTGAGAAAATTAGTTCATTCCTAATTTTCTTGAAGACTCCCATATTGTAGTCACTTTGGAATATCTCAAGTGACAACAACGTGGAGTCTTCAAGGAAAAAGATTCCTCCGGAGTAAAAAGATTCCTCCAGGATTGGCAGCGGGCTCGCGATACTCATGGAATGAATTGCAGGTGTCCTGAAGGCTTCGATAACCGCTTTTCATCAGATGGGATAAGGCCTATAGCCTGATTGCGTAGTAAAAATACAAAAAAATCAATTAACTTGTAAACTCCTGCACCATATTGCATAGTATCGATATTGTATCTGACCAAAGAATTTCAAACCGCGCGCGGTTTCTCGAGGCATTTTTTTTTAAATATATGTATCTGACCGTAGTTATAACAATGTTGAAACTTCGGATATTTAATGGTTATATTACGCGCTTCGTCCTGTATTTTTATAACAATCATCTAAGGACAAAAACAAGACTAATTTGGACCAAATTATCAAATATTGTCAAAATGTAGTCACCAGATTATTTCCATATTCAACCCTAACTTTTTACACATCTTTTTCGTTGCCTATCTAATCACTGTTAACTTTACAAATATTAGATAATATGGGTACGGCGTTATCAGTTACATCCAGCAGCAATTATTATTATCACTGAACTAACAACGTGGTTCGTATTTATTTTCTTATTTGATATGTCGACACGAAATGTTGAATTTTGGATGGGCCCGGCCGCTTATATCTCTTATTAAACTAGCGACCCACCCCAGCTTGCTATGGAACTATTTACATCAGCAAAATGGCACCAATTCCTTTCCTTAGCGAGTTTTGTCTGGTAAATTTTATTTGAAGAACCAAACCTTGTGCTGTTGTAAAGTAGGTACATTGGAAAAACAAATACTTAGAAAACTTAGGTACTTAGTTCTTAAGATTCTGTTTCTCATCAAGCATTTATTTGAATTGATATGATTTCTTGCAAACCAAAACAAAATCTGTGCTAATATTCATTTGATGTGTCTTATGTGTTCTAAAAAATAGGTAGAGGTCTAAAGATTTCTGTGATTTCAACATTAATAAACCTTCCTTTTGAAAAATCGTAATTATTTTGTGGGTTGTTTGTTTACAGTCTCTAAAGTCTAGTGAACTTTTCATACAAACTTACTCATAATTCAGTTCGACAGTCTCCAGTTTATAACATCCGCTTTGCATTTGTGGCAAGTTACCACATTAATTAAACGTTTTAAATAACAGTAATCAATATTGTACCTTCTCTCTTCGATATACAGATGAAAAAATAAATAGTGGTGTTGTGTTTGCACATGGCTCACTGTCGAATCGTAGCAACTGTTTGTCAAGGCTACTCCTTATCTGGGCGTTAGGTTACCAGAGTTGCAGCTTCAACGTGATACCAAATGCTAAAACATCACTTGAGTTTCATGGAAATTAAGTACTTGCTAAGTATGGGAGTGTAGGTTTGTGTTTTGACTTTTGAACATCAAGAAGTATGTTGTTGTAACCTTTGCTTTGTTTTGCCTTCGGCAAAGAACATTGAATTTTGGCACTGTTTCCCGCAACACTTCGGTATTGAGTTGAGGGGGTGAAGTGCGTAAGTACCTACGTACTCTTAATGAAATAAAGTTGAAAGTGGCAATACAGGGTTGGCCTGTCACCAGTCTCAGTTCTATGCTATTTCGGTTCAGTTTTAATTTAATAATTATAACCAAACTAGTTGACCCGGCGAACTCCATAAATATTTCAAGTCCAAAATTAATAATAGAACAGTTTGTCGTTCACGCGGGTGGAGCCGCGGGCAAAACCCTGTTTATATCTATAAGGTATACTTACGGTTACTTACGCTTTCTCATCTCGGCACCAGGGTGTGCATGGACCATAATGATGATGATGATCTCGGCAAATTCCCGATTCTCTCAAATCTTGAGTTTGCTAAAGATATTCTTACGAGAATATATTATCACCTGGTTTATTTTTGATGCCTACATACAATCGATCATGGTACAACAAAACAAAACGACGAAAAACGAAACGAATGGTCTTATTCACTTAAGACTACCCTACCTACCCACATTATGTTGTAAAACTCAAGAACAACCTCACCTATCTAAACCAAATGTTAAGACTTTGTTCGGACCATTTATTAGATGGTTTATGTGAAGTTTGCACAAAATCAGTCGAGCGGTTCTGTATTTAACACATTTTTTTTAATTTTACGCGGGCTATAGCAACTCGTAGTCCTCTATAAAGATTGAGTCAACTGTTAAAACGTGATTAAAATAGTAGCTAATCTGCATAGACCACATTACAATTACACTTTTTAACTGACTGTAAGGCACAGGGAAATATAAAATTAAATTTAAAAATACAATGAGATTAATTAAAATAAAACATACATAGTATAAAAAAGTAGCTTTCTCTGTCCCTTTGTATGCTTAAATCTTTAAAACTACTTAAGAGTGCGCCCAACGCCAAAATTTGAAAAACAGACCTATTTTTCAATCCATAGTTTAGCGCGAAAAAACCTTATAATTCAGATTTAAAAAATACTGTAGGTAGGCAAAAAACCTGTAGAAGCCGAGTAATCGAATAGAATTTTGAAAAATAAACAGGTTTTTTTTTTAAAAATACAAACTTCAGAACGAAAAAAAAAACAGTATTAACTCAAATGCTCTGAATTATCAGCGACAACCCCAAATTATTTTTTACAAATAACATAGCCAGACTAATGTTTTAGTAGAGTAATCGATTACATTTTTTATTTTATGTCTATATTTTTAATAATTAAATAAAATCTCAACTAAAATTATAACCTGGAGCTCAAAGCCAACTCGTCGTTAACTGAATCATGCGATTTTCGACTCTAAACCAAGCGTAGTAGATGGAACAATTGTGTACGGGCAAATGGTTACTTGTCGGGCAGCGCTCGACGCGGAAGGTTGTTCCCGGACGCTCTGTACCTTCTCGGTACTGACAATCGAACGCGTAATTTATTTGGAGCGGATTTTGTTTCTAGTGTGAATAAATATTGTAAATTAGACCGTATGACGTTTATTATAGGGTACATAATTGTAAATAGTGGTTTTTGGTATTATCATAATTGTAAACAGTGTGGTGTGTGGACGTGTAAATAATAGTGTATAAATAGTTTTGACAATGGGACGAAAAGATAAAAAAAGAGAAATAACGTTTTTGAAAAAAAGAAGAACTAAAAAACATGACGGAATGTTTGGGTAAGTTGTTTTTATTTCTACAAAATAATGGATTTAGTACAACAGTAAGTACACGCTTTATTTACAAACTAAAACCTACTTGTACAAATACTATACTATACTAATATTATCCATACTAATATTATAAATGCGAAAGTCTGTCTGTCTGTCTGTCTGTCTGTCTGTCTGTCTGTCTGTCACCTCTTCACGGCTAAACTGCTGGACCGATTATGATGAAATTTGGTAGGGGCGTAGTTAACGACCTGAGGTCAAACATAGGCTACTTTTGGGCGCGATATAACCGAGTCCCACGCGGGGCGAAGCCGCGGGGAACAGCTAGTAATATTATAAATGCGAAAGTCTGTCTGTCTGTCTGTCACCTCTTCACTGCTAAACTGCTGGACCGATTGTGATGAAATTTGGTAGGGATGTAGTTAACGACCTGAGGTCAAACATAGGCTACTTTTGGACGCGATATAACAGAGTCCCACGAGGGGCGGAGCCGCGGGGAACAGCTAGTAGCAAAATAAATAGATAGTAGGTACTTATATATTTAAAAAAGTCATAACTAACCCTTATCTCTTATAAATACAGCCTACATTTGATCAAACTGAGCTCCGTAGGTACCTATACAGAGTAAGCGCGCACGGGCAAACGTCACAAATGTCAGCTTACAGTATATGTAAAACAACCATTGTTAGACGACAAAAAAATATACGAGTACCTATATATAAAAGGTCTTTAAAAGTAACTGTGTTTTTTTTACAGATTGATTAATTAGTGATTTTCATTACAAAAAACGTATTTTTTATTCTATTTTTGATAATGATAATACAGGATGTTGTACAATTTAAAACTAAAGATGTAAAGAACTCTAGTCGTGTCCTACTCGTAAATATTGCGCTCGGCTCGCAAATTGACGACTCGACTCATTTCAATAAGACTATGTGCTCTTGAGCGCAGCATGACGCTCGAGTCTTGTTTAGCGCTCGAGTCGTTGGTAGGGATCACCCTGGTAACAATGTATTTAAACATAATTAAACCTTGATACGCTCAAGACATAAGACTCGAGTTCTTTTTTTGAAAACTCGTGTTCGTTATAAGAGATATGTATTATCATGAGTATAAGTTGTAATGTTACAAATGGCTCAATATAAATTTTGATCTTTACCTATATTTTACTCTGTTTTAGATCTTTAGCGCTGAGGACACTGCTCCAGCAGCTCCGCAGCTGGGCGCAGCATCTTCAGAGCGGTCCATAGCACTAGTGATCGCATAACTTGAAAGCACATATGTGGTCACGATCCTCAGCAGTGAGGGACCGATGAAGAAGAAGAATTTTTATTGCTATAAAAAATATTTTTCGCAAATATTACTTTATATAAATTTATTTCTGTAATTAAACGCTTTGTTTTACATTGGCAATATAGTTTTTTTTTCTCACAGAGTGCTAGCGTACTTACATCATGATTAAAGTTTCGTGTTAATATATAACTACACTAGCTGTTCCCCGCGGCTTCGCCCCGCGTGGGACTCGGTTATATCGCGCCCAAAAGCAGCCTATGTTTGACCTCAGGTCGTTAACTACATCCCTACTAATTTTCATCACAATCGGTCCAGCAGTTTAGCCGTGAAGAGGTGACAGACAGACAGACTTTCGCATTTATAATATTAGTATGAATAACCAGCTTCGGTGAACTTCCCTCGGGAATAGTGCTTTTTCCCGGGATGAAAGGTACCATATGTCCTTCTCCTTGTTCTAAGCTACCTCTTCACTAAATTTCAGCCACATCAGTTCAGCCCTTTTTGAGTTATAAATAGTGTAATTAACACGACTTTCTTTTTTATATATGGATATAGATAATAAAACAGTAAAAATATTTTGTCTGTACATTTATTATTTTGTCATAAATGTATACTTGTATAGGGACACTTAAAAGGAATAATAAAACTTAAAAACAAAATGTTTGTTTTCAAACTTTTTATTTTTGTTTGTATGTCTGTCTGTCTGTATGTATGTATCACGCTTATCTCCGAAAGTACTGAACTGATTTACTAAAAACCTTCACCAATTGCTTTGTTTTAACTCAGCAAAACATTCAAAGTGTGTTTCATAAAAATAAAATAAAATAATAAAACCTCGTGCCTTGACTTCCCTCCCTTCCCATTTTTTCATAACTATATGTCTAGGTATAAAAATAAACACGTGTGCCAAGTTTCATTAGGATCCGTTCAAACAACGTCACAGAAAACTTTCCCTCTTTTTTCCCCATTTCCCCTCCAATCAAAATAATCTCTTGACATGCAATTGCAAAAAAATCAAGGAACACGTGTGCCAAGTTTCATTAGGATCCGTTCATAAATGCGACCTCCAGCCCGGAACAAACAAACAGACAGACAGACACACATCCGGACAAAAGCAAAATTTTCCAGTCTCGAAATGGAATAGAGGACAAAAAGTGATCGTCATTTGACTGAATTCAATGTATTTGTCTGCAAATATATATCGCTTTTGAACGAATGCTCCAAATTTAATAATACTTTTTTTGTGTTGGTTATTGTCATGTCATGACAAACGAAAGAAAACGGGGATTTCAAGCGAAGCCCGCGACATCGTACGCGTAAGCGTACGATGTCGCGGGCATGTTCAATATTTAAATAAAAAATCATAATTGTAACTGCTGAAAATCACTATTTCTACTTCCTAATTTTCTATCAATTCACTTTACTACTACTTTCCTATTACTTGTGAATATGCTGCCACTTTACCAACTTCCAATTAATATTTGGTTGACTGTATCTATCTACCATACACACACTCCTCTAAAAAAAACTACATTAATATTTCATTCATAATAAATAAGTATTTGATTTTTCTGACTTTATCGCATATACTATACTCTAACTCACGAGTTCACGACTAGCCACGGCGCGGCCAGCCGCTAGCGATCGCAGCGCGCCGTGTTGGTTTTTAGAACTAGAGCGGAGGGTATGCAAGACGTGCGGGTGAAATCGGAATTTTTGTCGGCGTTAGGCGCCCTCTTAACGGATTTTGATGCGGTTTTTTTTAATAGATAGTGATTCAAGAGGAAGGTTTTTATGCCCATGCGAAGCCGGGGCGGGTCGCTAGTACTTAATATATAGAACTTTAGTTTCGCAGATCTTTATCCCTAATATGATAAACTAATAAAAAGAGCAATCGTATAGTACCTAAATGTAATGTAGGCCCTTGTCTAAAGTACCATAAAAGTAAGATAGGTACTTGACAGATAGTTAACTCGATCATTGATACTTGAGCAGTACTATTATTATTCTTATGTATTACTATTCTGTCTGTAGTGACGTAGCTACAAGGGCAAGGGCACGATACAAAAAAAATTATTTTGGCCCTATCACTTAGACAAATAATATTTTCCTAAAGGACGTTTTTTCTTCTCAGAAACTAATAGCTTGACTAGTTTTCAGTGAAATATTTCAGATGGAATCCAAATCCATATTAATCTTCATATTATGAATGCGAAAGTCTGTTTGTCTGTTACACTCTCACGGTTAAACCGCTAGATCGATTTTGATGAAATTTAATATAGATTGAGGACCAGAGGTCAAACATCTAGTTAGATTCTATTTTATTCCAATAAATGAAATAAAACTTTTAAATCATTAACACAATTGTTAGCGAAGAAAAATAATAATTTGTGATGTATTTTCATAATAAATTTGAAAATTAGGAAATGGGGAATAAAACAAAAATAAAAAACAAAATTAAACATATTCTGACTATAATTCAATAAAAATGCAGATGGAAATAAGGAAAACTTATAAGAAATGTCAAAAACAAGCTTTAGGCTTAATCTTTTGTCCATGAGAAAATAGAATACGTAGTCATTTTTTGAGATTAACTTAATTGAAATTAAATAAAAAAAAATTAAATACTTAATTATAAATGACATAGGTACTAGAGTTTTAAACTAATGAACTTTATATTAATATGACTGATGATATATTACTAACATTAAGTTACAAAATGTAGTACTTAAATGTCGGTTTAAATAGAAAAGTAATTAAATAAATCAGCTTAATGGTTTATAATTCGTAATGTACTGATAATAAATAATCTTTATGGACTTTATGAAAACGCTTACAACTAAGAAGTTTCCTTAACATTAGGTACAAAATTATTATTTTTGTAGTCATCATGCAATGACATGTTATGAAATGAAGAAAAACTGAAAGTATAGTAATTGAAACAAAATAAATAACCATCTCGGTTCTGTGAACTTCTACATAATTAAACACAAGCCCAAAATGGTCAGTTGTTTATTGACAAGTACAAAATCGTATTTTGTAACTAGTATAACAATACCATACAACATTCGAAGGTACAGTCTCTTGGTAAGAATCAAAAGCGTATCTTTCTGTATCTTAATGTATCAGAATTTCTCCTGCATATTGGTCCCTTAATTAAAACTTTAAACTTTGTTACATAAATAGGTATAAAATATCACACTTTAAATTCAAAAATCTATGCTACGTCGAAACTAAACACTTAACTCTGTCAAAAAGTACAAAAGTAATAACCGTGCCAATTTGAATATAATATTCAAAAGAAGACAATAAATAAACAATCTATTTCGATCAACTAAAATTAAATATTACCGATTTATGTATTTTGTTACAAGTAAGGCACTGATGGTGGGGTGTGAGAGGGGCGCGGCATGGAAGCGCGAGAGGGGGGGCCGCGCGCCCGCGCACTCCACCGCTGCACGCGGCAGTTGTACATAATAACATGTTTTTAATATTATATTGGACTTATAATATATTTATACAGGTTTATCTGTGCTAAGACTTCGGGAGTTCGGTATACATTTTCTTAAGTTTCTGACAGTTTTTGCGCGCGTTCGCCGTTTGTCGAGCGCCGAAACGAGAGGGACTCTAGAACTCGTTCGTTACAAGGACGAAAAAACGATCACTAAAACCTCAAACTGGTTTCAGCTTCGTTGCCCGCCCTCTCGCACGACGAAAAATGAAAAAAAAAAAACGTTCGCAGACAAGCGCTAGCGGCGGTCGCCGGGATCGCACCGAAGCTTCCCAAATGGGCTACAGATGATTGAGATTGTTAGTGGTGGTGGGTAGCCTTCGACTGCCGCATTGTGCTTATGGCTAAATTAAAAACTTAGGACAACCGGTCGTCGGTAAGGAAAACGAACGCGCGAATAGATTTTTTTAGATGTGCATATTTACGAATGACAACCGAGCTCTCGAAGTTGTATCGGCCGATTCGATCCGTAGAAAACTACAAAAATAAATATTTTATTGTATCAGGAACAGAATCAGTCGATCTGTTTGTTAAAACGAGCCACGTCCCGTCGACGCGGGCCTCGTCGGTATGCGGTGAGGCATCGCAGCTGCTAGTTACAAAATAATAACTATAGTTAAAGAGACTCAAAATAAATAATAAATTATTATCTTAAACCCTTAAAAATAGATCACGAGCGCCTTCTCGCGGTACGGTACCGAGCGCGGATAGGCAGTATGAAATAAATAAAATGTTCTATAGCTAACTTTACAGACCACCGCTCGGCGGAGGATCGCGTCGGGAAGACTTCCGCGAGCTACAATAAATATCTAATATTATAAGGTGCCATTTACAAGTGCGTGCCAATTACTAATCATACATGTAAGTAATCACTACATTCACACCGCAAACTTTCGAGACGCCAGTAAATACTTCTTCTTTAACTTTATAAATTACAGGGTGAAGTAATTAAGGTGCATCGACATACTGGAGATCATTCGTTGAGCGGGTGTGTAAATGCGCGAGGCGCGACGAGCGGGACGGCGCTCGGGCACGAATTGGAAGACGTCAAGTAGGCACTACGGTGACGGACGAACCTTACGCTACGAACGGTATAAGTTAACTTAGGACTAGGATGACCGCAGAACCTTAGGCGATCACGAGATCACCAAAAGCCGACGAGAGGCGATTGAAAACTGGCAGCCGCTCTTCTTCGGGTTCTGGCGATTGCGTGCGGCGGAACGCAAAGGCAGTGTGTTGCGCAGGTGGAGACATAGCGGGCGGAGATTGCGGAGACTGCGGGGTCAACGGAGACTGTGGCGCAATGGGAGAATGCGGCGAGTGCGGTGAATGCGGTGAGCGCGGCGAACGTGACCCATCGCTCATGTAAGATGCTAGCGAACCTCCGGATGACAGGGAGGCCAGGGAACCACCTGGCGAAGATGGCTCACGGCGCCGCGCCTCTTCCGCGTTGTGCACGAAGTGACAACGAGGTCCGTAGGGACAGAAGCCAACAGAATGGAAGGTGCGGCACAACTCAGTCTTGTACTTCGGGTGGCGTTGAAGGTTCCGTAACTCACGGATACCATGCGCGAATTGACACTTGTCGCCATATTTGCAGACTCCGGCTTCTTCGAAAGGTCGACATAGTTCGGTCTTGTACCGGCTCGTAGCGGGTGGTGGAGGTGCTGGTTCACTGGTAGTGCGTTCAAGGCGGCGGTGCACGAGTCTGTCAAGGAGGCCCGCGAGCGCGCGGTGTGCTGGGACCGAGGCGGCACGCGCCAACACCGGATGCTGCTCCCAGTTCATTCCGCCTGTTACAGTTCCGCCGTTCATGGGGCCTATGGACCCGTTCATAGTCTGCACTTGCCGATTTTGGTTCTGAAATAGAGAAAATATATTGTGTTAAAAAATATCAAACAATGCGTTAATGTACACGAACAATGGCAAACTCCTAAAGTAAACAAAGCATTGAAAATTTTTTGTGGGATACAAATGTCCTACCAATCCTATCTATAAAAACGTCTTATTTCCAACATCATTCTAGAGAGATCTTGCCCACCCTTATCTTTATTTCTTAACAGTGAGGGTTCGAAAAAAACACAATCTGGCCCGTAGGGGCCGATACCTGCTAAAGTTAACAAAAAAGGTACCCCGGGAAGCTGGGCCCGTCAGTCGTCTACCTGCTCGGGTTCATTTTCACTAATGGTCTGTACGTCAAAAACGCTTAATATTTCCAATTAACGAACTTTAAAGTGGTAATATTTAGCTTAGGGGTGAGTAGAATTTTAATGGCTGTTTTTATTACTTCCAGACACTGTCGGTCCAGTCGCCTAACATGAATAATTTATTTCGTTAAAAATCTCAGAACGTATCCATCAATAATATGCGACGCGTTCGTTGCCTGTTGAAATGTAAATGAACGGCCTTTTGTTTTTTACGAAGTATCGAACTTCAGAAACTGGTGCTACGCGGTATATCCATAACAATGGAAGTGTGCGCGCGAGAGGCAGTTGACACTGCCTCGCGCTTGGTCTAGCGGCTCGTGTATGGTATGAATAGCCCCACCAGTGCGGCGGCGACGCCGTCACCACAATCGCAGAGATTGTGCACTATTGTTCGAGTGTCGCACCGCGTCTGTTGTCGTGTTGTCATTTACCACTCAGTGTAAAAGCATGCAGGGGCAACGGTCGAAGCCGGTCATGTTAGGTAACAGTTTTCCCATGGCGATCTGTTCACGATCTATTTGATGCCTGCATGGGTATGCAGATATACACAGGTTTTTATGACTTTGTGTATGATGTAACTTGATAGTGAGCTCTAACGGCAAAATGATCATAAACCTGTGCTGTGTGTGAACCATTTACTAAGCTAACACAGACACCACATGTTTTATTGTAATTGGTTGATTATGGTAGTAATGACTATGACAGAACCTAGAAGGTCAGATCAAAAACGACTTAAGGCGGAACATGGGCTCTATACATAATGTATGATCATCACCACATCTTGTATGCGGCCTCAATCGATGTGAATGACACGTCATTGTATATTCTATTCGCCTCCGCCTCGTCCGGGGATCGTAAACATTTGTGTTTTGAAATACAACAGACAAATTAATATATGTATATAAGTAACACATTAGACTTAAATACAACGTTTCCTTTCTTATCAATAAACTTTTATAGTCGTCGTAGTTATTTTGTCTATATGACAAAATCTAGTTTTAAACGGTAGCAATGCGAAAATGCTTGTGAAATGTAATGGCTATGAATATCCATTGTTCGCTGTGTGGGCATTTAAAGGCAGCGGAGGTAGGTCTGTAACTGTCCTTCGTCGGAGATTGTCCCTCCTTCACTATGGAGGCAAAGATCGTTTACGTAAACGCTCAGTGATTTACTGACGAAATAAACGTGTGCTGTGCAGTGAAGGCATTGTAGCTGAAGCATATATTTAAAATAAATAAGTATGTCTAAGTTAATATACCGGCGGATAGCCACAGTGAACTTAAAAGATATGTCGACAAGGTTGTAAATGTATTCAATGTATATAATAAAATAACAAACTAGCCAAATAGTCATGCCTTTGCAAAATTTGTGCTACATAAATTTCTGTCATATGAAACAATATACCAGGGAAAGTGTAGCAAACAAATAATAAATGAGCGTAGCGGTGCAATCTCAGGTGAAATGTTCTAGTGAAAAGCCAGGGGTTAACTGGTGGTCACCAAGTGTCGAAGGAAAACAGCCGAGTTGTAATTAGAGAGTTATCAGAGCGGAACATTGGTTAAACGCTGCTTTCCATCGGACGTTGCGCCCGCGCAATCGAGCTCCAGGGAAAATTGTAATCACTGTCGATTTCAAATGGCCGCGGTCGTTGCGTTCGAAACTGAGGCCAATCAGACGAAGCAGTTTGCAGACACGGCGTGAACTGTTTATAATAATAACATACATATATGTGCTATCATTCATTGATGTAAACAGTTTACATTTTATAGAGAAACAAACTAAGAGTAACGACAACGGCTGTTCGTTTAGTAAATATAATTTGAAGTAATTTGATAGAATTTCTTAAGGCACAACAAGCAGGCACAGATCGCACCTCGTGTATCTTTGTGTGTGGTTTTAGTTAGCAGGCCGGCTTGTCAACGTGACAAACACGAACTCTCCGGCCAATTTGTTTGTACTACCCATTAAGCATTATATACGATCAGTCGAAACGATGCAGCAATATCTAATGAAAATCCGGCCACAAACACCTGCAGGCGAAATACTAACCAGTTGCCCAAAAGTTTTCGACTTTGTAGAAGCATTCTTGACGACCAATATAAAAACAAAACCATTTTTTATATACTACTGAGTAGGCAATCATGCCTCCGGCCCACCTGATGAAAAGTGGTTACCGGAGCCTATGGATGTCTGCAACAAAGAGTGAAAATATTATGCTGAATTTTTTGTTGAATATCAATGAATTCAAGAGATTCTATGAACTGACGAGGTTATTAGCTTGTCAATATTAAAAAAAATTAAATGAAAGACACTTGCCGAAAATTTTTGAATTATGATGAATGGTTAAAAGAAAAAAAAAGTGTACAAAATACTGAGCTAAGTAACTAAAAAATACAGTATACTCATGGTAGTTTATTGACCCGGCTAAAATACATGACAACATGCGCGTTATTTACGCATACAATCAGTGAAAATTTACACCTTCAGCAGAGGCTGTTATCTGAAGTCGATGTACTAAAATACATAAATTTCAGATAACCTCACAGCCTCAGAGGGCATCGGCATCGTACATATTAACAAAGAGCATGAATTTAGGTTATGAGTTTTCAGCTGCTATAACATGGAAACTGTATACTGTTCGAATTTAACAATTCAAATACACATTATTATTGAACGACTAGGGGATTGTGAAGCTTTGATTATATTTTTTAGTGTTTATTCGTTTTATAGTATGATTTTGTCTACTGTTAACGTAGAACTTATTATAATATGAATTCATAACATTATTAAGATGATTGTTTCGCAACAATTGAAGCTGATTTATAAATACTCCTCAATCCAAGAGAATAGTTTGATAAATTATAAATTGATTTTGACCGAATGCGTTATTTATTTAAATATGCTACAAGTATTTCTAGATCTTTTAGTAGTGTTATATTAATGTTTTAACTTTACGAGCTATATAATACAGTAAGAGGTCCCATTTCTCTGAAGCAGATAGGGTCTGGTCGATTGGTACATCACGTTTATTGAATGATTGCGCGAAAATAAGCGCCGAGATGTAGCGGCCCCCTCTCACGTCGTCTTAACGACAACTCTCAATCATACCAATATAGTCATTAACCTTACTGTGTTCTGCGTCGTCTTCTGTCCATGTACATAGCGAACTCACTCCATGGTACCATGATATCCGAAAAATACAACTCATTAGTGTATCTTGACATATACTGCGATGATTTTCCTTAAACGATTTCAAATATAAAATGATGTTTCTGCTTTCGACATGACATGTAAACAACGTGATCGTGATTCATACAGCTAGTGACATTTACTGGTTACTTTCAGTACATAAATTTTATATTGTAGCTAGTGACGCATTTACCACAATTAATACACAGTTTCGTAAGCACGAACTAGATTTTATAGGACTTAAATATTTTAATTTCACATTCATGTTAAAATAGCTGCGTAATACACAGCTCTCCCGCTGAGTGAACTATCCTTCTAAGTTGTTACTAATACAGCACCAGATGTCGTTTTATACACTCATTTCGGATTAAAATTATCTAGTTTAGTTTTCCGTTTACTAGTAATATGACTATTATTAGATGTTTTATGGTTTGCTTAGTTTTATAGGTTTAATAACATGAGAAGTTTTAGTATAAATAAAGATGATAGATATCATGTTATAGATGTCGTGATCACAATTAGACAGGTAATGGCGAACGACCAGGCGGAGCAGGTGACCAAGCATTGTTCAAATCAATATCTAAGTTTCATATAGCCATTATGATTCAGGAAGAAGAAGACATGTACATTAATCTAGTGTTCATCTATTGATAATTTCAATAAATGAGTTTCAAATGTAGGTACGTTTAAGAGTAATGTATCTAGACGTAATGGAAATAAATTAACATTATCGTTACTGAAAACTTAAAACATAAGTTCTAACTTTAATAAAAAAAAGGGCGAAGAATCGTACCTTCGCCCTGGGCACTGGTTTTCATCCTACGCCACTCAACTGTATAGGTTTAGGAGCTTTAGGTGAATTAGTATTGTTACCATGCGAATGTAAGCGTATGGTGAATGTTCTCATAGTTAGGCTGTCAGATGAGTAACACCGGACGCTCGGCGTACGGCTCGCATGCAGATGGGCATTATTCAGCGTGATTGCAATGCGAGAACTACGCCGCTATGGTATAAATGCCGTCACATGTCCACCGCGCCTTATTTGTAATTTAAATCAGTAAGTATCATATTTTTACCGGCTTGTATATTGTACAACGAAACGAAGTTTGTTTAACTGCAGGTCAAGTTACTCCATGAACTTCTACCTATGCAATTTATGCTTCACGTTTCGTTTCATTACCATGACATTTTTTAGAAAAAATAGCACTTCATTTACAAACATCTTAGTATTAGTATAATTTGCGTATAGTAGTTTCCTTGGCTACAATAACATAAGAACTCACACTAAACTGACCTTTGGATCCGCAGCACGTGAGTAATCGGTTGGCCACATAGTGTATTGATTCTGCTCGAAAATATAATACAGCATAAGGTAGCCGTGTATAAAATAGCGAAATATCTTTGTGGTAGGTTAAGTGGTATGCATTAGAACGTGCAAATGATTTAGGTATATGGTTTTTTCATTAGCTTTCAAATAAACTCGAGCGAGAACTAATAACAAATTGTAATTTGTCATAATTATGAGAAAAAGCAGTTTCACGGCTTACGTCGCCACACGAGACCCAAGTTTTGAATAATAGTAATGTGGAGAAGGATAAAGAAGATTGCCTTCTAATGGCTTTTATCTAGCCTATTTTGAAAGAGGAAAAGATTTTACCAAGACTAACAATAGAATAATAATATGCATTGAAAGGTACTTCCGCTGCCGAATGATTTGTAAGATCTTACAGTAATGGTATAAGAAAAAGGACAATAAATAGGTAATGATCACCAACCTGCGTTTTAAATGTAAGTAGACTGTTTAGAATGTGTCATAGATTAAGGTGGTGAGTATTCGAGATTCGGTTCCTATGTTTATTGCGCACACGCCATAAAGCGAGCACGACTTCGAGGCGAGGTGGAGCGGCCGTAAACCGAGTGTCAACAAAGGGCTCCGTTCAAGACGGGCGTGTTTACCCCTCGGCCGCTCAAAGCGGAGGAAACTCGTCCCCCGGCCGGGCCGCTTTTAGCACCTCCTTATTTATAGATACAACAACAACTCTGTTCCGAGGCCGATTTGCAGAACTAAAATGGTAAACATTGTTGCTCACTATGGTGGCAGTCAATATAGCCAGTATACTCGACATCACAGGATATCTACGGGCAATAAAAAAACAAGGACCAGATATGTTTTTATGATACCAGCGTATATTTTAAACCATAAACGCAGTTATGTCAGTCGTGACAACGACTCGTCATTGTGTGGCAGTCGTTAGCGGCACCACAAACTACGCCCTTGCGTCAGGCTATCTGCTGCAATTCCTTTGTCCGTGCGATTTTTATTGTTGCGTCACTACCGCGTTGTACTTTCGCCGCAAATTGTAACATGACTCACATTGTTGTGACGAAGAGACGAAAATTCTCTTCTATATCGTACATATAAAATTCAAACTAATGCAGTCTAAATTTTACATTCCGATAAATAAGTATAATAGAGCAGGTGCTTGCATCATTCCCCCACATACTATAAAGTCGACGAATGGCTTACTCTAAATTCCCTTTTCCACCTGCAACAACGCGGTCTACTAGATCATGCTTAACATCACAAAGAAAACAAACCTCAAATTAGGAAGACAATTCAATTTTTATCAGCGAGTGTCCACATCAGTACTCAGTGAATGTTTAACTAATGAGACGGTAGGTACTGGTATTAGTGGCGTGCTCAGCAGTCACATTAGGAACAACGACTTCTTTGTCTATCTTGATACGCGCTCGTCTAACAACTTGACCGCTCATATTACGAGGTCAGTGTCAAACGACCATTTGCATTCATTTAAATATCTAGCATGATATTAACAGATTCTTGTTATTTTAACTTATATATTTTATATTCATTGCTGTGTAGATTGTACGTAAATTTTCCAGGTTAAGGTTAATGACTTGATTATTTATCTAATTTTCATTTTAGTTTCATTTGTTTAGGATTAGTAGGTATTAGGAGAAATATATAATTAAACATTCAATATTAATTATTAATTTAATAATAAATTAAAAAAATCGATCACACACCCTTTTATCGATATAATTTTTAATGGGTCTTACTTTACGCTTTGCACTTATCTAATATTTTTTAAGTGTTAACGAACTTTTAATCGGTTCAGTCGCTATGATACACCCAAATTAGTACCTAAGACTGCCAAACTTGTCAACTCCGATAACCTACAAGTCACCTCCTGGTATCATTTACTTAGTAAATAAATGTTTATGATCGCAAGAAGACGTCGACCTGAGAAGATTAACATGGCAATCTTTAAGGTATCCCTACGATTTTCGAAAAAGAAGTTGAGAAATCAACGCGGCATATGTACCGGAAAAAAAGTAAGCTAAATATGAAACAATCTAGCATTATTTAATTATGCATTAGTATTAAGTTTTACCTTTTGAATATACTTATGTTTGATTGTGTGCAATAAACTAAAATAAATTGACAAATGACCGTGAAAAAGGTAAGAGTTGGTGTGATTAGATTGTTGGCGATTACGTTTGCCAAGCGCAGAAGTAAGTTTACCAGAGGTAAACCTTCGTGCAATGATCGTCTACCGAAGTGGACTTCTGTACTGTTTTATTGTGTTTCGGTTTGAAGGGGAGGGGCAGGACTGAGCACGGTGGCGAAATATCCCCTAGGCCACGAATTTGTAGCGTGCTAGTGACACACTCAAGTTATAGGCTACGATGACCAATAAATAAATATATACGGAAATTTCACACAGATTAAGCTGGCCCCACAGTAAGTTCGAGACTTGTGTTATGAGATACCAAGGGCCAGATTCTCGCGCAATCGAAGTTCACTTCACCGATTTTCTCCAATTTTTTTCAAAGGTTTATTATGGTTTGTGCCTTTTCAAAAAATTACATTTGAAAAAGTTCAATCGAACGCATCGATCTATCGAAACTTTTCGATTGTGATATGGCTTAAACTCATCGAAAAAAATTCGAGAAAATCGGTAAAGTGAACTTCGATTGCGTGAGAATTGGGCCCAAATCAACGATTCTTCGACAATCTTTCGATCCTCGGCCGTATACATGGAGCGACTGTGGTGATGGTAGTAGTTTCATGACCAACGGTGGACGTTATGCCACAGAATAGATAATAGTAATAACGATGCCAATCGTTAACAGATTTGTTTACTGGTAATTAATTATCACTACTTACGGAGGCTGATATTCCACCATCGTATTCTGGTGTCATCTGTAAACAAAAATAAAAAGTAAATTTAGTACAAATTACAGATTTTCACTACCCCGTATGGGATAAAGATGTAACTAGTTGTATGTCTATGCTATGTCTATCTCATGATCTCATCTCAGCGTGTACCGGTTACCTCCTGGGTTATGTTGATTGGGACTTGAGACACACTTCGCTCTTGAAGCACAGTCATAGCAGACGTCAGTTGTGAAAGGTTTTCCTGAAAATTCCGCATCGAAGCCCAAGAAAAACATCATTGTCGTTTACTTTGACAGTCTTTAAATCCTACCGCTGCTATGGCTTTAGGTACGCTTTCCTCTTTACATGCATCCACCTTGGTCCTGCCTCGTATGTTGCGTTCAATACAATAACTCCAAATAAATAAATTAATTGATATTGCTGTTAATTGAGTTCCACGAAGGTTCGTCGGGTTTACAGTAAACAAATCGATAGACCATTATTACCCAATCATATTTTAATAACAGGTTAATGTTTATGACGCAAGTAGCAGTTTGCATTTAAGGCGAATGCATGCTTTAGTTTACTTGAGACGGCGGCGGCGAATATTAAAATTGTAAAGTAGAATGCGAAATCACGAGTTTCGAGTATAATTTAATCAAATATGCAAAACGTGATTTAAAAATTACATAGGAATTATTATAAATCTTTGTAGTGCACAAATTCAAGACAAAAACAAATATGAATATAACTTCTGCAAAATTAAACTAAGATGAATTAAAATATAAAATAAAATAAAATGTTCATGGATAAACATTTAGTAAAAAATCATGAATATGGTTAAATAATAAAATAGTTTAACGATGAACTAGCAACTTAACACTATTAAGAAGAGAAAAAAAAATGAATAAATGGGATTCCCGTGTTTATTTGTAATAAGTTCGCCTTAACTGTGCACGGAACCCGGCTACATCTAGTAGACAAGGCAACCTCAACCGGTCTCCGTTGAAAGCGATAGCACTTCCTACAAGAAAGTAAAACCTTACTCCGCTACCCGTCCGGAAAACTCACGGGCTAACCGATGTTATGGAACTGATTAGAGCAGCGGCCGGCGAGATTGGTAGACTCGATTCGTGTGTTTGCTATAATTGCCTTCATAGCTGCAATTAGACTCGAAGCCGTTTATTATTGCTTTATTACCTGGCACGAATATCTATAGTTAGCACTTATGATTATTTTATGCAGTAGGTAACATCGTTAATATGCCCATTATAATCTACATCTTGAATCAGGCAGTCTCTACTCACTTGAACTTTGCGCTTCGGAATAGCATACATACAATTATACTCAGTTGCATAAATTCTTAATTATTCTAAATTTGATGCCACATATTAGCCGCTGGTAAATTTTTACGACATACGGCGTAGACGTTTTTATTATGAAATAAATAAGTTGAAACATCGAATTCATATAACAAAACCCTGTTTTCCAATCTACTAGATCTAAGCTGCTCAATCAAAAACGTTTAAAATTAATAACATAAGAATATGACTGTTCGCAGCCCACCAACATGCGTCCTTTTATCGCTGCGAGTGCCACCATATATAATGACCACATTTTCCGCCTACCGTTGCCTAGTTACCACCGCACACGGCACAATTAACAGCATTACTTGCGTGGAAATTACTTGGTAACTGACAATACAATATTACGCCACCACGTATAGACGTGCGGTGTCACGACCCGCGCCCGTAATGGGAGACGTCGTTTCTAACGCAACCGGGTGATCTCTAATTGAACCCGGCAGCGCGCGAAGGTCTTGCACGGATCACGAACCTACAACACAATCTCATTGACCAAAAGAGGTCTGCTTGTTATAAAACAACAAGCCGTTGATGATTACTGAAATTAGTCCGAATTATAAGTAAACACGCTTAAAATACCAACTGGAACACTAACATAACTGCAGGCAGCTTACGAAATTACCTGTATGTACAAAAGCTTTGGTTATTTAATGCCAATTGACTTACTTAGTTTGTAAAGGCAGTTGTCCTACTAATATTATAAATGCGAGAGTGAGTTTGTTTGTTACGCTTTCACGCCATATCTACAGCACCAATCTTTCTAAAATTTCGCATACACATAAAAAGAAGTATTGACAAGGACATAGGATACCTTTCATTCCGAAAAAAAAGCACTGTTTCTGAGGGAAATTCACGCGGGCGAAAGCTAGTATGTATAATTATATTGCGTTCCTTATATACAAACAACATGACTGGTATATTTTTATGTAGTGTCACACTGCTTTAACAAACCCCCTCGAGTCGACAGTAAATTGGTGTTGAGATCGCACACACGTATACAGACAACAACATGTGAATCTACCCTTTATTGCAATTTAGCAGCTATTACAGCGATATAAGATCCTCGAGGGGTTAGTGATTGCTGTACATGCATCAGTCTTCACTACATAAGGCGCCTCGAGACGTGATCAACGAAGCAATCGGGGCCACTTGTGCTAATGAAACACTTCAATTGAATTGGGGACATTAATTCAGCTGCCGTATTGTCTATTTATATTGATATAGATATAATATAAATACAGTTCATTTAACTACTTACAAGAAAAACATTTTACCGAGGAGATTTAAAACGATAAAACAAGTAACCAAAAACAAAATTGTCAATGCATAATTCATATTTGCGCAGATAATTCTGCAGTATAGTAACTGCGATATCGATGCTTTCGTCGTAAATTTCTACTAATATTATAAATGCTGTCTATCATCTACTCACGCTTAATCCACTGAACCGATTAAGATAAAATTCGTTACGGTCCTGGGTAAGACATAACTAGATACTTTATAGTGGTGTAAAAGTACGGCGCGGGCAACAGCTGTTAATTATTAACAATAATTAAATATTCAGAAATTTCGAAATTTCATAAGGAAATATAATGACAAAGAGAGTTTGAGACCGTTCGTGCGTCATTCGATAGGACGCCGGGCCGTACGTATAACATATTTTAATACAATCATATCATAACTATCGTAATGAACATCGTTAGTACCCAAAATGTCTTTAATTAGACTGTAACACGATGGTGCACCTTTAACGACCATCAGATAAAATCTAAAATATTGTTTTTGTTTAAAACTTAACTCAGTGCCCACCAACATGTTTTTTCAACAGGAAGGATAAGTATTACGATTTAATAACTTCTTTATTTTGAACGGTCAATTAAGATACGAAGTCATTAGAGCAGAATTAAGGCAACGAACTCAACAACGAGGCCACAGCAGCAAAAAAGACGCATTTGAAAATTATATTTATTGTTAATTCGTCTTTGTCAAATTTAAGGCCATATTTAAATTGAGGTTATAAGTTTGTTGTGTGAGTAAATATGGTAATTCATTGTGAATATGACATTCTGATGGCCGACGAGGAATCGACAAGACAATAATAGAAATGACATTGCAAATTGAAAACCACGAGACCATCTCGTGCCACCATCGAAATGCTTCACTTGATGGACGATCATTTCAGACCACTCAAGCCAATTATATTTTAACTGATGCTTTAAACTATAAATAAAATGACAAATCTAAGCTAGACCTAAGACATAACATTATAAATTATCATTTGTTTCCATAAACAAACTGCATAAGTAATATCTCTGACGATATTTTTTTAATAAACCTAGGTAGTAGATGATTAGTAGATACTTATATCAATGATAAATTATTTACTTAATTTTTACTTCAAGAAGAAAATAACAACGAGGGCCTGCAATGGGATCAACTTCTTTATGTAATAGCTTTTGAACCAGAGGCGTGGTACCATATACCCATTGCAAAAAAAAAAAGTTTTATCTTTTCGTGGAACTAAAACTTCTTCATACCAAAATTTTCATGGAGCCGAATGATGGCTTCCAAGTATAAGGGACTTGGCAAACATAAGTTACTTTCAATTTATAATACTTGTAAGAAAAAAAAATGAAAAAGAAATTGGTATCTAATGTAAAATAAATCAGAAAGGTCAAACCGACACTTTAATATATAGCGAATACAATTGGAAACCCTTCAATCATAATTGAAATGAGCTAATCCTTCAAAAAGGTATTACAAAAATCTATATTGACGCATCTTGACTTGATTAATCTTGAAATCGGCTTAGCTGTCCGAGCTGACCTTGGCTTGGAGCTACAAAGAGTTTGCCGGGCAGCCGAATGTTAATTAATTATTTATAATATAACTGGTTTAGCCAGTTCGTTCGAACCTCGCATGTTCTACAGTCGAATCTCTTGAAGAGTATTATCCGCCTTCTGTAACGTTTCATTTCATAATATTTTGTACATAATCCTGTAATGTGTAATCACTGAACATTTGACGTTTGTAACTACCACTATCTAATTTTGAGATAGCAAAAAAAGAACAATAGCTGTTATAATGGTTGCAGAGCTATTCTCAAATGCATTGATATTCCTTTTGTGTCTATGCAGACTTCCGGCATAATAGAGGTTAATGTTGAATTCGTTGTTAAATTATTACTCATCTCATTCGAACATCAGTTTCAAAGTCCAACTTTGTCACAAAAACCGGTGTTTGATTTGAATTTCAAGTAAGCAACTATCTATCCGTCATCTTCGCATGTTTCCATTTTGGACTTTCAGCTTATATGCTTAGGAAACTGGGGTTAATTCCATGGTGATGTTTTAAAAACAGTGATTTCTGTTCGACCGCGTTTTGACAAAACACAAGCCAAACAAAGCTTGTATTTATACGGTAATACAGAAACAAATTCCAAAATTCTCATTTGGTAATTAAAAACCTACCGATTAATTCACGTAGGAAGTTGGAGTATTAAAATCAGCTCGTTCAAAATAAATACAGAAGTTTGATAAATATAGACTTATCTATTTCATTTTAATTATGTACAAGCCTGGTCACGTAGACAGGCCATGCGTGTCAATATAGCGTGTGATCTTCGGATGTGAATACTATGTAATTAGTGAAATATTATGCTATCGGTTATCGTCATATTATTACCACACGGATTTACGGTATGGTTGGTGCAGCGTGATGCACGCCAATGTGGCAGAAACCTTATCTGATCTCACGCGAATGCAATCGGTCAAAACACATGAGTAGCCAAGTTCAAGATGGATGGATTTGCAATGAAAAGTGCTCATATTTATTGGCCAAATGTCTCGCATAACTAGCTCGCCATTTGGTTAAAATTGGAAAGCCCAACTGGAGCTACGTTGTATTCTGAAATTAATTATTAAATATTAACTCTAAGCATACGCCGTACGTGTAATTAAAGCTTGTGAAATGGCGCCGTTGACGCAATGCGATTAGGCGGATAAGGGCTAGTCGATCGGCATCGGCAACCTTCGAATTTATTATACTTTCCACACAATATATCACTTGAGATTTCGACGAGACAATATTAGTTAAAGGTAATAAGAAGGCGATAGCGGCGCCATTAGAAATACTTGTGGGGACAAATTATTTTCTCTTGCTTTAAGTTTAGTACGGTAGGATATCTGACAGGTTTTGAGAATTCATCCAAAACCTGTCAAACTACACTTTATTTCAAAACAATACTGCTAGAATACGACCTACGCCCAATAAGAACATTTTATGATATACATATTGCTTTAATCACCAAGCAGGCATCATTGTGCGTGTGGCTATGTCCGAATCAGACTTACTTCTCAACCAGGAAATATTTTCGAAATTTTGGCTGCCACTCTCAAAGTTTCAAAAGTATGTCATGTGACCAAATGAGAGTTTTTTGTAAAGCACCAATTAAACCTGAAAGGCACCACCTTTTCACTTGGTAAAAATGATCTGGAACATTAGAAATAACATGTCTAAGGTACTATTCAGCAAAGCACTGAACAATAAGAGTTGTTAGAGGTGTGGCTAGGTGATATTTACAACCCGGACGCATTTGTGAAGGTCGAAGAAATACATAACGCGGCCTTGCCGTCGTCTGCGCCACTTTCTCCACAACTGAAGCTGGGCCCCCACGTGTGTTACTTCGCAAAACAATGCTTGTTCCACAAGCTCGGTTACGCCAACGCATGCTATGGAACGGCTGACATAATCGTCCGAAATTACTGAGTTTCTATACGCGGGTCGGCCGAGGACAATTCAGATTACATAGCGTCTTCGTGGCATTGTAACAAACAAAGCCTTGGTCTCGGACTGTAGCCACGGGACATTCTCTTTACATAGTTATTATGACCCACTCGGTTTCGTAACGTTAATTTACGTAAACAAATATACTACTCGAAATACTGTCTGGAGCAGACCTATATTGACTGGTCCAGATAGTATTTTGAGCGAATTAAGAGTGGTTGGTCCTCAGAGCAAATGTATTTTCTATTTATTGTATTTTCAGTTTAATATAGATTACCATCATCTCCGCTTTCTTCGATAATTTTCATCTAGGAAATCCCCACAGCTAATACTACCACATTTGTAATTTACGCAGGCATAGAAATGAAACGCAACGCAAAAAACATATCGATAGATGTCTGATATAACATTGCAATTTGACTATTCGTTAGATGATGTCTTAACCACAATTAATTGTCATGATCCGACTCTCCTTTCATGCCACTGCTAAAACTTAATAACGTATCAAGCGTTGTCAAGTGGACCTCATTGAAAGCATAATAAGTTAATAGTATAGATGAATGTGAAACGATTCAATAGGATAGCTAAGTATATTGTGTTCTCAGATGCTGTCAAACGCATCATCATTCTCCTAACATCTGAGACGTCAATCTATCTAATCTCTGCCAGCGAGACTCGTGTTCGTCTTGAATAATAAAGCGCTGATTTGAATGCATTTCATATGTGGGCACGTTGCAAATTGAATGCTAATGTAAGTTATCATGGCCCCCAAAATATAGGCCTCTTACGTAAGCGGTCGCGCATCAAATAACACCATAGTGTGAATGGACATCTAGCAAGTTGATCATGAAAATTGCGCCTTACGCAAATATTGGTATAGTTACCGAAATCGGTTTTGACGGACAAACGTTATAATGGGGGGAAATCGAAGGCTGTCGCGCTGCAATGGTGCCGGAGTTGCAAGCGGGGTTTCAGCAAGTGTGTAGGTACCGCAGTAACCGCGCGCCGGTTGTGCAATATTTTCACAACTTACTGAAATAGTGCATTAGCCACATTTGCTACGCGGCCGATACGGCCAATCTGTTGCGGATTATTGACATAGTGGTTACATTTTGGTCGACTACGATAACGTATTTGAATAAGCGGTCGTTCTTTCAATAAAACTACAATGCTGCGTTCTTTAATGAATGGTTTGTGAAGATACCCTTGTTTTAGCCGTACCTTTTTAATTACAAAATCATTCCAAAAATTAAATTACCATTTCAACTACCGTTCGTGGATTATCGTCAATAAAAGAAAAAGTTTCATACTTATCGTATCGCTTGAGAACAGAAAGTGGCGTAAATCTTACCTGCAACAAAAAAGGGAGGCACATAAATAAAATTGTCATTAAAATAATTGGGGATATAAACAATAAAAAATGAGAATAGACATTACATAAATAATAACATACTAACTCCAAAAAAAAAGAACAGAAAACATTAAGTACGTTAAAAAAGAAACAGTACCGCAGATTTGTGTTTGTGTCTTGCGGGCGTATGTTTGGTAATACATATAAAACTAAACTATATGTATTGATGCTCATTAATCAGTATAGAGAAGACATTGCATTGGAAACTGTCTGTGTGCAGGTAATGGTTAGTGGGTCGTGTGGGTGTGCGCGAGTGGTCGACCTTCGTAGGAGCACCGTCACCTCATCAACTGTTGCCTATTCATGAACATTATTCATATTTTCGTAATTTAACCACAACATTTATATTAATAAACATATTTTATAGTTTTCAAAGGTTTGATTTTTGAAATAAACATTTAAAGCTATTAAATAAGAATGATATTCAAAATACCAGAAGTATGTAACTGGTTTATTTACATATCGAATTTCAAAAATATTGCTATGGCATAAATAACGTAATCTTGGAAACTTACGTGTGTAACCAATTTACAAATCGATTACACATGCCAATATTGCCAATCCGGTGTGAATAGCTACCAGATCCATTAAAAATGCATTCGCTGGCTTATTTTAACTTGATATTAAATTATTATGAAAATAACTTTATAATGATTGCAAGGGTTTCATAACATATATCAAATACCTTTTGTCTATGTACGAGTATAAAGAAATTCTATTGCAAATTAAATACTAGCTGCTCCCCGCAGATTGAGAGGTGAAACTTGCACCTTCCCCAAGAATTAGACTTTCATATGCAAATAGTGTTAGTTAGTTTTATTTAATCGTTTTAGAAGCCCCTTTACAAACACACAAACTTACAAAACCTTTTTCTCGATAGAAAAGATTTGTAACTGCACTATAATTTTAAGGTTTCCTACTCATCTTATATATTTATAAAAGAAAGTCGTGTTAGTTACACTATATAACTCAAGAACGAATGCAAACTGATTTGGCTGAAAATTAATGATTAGGTAGCTTAGAACCAGGAGAAGGACATATGGTACCTTTTATGCCGGGAAAAAGCACTGTTCCCGAGGGAAATTCACGCGGGCGAAGATGCGGGCGAAAGCTAGTATCCCATATATGAAACGCTACTGTTCAATGGTTAAATGAGATCTGTGTGACCAAAGCGGGGTGGACGAGGACAACGGAAGCGGTCGGCCGGTCGGTCCAACGTGTGGGACACATTGTGCGAATAAGGCCGCCCTTCCTCCCGCAACCCTGTAGCCGCCGGCGGCGTTTTCCTTCGCTAATTACTTATTATTATGTCTCCGGCAACAGATGTGCAACATCCGCTCATATAACGCTCTGTGAAACTTAACTGGCAATTCGATTGAGACCCGGGATGAGCAAGAACCCTCTTTTTGTCTGGAATATTTGTCTGATGTGATGACCGACCAGTAACCCTAAAAAGCTGGTAAATGAATGGAACCAAAAATCATTTCGATCAACATTGAAATCTGCAAATCGAGGAAAATAATTCATCTAAGTTTGTTTGTTTATTTAAACGTTAAACGGTTTTAATTCTGGTAACATGTGAAAAAATATTTTAACGTTTATTTTGATAACCACATGCTAGAGGAAGGCAGGTAAAACCGCGGAGTGCTAGCTGTATAATAAATTACTCAACACAATTTAAACCGCATTTAAAAAAAATTGGTTATGGTAAAAGTACGAGTATGTGCTCTATTTTCCTTTAAACGCACAAAGCATAGCAAACGAGTAAATAGCGACATTCTTCAAATGATTTTTGATAAGACTAACTAATCGTCATTAGATTGCAACAAAACAAAAGGCAGCGTAATGTTAAGTCTCAGCCTGCGAAACGTAATAATCCCTATTACTTGTAAAATACAAAGCTTACAAAGGCTGATAAGAGAATAATCTATTGTCAATTATAAATATGTGTTCAACAATATAACAAAAAACATTCGTTATAATTTAAATAATATACTCGATTGAATAGATATAGCACGAAGCGGCATGCAACTACATATTATTAGCAAGCAGATATACTAGAAATGGTGCCCAGATAAAAACTGGCTAATGGCAAACAGATTATAAATAAAATAAAACCCAGTGCAGATTCTTAAGAGCAGTTGTGAACTGACTGTGTATAACAAAACGAAAGGCGGCGGGACTCTAGAGGCAGGCATTGTAGCTTCTACTGATCGCAGTAATTGGTAATCCCTTATTCAATGTTAAATGCAAAGATTAAGTACCTGATAGGCGACTGTGTACGGAGAACCGAGCAGGTCACGTATAGTTAGTATAACTATTATTTTGTACGGGGAGAGAACATTGACTTCAGTTAAAAAGGGCCAGAAGCAAGGGTTTAAGTTTGTTTGCAAATACAGTTTAAATTTGTTCATAAATAAGTAATGTTTTAAATTTCCTAAAAACAAACATAATTCGAGGCAAAAAAGAGGCATAACAAATAAACGTAGATTTCCATGGCAAAGCAAACCCCATGGTAAACCTATAAAAAACTGTTGTATGTATTTATTCTAAAATATATATAGGAACGCGTAGGTTAACTAGTCTGTTTTGGCAACAAAATAATGCTTATCGTTTGCACCAGTGCAATTCTGCGGGTGATTAGTATTTACGCGGGCTGTTCGGGCTCTGAACTATAGTTATTCTACGGAGCAAGTTTATTACAAAAATAGAGAACAAGCGATTACGTCCAGTTTCACTTTCGTTGGAAGCGCATGCGGGTCAGCGCAGTGCAACGATGCACCGCCCGCGGCCTCGAAGCGGCTTACAAAATATCTAGAGTACAGATGAAATATGTCTCGTGATAAGAATGTGCAAAAAAATGCTAATGATGCCAGAGCTACGTTATTATCGTAAAGCTATTAACTTTAATTATTCAGCTTCATTTGAAGACATTTTTTTAAGCATGACGCGAGATGAGATATTACCGATACTGATAGCTTTTGACACGACAAATAATTTAATAATAATTATGTCGATAAATAAATGATTCAATTTAAGTAATTTGAAGTAAAACTTGTGAAATATTTGTTGCAATTTTTTTTATATCATTCGATTGATTTCTGTAAGTGACTAAAATGCTGTTCCTTTGACACTTCCAAGAGCACATTATAGATTAACAAAATGAGTTAAAATATTTTGTGCTATATTTATACCTCCTTATTTATAAAAAATAACAAATTAATTATGTTTTGGCCCTTTCTCTCTTATCGAAATTTATTTCGTAGAACAAACGTTTATTATTTTTTATGAATAAGGGGGTTAGTATTTAGCTACTGTCATCAAGATCTGTAGTATCATACAAAATATTATAGCAATTCGAAGAAAACTGAAAGGCGGATGTGCTGTTACAAGATTATTTTTAGCCGCTTGTCGCCAAGATTGTAAATAAAGCCAGTGACGAAACATAAAGTAAGTTGAACAAACTGCTCAGCCAGTATCAGTGGCAGGGTGGCGATGGCGGGCTGGTAGGTCAGGACGATAAAGATAACATTTGAACCGGCTGTGGTCTAGTTTTGGATAACTTATCAACTTGCGTCACGAACATGTTTACAGTTAGTTGCCCTACGATATTATTTCTTTTAAATTCTGGTGCGCGCGTTTTTTACTTGCATTCTCAGCTTAAGCTTCTGAGCTTAGGGAATCAATAATGACCAACGTCTGACCAACGTTAAAGTTAATACAGGGACACCAGAACAATAGGAACACAATCCGTGATACCTAGTGGCCAACACATTCAGTTTTTCAAGCTATCTAAAGGCTTCTGACAAAATTTAAAGACTGCCATCTAGCGATAACAGGTACCAACGGATTATCGTGCCTTCCAAAGTAAGGAGGAGCTCAAAATGAATGTCAGTAGCGGCAACCAATCCAACTCGTGCCGCGCTTACCGTTATCGCTTGCAATGCACGAACACGCATGCTCCGCTGGGCTATCGCGCTCCTCATAACGATATTAAGCTCCGTTTCGGCGAATTGCCTCTACTCCTCGTTAATAGAGAGTGATCAGCTGGCGCACTTCCTTATTTATTGACACCCAGCCTACCATACAAAAATACCAGCGTATATTATGGTAATGTGAAACTAGACGCGTTTGTTATCGCAACCGTTTTCCACGGGCGTCGGTCGGTCACCGAAGCATGGCTTTCCAGTCGTGGCGACCACCCTACCTGTCACGGTGATGGCTCACCAGTCACCACCGCGAGGGTCGACGGAGCCGACGGTGGCGTAATGACTTACGAAACGTTTCACAAACGTAAATGTTTACAATTTGCCCCGATCACGATATTGCTTCCACGATTCATTCATTTTTGCAACATTATTGATTTTTAGATAAAAGTGCTAAGTACTAGAAAATTGTCTACTGTTCACGAGTGCCGACGATGACGTATTTAATACAATTAATAAATTAATCGGGAGTACATATAATATATATACATATACACACATAGTATTTTTATATACACATTTAAAAAAAAATATAATAATTAAATAGAAGTCTTTTAATTACTCTAAATTATAATAATATCATTTCACGTATCTGAGCATTTCAAGGACCCTTGCACACGTAGGTAGAGTACCCACGTTCCGGTGCTGGGCAGCGGCACAGAATTAGGCAGCGGTGCATGGTGCACCGATTTTATAATACGCAGCGTTATTGCACAGAATGCAGTTAGGGCGAGTTCCACTTGTTTGATACACCTGTTATTAAACAGATCGCTAGTGAAAATAATTAATGCCCAAAACACTCATAGCTAGTTAAAACTTTAGGTATTAGGGTTTCGGGAACAGTGCTTTTTGCTGGGATGAAAGGTATGTCCTTCTCAGTTTTCCTAACTTTGTGTATGCGAAGTTGCAAGCAGATTGGTTCAGTAGATAAAGCATGACAAACAAACAAACAAATAAAGAAACAAACAAATATACAAACTTACTTTCGCATCTATAATATTAGTTGGGATTAGTTCCTTCATACCGGATCCTTTATCATTTTTTGAACAGTTACTATATACACACGTATACTGACTAGTGTGTGCGAATCCGATGCGCGTTTAATTTAAATTTCCCAATTACAAAAAATCGAATGATGAAATTAAATGCCTATATTTCGAAGTCACATAAAGTTAAGCCAAGATATAAATGCTATAAAAATAAAATAATAGTACCTCATTCTTGAAGTATTTTAATACAAGCCACGTTATTAATAAGGCTATGTTTTAAAACTGAATTTCAAAAGAAAGACCTTTTGTACGTGCTGGCCAGTTGACACTTGTCATATAATACATAGGTATCACTACATAGTATAAAACAAAGTCGCTTTCTCTGTCCCTATGTCCATTTGTATGCTTAAATCTTTAAAACTACGCAACGGATTTTGATGCGGTTTTTTTAATAGATAGTGTGATTCAAGACGAAGGTTTTTATGCCCATGCGAAGCCAGGGCGGGTCGCTAGTATACTTATAAAGAAAGATCGTCCAGTTATAGTGTACGTCAATTTATTGATAGATACGAAAGAGAAAGAATAGGTCAAATAAATAGTTGAACGGGTCGCGAAGACACTTTGATAATAGACAATATCAATTGACATTCAATAGGTTTCGATATTGCGAAAGAACAAAGCGGGCACAGCTCACAGCTAGTTTAATCTTCAAAGTGCATATTTATAAAATACAGACAAAGGTTAATTAAAAAGTTAACAGTTAAGATGGAGTCAAGTTATTGATTAAAAAAATAATGATATGCCAGACATAATGATTGACAAACACGCGCGTTAGCAAATTGAATGTAGAGATCTAAGGTTTACTGATCGTACATTACGTATATATCCGTCTGTATTGTGTTAGCAACAAGCCAACAACTCACGGAGCTAGGTTTTGTTAGCTTTTTTATATAGACAACCGAATGAACCGCGATTAAGTCATGCGTATTAAAGTTCGGATCGTTAAGCTTGGTATAGATAGATGGATGCATGACTGGGCTGGTAAGAAAGATGAAACAGTCAAGTAAGTAGGTATAAGCAAATTATAATTTAAAAAATCTCGAACGAAAAGTGCATGTTAGTAGGAGAATGCTGGAAAAAATATCTAGAGGGAAGGTAGATATACAATGGGACCACAGAATAGAGCTGAGACCTGGGACATAATAAATATGAGGTCAGTGTATAAATTTATGTTTGTGGCAGTGATGTGAATAATGAAAACATAATGTTTTCAATACAAATTTCAATTTTCAATAGACTTTCAAAAATATAGTTAGTTGCGACAACTTTGTCGATATATATGTCATAAGATGAGTACCTATGCACTTATTTAACTCAGATTATCGATCTTCCCATACGTAACGTACGTATGGGAAGTAAATATCCAAAGTTATTATTTTAACAGTGCATAAAAACTAGATAACTAATCAGGACTTAGAGGTGGCGGGCCTATTTATTAAAATTTATCGTGCGTGTGGCCGTAGCCTAGGGAGGCGATGTCTCGGTTCGTGCACGGAGCAGGAAATGCCGCGAGACCTTGCGAAGTTCAACGCCATCGGTGATGACAAGCAAACCCACGCGCCTACACTCAACCACTACGACGTACAACTTCCGCCATTCGGAGAAATACACCTCATACTATATAAAAGTACCCTAAGGACAGTTAAAGGAAATAATTGTTCCGAGGTTTAATTGACGATTAAGACATGGAAGGTTCCAGGAAGAATATAGGTGTAGTAGCTGTAAATCTTAGTTTTAAGCTGGAACGCGATTAAGTAACGAATACTGCCGAGATTGACGCACAAGATCCAACTAAGAGAAAAGTAGACCAACTACATTCGCAAAAAATGACCGGTGATTGTCCAAATTCAGTACGATGATGTTCTAGTATGACACGAGTTATGTAAACAGCCAACGACACTGACCTACCGGCGGCCGGTCGCGCCACTTTCCTTTCATTATTGACACACAATCTATAAACGGACTACACTATCGCTTAGCTTATAGCTACGTGATCAAAACAACTGCAAAACGTAGTGCGCAGCGCAGGTTAAGTGACGGATAAGACAGATTGTTGATGTTATTTAAAATATTGACGAATCCACTGTCTTTTATTAACAACAGACAATAATCTATACATGTTGTTTAGTCAGGAATAAATTTTAAATTTATTTCCATTGTACATTTCTCAGGATCAGCAGTTGGAATGCCAGCAAAATAATAGCATAGGTATTTGGAATTCGTACAAAGATCACTTTACGATATTAAAATGTAAGATGCATCACAGTTGCTAACATCTTACTTCAAAGAGAACCAGATCCATTTCATGTAACATTGCTTTCTTCAGTCTTCATTGATGTCGATCTGTGGGTGGTTGTCTGTTGCGAAATTATTTAAGACGTGACGTGGATTTTAATAGGCGGCTCTTCTTGATCACTGTGTTGTGCCGTGTATTATATACTTACAGACTATAGCGTGGTCTGTAGTAGAACTAGCCCTTGATCACTAACTTGATAAACAACATTGATTTACAACATAGCAATTAAACACCCATTATGCGGAAATAATGAGAGTATTAAGCTATTATTCTGATTATACTTAGGTATGAATGGTTGGACGTTAAAAGTAATATGATGATTATATGATTAACAATAATTATCATATTACTTACTTATTATATTAAAATTCATTTTTATAGAGTTATTGGCTAAAGACGTGTTGAGTATATTTTTTCTCTACTCAACACGTCTTTAGCCAATAACTCTATAACGGTAACGCTTTAAGAACTTTAAGTAACATAACAGACGCTGAGTAACAAACGTGTGTTCTTAATAGACACTTTGATGATGACTAATCAAATAATGAAGTAAAAAGCACAGAACCTGGATGCATAATTGATGTATATAATTAATTACGCAGACTGGTTACAATACAATGAATATCGAATGACACATCCAAATGTTCGCGAGGTCGTCCGACACGAAGACAACGCAGGGGCAACTGCGCGGATGTATTGTTTTAAAATTTTAAAACTGGAGTAGGTACAGGTGATGTCCTTGTTAAATAATGTAATGTGTATGGAAATCAACTGGCAAATGATAATCAAACCCGATCGACCCATTTAACTACTTATAGAATGCCATTGTTTCTTTTTCGTGCGTAGATTAGAGGTTAGAAAATTAGGTTAAGTGTGTTACTCAACTTCTTTTTCGTAATTGTGATGACCTAAGAAATACAAGCCACATGGCATGCCAGGAAATTATCAGAAACCGTGACAACTGAGCATTGTGCCATATAAAGTGAAAGAGTTCGAAAGTTCGCTTCCTGCAACGCGGGTGCATAAGATATCACAGCACGCGCGGATTATAATCGCTGTAATACCTAACCCCGCGTTTGTGCAACGTGCTTATGCAAACTGCAATCGTGCGGATCATGCGCAGGCGCAAGGTGTGCGACGCTGATGCTCTACAACTACAAATCGCGGCTTGAGTTTAAATGCCACCTCTACGAATACAAACTACTAAACGATTACAATGAAGAGGGCTTTTTCTACTCTGTTACGCACCAATGGAACAATTTCCTCGAGTTTTTTAAACGAAAAATCTTCTTTCGTTAATTAATACACGACAAAAAGTAAAGTTGAAAGCATTCTTTTTATTATTCATGAGATGATTGCATCCTGGATTACTCCAGTTCGGTTTATAACGTACGATTGCACAAAAGTGATGTAAGCGAAGCATCGAAACTTCTGGTGCTTTGAACTCCACTGATTGAACGAAGAAAACTTGACCTCATGTTTATCCCCCGACCAGCCTTGTAATTGCGCAACGTACTACTAACAAGTTGTATAACTGGTGGGACATAATATGTCATTCGTTGGCGCCTTAATCTGTTATTAAACGATAATCTGGTGGTGATGATGTTGGTCGCCGGCGCCACTCCGCGACTGCGTCTTTCCGCTCAGCCATATCATTACGACACCAGAAAAGAAAGTAAGCCCGGTTAAGTGAATGTCACTGCAGTTGCCCTGTACCAGCTCTGTTCTATTCCGCACTGGTGACCGCTCGGCTTATGACGCAACCGCGGATTTACATCAACTTGCACTTTTTGTTTGTTTACTTAAGTTATTGAGCACATCACCTCCATTTGGATTGAGAACAGCATCTCATTATCTTGATTTCGTTACGGAACATAAATTTCACGATTATAAAGTATAATAAGAGGCCAAATAATATTTTTGTATTTACTCACTGTTTCATGATTAGTTACAAAGAAATCCAGTATTTACTGAGTAATCTACTCAATATTGATTCAAGCCCCTTAAATTAACTAAAATTTTCCAAAATTTTGAACTGTTAATAATAACAACAGTATGATGAAATTATTATTATTATTATTTATGACAACCCAAATTAAAAAAAATTAAACATCACCGTATATTCTAGACAATTAACTTATTTTTTGTAATTTAAGAAGTCGAAAAGACAAAACTCGATCAAAATTAATTGAAAAATCTAGACCACTAGATGAGACAGTGACCCCCTTTCGAGCGAGCAAAGAACCAATGTTTTGGTATTGCGCAACCGATGTGTTCTTCAAGCAATTATGTAAAGCGGTGGATCGTGAAGTAGGTAGGCGAGAGGTGGTAGTTGCTCGGTAATGGTAAAAGTGTTACGCGGTGTGCCCGATTCTGTGCGGTGTGACGCAACGCCGCGCGAATGTGTGCCAAAAGTGCAGTCGAGCCTTCTTGCAGCAGTGTGTGAGAGGCGGGTACACGTAGTGGTGGATTCTAACATGATTACAAAATGTAACCAAGAAAGTGACACGCGGTATCTTCGGTATATCGATTTGATGATGAAATGAGGTTTAAGAGACTGTGAGACCGAAGGCTAGGATCAGCAGTTTGAGCGGTACATTAGAAAATCCGTAATGATACAAATATATTTATTAGAAAAATTAAGCTTTCTTCTCTTTGTGTTGTCCTTATCGCTAGATTATTCGAACCTTATTAAGTCATGACCATTATTCACCTTATGTAGTCAGTTAGCACCACAGAATTTAGAAAAATTTCTCTGTTCTGTGGTTAGCGCCCATTCCACATAATTATATGAAAAATGATCAATCTAACAACCACGAAAACATAAACGTTGAATAACCGCGTCGACTGGCGTTGTTTACAATCAACACTAATAATGTTTTCAGCTGTTATCAGCCGACCAGATAAGATAGAATACAGTACCCCTTTGTTTATGCGCTGCACTCCAATGTAAGACCTTAGATAATGCACTATCTACATAACTACGGTAACTTTTTGTTTGCTTACTCATACGATGTCTGTTCTTTGTCTGAACCCGTATGTAAGTGAGTCTCATTAAACGTTATGTCGTCACTACTTAAATGAAAGTTATGAACAATGATGACCCTATCAAACAAGTCAATGAAATTCTTAGCTTTTTAACATAACCATGATGATTAGGACATACTGGTTTGGGAAATGAAAACACTGATTCACAGACTTCACGCAATCAACTAGGACATAACGGTCTAATCTCATCTTATAATCGACAAAGCACCATATCAATCTTTATCTCTATAGGTGGTACCTGTAGTACGATATATCGTACTATATAGGTTTCACCAATTATAGTAGACTATTACTTAGATAAGTGACGTATTACTAAGGGAAATAAATAACAAAGAATGCAGAAGAAAGAAAAACAACGCAACGTGATCGATGACGGAGTCAATAATGAAATATTAATGACCAGTTTAGTGGTGCGTATACGTAATGCTATATAGGTACTGAAGTTAATAATAAAATGGAGAAGCGGATCTTACGTATCATCAGATACATGTATTGAGCAAGCTTGTATTGAGTGGAACAAAAGGAGCATTGGAAGTATACACTCAGAGGCAAGAATATATCAAGCCAATCTCACACAGGGAATTTAAGAAATAGTATTTTGTCAGTGATCTTTTTATTTTTATTCGGACAATCACTATCACTTCACTATCACTACATATTATAAAACAAAGTCGCTTTCTCTGTCCCTATATCCCTTTGTATATGCTTAAATCTTTAAAACTATGCAAAGGATTTTGATGCGGTTTATTTTAATAGATAAAGTTATTCAAGAGGAAGTTTTTAATACCCATGCGAAGCCGGGGCGGGTCGCTAGTAATACATATAAAAACATAAGAAAAAAAAAATCTAATGTATAAAATCTAATAATTTTATGCCACCAAGTGTATTCGCCGGGCGCGACCGTGGGCGGTGACAATCGCCACAATGCCGCATGGCCGGCAATGAACCCTCGCATTTGCTCTGCCGAAACAATTAGCGACGTGCCGCAAATCTAACAACACTATTTGCCACCAATTGTCTACATGGTAACCAAATTCTCTGGAAATATTCATGTAAGTATTTGCCTACTTTAACCATGAGATGTGATACTTTTTAAAATCTTTTAAATATTAATAGAAATGATGCAATGAACAAATATCCTATACTATTAAACGAGCAATATTTGTATGTATGTATGTATATATATATATATATATTTGTCTCGCGTTTTCGAAAACGGCTCAAACGATTTCTTTGAAATTTTAAACATAGGTTCTTATAAAGTCAAAAAATTAATCTAGCCAGGTTTCATGTCGGGAAAAATTCGTTTTTCCCATATTTTCCAGAAAAAAGATTTTCCGCATGAAATTGTAGTTATAGTACAATAATTTCGGCGTCGGCCGGTCTGCTTCGATAGCCCAGTGGTTAAGACATCTACTTTGTACTCTGGTGGTTCCAGGTTCAAATCCCAACTAAAGAACGGTTTATTTTCTTAGGTTTTTTTTTGTTTCGGAGTATAAAAGTATTGAATCGCATATATTATTTTAAAATGGCTTGAAAGAATTATTAATTCGGTTATAACGTATTAAAATATTTTTCTAAGAAACATTATAGATTCAAATCACAAGTCATGCAAGTATCACCATTTTCTCAGGATTCCGTCATCAGAACCTGTTGAAACTAATATGGGACCAACTAGACGGTCCAACCTTTCAGACAAAAAAAATAATTTTAAATCGGTTCACGCGTCTTTGGGAAATCGAGTAATAAACATAAAAAAAAAGATTCCGATGAATTGATAACCTCCTCCTTTTATGAAGTGTACCTACCAATTCAAATAGGACTGTGCCCTTAGTATGAGTTTTTCTTAACGCAGACGCTAGCGACTGCGTTAGCGATTTAGTATGGCAAACCTGTACAGCGCCTCTGGCGGATAGTAAGGCAAATAAGAAATTCCATACAAAATCCTAACGCAGTCGCTAGCATCTGCGTTAAGGAAAACTCATACAAGGGGCACTGAAACGTGGAAAGTGCTTAAGGAATGCAACTAACAACGGTTGACGCTAGATGACGGTAATCTATTTACTGAAAAAGTACAACGCGCTATCGTTGTGTTTTCACAAAAAGTGATTCTGTTTTACATATATACCACCACTAGCCGTTTCCAACAGCTCCATCTGCGACTAAAAGTAACTTATGTTCGACCCCGGGTCTTCAACTAAATCCATACCAAATTTCATCAAAATCCGTCCAGCCGTTTGGCTATGAAAGAGCAACTGGCAACAGACAGACAGAGAGACTTTCGAATTTATAATATTAATATGGATGCATACCATAACTACCGAGCAGAGCTCGGTCGCCCAGGTACTGTACATTTATATAATTAATAATGTACCTACTAGGAGTAACATAACAACGTATGTTTTAAATTACAACAGACAATGATACAAAATTTGATAAAGATGTCATGAAAAGCAATAAGCGTGATGGCATAATTAAAAAAAATCTCTCCTCCGCAATTTGTACAAAACCTGCTTGCAATAATGACTTACATAAATAGTTATGAGGCAATAGTGATAATGTGTCAACTGGACTGTCGACCTTAGGTCACGCCATATTGTTAGCATATCAAAGAACTGTTCAACAACTAAAATATTGACAAACAGAATATTTTAAAAGTTCTAGATTTATCTTTAAAATGCGTAGTGAGATAGCGTTAAAATGAAACAAACAAGTATTTGATAATGTGCAATTTCATGCGATAAACAGTAATTTCAGGGCTTATAGAAGGATCACACTTCGAGTTGTGCAGTTGTGCTGCTATATTTAGTAGAGACAATTTACATTCGTTAAGTGCTATGTATGTGTACTTATCCACAATAACAATTGTTTTAAGTATGCATTTCTGAGTACTTACATTTATTATATTTACTGTACGGTAAGAAAAAGTATGATTTGGAGAACTATATAGGTACATTAACATTGTATTGTCTAAAATCGTGCAAGGAAAATAATCGCAGATATAAGGGATAAATTTGAATCATCTCCAACTTGCTTCATCAAAATTTTCTGAATTTTTATCAGCTCCAATAAAAAGTAAATTATTTCATTAAATAAAAAAAGTTGGTAGGTAAGTAGATGAAGATTGATCATAATTTTTTCCGCAGTTCTACTACAGTAACTTTATCTCATAAAATTTCGGAAATGCAATTATGAACTGGAAATATGGGAATAAATGAATTATTGGCACGGCGATGTTACTACTTTGTGGTATGAGTGCATTTTCTCATTGCTAAGGAACAGAATAAATTCTATCATAGGTATCAAATTATATAGCATTGCACCTGTGCAAAGCCGGGGCGGGTTGCTTAGTGGTATTATAAATTAAAATTCATCTTAATGCAGTGTCGCTTGTCGCAATAGCTTATGACTATATATGAGACAGGGTCATCTTTTAAAAACCTCAATGTTGGCGTTAAATAAGTGACTGCTTATATGAGCCTCGAGGCATAATGGCATCTCTAAATTGAGCAACCAAGTGTTCAAGGCGAGCTACATATTAAAAAACTAAACAATATTACTCGTGTTTGGAAAGCCTGATACCTTGACGACTGTCGAGAATAACATGGGCCCAGTTGGTGCAAGCACTAAGCACGTTCTCATTCTGAGAGGCCGTTGTGCTGAAGGAACAAAGGGTTGACTCACGTCCGGACCCCGTCGACGGAGAAAGGAGCGGAGCTAAAAATAGGACATGCCGGTTACGAGTGAGGCCGTTGGACCTGGCCTACGCAGCTACTTCTTGCCCTCTGGCCCTGTCTGACGCAAGCGACGCAATCATCTAGACGTGACATGAACACAGTACTTTGGCAGCAGGGCTGTGCAACTAATCGAATAGGATTTTCCGGCAATCAACAGCAGCAATTACCTACGTTCTACACCGGTGGCACGTTTATCTGATCAATAACAGCCTCAAACAAGCTGCGTGATGTCGAACCAGGCGCTAATCAAACAACACCGACCGGTTGCAATCGTCTGTTATGGAACTATATAATTTTCCACGTGTGTTTCATTTCGTTATATAATGTTAGTGAATGCAACGCTGAGCAAATAATGTTATTTCTAACTAGACCCTTTTATACAATGGCAGTAGATTTCTTTATCAGAAGGCGCCATGAGTCCCACACGGAATCACATTTCGCCAATAGCGCATGAGAGGAAATAATCTAAAATTACTTATTGTGTACAAATGAACGCTGCGCTAGCACAACTGAGCTCCCACGATCGGCAATTGTTTGCGTTGCACTCGAAGGTTTCTGCAACGTCGTGTTGGGAAACGGCGGAGGTGTCGACTTTGAGGCTAGAACCGGCTGTTTGAGAAACCTTTCGAGTTTAGATTACGAAAAGTGAGGAAAGCTAGTATTTACTTGCATATTCATTATGCAGAAACTGTCAAGTTAGAATTGGCTTAGCACTTTGGTTAGAATATGAATAGAACTCTTTCCATGTTCTAATGAAAATTAATTCAGACTAAGAAAGTACCGAATAAAAACAATAATATTATTTACAAAATACATATGTAGTCCTCATTTTGTGGTTTTAGACCATCTTCAACGACGACATAAAGACTTTGTGCTCTGGTTTGTAGGCTGTACCAACATCTCCGCGGAAGTTTACACCCAATTTGTGAAACATTTTGCTTGCACATGCTTTTTTATTTTATCGGCCCACGTTTTAAGCCCGTGGAGTCACGTGACATTCATAAAAACCTAGCTGCCTGCACTGCGGCTGCGGCTAAAATAACCAATTGTTGTTGAAAGATTCTGTATTTTTACCTTCTATGTGTGTAAGGCGCCTGACTTGTCTAAAATTTAAAGAAATATATTGAATACATGTTGTCAAAATTAAAACAATTTTAGTGGAATGGTGAGTACACATACAAACTAGCTTATACATGTAGAAGTCAAACAGTATCGACCAATGATTGAATAATGTTAATTTAAACAATGATTTATAATCAACTACTGTTACTGTGAAATCCAGCCAGTTTGTGACCTCAACCAAAGACAGTTCTCTCTAGGATCAAGAGCATTTATTGATTACGCGACAAAAATGAAATTTACTACGTATAAATCGTATAAAAGTCCTGAATAAATTGAGTCCTTGTAAGATTCATATTGCACATGGTTGTTTTCAAAATCAAGTAATAAAGGAAAGGTATAGGTGAGCAATAGTGCGGGTTTCATGCAAGCGTGTCGACTGCACGCTCCGCCGCCCCACGTGATTACACGCCTTACTGACCAACTAACAACCAGCGAAATAGTTATAAATACAGTCACATCACGCTAAAATCATCGCCTGAAAATTAGCTACAAAATTGTACGGACCCCAGGACTGTCCATGATCATACTGACACACCTGAAATCCTTGACAATATGATTTGTAAGGATTCTTTTTTCTATATCCTATTGCAGATTTCTCCCTCACAAAATATAAATAGTCAGGGACTTGGCACCAGCTTCAGCACAAAGGAAAGATACAGGACAAAGCAGTCTTTATGCAGGAGTGGCACAAAAAATATTTGGAATATAATAGCGAGCGGTTGTATTCGTAAGCATAAATAGGCATTGGCAGGTAGAAGGTTGTAGGTGTATTCACAAGTTCAACGGTTTTACGGTTTATTTTTTTTCGCCTTTTACTACCACAGAAAAAAAGGACAACACGGAATACACCTTTCGCAATTCCCACTGCGAAAATACTATACTTGATACTACCTATAAAATGTTTTTCGCCGTAATACCTAGGTACCTTTTAAGAAATATGATGATAGCAATGATAATAAGTATATTAAATTTGTATGATTGAAAAATATATTTTAATAGTTAGTTTTCAAACGAAACAATAAACTACTAATGAAATTTATAAGGGTACAATATGAAATTTACCAATAAAAAATATATTTTCAAATACACATTTGACTTAATTATAAATAGCAGTCATAATTGAGTCGGATAAGAACCTCCTTTCAAAAGTCGGTTGAAAAATACATAAAAATATAAATATAATGTACCTACACCCGAATACTAAACCATGCAACCAACCCCGGGCAACAAGTGCCGTTTACGCAAAGAAAAGAGCGCACAAAAACCCAGCAGGTAGCATACACAAGAGGAGCGAACCATTTATAACTATGTGATTTAGCTAATAGAACCGGTTTTACATCGCACTACGGACAACCTCCAAAACCGGCTTAAGCAGACGATAATAATCTTTATTCGGATGGTTGTAGATTCGTTTCGTAACTTGAGCCGCATCACTTAAACACGTCTCGTCCACCCCTGCCGAGATCCGAGATTCGAAATGAAGCAAAACAAAAATGACACTCGAGTAGGTACCTACCTACGGCTTTTAACTTATTTTAAACAGACATAGGTATTGAAAATGTTTGTTTATTGTTCCCCATTTAAAACACCACAAATTTTAAGGATCAAAAAGACTAATAAATAGACTAAAAGTAACTTAGCTTTAAATTACTCGAATACAAATGATTTGTATTTTCTTGTTTCCTTATTATTTAGATGGTACCTACCTAAAAGTATGTTTAAATAAGTTTTGAAATTGTAACGTAAAATATTTGCTTCGGTGGAATATTGATATTGAAGCAATATCAAAACCTTGATTACGGTCTAAATAGTTAGCTGTTTAATTGGCGGTATATCCTGGTTTCTGGTGTCCAGAGTAGACATACAGCCTGTGCAAATACTATTGTACCTACTTTGACATTAAAAACCATGATCTGTTTGCTAAAAAACACACGACATAAACTTCAAAATCTTCATGACAAACCGCTGAAACCAGTTTCGATTAAAGAAACTGGTTTCTTGATAGGCAAGTTTGTGTTCTCTGCTTATGCTGTGAAAACCTCTGTTATGTATCATTGCTAGTTGTCTGTAGCATTACTTTGCCATGACCCAATAAACTATGATAAAACAATATTATTATACTACAAAGTATCAAAAATAATTTGATTAAATATTCGTATGCCTATGATACTAGTACTTATCAAGAAAAAGAAATAAATGATAATGATAGACAAGAATGAAAGGACTATATACCAACAAGACCTGCTCTTTTAATGATGACATAGAGCTTTACCTAATATAATATTACTAAAGATAGAAGAAAGATGCACCTTACCTTCATTTTTCTTTAACCCTGTGGTAATTAGTCTTTCAAACTGTGATCACAAAAATCATAGCACGGTACTCGTAAATAATATTGTAGATAGCAACGAAAAGTTGAACACCATTTTTTTTTTATTAAAACCACTTAGCTCCCTTTTAATTTACAAAAATGTTACAATAAATACACAATTTGACGAACCATTCACGTAGTAATATAAAATCCGTACTACACCTCCACGACATTTCATGAATTATTGACATTTTAGTCATATTTCAAATGTCATTTATTTTTTATTAAAAACAGACATAGAAGAAAACGGAGGACGTATAGTACCTACAACTGCTTGCTAAGTACTCATAGATTTATTATAGAAGTAGGTACTACGTGATGATTATTAATTCCATGGGTATGGTACCTACTTCTGCAGCTGCAGCAAAAAACCTCAAAAGGCGTAAATATGTTATTGGAAATAACTAGGTACATTTGAGCCTTTTGGGGTAGAAACTCTAGGTCCATGGGGTCCATCAGGTCACAAGCTTTTTAAGTTTACTTATAGCCCAAAGATTGTTCAAGGTATCCCGTGACCAAAGGACTGGAAATTATCTTGCACAGAGGATCAGCATTGCTATTAATTTTAGGTAGTTATTTATATGTAGGTAGGGATATGTTACTTCTCGCTATTCATACAAGTAGGTAAATAGGTCCTATCATAATCATAGGTGTCTAACCACAAGCTGCCACATGCAAAAAAACAGTCATCTGTACTTACAAATACACATTTAAAAAACATAGCATTAAAATAAAACATCGATTAAGTCAATAGAGAACAATTAGGTATGTAGGTACCTACCTAAGTAGGTCTTACCTAATAATTGAAATTTATTTTTATCTTCATTTTATTTCCGGAAGTTAAGTAGGTAGGTACCTACTAGGTATGTAAGAAAATGGGATCAACAACAAAATGGTCAAGCGCGAGTCGCTTGATATACTCTCTTTGTTTGTCTGTGTCGTCACCAGGCTGTACCATCTCATGAACCATGATAGCTAGACAGTTGGAATTTTCACAGATGTCGGAATTTATGCTGTCGCTTTTACAACGAATATTAAAAACAGAACAAATTAAGTATTAAGTACCTACAACAATCATATTTTTTTTTAACATTTATTGCTCGATAATAATAACGGCAAAACTGATAATAGACGACGCTTGAAAACTTCAAATAACAATTAGGTATTTACATTAACTTTTAAATAAATAATAAATTAAACTAAAGGGATTTCCTAACTAACACAACAAACATGATTTTTGGATGGATAATGGTATACACCTAGATAACTAATTCACCACTGGTGCCAGAGTCCGACTCGCACTTGGCAGTTTTTGTGTGTCTAGGTTAATTTGGTTAGAACTAGGTAGGTACCTATGTAGGTATACTTAAGGGTTTGGACTGTAGTAAAGATTCCAAGTACCTACTAATAGGGAACCCTTTTATAAATCCAACTCGCTCTTTGCCACTTTTATTCGGATTTGCAGTTAGGTTTATTGTTTAAATTACCAGATGTAGGAACCAGCAACCGTGGTAGGTAGGTAGGTAGGTAGGTACCTATCTATGGGTAAGGGACGAAACCCGTCCAGTAAACGGACCAGAAAACCAGCTAGGTTAGCTAACTAACCTATTATTATTTGGAATTGATGGAAAATTATCACAGTAGGTAATGTTAATGTAATTGTAATTCTCAATTATTTTTATCATCTATTTTAGGTAATAACATCCGTTGACTGCACAAGCTGATTATGTATGCGTTGTTAATTTTTATATGATAGCTGTACCTACCACAGAATAGATAAAAGTAGGATACTTAAATTTATTTGTAGCTAAATGGGGTTACAATTCTTGATTTTTGAAAATTTATTATATACATGCCATGGTGCATATAGTATACGTATTTACTTATTATATAGGAACCTGTGGTTTTTGAAGAAATTTAAGATAAATGTGTCAACTATGGTAGAGTAGGTAGGTACCTACCAGATGTAGTAGGTAGTAGGTAAATTCTAAACCGTGGTTCTAAACGACTTTTATGACCGTAAATTAGTGGAAAATGAGGGTAAAAATTATAAATAAAAACAAAACATACCTTCAGGAACAGATCATCGAAGCCGTACAGCGCAGACTGATGCATTATGGCAGTAGACATTATGTAAAACCAATTCGACACTTAATCCAGGGTGTTTAATGATTATTCGGCGTTTTTAAAATTCGGCAAACTGATTCACTGAAGCACGAATGTGAAAGGGTCGACGAACTCACTGTAATTTTTGATTTGATTTTTAGGGTCCAAGCTAAATTTTTACGAGAATTTGTAAACGTTTTTGAACTTTGTGATTTTGGCGAAATCGATGCGTTTTTGTTTTATCGTTTTTTGACCACAGCTTCTGTCCAAACTAGTTGGCCAAGGACGAAAGTACACGACAGTGTCAGATTAATTTTTTGAACACAATTTCGCAATAGTTGCGAAAATGTACAAAACAGTCCTTTGTTTTCGAAATGTTCTTCACTTTTTAGTTTTCGCGTCTATACGGAAATTCACAATTTTGGTCAAAATTCTGCGCGAACCGCATAAACGTCAACATTAATAGTAAATACTTTTTCTCGACTGTATACTCCAAACCGTTTGAAAATTCTGGTCGTATAAATCGCAAAATAAAAAAAAAGTATCGCCGAGTTAACGTCCGCGCAAGACGCACCACACGTACATTCCGTATCACGCTGAGTCGCGTACTGAGCGAAGTTGACTGTTGTTGTGTTCGTCGTCCGTCGTCCGTAATTGCTCGCTACGCCACCAAACCGGCAAAGCGAACGCGGGCAGCGGGCTGCGGGCGCGGCGGCGGCGGCGGGTGTATATTTTGTTGTTTTCAAAATCAACTGCACGATGCAAGAACTTGATGTTTTGGACGAGACGGGACGGGAATCAAATTGACTAGGAAGATATTGAGCGAGATTGTTATCTTTGCTTTAAATTTTCCTGTAAGGCAGAGTAAGTAAAAGGTAACCGGGTGACCTAATTTTTACAATTTTAGCCGCTTTACGGGTTCCTGACCTCAAAAGGCAAAAACAGATCACTTAGTCGTTCGTGTTTTTCTGTTTAGTTTTTCAGTAGGTAACGTATAGAGATATCAAGTTGAAATTCATAACAAATACACAAGTTAAAGATCTCTCTCGGCTGTAAAATAGGTATTTAAATTAAAACATGAACCGAGTAAAACCATTCTCATCTAATTTCCCTGTTAGTTAATTTAAAGACCTGTTACCTTTTTTGGAATTTTGGACCCAGAGACTTCAGAGGTAAGGGAGAAGAGACATCATAATGTTTTTCAGGAATAAATCTGGAAACATTAGTATTTTACATTTTACAAATAAACTTTCTAAATCCTAAAATAATCTGGTAGCTTACCACGATCTCTTAAAACCATGCAAGATCCAGTGATTAAGGGGGATGTCGCATTACATCTTGTATCGCGCTGTCTCGCTTACTCACTGGAACTTGCATGGTTTCAAGAGGTTGTAGTAACCCCCCTGGTAAATCTTTCAGTTTTGTATGGTGGTACAGAATTCATGATACGCGAGTCCAACTCACCTCAGTACCAGCAACTGGGTTTATCTTGCTTTTTCTAACTAACTTATAACATTTGTATGTATGCAATGCATGTATGTTTTTTTTATGTAATCAAAATCAAAATCAAAATCAAAATCTTTATTTGCCTGAATGTATGTACAAAATGATGTTGTAACAATATGAATATGCGAATACATTCTACCTTAGTAAGGCGTGCAAATCTATCATGTCTAAAAAATACTCAATTATAAGGATACATAATTTATAACAAAATGTCAAATTTAAAAATAAAAAAATAAAAAAAGATAATATACCTAAGTCAAAATAATAAAGTCAACATATTATCATAATTTCCAAATTGCAATGAGTCCAATAAAAATATAATAATCTGAGTAGTCATATTGTGTTAGTGAAATAAATTTGACAAAATGGGGTCTGAATATAAAAATGATTATAAAACTAAATTGTATCTTGTAAATATTCTTCAATTGTAAATGTATGTACCTAGGTCAAGTGCTACTATGTAATTCTATGGTTAGAGTCAAAGCTTGCAAGTTAAATTTTATCTACTTCCGTTTGTTTGATGATGTTTTGATCGTGCACCCACAATCAGCTCCTAACGAGAAAACCCCTCAGCGGTTGACGAAAATAACATGGAATTTCGAAACTTTATTGCAGTTCTGATGGCAATGTATTATTATGAAAACTATGATCCGATGGTGCATCCAGTACATCAATAATTTTTGCTGACAGTAAATCTTCTGCCAAGTATTAAATTTTTGTTGTTCTATTTTCCCATTGAACACTTTCACAGGGATACTCTTGTTCCTGTCATATCAAAAAATGATAACCTATATTATAAATATAAAAAATCATTCTACTCAATAACAATATGCGTAAGTTGTATCTAACTACACCTCTCGCCTTAAAATCATCGCCTATAGTCCGTTCTATCTGTCCTTGCGGGAGATTTCAATGTCAGAGAGGCCACATTATCAAATATGCCCAGGGCCTCTAATAGATTAAAGACGGCCCTAGGCAAAGAAAATTATACACTTATGCCCTAGGACTAATCCACTATTTTCCAAGGTAACCTTCAGCAGTAAAACTATAGCTATCGCATTAACACTGGCTAAAATACGTACAAGGAGAAGGTAAGTAGTATAAATTTCGGCTAGGAAGTCCTAAAAAGCAAGTGGTGGAGTGTGAAGCAAAAAATGCAATTTTAGAGCTGGTTCGGCGGATCGAGATGTCCGCCGCCCGCGCCCGCCTGCCTGGCTGACACACATTAACCACGGTTAAGCGTTTTATTCACATGCTACTAAACAAGATATTATTTTTAATTTGTAAAAGAATACGTTTTATTTCACATATACGAAATATAAACATAGTTCAGACATGAAAATTTAAAATAACATGCTCTAACCTTTAGCGACTATTTATTAATATTTTTTATGACAAAATCCATATGCCTTTGTTTGTATAGTTCATATTACCTTTAGCGACTATTTATTTTATAATAAAATCCATATGCTTTTGTTTGTATAGTTCATATTTTAGTTAATTAATGAAACGAAAGCAGGAATGAAGCCTAAAAATCCTTTGTGATAAGTGAAACATAACTCTTCAACTTTAATTTCTTATTAGCGAGTGGTTCCGGCTACAATTGCTATAGATGTCAACCGTTAAGTCTAAGTCATGCTTCAGGCAGCTTGTAGGTAAACTCTGATACCAGTATTAGTCATCAACACTTCATAATAAAAAAGCAAGTTAGGTATATAGGTAACCAAAAATTAAGGTTACGAAAACATTCTCAATATATTATGCCTCCGTTTTCTTTTTCTTTGTCCACCCCTTCATCCAATTCACTTATAGGATCGGAACTACTTCGTTTTAATAAATAAAATAATAATGCCAACGTTTTAATAAAAAAATTTGGAAACTCAAATAGATTAAAATATTTTTTGGCAGATGCTAAAATCGCTCCGCTTATGACAGCATTCGCTCCAAGATCGCTCGCCCCGTTCGTCCGCGTCGCGTCCCTCGAGCGTCGAACAACTTTTTATTATAGCATTCGTTGGTTGCAAAGGCAAACCCGTTTGACGGTTTTAGTGTTATGCGCTATGTTGCACACCCAGGCTTACGGGAGTCAGGCTTTTACTGAGCCACTACACCGTATATGTCTTATCATTACATAAATTAAATAAATGATAGGCCCTTGGAACATAGCCACTGGACAGGCAGGCGAAGCGGAGATACTGGAAAAATACATACAGGAGAGTATTAAATAGCTATTACTATAATTGCTATTTGATTTTGGAAGAGAGAAATTTCTTTGAATTTTTTATTGCGATTTGCACGGCCAGTGCTTAATCTAGTGCCAGCATGCCAAAAGGGTCCTTATTTGCAAGAAATAAATTTAATCTGTCTGAAAGTAAGAGAAACAGAGTAAGACCTCATTTATAATTTTTAAATTAAAAAAAAAAATTATCAATTTACAATTAGTTTCTCTTGTGAGAAAATAGTTGTAAAGTGACCTGAAATAATACACTCCAGTTGTTTAGGGATCCATGTTATAGGTGCCACTTACAATACTTATGTACATTATACATTCATAGGTATATCTTGGTACTCGTGTACCCATAGAAGTGTAGTGCTTATGATAATAAATTGGCAAACTAAAAATCAATTTAACAATAAAACTAAATTATTTGTTTACTTTTATGTATTTTCCGCCGTAACATTTTTGCACCCCACAGATTTTTTTGTTTGTCTCAATAGTTAGCTGGTAGAGGTGCTCTAGTCCGAAAATAATTCCTAAACGTGTTTTTACTTATGGAGCAATAAAGTTTTTGTAAATAAATAAATTAACTAAAGGCCGCCTGCCTAAGTCCACTGACCATTCTTGTTAAAGCAGCTGTTAGTGGAATCCGCCAAAAGTAGAATAGAAGTAAGAGTATAGTAATTTGAGACCGGTTATTTCATTTCAATTAGAGAAAGAGGCGATTTTCCGAAACCTTGGACGGGAAGATACGAGGGCTGTGACGAGGGTCTTACTTACTTCTGTTATTTCTTACTTTTCTTAGCCTTTTCTAGCTGGAGACCACACAGTAAGTAATCACAACAATATGTAAGCACGACGATTATTTTTTAAAAATCTGTTGCAATGATTTTGAGTCTCACAGTTTTTAAAAATAGAACCCTTAGAGAACCCTAGAAAGCTCCGAATATATATGTTGTATATAAATAAAAAGTTGTTGAGAATGCCAAAAATAGTATGAACGGTAAATTCTCATAATAGGATCCATTACAGTCCATACCATGTAGCCATAACTCAAAAAAGAATAACTTAGAATGCAATCAAGGTGAAGAGCCTACTTATAAAATGTTTGATAGAACAGCAAAATGTTTATTTACGATACGGAACCATTTTCTAATGAATGATAACAAAATATGCAACTTATAGTGGGTCAGTGTCGAGTGTCGGTCACGTAGTGCTTACGCAAGTTATGGCACACTGAAATTCAATACAAGCAACACTAATATGTGCTAACAACCGATAGCGGGGGTTGATTCTGCAAAACGTTGGTAGCTATTTCTTTTCCAAGTACTAACTGTTGATTAGGCTTGAGTTTTTTTTTGTTTTATCTAAGGCCTTGAGAGGGATTTGAGGTTCTTAGTTCCGTAGGATTAGTAAGACCAAGTGTTTAAAAGGCATTAGGTATCCCAGCGTTGTTTCGTTACTTCCCAAGCTAAAGTTTCGGAGCCCATGGTCCGCTGATGCAAAATAATACGATGATTGTTTTGCCTCCATGAGGTTTTCAAGTTCTAAAGCTTCTGATAATATAATCACTACATAGTATAAAACAGTCGCTTTCTCTGTCCCTATGTCCCTTTGTATGCTTAAATCTTTAAAACTACGCAAAGGATTTTGATGCGGTTTTTTGATAGAGTGATTCAAGAGGAAGTTTTTTATGCCCATGCGAAGCCGGGGTGGGTCGCTAGGTTTATTTATCTATTAAATTCATAAACACTCCAATACAAAAATATTTATTTTTGTTTTAACCGACTAGTTGAACTATCCTGGAATAAACTACGCAAATATTATACTCTCCCAAGGAGAGTTGGCGTCAGGCAGTCGGATGAACGTGAAATAATAACGAATGAGCTAAACTAAACGTCCACATCAATGCCCACTAAAAGGAGTTCTTATCTTTATTGTAAACCAGACCAGTGATAGTATCCTTAAGGAGGGGGGAAAAAAAGAAATGTGTAAATGTTGTACTTTTTTAAGTCCAAACGAAACAAAATTATTACCAATATTATCATAAAAGTATCAAGTAATTGTTTGTAATATTATTTAAAAAGTACCTTTAAAATAAACAGCTGTGTTCATCCGCAGGTAGAAATCCTCGCATATTGCTAAAAAAAAAACGAGGCACTTCTAACAAATTGTTAATAAAAGTTCATAAAACTTATACAAACGTACAAACAAATGAAGATTCAAACAAAGAAAATTATTTTTTATATATTTTTTATAAGTCGTTGACAGAAAACAATAGGTACCTACCTAACATAAACTATAGGATGTGTATAATTTAACAAAGGAATATTTAAGCTTCGTTTGTCCATTTCCAATGAATGGTTTAAAAATAGAAACTTACGAATATCTATAAAAATAGATAATAATAGTAATGTTGGTTTGTTTTGATGGTTTCTAACCACGATGAGGCCTATGTCCAGCAGTGGACATCTTGTGGCTGATATGATGATTTCGTCAAATTTAAGTTCCTTCATCACTACATAGTATAAAATAAAGTCGCTTTCTCTGTCGCTATGTCCCTTAGTATGCTATCTTTAAAACTACGCAACGGATTTTGATGCGTTTTTTTTAAAGATAGTGATTCAATAGGAAGGTTTTTATACCCATGCGAAGCCGAGGCGGGTCGCTAATTTATACTAAACCATTGGATTGCGTTGTTATCCAGGGTTAGCATGTCAGCATATTATTATGACATTGACCATTTCGTTATTGTTTTGTTGTGTTTTTAATTATTTCACAGTGTTATCAATACATATAATAAGACACTAAAATCCGAGTGTCTGTACATTTGATATTTTTCAAAAAAACTGATAGATTGCGATTAAAAAAGAGTAACAGAAACCAAAAAGACAGTTTTTGGAATTTTTGTCTGTCTGTATGTATGTATGTATGTATGTATGTCTGTCTGGTACGTTATAACTTCGGAAATACTCAACGGATTTAAACGCGGTTTTCACAGTTGGATTACATATAATTAGGAGCGTTGTCAAAACTTTGTTTCGTCAAAATCGGTTAAGGGAAAAAGAAGTTATGGTCGATTGAAAATTTACTTCAATCACTGCAAGTTGCGTACCTATAGACAAAACCCATTTGAAATTTCGGCAGTAACAAGCAAAGCATGTTGGCCTATCGGTAGAGGTCGCGGATCATTTCTTTAAGTAGAGGGTTCGAATCCTGCTAGACATTACTTCTTTTGTTTTTACCCTTTTTTTGTATTGTATTAATTTTTTAGAAGTCTATTTATTTAAATATTTTAGTAAAGAAATGTTTCTAGAAAGTAGCTGGATCGAATCCTGCCATAAACAATAATTTTCTGTTTTCGTTTTTTATTTGTTTTCTAGATTTATTTTCTTACTTAGAGAAAGCTCTTAGCGTTAACTCCGTTAATATAAAAGTATTTTGTACTTATCTATCTATACATATAATAAGACAGTAAAAATCGAGTGTCTGTACATTAAATATTTTTCTAAAAAACCTCTACGGGGCAATTAAAGAAGAGTAATAAAAACCAAAAAAACAATTTTTGTTTTCACAGGTGAATTACATATAATTAGGAGCGTTGTAAAATCTTTGTTTCATCAAAATCGGTTAAGGGAAATAGAAGTTATGGTCATTTAAAGTTTACTACAAGCACTGCTTCAAAACTTTTAAACAGTTGAATGCGATTTACATAAACGTATTTAATTTATATAAAGCTAAAATTTCTACTTATATCAATAAAGACAGAAACACACTGCAGTCTCTATTAAATTTTAACAAAATAACACATTTAATGTTTGTGGGCGTATGATTTAGTTACATAAAATACCAATAGATGGCGCTGACTTTATTTTAATAGCAGATTGAAATTTTTCCTTATTTAAAAAAAATTTGGTTGTTGATTTAGTACTATTGGTTGGTTTGTTTATCGGTCGTTTGTTGTGTTGTATTGTAAGCTATTTGAATTGATTGGTTGGTTTGGGTTGGCTTTGGTTTAAAAAATAATCAAATCAGTGTTTCACGGAACATACGGTCGTGTCGTAAGGACGAATTTATCTGACTTATCACTATTTATTGAGATTTTCTCCACTTTACACGCCCACTAAAACTTTGGGAGTGGATTTTAGGTCCTAATGACTCTGTAATAGGCTACGTCTACTCTTTTAGAGACAAAGATTGATAGTATGAATGTTAAGGGCTCCTTCTTCTGAAGGTCCGTTGTCCGTAAGCCGCGTAGTCGCGGCGCTCACTCATTTTGTAGGCATTAAGACATCATATTTGGGAAAATAACACTACAAAATCTACTTCAGCTATTTTCACTATATAAATACTTTATCTAAAGGCTATAACATAAAAGCAGGACAATAAGTTCATTATTTTAGGCATAGTATTGAAAATAAACTTCCAAAGGAGGCAACTTTGATTTTTCTATCGAGCGAATTTTGTCTGATATTGTTACTGGTACTGTAAGCGAATTTCACTCTGCTAGATCCTCAACTAAAAACATATATTTTTTTCAGAATTTTACGACTGTTTAATACTGATTCCTATTGATTTTAAAAACGGTATTTGAGAAAGAAGTGGCCCTAATATTTAACGATATCGTAGCAATGTAATGGCTTTATAAAATTGGCACGGGAAAAGGATACAATAGAATTAACTATAGGTCTGGATAGTTGTAGTTTCCACAGGTTTCGCGAAAAGTGACCTACACGCGGGCGGAGCCGCGGGCAACAGCTAGTTACAAATAAGTACTTAATTTAAGCTTAGTGTGTAATACGTATATATTTCAATGCTAGATATATAGTATACAGAACGTAACTATTAATGTAATAAAGCTGCAATTCCATAATAAGAGATATAAAGAAACTAATAGTACCTATTATCATCAAACCATGTAAATACAGTCGCTGTTTATGTAATGGTAAATGTGTGTAAGTAATAACAAAGTTTTTGCACCATTTCTTTCTAATGGTTACATAATGCAACAGCAGCTAGTATGTAAACCGATCGAATGCGGGTAGCGCGGGCGAGATACAGCTTATCTACATACGTAGAATTTCAGAATGTTTCAGCAGTGGCGCTGTTATTTCGAATATTTTAATAGCAGACGTTGTGTAATAGTTGTACATCAACAGTACATACAGCGAGTTTTAATAGTTGTTAGTTTGAAAAATATTTAGGTAAGGTTCATCATCATTAATTTCGTGTAGGTGTCACGGTCATGCACACCCTGGTGTCAGAGTTCTTCGGAACCGCCTCTCGGCTTCTGCCATTTTTAACGACTATCAGATAACAGCCGGGGCCAACTGCTAACTTGCATTTCGAAGCACGGAATATTCATTATTAGCCAAACGGTGAATACCTACAACCATACAAGAATATGTATACATATAAACATTTTTTTTCTTATCCCGACTAGTAAAATGTGAAAATAAATATCTAGATACTTAGATACAACAGAGAGACAGATGTCTGATATTTCTTCATCCTAGGCAGAAAAGGTTAAAATAAAATTGAGTAAAAAATAACTTTGTCTCAGGGAAGCGCATTTAGTTTTGTGGCGCGATATAACGAAGTTCCAAATGTACAGAGTCGTAGGCAATAGCTAATACCATAATAACTTTATTCGTGTAATAAGCGGTAACAGTCGTGCTCTTTTCCTGAAAAGGGTTTGTCTATCAAACAAGCGCTCATATTCATATCACGACTCCACGATTTACTCTTCTAAGCTATCGTACACAGTGGTTTATACGTATCACTATCATCACTACATAGTATAAAACAAAGTCGCTTTCTCTGTCCCTATATCCTTTTGTATGCTTAAATCTTTGAAACTACGCAACGGATTTTGATACCTTCTTTTTTTAATAGATGATGAATGATTTAAGAGGAAGGTTTTTACGCCCATGCGAAGCCGGGGCGGGTCGCTAGTCTGGTATAAGTGAAACTTTTAGGTGGATGCTTTCGTGGATTCTGTCAAAGGAATATACCATTCCCTCGCACGAATTCTATTAAGGAACTCTATTCTGACAGTTTGCGATTCTTATCAACAACAGCTATTGAACCCCTATTATCCCAGCAGTCGTAAGGCTATGTGTCAGATGACGTTAGACTGCCTGAAAAAATCTGACATTACTGGCCACAACCATATAGTTAGATGACCTGAAGATGATCGTAGGTATGCGCTGGGCGCAGGACTTCACACCAATCATTCTGTAAGTCCTTGGGGAAGGACAGCGTGCGGCTGTAATGATGATGATGACTGGCCACGAACACACTTGAATCATTTTTCTGTTGGTGTGGCTTCCTCTTTCAGAAGGATTTCGGTGGGAGTTCAGACGGCATACTCCATATTGTAATGGGGCCACAAAAGCGTAACCTGGTGGCTTACCACCATCTCTTAAAACCATGCAAGATCCAGTGAGTAAGGGAGATGTCGCCTTGAATCATGTATCGCACTGTCTCGCTTACTCAATGGATCTTACATGGTTATAAGAGACGGTAGTAACCCCCCTGGGCCAAAAAGCGTATACAATTAAAAAACACACTCGGATGATGAAGATGATGATGAATAGAAAGAACCACAGTTTTTTTTTTTCTTTTTTTGTTTGTACCTTCTGTTTTTTTTTAATATTATACTGTAATATAATTTACCATTATCGCTTGGTAAACACCGCTTTAGAACGCCACCTTCCCTTTATGGTGTAAGTATAATTTCAAAAGGGCACTTCACCTCGCGTCGTCGACCTCAGTCACTGCCGGGTAGTGACTCGTATGATACATTAACCACCATGTATATGAATGGCTTTACATCGAAAGCACGAAAGGCCGAATGCAACTCGCTCCGATCAGGAAGCTCTTTCTGTATTTCCTGGTGCTGTAAGGGCCGTTTGAATGAATAACCTTCGATTGATACAATATATTTTATAGTCATTATCTAAATTATAAATAACTTTTTACAGTTATATTCACGCAAATGTAAATTCGTCTTTTTTAACTCAAATTTTTGTGAATTGACGTCTGTGGAGAAAATGTTGCTGGTTGTGGCGCCGCTTCTTCTCCACTTGCACTTTGAAAGTGGTGGTAAAATTAAAATAAGTAACAATTGACGTCAATAAGTAATAAGAATATTCTATATTTAAAATATACAATTTGAATTTGAGTTAGAAAAAAAAACTTAACAGAAACTAAAAAAAAAAAACTAATCTACCTACTAAATAAAATACACCCTAATATGAAATTCGGAGTTAAATAGATTCTTTTACCTAAAAATTTTACAGGCTTCATTCGGTATAGAGACAGAAGCACGGTTGTAGTCAGTCAGTCAGAATTTAGCGATAAAATTACGATCTTTTGAACCTACCTTCTTATTACAATAGAGTTAACTTTTAAAATACACTACTTACATCTACTACTTACACATAAAGTACATTATTTTTTAGTTCATCCTTCCTCGGTGTGATAATTTAATCTTTTTCGTTTTTTTGAATTCGTGCAATACTATAAATATGTTATACTTTATAAGAAAGCGTGTTTCTTATAAAGTATAACATATTCCTGTCGACCCAGTGTCATCTTCTAATTAAACGCAAAGCATCGCATGCCATCACGCAAACTAGCATACTTAGTTACTGTGATTGTGTAATTCGAGTAATTGCTCTTGCATTACAAAACAGCCGAGCTGTACTTGTACCACATGTGTGTAGTATTAGATACTACGCACAATTGTGTTATAATAAAAAAATTGAGCGTACTTATAGTACGGTTTTTTAAATGCCAAAGATGGCTTATTTTTAAGATTATTTCAAGTTAAATACAAAAATTTTGCCCTGTTATGTAGTTTTAATTATTATAAACTAGCGACACACCCCGGCTTTGCATTGGCATAAAATAACCTTCCTTTTGAATCACACTATCTATTTAAAAAAACCGCATCAGAATCCGTTGCGTAGTTTTAAAGATTTAAGCATACAAAAGGACATAGGGATAGAGAAAGCGACTGTTTTATACTATGTAGTGATAGTGATTATGTAGATGTGTGGGTTTCGGCTTAAATAGAAAAAGAAAGGTAGGTGCATGTCGTTCCTAAAAGAAACACTATGATGGATGATATAGAGATTAAATTAATCTGTCGCTTAGTCAAAAATTAGTCTTACTTAAGTAAGTATTAACGATTGAACTTCCCTTCCCTTCCTAGTTTTCCACCCTTTAAACCTATGACGTGTGTGTAATGGAAACTATTATTTACGACATAACGTATAGTATGCCTGAGTGAAGTAAATATACAACATTATTCAATAGGCGATTTCATAACGTTATGCACTATTGGTGATTCATTTGTTTCACTAGACTGCCGGAACCTACAATACACAATGGTTCCTGCACATAGCATTTTGATGCTAGTTATATGTTATGTATGATAGTTTTCACCTAAGGAGTGTGTCATTTAGCACTCATTTTCTGTTGCGGATGGCAAGATCATTAGTTATGTAGAGGCCTTAGTGAAATATTATTTTTCATTTCTCATACTCGGAAAGTAGTGTAAGATCTGAGTATAGGGTGGAAAACGCTTTGTTCCTCCCTCGGGCGGGAAAAACTAATACTCAGTAATTGTGTTCTTCCCTAGGGTAGGAATTAATTTTAAAATAGAACTAAATTTAGACGTCTAAATACACAGAATAGAAAAGAATAGACATTTATTAAGACACAGATAATAAACCAACGTATATAACAGGAATAATTAATTTCCACCTTTGTATATTGAAGCCAGAAAAAAAAACAATCTAATATTTCAGCAGCGACTTCATATCGGTATAACAATCTAACAGAGTACTTACCAGTAAATTTATATCAGTACAGAAATTCTATACAGGTCGAGTTTCTGTTTTAAACTTTCCTCTTTTAACCTGTAATTCAACACTTATTTCATTTCGTTTTAAACCGAAATGAAATAACGGTTTAAAATGTTTCCGGATAACACCTATAAAATTGACTCATATGTGCAAGTAGGAACTTAATAGCTATTCTAAAAGTTATTGCTCATATAGACAGTTTTTTTACTGTAATAAAATTCTGTAAACAAGAAGTTGTCCAACAGAAAAAATATCCTCATAATCATACCAGTATTCAGTTCGTTTCCCAAACAAATCACACAGATTAAATTAGCCCCAAACAAAGAATAAAGATCATACTAAGTATAGATTTTAGTCACTAGGTTACATGAGAAGACTATTGACCTGAGTAAGAATACGACAAACAGTTCAATTAAACCCACAGCCATATAAACACGTAAATTAATTTACGAGATGTCACACATGATGTACGTACACTAATTAATTTGGGAACTAGCTGTTGTGTTGCCCGCGTTTCCGTTCCCGTGGGGCGTCCAAAAAGTAGCCTATGTTTGACCTCAGGTGCTTACCTATATCCATACCAAATTTTATCAAATCCAGTTCAGCGGTTAAGCCGTGGGAGCTTAACAGACAGATAGAGAGACTTTCGCATCACTATCACTACATAGTATAAAACAAAGTCGCTTTCTCTGTCCCTATGTCCCTTTATATGCTTAAATCTTTAAAACTATGCCACGGATTTAGATGCGGTTTTTTAATGGAGTGATTCAAGAGGAAGGTTTTTATGCCCATGCGAAGCTGGGGCAGGTCGCTAGTAATTATAAATTTTTAGTATTAAGTATGAATTTCTTGCTGCAGGATAATTTCTTCTCTTTGGTCTGAGTAGTAGATAGTATGTCACATCTGAATCTTAAAATATCAGGTATTATATCCTCATTATTTATTTTACAGATTAATTAAAATTTATTTACCTTATTTTATAGAAAATTCACTAGTAGGTATACCATACATTATATAATGTATAGTTACGATACGTTAGATACACAAGCGAGATACCGGGCCTTACCTTGCAACATTTTCATACTTTTAATGTCATGTTCACTAGACAAATATAATAAATTGCCCCAATAAAAGCAAGAAGACCGAATCCGGTTCGAGCAGTTTACCGGATTGGGTCGGACGACACACCTGGCAAATTATAATGAGTATTCCAATAAAACAATATGTACGGCTATTTCCAATTACCAGTTCTCGTCATGTACGATTAAGATACACTATGACTAGTGTGTACAATTAAAAATAATGAATGGTCCTGTCGACCGCCCATGATATCAGTATGGCTGAACAAGATTTGGTCTGATTGGTCTTCATATGCTATTTTGGATCCTTGTTATGAGTCTAGTCTAGGGGATAGCAGAACAAAAACTCAAGAAGCTTATTTTATGGTTACAGTTTTTTTTTATCCCATTGCCGGGCAAACCTTTGTGTTAAGATTTTTCTTGAAATAGTTTTTTTTTGCAAATTTGACATTATAAAGAAAACCTTATCAGAATGATGAAATTAAGAATAACTACAAAACAAAAATAAGAATCTTGGTGTTACACAAGTTTTATACTATGAATGAATAAATAATGATGATATCGTATAATTTTATTGGAAACAAAATAAAGACAAGTATTTACATAATTAAAAAAAAACTAATTATTTAAACAAAAAAATAATATACACATATTAAAAAAAAGCTTACATCCATACTTCCATACTTTCCAGATCCATACTTCCATACTAATATTATAAATGCGAAAGTCTGTCTGTCTGTCTGTCACCTCTTCACGGCTAAACTACTGGACCGATTGTAATGAAATTTGGTAGGGATGTAGTAAACGACCTGAGGTCAAACATAGGCTACTTTTGGGCGCGATATAACCGAGTCCCACGCGGGGCGAAGCCGCGGGGAACAGCTAGTAATATATATAATTGCAAATTTGACATTATAAAGAAAACCTTATCAGAATGATGAAATTAAGAATAACTACAAAACAAAAATAAGAATCTTGGTGTTACACAAGTTTTATACTATGAATGAATAAATAATGATGATATCGTATAATTTTATTGGAAACAAAATAAAGACAAGTATTTACATAATTAAAAAAAAACTAATTATTTAAACAAAAAAATAATATACACATATTAAAAAAAAGCTTACATCCATACTTCCATACTTTCCAGATCCATACTTCCATACTAATATTATAAATGCGAAAGTCTGTCTGTCTGTCTGTCACCTCTTCACGGCTAAACTACTGGACCGATTGTAATGAAATTTGGTAGGGATGTAGTAAACGACCTGAGGTCAAACATAGGCTACTTTTGGGCGCGATATAACCGAGTCCCACGCGGGGCGAAGCCGCGGGGAACAGCTAGTAATATATATAATAAAGAATATAAATTCTAGTCCCGGAAAATCATCACTTCGAGGTCATGATGATTTATATAATATTAAACAAGATGTAGTACTTAACCAAAGAAGAACAACAACCTTCTTTGGAAAAGAGATAAGTCTAAATGTACGCGGTACAGAGTACAGCGGCTTTTACGGACTAACCTCTAGTCTCAATTTTCTACATACGCCGTTTCATATGAGCCAGATGTACGACTAATTATCAATTACAGGTTCAATATTATTTAATCCGCCAGTAGTTCCAGCATAGATTAAAAAATTGCCTCCGCGCGCGATTCCAACCTCGAGTTCCAGAGATTTTAGAGCGTTCAAATAAACAAAACAAGCTCTTCAACAAAAGTAAATTTGTGTAGAAACTTAGTACCTGCATTTGCGGTGTGCGATGCTATGTGCCAACGCTATACTCTTTATAATAAAACCAAACTGTTTCAACAACTAGGAAGTGGACTCACATGTCATGTCTGCTTTTATCAATATGCTCATTGTTGTATGTTCTCGATTTATGCTCGCTTGATAACGTAATGGGTCGCCGTCGGTTTAAAATTGTTTTAATTGCTTTGGTAACCTCGTCAGCTCGATAAGTAACCGCCAACCTCCCACATATAAATAGGTATGAACTAGGTCTCAGAACACAAATTATTTAGGTACCATCATGATGAGATTTTTATTTGTACTTTATATTACTACTCTATATATACTTTATATGTAATCTAGCTATGAAATGGGGCTAAGAGATCACTTCGTGTAGATGACACGGCAAAACAACTATGGTGTCTGATACACCCTGGTATCAGAGTTCTTCGGAACCGGCTCTCGCTCTCTCAGATGCAGCCCGCATTTGGGTACCCAATAAAGAAGATACTACAGCTCCGAATCTGAAATAAAAGAGTCCAATAAATTTTTTGCTGAAACATGTAGCTCAATGTTCATTTATTGATTTATGAAACGAATTGATTATTATTTAGGAAAAAAAAATGTTATGATCTCTCTTATCTAGAAAAATAAGTATGTCGGGAACAGTGCTTTGCTTTTTTCCGGGATGAAAGTACCCTATGTCCTTCTCAATACTTGTAATTACATTTAGGTATGCGAAATATCAGGAAGATTGGTTCAATAGATAGGAAGTGAAAGCGTAACAAATAAACAAACAAACCCACTTTAGCGTTTATAATATTAGTTTGATAGTTGAATAGTTGGATAGTTGGACTATGACTATTCAGGCGTTTTAAAAACAGTTTTTTACTACACACTAAGTTTTATCTATACATGGAAATATGTCAATATAAATTATCATTATTTCCTAATATTATCTCTGTCATAATTAAGAAAATGTATTATTATCTAGTGGTCCAAAATTCATTCATGTTGTAAAAATAATGACTTAGTAACCATTATCAATTAATACATTTATTGTAAACATATTTATTTAGATCAGAATTTCATTCACAGGTTTTATATGCGTAACAGAAAAGAAGAAATTTTGGTTTTAGATCTACTTTGCAATTTTAATCTCTAGTACTTATTTGCTAGTATTAGCATTTTATATGTTATGTAGTAAGTAACTTCACATAAATCATACTGATTGAGATGTTCAAGAATTCTTAGCAATATATCTAAGAACTAATCGAATTCTCAGTTTGATACAGACATTTAATACAGAAATGAATTGAAGGAGCATTTCAATTCAATCCAATTTACTCATCAAAATAATATACATTGCATCCGAATATTTCTTAACACTTCTTAAAGTTATAATTGTTATTATAAATTAAATTCACTTTCAGTCAAAAAAATATAAAAAATAACAGGTCTATAGATATTGTATCCTAATAACATAATATTATAATATTTTACTGAGATGCAACTGTGCAAAGTGGTTTTAGTAGCTGTCGGCTTCAATTTCTGTGGTAAACATAATTAACCAAACCTAGTTAGGTTGATTAGTTAAGGAAAGCACTGTACTAACGATCATCACAACCAAAATTTAATATGAATAACGATAACTATAAAAACGATATTACAACTCTTTGTCAAAAGTATTAAAATTCTTTTGGTCAATGTTGGTCATTCTTAAATTAGTTCTATATCCTCATGGTTAACTGATGATTTTCGTCTAGTCCGCTAAAGGAGCATTCAGTGGTTGAGTATTCCTTGAGTCTGCCAAATATATAAGCAATATTTTAAGTGTGAACAGTTTTAATAAATAAATTAAGTACATGTTTATAAAACTGGAATTTAAATTATTCCTTTTGAGAAAACTCTACAATTAACTATCCTCATAGTTTGCAAACAATAATAAGAGTCACATATTTGACTGCATTCCGATCTCAAAAGTGGAAGTCTGGGAATTACAAAAACAGTGTTGTAAGGCCCAGACTCCTGCGTCCGGCTCGAAGGACCTAATCGAAAGGCGAGTTTCGAATTATAACAGCGCGTACTAATTTGAATAATGAACAATGTTATCCTGCCAACCGGTTTGATCACGTGACCACAAATTAAGGGGGTAACAGAAGAGACACTTTCAAAAAGTCTAAACTTGAGAGATATTTTAATTTATAATTTTGAGGATCTCCGTATTATAATCTCAGTCTACAATTTAATGAGAGTGCGCAGAATACTCATAAAAGATAGCAGTTCTAAAAGTAGTATTAGCCTTCTTTTTGTTCACAAGTTTTAATGAATAGAAGAGAAAAATTAGATGTTATAGAACTTTTCTAATTATTAAACCATTATTGTGCTAACGTTTTCCCGGTCGTATCACACACATGACAAATGCAATATCAATGACGATATCAATAGTGGAGCTGTGACCATTGACGAATAAAAGAATGGTGATCTAAAAAAAAAAACAATATTTTTTTTTGTCCTTGATGTTACTGGCATTATTATTATGTCGCGGATATCAGCCTTCCTTGGGATTGCTCTTGTTGGTGGAATTCAGCAACAGTCGGTAAGAGGTAAGTATAAGAATATTTAGACTTTTGTTTGTCCCTTAGTCACCTTTACGACATCCATGGATAGAAAGGGAGAGGTCTTATCTTTTAAGCCACAAAATGACATGTTTGTTATACTTCTATGTTCTTAACAATTCCGAGTGCACGCCACCACAACCGCCCGGCCCACAACCATGGCCACGAGTTTGAGTTAAGCCCGGTTTTATTTATTTACTAAATTCATATACATAGAAAACATATACATAATAAAACGTAGAATAGAGAACACTAGTCAAAGGTGTTGCTTATATGACGGTTTTGCTCACGGATGGGTCCTGTCTTGTTCAAACAGATACAAGGTAAATATTTTACAACTAATTAACTTGGACCGGTTGTAAATGTCATTTAGATATTTATATCTTAAATGTTTATTGATATTTCCTTACTCGATAAAAATAAACTAATTATCAGTCTTTAAATAAAGTGTTGGTACCTAACGTCTTTCCTATCCTTCAATTGTTGTTCTGTACAATAGTAATGATTCTTATACTTTGTCATCATGTCAGCATTTTCCTGTTTGCATCCGAGTCGTAGGCTTTTAGGTCCTATAAATTTTACTTATAAAAAACATATCGTGAAATTCAGCCCTTATTTTTATGGCCTCCTGAAACTTCTGAAAAAAAACAGTTGTTGAGAGGTATACGTAATGTACGTACCTACATAGAAATAGACCTCTGTTAATCTCTAAGGCATCTTTTACATAACGCGTGTATCTGTAAGCCTGAAACCACAGGATTTTGTTTTATCTCCAAACAAAATGCTAAAGGATATATTAACATACTGAACTCTAACTTGCTTCATCAAGTATAGCCGAGCTAGACGCACACATAGTCAGTTATTTCTAGGAAATAGCCGCAAACCAAAACTATTATGGTAAATATGTTAATAGGAATACTAACTATAACTATTCTTCGATAATAAACTAATCCATAATGTCAAACAATTACGTCGAAGACCACTCCCTCCACCTCCCATGGCTCTACCAACCTCTCGGTGATACGAGCCGAATCTCGGGAGAGTGCGCTGTACTTGCATTTCGCATCTCTTTCCAGTCGCACCTGCTTGATCTCCCTACAAGTTCTCTATAGTGTCGCCTATCTATGCAATACGTCGAAGATCAGTCAATAAATCACACATACTTACACATCGTTTGCAGGTACTAGTTAGTGTAAGTGAGAGGTATAATAAAACGGATTCCCAAACGACTGGTTTAGTCGACTAGACACCGATTCATCATCGACTGTTTTTGTACGCTCGCTTGAGTTGAGACGCAGTTACATAATTTAAAAACAAAAGGGTCACCTAAAAAACAGACGCCCGCAGTGTTGGGTGGACGGAACAAAGCGAATCGCCAAGTTATGTTTTTGAGGCCGACCCAAAGCAGGGCTTTTAAATAAGATGATTACAGAGCTATCACCTCATTAGGACTTTTAATTTATATAAAGCAATCGTATCATGTACTTAGTATAAAAAGTATATAATAGATATATAGAAAAATAATAAAATTAGCTGTTTGTGCGAAGATTTCACTTTAATCCATACTTCCATACTAATATTATAAATGCGAAAGTCTGTCTGTCTGTCTGTCACCTCTTCACGGCTAAACTGCTGGACCGATTGTGATGAAATTTGGTAGGGATGTAGTTAATGACCTGAGGTCAAACATAGGCTACTTTTGGGCGCGATATAACCGAGACCCACGCGGGCGGAGCCGCGGGCAACAGCTAGTACTAAATATATTTGTAAATAAACTAAAAAGTGAACAAAACCATACCTTAATTAAATTAAAAACAAGTAAGGCTATATGCTTGAACTCGTATTATATAAAACAAATATGTTTGTAATATCAAAATAGTTGTATATATTATGTACTTAAAACAAATCAATTGGCGTACATTTTCCGATGAAAGAAGAGTTACGACGTGCATCACTTCTGTGACATATTAATAAACTGGTAAGAGCCCTTGAAGCAAGCATTGTTTTTTTTTCGTTGCCAGTCAAACATAGGTAAGGCAAGCGAAAAATGTGGGCGCGCAGTGACTGTAGACTGTTTACAAACGCTCATAACACTTTGAGGGTATCACTCTCACGGTTCAAAGCAGATAACAATGCTGTTAAGGTAAAAAAGTCCTGCTAACGGGACGAATAACGACTAACTAAACGGGAAGAATGAGGTACCGAAGCTGACGATCTTTGTACAATGGTCAAGCCTTGGTAAATTGCGCTAACTGTAAAGTGGAAGTTCTGTAGTTATTTTGTTTTAAGACAGGCCTAGCCGTTTAAACTGCCACATAAATCGACTGCGCGAATGGAAACAATAAAAGCAGGCAGTTATTATGTCATTTTTTTTTCGCCAGTGAAATAGTCGCCGACTAGCAGTTCATTATGTAAGGATCTGGCCTTTCGATGACATTTTTAGGTTATTTAAACTGGTCGAGTTTTCGATACATAATTGTTTGTTTTGTTTGGTCTCGCTTTTAAAATATACATAAATTGTTGATTATCTTGTATTTTCTCTCGGCAAAACTTGGGAAGTATTAGGAAAAATCTCAGTGTTGTATCTATAATACCTTTTAATACGGAACACTTATATTTGGTATTTAATCCAGGATCATTCTGTTAGCACTAATTGTTAAAACGTTCTTACCAATGAAACTATAAAGTTTGTTGAATTTCAAAAATGATTGTTGTCAATACTTCTGGAAATTTCCTAGTTAGGTAATAATAAGTGGATGAATTAAAAAAAATTAAGTATTTTTTCGTTTATCTGAAACTCGTAGAGACGCATTAATAACAAAACAAGTTTTACCAGGAAATAGTCGTTAGTCGTATTGAAATATATTTTTATCATCACCAAAACGTTTTGTTTTCGCTTTCGTAAAGATAATATTAAAATAATAGTGAGTTTATCGTAGTCGACACCATTAATTAATATACTTCTTATCAGGCTTAAGTGGGTTGTCGTATAATAATAATTGCGATCGCTTTTACTACTAAAATATGTTTACTTGGCTGTCGTTAATAAAATTGGAGCAACAGAAAAAAACTGATACCTAATTTTCTATCTGCGACTTTGTCCCCGTAAAATCTATGTCATTAATTTGGCAGACACGCACCGGCAAGCGCAGTGTCGGACATCCACCGACCAGATGGTCAGGTGACCTAAAGAAGGTCGCAGGCAGACGCTGGATGCAGGCCTGTGGCTGAAATGATGATGATGAATTTGGCAGTTCAAGATTATGTAGTAATAAATTATCATATTATGTCTCGAACTTACATTGGGGCTAGCTCAATCTGTGTGATTTGTCCGAAAGTATATATATTTATTTATTTTATTTAAATATATTCATAACATGCCTTTTTCTGGAGGTATCACGTAGTTATTTCTTTCTTTTTTTCTACCGGCCATTATTTGTCTAAACTCTCTCCCTCATCTTAGCGCCTTCCCGGTTGATTCCTTAGCTGATTGCTTCGGAGCCCAGGGTCCGCTTTCCTGCTTTTTAAGTTTGTCTTTGCTATGTCATTTGTCTAAACAATATTAAACTATAATGATACATGCACAGGTTTGTGTATTCATTGCTCCTGATTGGACGAATGGACAATTTTCTTTGATTATTTTTTTATATTCTTATTTAATTTTATTTATTTATAAACAAATATAAGTATATTTGTCTTAAATTTCTTCTAACTACAAACAATATTTCAGGCAGTTATGCAAAATAATTCTTGCAAATTACGTACGTCCCTACCTATACAGATGTTACCTACTAATAATACTAAGTGCTGGCTCGATATCGTTATGTTTCTTAATAAATAAAATATTGATTTTCAATATAAATACATAATGTAGAGTATTTCAAAACACCTAATTAAATAAAAGCTACTTAATTAACGACTGAGCAATTTATTTTATTTTGTTGACGCTAATTATATGGTTTTGCTATTAGTATCCTGGTACTGTGCCCGCCATGCCGGAACAGTAATTCTAAGTCGTACAAAAAATACATACAAATTTAATTAGGTCATTTGAATAATAATTGTACCGAGAGTTTAACATACTCATATTGTAACTGAAATGCAAAATAAAAAGAGTACATAAGTTAAATATCATTCAGAGAAAATCAAAAATTTGTTTTTAAGAAGGTCCAATTTCAATTTCAATTAATTTATTACAATTCATATTGTACAATTACAGTTCTAACTATAAACAAAGTCACTGTCTATAAATAGGTACAACATGTTACTAATTGCTGCCAATACTCAGTCGTGTGTTTTACTAAGTATTTTACTTTAATAAGTATTATGGTTTGTATAGAAAGCAATAAATGAATATTGGCGCTTCTCGTTCCCTGTTCGTAGACATATAACAATGACAACCTCAGTGACCTCGTGATCATCGTACCAAGCTGTCTCACCGGAGGTCCTTGGTTCCATCCCAGATCAGGACGGAATATTTCTTTAGAGCTAGTCAAATTACTGTTTTGTCTGTATATACTCGTATTTGTTTTCACTTAATTGGGAAAATATTTTAAGCCCTTTTTTTGAAGTGAAATGAAATTATTTATTCTCAATATAGGATATCCTTATCACTTTTTGACTTGTAAGTTTACCACCACTTCCAAAGCGCAAGTGGAGAAGAAAGAAGCGGGGCCACAAACTCCTTACAAATTCTTAGCTCTCTTTCTGTCTACACCTTATTTAATGACTGTATTGAATGGTGGGATACGCGGAGTGCAGCCGAGGCCATTCGATAGCCGCTTATCAGCTCACCGACCCCACACAGCACGACCGATAACCAACAACCAAGTTATGGTAAAGCTCAATAATATATAAAATTTTGTTTTTATAGTTCAAATATGGAAACTCGAAAACTTAGGACGATGTCCAAATTTTCGCCTTAGAATCCAAATTTCGTGCGTAAATCCTAAATCCAAAACTAGCTCATCAACAATAACAAGACAAATTACGCGTTGTCTTCGGAGAGAATTAAATTTTGCTTCTATAAATCCAATAGTTGATGTTCTTGCTGATCAACTAGACACACTATTTATATATGAATATTAGGCGCTGGCCGACGATGATTTGCTACTAATTCGTCAAGATCGTTGTTAACATAGACGAAAAAGCGTGCAATTCCAAATTCTTTGGTTGTTAAGTAAATAATAGAAATACCATGCACCTATACTTTCTCTGTCCACCTATCGTGCAAAACATTAAAACTTAAGGATAATTCAATACAATTTACCAATTTCCAAATACAACCGGCAAAATCTTTCCATCAGAAACCTACTTTTGCTGACTGAAAGCTTAAAACACGATTTACAGGAAAAAAGTGTAATCTTAAAAAAAACAAATAAGTGTTAGGTAATGTAATTTGAAAAGGCTAACATTTACGTTAGTAGTATTATTTACTCTAAGGCTGGTCCTCCAAATTTTTTGTTCAAGAGTTAGTATATCTTCCCAAATTAGTATATATAGTAATTAAAGGACTCATAGACTTGCAAGAACTAATTAATAGTACAGTACTATCATTTATCATCATTATATTTAGTCGTAGTGAACCAGAAATTAAACGAAAAGTGTCATTATAAGTATCACTACATTTAGTGGTATGTAGCATACACTTATTATCAAGCTCTCATTTTATAATCATTTGTGACAGTGTAAATTGAGAAAGATCAGTAACTAATGGGTTATAGATATACTTGTAGCTAGGGCATCGACACAGCAGCTTCCAGTTGGTACAACCATAAAATATGGAGTGTATAGAATTTATTATATATGATCTGAAATTCCCAGTCATAGTAGAGCCGTAGTGTATATTTTCTTTGGTAGAGCTAATTAGTATTTTTTTTAATAGGAAAATTTGTTTTATTTCCGTTCTCTCATAGGAATTCGCTACAACTATTTACATCTTTTAGTATATAATTTGCGGAACTCTTATTCTCTGTGGATTCTGATAAATTAACAATCCGCCACTTCCCGTGGCTCTACCAAATTTTTGGTTATACGAGCTGAATCTCTGGAGAGCGCGCTGTACTTGCTAAGTTCGTTCCAATCCCACCTTCCCAATATCCCTAAAAGTTTTCTAATGTGTCTTCATATTTGCTAATAGCATTGACGTGTTTTCCTTGTTGTGAGGGGGCTCACTGCTAGGGTCTCCATAATTTAAGTAACACAACTCCACAAATTAGACGCCAATTAACCCCGCTTGATTTGGATTCGAGTCGCTAGTGGCCGCAATTCTGAAGCGAGTAAAGATATGTCATTTAATAGACCATCGACTATAAGAGATCCAAAATTGATTGAAATCAATCAATTTTGGAATCACAGATTTAATTTTATATAGTTAATAGAGATCATAACGTTTTTTTTTTCATGTATAGCATGCTTCTATCGGGTCATCTCGTGATATGTTTTCATTACAATAACCCTTTAACCACGAACGTCGGATATATTCGACAAACATCACAACGCCCCTGGCTGATAGTAAGGTACAACTAAGAAATTCCATGGAAAATCTTAACGCAGCCGCTAGCGTCTGTGTTTATGAAATCTCATACTAGGGTTACTGTTCAACAACTTAAATCTTTTTAGGTAAACGCCTCATATAACCAGTTGATCGGTTTAGTTAGTCGGATTGGAAATACAGGTAATTTTAGGTAAAAATAAAACATAACGAAATAATTGAATTTTTTAAATTTATCGTGTATGTTTTATGGTTTAACATAAACATCCATTTTATCTATTTTTAAGCCTCAAAATTTCCAGTTCATGTCAATAGGTCAAGGAGAAATGGTACCCAATCTACTTGGAATGAATTAGCATATTATTAAGTAACAGAATATAAATTGTAAACTTATGAATAAGTTTTTTATAAAAATGTTAAATTATTCAGCGCCCTCTACCACGGTAATTTTTATGAAGACATCCATCCAAATTCATTTAGACAGCATTCCACACAACACACTTTATAGAGTAGTTTAGTGTACACGGGAAAAGCCGGGGTGACAACCAAAACCTAGATAAAATTGTTTATAAGTTTTTCCTTAAGTACTAGCGCTTACGATTCAAAAAAGTGCTATTTACAATTTGATATTAATCTCAATAGGAAGCAAGACTATTGTTCATAATTATTACGTCACAAAATACGGTGGCTCGTTAGCTCTCCGTAAATAGACCAGCCAGTGTAACTAACAGGGTTGTCACACGTCAAATTAAAATGTGAAATCTCCAGCCTGTCATCAAGGTGCCCGTCATCATCTATGAGCAGGTTTTACTGCACCCTCACAATGTGTGATCCCTATTATTCTTGAGAATTGCGGAGCAAAAGAAAAGTAAAGTACCCTTGTACTGAATTTCCTAATTTTAAGTGTTCTATGTTTGTATTTGAAGTTTACATGAATTAAATAAATAAGATTTTCATGTCGGGTATTTACGTCCAGCTGCCACAGGGAAAATCCAGGACGTCTTCCTCCAAACGGGTTTCTTACTTTGGTCGTCATATCCTAAAGCGCTCGACTAAAAACTAAAGGTTTCCCGTTGGTTGTCAAAAAAGCCAGCACTGATATGTATTGTTGTTTTTATTCGCCGACCATATCTTTCAAAGAAAAGCTAAAAGCTCGATACATTACGAGTAACTTTCAAATTAGCGCTGCTTGTTCATTCAAGATCGGTTTTGTTTGCGGTCTGCAAACGTTTAAAAAATTAATAAAAAAATATGCGGGCTATGTACGTTAATGACAGCTATGATGACATAATATAAAGTACTAAATCCGGTCGGAATACTAACATGGCAACCCTAAACGCCCACAATAATCTATAAACATTATCATTTCCTAATGGCTCACGACGTTTTTTGTCTAAACGAGATATGAAGATGGTAGATTGCTCACTATTACGCCTTACTCTCACTTTCTTTACATTCAAGCGTGAGCTCCAACATAATGCATTTACGATGCAGGTAATGTAATATCAAGGCTTTGTCGTAATAATTCATGTTAACCTAATTTGAGAACTTGTTTACTGCAGATCTTAAGTAATATTGTATAGCATTCTATAATCTGTAGTAATATTGAAATTAGGACAACATTGAAATACCTAGGAAGCATCAAGACTTGCTTCACAATACACTCATTAGACGCATTGTAAAAGTCTTTGGTTTATTTTATATGCGAAGTGATGTTACTTAAATATTTCATTTGCAGACTACCTTAATGCATATGACTGGTGCTTATTTTAAACTAGCGACCCGCCCCGGCTTCGCATGGGTATATAAAAACCTTCCTCTTGTATCACTCTATCTATTAAAAAAAAACCGCAACAAAATCCGTTGCGTAGTTTTAACGATTTAAGCATAGAAAGGGATATACGGACAGAGAAAGCGACTTTGTTTTATAGTTATTTCAATTTCAAATTTAAAAAAAAATACATATCCTCTTTAACAAAATTTAATACTTCTAAAAGTTGATACGGATACGCAAACTGCAATTGTACGATGTTGTCAGAAGTGTATAGGAAAATTTTGTAAGGACATTGCAGGCTGGAATCACCTGATTGTCTTGTCGTTAAAGAAAAACACTTTATTGGCCGAGACCGAGAGATGATTTGAAAAAATTATGACATAAGGGTGTACAAGGTCAATTGACCTTGTTACCCTCACAATATGAAAGACAAAACAGATCTCCAAACGAAGTTATTTCAAGAAGATATTTGAGATTATTTTCCGTCCTCATAAAAACCTACCATCTCATGCCGCTTCCCACTTTCATCAAACAAATGTCATTATTACACACTTTCTGGCGATTATTCTGCATTGTATTTCCGCGCTATGGCGGCGGTTACCGTTGACATGCTCTAATAAGTGGCCTGTTTAGGTAACTACAAGTATTGCAGTTGCAAAACAACTACAACGCAAAGTGACATTCATTATTCGCCCGTTCTAATTGCCGAGGTATTTTAAGGCTTGATGCCTGTCTAATTGATTGGTTGACATTAGTAATGCTCTTGTGAGCTTTAGAACATTTTAGAAACTATTTTATACACTTTGTTGGACGAATTATGATTTAACTTGAATGAAAAAATTGAAAATTGATAAAACATTATATCAGCCTCTGCATAACACTTAGTTCGGACCAAAACGAGCAAACCAGTTTGTGTTTGTATGTACATGAAGTTTTCGATAATCATCTATACTATCTATAATTCTATATCTATACTTCATACAAAAATTATAAAGAGGAAAGATTTATATTTTTGTGCGTATGAATGTATACTCAAAAACTACTGTGCCAATTTCAAAAATTCTTTCTGCATTGGAAAGCTACATGAGAAGCCAGAATGGACTGCTAGTTATTAATATAGTTCCTTTACTTTTTAAGGATGGTCCTTATAAAAAGTAGACTGTCAATAAGAATGAAGTTGGTAATACTGTAGACAGTAAAACTAACGTACTCGTATCATATTTAATGCACAATAAGACTATGACCATATTTTTATTAAAATAATTTTAGTGTTCGAAGTAGGTATTAACATTATAAAAGGTTTATAACAGCCAGTTCCATAGAATCGAACAAAATGGCCCGCGGCGATCATCTGTCGTTGTGGTTTGCCAAAATTACGGGCAATTTCCAGGAAAACTTCTTCAAAATTACTCCATTTTTATGTTTAGGCGATTACACTATATTGTTATGTAACGTAGGCTGCTTTGTCTTTTAAATGATTTATTTTCTCGTTCTTTAAACTGTAGCTACATGAAACTATACTTCCTTTTGAGTTCATGATTATTATAATACAATAACTTTAGTAATTAAAATAATGGCTTATATTCCGCAATCAGCTACGAACTGCTGGCAGGAAATTTCTGGACTAGAAGTCTATAAATCTACACATATCTACGTAGGGTACAGCAATTTGTAATATCCCTAGACAATTCTAGTTGACCATTGGATTAATAACTCTGTCGCATTACGAGATAACAAAGAGTTGGAAGTCAGCTCATAATACAAATTTCTGGACTCTGTATTGTATTGCTATGACATAAAGCCTACCTTTCACTACAAGACCACCGCGCCGCATGACTGGGCTTTGCGTCTCGTGGTGGCACTGCTTGACGCACCCAATCAACTTTGATTCGTATTCGTTTTTAATGATTGCACTAAGCATATTTTTATCTAATATATAGGTATAATATTCTAAGTACTAAGTAGGTATAAGTTTAAAAAATCATGATTATAGGCTGCAGTATCTATCGAATACTATTTGTCTCTTTAATTCAACAAAAAATTTTGATTAAATTATTTTAGCTGAAAAAGCACCCTATATAGAACGAATTATTATTATTATCCATACTTCCATACTAATATTATAAATGCGAAAGTCTGTCTGTCTGTCTGTCTTTCTGTCTGTCTGTCTGTCTGTCTGTCTGTCACCTCTTCACGGCTAAACTGCTGGACCGATTGTGATGAAATTTGGTAGGGATGTAGTTAACGACCTGAGGTCAAACATAGGCTACTTTTAGGGCGCGATATAACAGAGTCCCACGCGGGCGGAGCCGTGGGCAACAGCTAGTTATTTATAAAACGAATGGAGAATTGTCGCCAAACATAAGGCAGAATAATTATAAAAAAAAAATCGAATATTAAACTGTGTCTAAAGTTGATAGAACAAGTAAGTATAAGAATAGAACATAAGGTAGGTATTCTAGCACTGAAGCAATTTGATTTGTAATACAAATGCGAATTCGGTCATCTGAGGGCATGAACCTAATAAGTACTTACATCCATAGATAAAAGAGAGGCGTATGAGATGAATGGGTACGATTCCTGAGTGTGGCGCTGTGTAGCGGAAGCTCTCTTATGTCACAGTCTCAGTGGGCCACAGCCTGACCGTAATGGCCGGCACCGCGGCACACTTACCACGGCCTACGAAAACAAGAGTTGCGTCAACACATGACAACATTGCGTAATTTTATTTTGGGAATTTCGATGACGTAGCATTTCGCGTTCTAGTGTGCAGTCTTCCGGAATTGCATGTTTTGATGCAAGGGGGCATTACGCGGACTGTGCCCTGCGGTTTCATTCGGCCAGACGTGTCGCTTTATTAAGTAGTCTAGGCAATCAATTGTTTGTGAGCGTAGCGTAGTATATTTTCTTTGATTGTGACACGATAGTCGTCACATCACTATATATACAATTATAAAAATCCTACATAGTAAAAAAATTATAAAATAGAGCCAGGCATTTTGATTTTTAGACGTCGTCGTCGCGCTCAGAAGGGAAGTTGTACATAATGTACATGTATTCTGTGGTCGTATGTATTATGTAGATAGGAGTAGGCATCTTGACTAGACAGTGAGAAAAAGAATTCCATCAGAAAATAGTCCATGGAGTTAGTGAGAATGACCCGTAAAAGACTTGTTTAATTATGCTAGCAAAGTTTTATGCAAATTCACTGTTATTACGACTACATAGTGTCCGTCCATGGTAATAATATAATAATATTACCATATAATACTCCTAAACTGTAACTCTCTAGGGTACTCTTTGTTTATAAAACCCATGTTATTATAGGACTAGTTAAGCTGACATCATTGGCTGAAGGCCATCCATTCGAGTCTGTGACACGTTTCTATCTCCTCAATCGAACGAAAGCTTTGAGAGTAAAAAAGTTTAGGCCAAATGCATACTAAACATGTTTTACAGTCTTTGTTAGAAATGTCATGAATTTTGGTTTTCACTACAATAATAATAATAATCATTTGTTAGTAAACATGTGGAAATAAGGATGTCACACAAGTATTATACATATCCATACTAATATTATAAATGCGAAAGTCTGTCTGTCTGTCTGTCACCTCTTCACGGCTAAACCGCTGGACCGATTGTGATGAAATTTGGTAGGGTTGTAGTTAATGACCTGAGGTCAAACATAGGCTACTTTTGGGCGCGATATAACAGAGTCCCACGCGGGGCGAAGCCGCGGGGAACAGCTAGTAGTGCATATATTTTTAGCCTATCTGGCAAACAAAAATGAAGTCAGCGGTGTAACACGTTATCGCATTTGATTGAATATCTAGATTCTAACATGCAAAAGGTTACAATGTATTAATGTAACTAAGTAAAAGTTACTTCGTTCTTCTATTATTAACTATTATATTTACTACAACCTAATAGAACTAAATTATTTTTACCTGCGTACAAAATATATATAGAAATTTAAGGAAAGAAATTAAGTAAATAAACAATAGACTTTAAAGTGATTGATACACAGATACAATGCAATTATATAGATGCATCAGTAGTCACAACTTCCTGTCTATGAATAAATAATCAAAAACATCAATAATATAATATAATAATATTCAATATTAAAATTATTGCAATAATCCATTTTGGAAAAATCCTATAACGTATAAATATAAAAAATATATATTAATCATTTATTATATCAATTTAAATAAGTATCTTAATTATTATACATCGTTACATACGTATAACTATCATACAATATGAATTTTTAGTAGAGTAGAGGAATTCAATGTGCGTTAGGCTTTAGAAGTACACAAAAAATGTATCTGAAAACGATCGGTTGCCGAAGCATGGCGTCCATTGGGCTGCGTTCTTCGTTGCCACTCCGGTGAGCTAGAATTCGCCAGTCATCATTCGTTATCCTTGACGATCTTGACAAAAAAAATAATTCTATTTGAAGCACTATTAACCTGGCTGTCTGTAATAACATATCGATGGCGTGTATTGATCAGTTGACCACAACATAGCACATTTAGGTTAGTGACTAAAACATATGTATTTATAAGTAAATAAGCGACCCGCCCCGGCTTCGCATGGGCATAAAAACCTTTTTATTGAATCACTCTATCTATTAAAAAAAACCGCATCAAAGTCCGTTGCGTTGTTTTAAAGATTTAAGCATACAAAGGGATATAGGGACAGAGAAAGCGACTTTGTTTTATACTAAGTGATTAGGTGTTTAGGTATGTTATAATTTTTTTTAACAACAAAAAAAGCATTAGGTTTTGATGTCGGCAGGTAACCGACCACAATACGTTATTAGGCTAAAAATAAAAACGTCATACCTAAACTCTACTTACAGAGAGAGAGAGAGAGAGAGAGAGAGAGAGAGAGAGAGAGAGAGAGAGAGATAATAATGAAGAATACTGCAGTGGCATTACGTATATTCCTTTCTATTCTTACCCTACTAATTAAAGGTCTCCCCCTAAAAGAGTCCTTTTGACTTCATTAAAAATTAAGTTTTCGAAAGAGTGGACCAAATATGATATGGTTAGACAAATGAATTGAAATACTAACAATGAAAAATAACCTAAATAATAAACCTTGGAAACCTTGAAATATTTCAAGTAAATGTTAACCCATTGGATTGTTTCTCACTCATTAAGCGAAGCCAGCGCCGAGGTGGTCGGTGGCCAGCTCCACAGATATTACTTCAAGGTCACGCTGGCATTTCGAAAACTGCTCACTTATTTGCTTGGCTGTTATGTTTTTATGATGACTCCTGATATGATTGGAGGATTATTTATTTTTAATATATTTTAAAAACTATATGTAATATTTTTTTCATGTTTTTTATAGATTAGATCAAAGGTTTTTGTAGCCAAAGCGTGCGAATGAAACCATTAACTAAGCTTCAACTGTCTGTCAGTCCAAATGTCTGAGATTTGGTATGTATCTTATATAGTGTTATACTTATGAGAGACTGGGTATTTTTATAGATTATTTACAGGGAGTACGGAACTGTTTCATTTTATTTATTCTTATTTTAGCAAGAAATCTTTGTTTTTCAAGGGCGCTAAACTTATAAAAGTTGGGATTTCCTATTTTTGACAAAAAATTTCGCCCTTCTAGTATCTATATCCTAAATTCAGACGATTGGATATGCGAGTGGACTACCAATATACTACTTTGTAATATGTAGTTAGACCACAGGCGTGAATTGACTATATAGTACCATAAACACCTACTATCTTAGCCTTCAAACATCTACATACCACTAAATCTACAGTACGACTGTAATAAAGATTTGGTCGAACTTGAATCTTGGCTAATGAAATAAATAACGTAAATAAAATACGGGAATCGTAGAGTGCGCTTCATGCGATTCATGTGCCCTTTGCATTATTTTATATTTCCATTTTATATTTAAGCTGCATTAAGCCATAAATTAACAATAAAATTTATGTGGTTGTAAATTGATTTAAGGAAGGCACGTTACGGCGCTTATAATAGAAAACACCAGTCTGGTGTAATAAGTGTGTCAAATGTTTAAAAATAAATACTTATGTAAGTTATTTTATTGAATGTTACCTTATGTTCTTCGTTCGAGCGTGTTTCCTACTTATATAGAGCCAGAGGCCAGTGTACCCTAAAGACAGTAAGTCGATGGTCCTGACTTGAGTAATTACCATGGAGCGACTGCAAATTCTACCATTTAAGATAGAAAAGAGAGTGACTAAACTCGATTTCAGTAAAGTATGTACTAACATCTGTCTGGTAATATTGTATAAATTGACGTAATATAAAACAAGAAAAAATATTTTACTATTTTTGTTATTATTCAAGTATAGCTTTTAACTTTGATTCTGACACCATGTTTCTTCACATTTTTTTTTCTTCACACTTTTGAATTAAAAACATGTCATGTCAACAATAAGCATTAATTAACCTATACTAAAACTCTACTCAAGCCTGCTAGCACACACATCTCAAAAAAGTTTAATAATTGGTATATGATGTGGCAAGTTTAGCCCAAAACAATATTTACGAAACCAATAATTATCTAGTCATTCTTCACTACTTTATTACTATCATTAACTAAACCAAAATAGCATTTATTCGATTACATCAATTATCATGAATATTAAACAAGAATTCACGTTATTATATTTACAAAAAAACTCATATACTTAAAATATTTCCTTAAAACAATCGGCGGGCTAAGTTATAACAAAAAAAAATCGAACGAAAATCTTGGATGCAAAAGACTTCAACGCGCTCATATGAAACTTTACTGACTTCCAAGAGCCTAATAGATTGTTATCTCGAATTTCCTCGTTAAAGCAAAAACATACGGAATTAATGACATGAAGCCTGTAACTTCCTAGTTGTTTATTTGAAAATCAGCATCAATCGTCGGCAGTGAGAGTGGAACAGCCGGCAGACGGCGCAGGCGCCGCGCCGCGAGTCGACCGGCAAATTACGTCACCGGTTGGACCGCGCACACATTCACACTTTCACTGTTAGATAATAGCTCAACACCACGCCACTGCCTTACTTACACACTTACACACAATAGGAAGTCGTTCTAATGGATAGTTCAGTCTCTAATGGTTGACTCTGATGGATTTTACTATAGAGTTAAGAAGACACGCTTCTGGGACGCTTGCTATTTCTATGGTTTTGGCAATTCCGATATGAGTACAGTGAGCCACATAGAAAAGTATACTTTAGATGTAAGTACAAGAGTAAGCTTGTGGGTATACTTTACCCATAATTCAACTCTTTTTTTCATGTTTTATAAACGGATGTTTAAACTTGTTAAACTCGTGATAGATTAAAGGAAGGTCACAAAAGCTATACTTATCTAAAAGTCACAAAAACTTCCAATTGATAGGATGTTATTCAGTTTATATGGATATTATTTTTATGATTTATTTTATCTATCTACATGTTTAAATTATGCACATATATTTTTATTGTATTTAAATTATGATGTTGTATTCTACTGCACGTAACTTTTATGTCTTTCTAAGATGCTAGGATCTACCTTGAGTTATGTTCTAAGCCAATTTTGCGTATTTCAGATTTGATATACGTATATTATAGGACAGTACACATCTATGATTAAACCACACCTTAACTAAATAAAAAGTTCAATAAGATGGCAAAAAGAGAAAAATTAAAAAATACGAGTGTTTTTCTTAAGTAAGATACTTGTATTACTTGCTTACGTTGATAAATTGATGTTATTAATTTATAATGAATTCAAAAATTAATAAATTTACGATCCTATCTAATTATCAAATGTGCCTTTATATTTTAATTACACAGAGCAACAGGAACTAAATTAAAAACATATGTTTACTAATGAGCTCTTTAGTGACGACAAACGAATAGCGCAAAAAGAAATAAATAATTATATTGAATAGACCACGATTGTAGTATTCCATTATTTTGTGCTCGTTGATTGATTCGAATGTAATATCAATTTTGGCCACGTGACATGCTATCAGTTTAGTCGTACCATGGTTAAATTAATTTATCAGTTTAAATCCAAATTCAGGCCATTTATAATATGGAATGTCGTATGAATTTTATACGATCTATTGACATAATGGTGGTAGTATTGTCAATTTTTTTTTGTAAATATGCGTATATGTTAGGATAGAAAAATTCATGTTTCTTAGTGCACCACATAATTTTTCTATTTCTTGCTGGACTCATAAATAACTTTTTTTTAAATCTTTTCAAAACGTTTTTGTTTTCTCTCTCCTAAATTATTATATCTCCCTTTGTATATTTTAGTTTTTGAAAAGTAAGTAACTATAATGAATAAGAATAAGAAAAAAATATTTAATAATTCCAACGACTGTAATTCTCATAAACTAAAATTAAAAAAACACCCAATATTACTCTTACAATTTAAGACAAATCTGACGATACCTCATATTATGTAGAATCGTATAAATCCGTTCAAAGGTTTGGGCCAAACAGAGGGAGTGAAATAAATCGACATAAATAAGCTCAAAAACAGAATTCATCTTCGGGCAGTCAGGTAAAACCCAATTCCCAATACATCTGAACAAACCCTTATAATATTATATTCATAGCTGTTCGAGCTTCAAAATTTTGCGTATCCGCATGTGTCCGCTGACTTCGCTGGCCTTGAAGCAGCGTCCGCGCAGTAATTTTATTCTGTAGTTAGTGTTCCGTGTCGTGTTGATGGAACCAACTACGTGCTTACGTCCCAAAAATGACACATCCTGAATATCAAAGAAACATGCGCTACTAAAATTATTGTGTAAGTTATGAAGCCGAGTTTTCATTTTTTTTATTGCGCTCTTCTGATCATGCCTAAACATGGCTAACTGCATCTCACTGACTGCATACTTTTTTTTTTTGCTAAAACATCTTATATTGCGATTGCTCTCTTTTCGTTCCGCACAAAACAAGTGGCAATCGTGGCTTATTGCCCCCTCATCATCATTATGTAAACGTTTCCCTTATCTCATCTTATTATAAGCTTAAAAGCGATATCTTAATTAATAAGGAGATAGCGGTCCGGTCCCTTCAATTATTCCCTTCATGAGGTGCTTAAGACAGGTTTGGCATATTTTATTTGATAGACCGTCCACCCAATATCTTCCTACCATGGAATATATTGTTGGTGGAATCCGTAATAATTAGTTCTCTTGTATCTTGTAGAAATAGAATAGAATAGAAAAACTCTATATTGCACAAAACAAATGTATACTTTTTTTTTTTAAACTAGGTAAGGTACAAAGGTGGGCTTATCGCTAATGCAATCTCTTCCAGTCCACCTTAGGGTAGATGGATGGATGGAAAAACAAAATATAAACAAATCAAAAGGCGATGGCGCCCTAATTTAACGAAATGTATAGAAAACAGTGCTCTTTCTTATGACACAAACCACACTTAAATAAACAGTGTGTTTAACAAACTAATCGCTGTTTTAATTCTACATGTTGCTATGTGTATAGCAATATCGCCATGTTGTGGGACCTATTTTAAATTACACGCCAACTTTTTATCCAACACCGGATTGGTCACGAATATCAGCAAAAAGTTATATCTTCGAATCGCAACCTTGATCTTTCGTTGGTGAATTAATTACATTTTGGCGATATTTGTTGCCATAACAAAATGGACAGGTGTAGACCAATTATAATTTTAAGTATACTATGTTGTTAATTGTACCAGCCTAAATTACGTTTTAAAGTTGTACATACCTTTTTATATATTCGGTGTAGTTTATATATCTTTTGATATATACTTACTTACTTACCTATAATAATATAAAAACATAATGTTACGAATGGAAGGTGCCACTGCATATAAGTTTATAAATTTGTGTTATTTATATAGCTTGCTATTACCCGTGACTCCGCATGCGTGGGATTTGGTTATATCACGACCAAAATGGCCTATGTTTGTCCTCTAATTCTAAACTATATCCATACTAAATTTCATCAAAAACGTTCCAGCCGACGATAGAGAGACTTCCGCATTTATTATATTATTAGTATGGATAAGTTTGAGGTCAAGCGGGGTCCGAGTCTACCACGTATGATCATATTATTTTAAAATAGTCTGACACTTAAGGCTCTGTGCATTAGAGGAATACCGACAAACGTCTATTTTTTCGTCGCGCAGTTTGCCTTAATTAAATACCTATGTGGGTGGATTTAATATAATCGTCTCATCGTTCCCCGAAGAGGGTACGATCACGGAGTAGAGAAAGCGTCATTTGCTTACTCTAACTCTATTATATTATTACCTCAAATTGATATTAATACCTCAAAAATCTAAAATAAATCGAGGTTTCTCATTGTTTTTTACTTATTTTATTTATTTAACTTCATTAGATACAAATGTAAATGGCGAACTTAAAGCCATTACCTCTTCTTCTCTTGGATTAATGTTAATAATTTTAATTTAACGTGATTTAAATGTATATATTTTAAATTTTGAAGTACGCATATATTATTTCCTCTAGGGAAATACTCTAGAGTATCTGGACAATATCAAATTAACGTTAAAACAAATTATACGTTTGTATGGAGAAAATGAAGGTAGTAATAAGTAATATCCTCTTAATGTGCACAAGCAACTAACAATAGAATGCATTACATCCTGCTCATAAAGCAGTAAGGAAATTTCTCAGTTACATAATTTTAACAAGTAGCAATTTTCTGCCCAATAAAGACGTCATTAGTGGCTGTGCGCCGTTTGACATCTGCCACCATACGTGCTAATGCTGCTGTGATGGGTGTACATTGGTAGAGTACATTTTAAAGCAGGATGGAGTAGTAAAAAGTACTCTGCCATCATTTCTTAAAATGTATCGACTAAGTACTAATGCCTTAAGACTACACAGACGAAAATAAAAAGATACATTTAATCACTGTGGTCAATCACAGTAGGAATATGAAAAATATACATTAAGGTAGGTGGTTAGACTACCCAGTTGACTCAACCATTTGCTCGTCTAGTGTAACACCCTGGTTTTATCGCTGTTAAGGAAATAATTGGCGCTGAGCACACACTTCGCAAATTGATAGTTGAGAGAAAGTAAACTGATAAATTTAGCGCGTGCTCATTTTGAAAATTGTGAAATTCGAATTCTGGATGCGATTTCACTCGATTACAGTTACTGCGAATACTAAAACGGGAGGGACGCTGATGTTCTGAATTCTGATTTCAAAATCACTCGTTTGTTATTGTAATATAAAAGTTTCCACAAGAATCGTGCGCAAAAAGTGACACTCCCGTTGGAGCATTCGTGAACGTGAAATAATAAAATATTTATGGGGTTTTGGGTATCTCACTTGTTGAAAAATGATTAAGTGTTTAAAAATTATGTAATACGTTCGTAGAATAGGTAACGATTTAAACGAAACCATATCTAGTTTTTGAATTATTTTATTATAAGCAGTCATATTATCGACTAATCATAGAATCTATCTTTCCTTTGTCAATCATGTGAATTTAAATAATAATGTGGTCTTAAAATCTCAAATAGTTTAAAAGTAAGTAAATAATAACCCTACATCTACAAGCAAATTCACAATCATTGCTACAAATCCAAATTATCTATTGTCGCCCTATTCTATTTTAAGGAGGTCGACGCACGATACGTACTAGTGTTTATCAACTCGCGTTAGTTCCTATCTGTTAACAAGGCAAGACAATGTAATCGGCTACCTAATGACTGTACAAACCTTCAGTACACCACATACTAAGTAAAGGACAGATTTATCTGGCCGTTGACGCCGTGACTCACACATAATATGTGATTCGAAACAATTTTAGCGTTCCCATAACCAAACCGCGAAGTTATTTTTACTGTCACCCCTTTAATACGATATAACAAATATACTGCCCATGGTGTTCGTCGCGAATAATTCCGTTTAAAAATACTCACCCCAAATCTATTTTCACATGCGGGTCGCGTGTTGTGCGCGTGTCCCACATACTGGGGAATTTGAACAATAATAAAAAGCTTAAGTCGACACTTGAAACATGCATAAAGTCGCTGATGAGCCATTTGAATAAACCCCGGTGAGTAGAAACAAGAGGGGTGCAATGATAGGAAGGTGCGAAAGATCAAGGCAGACTTCAATGAATACATAAATGAAAATAACATTTGCATAAAGCCATTACAAAAAAAAACATCTTTTATATTTACAAACCGGATAAGCAGCATCTAGTAATTAATGTGTCCGACAATAATCTTTAAATAATATTATTTATATTGTTTATTAATAGTTAATTATATTTATGCCCAAATCTAGCCAAGTAGGTACCCAAATGAGGTTACATTTTGAATAATGTGGCGTAAAATACTTATATACGACTAGCTGTTCCCCGCGGCTTCGCCCCGCGTGGGACTCGGTTATATTGCGCCCAAAAGTAGCCTATGTTTGACCTCAGGTCATTAACTACATCCCTACCAAATTTCATTACAATCGGTCCAGCAGTTTAGCCGTGAAGAGGTGACAGACAGACAGACAGACAGACTTTCGCATTTATAATATTAGTATGGAAGTATGGATATACAGCTTCCTAAGATCTAGACTGCACGGAAGTCTGCTGGACATTTTGTAACAACATTGTCGCATAATTCGTGAACTTTTTTATTTTCTATCATTTCGTTGGGAATAGACCACAGCTGGAGAAGTTTAGAAGACAGCGCGCGTAATGTCACAGCTGTATGTTTTTTTTTATAAATGTACTTTGTTGCGGAAATATATATAATACATTTATACAAAGATCCTTTGAGTTTTTCCAACAGAACTTATTGTTTTTAGTCGCTACTTGTCTAAACGTATATTGAAATTATATATAGCCCGAGGTTTTTAGAATAACTATTTGAAAAAAATTACAACCCTGCTGAGTCAAGAATTGTTTAACCGCATTACCAAGCTTAGGACTTTCTTTAATTTCTGATAGATTTAAATCATTCATGTTTTAATTTGAAAAAGTAGACATAATTTCCATTAACTATTTTTTCAATACATAGTGTTTATTTATGTATTATTTACTATTTATATTATTTATTAGTGGACAGTAGTTAAACCATAGATATGAATAAAAATCCAAAATGAGACCGAGTCCGTCACGGTATTTGCCAATAACAGTAAATGTTTCGTTTGGAGCAATCAACCCCATTAAATGCGCATTGTGACTTGTTAAGTGAATACGTTAACCTTTCTCCCCATCCCTATGGGCTAGGGGTTAGTCCGTGACCGTTGGTGTCAAACAAACATCCTCGGGTGATTTGTAACGAACGCCCTAATGAAATGTTAATACCGAAAGCCGAAAGCTTTTATTTAAATTGTTGTTGTTAACCGATATTCTTGTTGACATTAACAACACAAATCTTGATTAATAAATTAACTGAATACTTCTGAGGCAAAGATTTTTTTGTTCTATTGTGTAAACTGACACAGTTTTCATACATAGACATTGTAAAAATTATGGTCCTGGAGGTGAGTAAATAATGTCATTGATATCATGTGACTATGAATATTTTTATTAAATATTTCCCTACAAGAAAAAATACACCTTCTTTGCACTGAAAAATAAAACAGGCAGTCATCGTTAATCAAATAACAGTAGTTTTTTTAGTTTATTATATATAGCTATAATATTCAGGTTATACAGTCAGCAGCATAAAATAATTGATAATAATTTCATTTATCATCATAATTTCGTGTGAGTTACAACGTCAATTGACTCTACGCACCCTGGTGGCTGGCTGGTTCGGCTCTCGGCCATTGACGTGATTCTCTTAACGACCACCAGATGTTAGTCAGGACCAACGGCATAACGTGCCTTCTGAAGCACGGATTCATCTATATTATCAGACATCAAGCCGAGGTGATTTAAGCCTGCAATGCCCAAACCAAACTGGGAACAATCAAACAAAGTATGGTCCCCATGGGAGTCAAACTCACGACTCCCGGGTCTACAGGCAAACGCCTTAACCACTGGACCACAGAGGCAGTAATTTCATATGAAAATCGTAGACATCATGATCATCATATGCAAATGATAAAGACCGGATATTATGCGTGGTAATAACGTTGTTTTGATTTTTCTTCCATGCATAATTGTTTGATTGATGGAAACGTTTTATAATCAATTGATTGCTGCATATTACCTACATTTTGATGTGTGTACTATTATACAATTAAATTTCAGACGTAATCGTTGCAAGTGCAAGAAAGTGCGTGCTACGCCTACACACAATGGGCTAGTTGAATTGTACTTTGTTTTTATTTTTAATAATTATTCTCTATTTGTTTAGATTGAGACCATTTTTTCTAAGGCAGAAAATTTAATTTCAAAAGTTGACTTTTTAAATCCAATCGAAAACACCGTCATCCATTTTTGCAGAGTTGTGACGTACTTATTCTGTAAGGTGCTATTTTTGAGACTTAATTCTCGCCAAAAATCATGCGATTCCGCAGTTTTGTAGCAAACAGGATGATGGTAAAACTAAGTAAAATGTTAAATAAAAATTTAAATCAATCGAAAACTCCTAAAAATCCGTGAAAGTTTAAAATGAACAGTTTGGTAGAAAATACAACTCTAAAATGTCATTGTTTCCAAACACACTAAACAACTGTGCAACACAGTCACGATAAAGGCGTACTAAGAAGCAATCCAAGCATTTACACATTACAAAGTGGTTCAATAGACATAAAAAAACGTGTGTATTAGTTCAAGGCATTAAATTTTATGAGATAAATATGTCCGTGACGTAAACAATACAAGTACTGGCATAAGATAACGATACTTACGTATAGGAGTACGTAATAAGTTTCGTTTGGTTGCAGATTGCTTCCGTAATACGTAATTGCCTGGTTGCGCGTCCACATTGTACGGGTAATGTATTCGGGTAAAAAAGTTAAACCGACTTTAACGATATTAATCGATGGGAGCGACTCTTAATAATCGGCTGACATTCTTCAGTAATCGTACCTTAAATGCATTTAACATTTTTATTAAATTGATGCATTTACATCTAGATTATAATTGAAACTGTACATTATAGCACTCCACTATAACAAATTACCAGACGAGTCCAGCAAAAACTTATCAGGATCCCACGTTAGGTTCCCATGACATCAATCTTCCCTGTTTTGATTTCTATATTTAATAGCAGATTTCTTGTATTATATTTGATTATGAAGTTCTTGTATTATGGACCGTGTTCTTACATCTATAAGGTATGTTATGAGTATGTGCCAATCAAGGTATTGTAAAAAATTCGTTGATGGTCCACACGAGGCGCCCGCATATTCAGCCCCATACACACAGATTGGACTCCCTCAAATTGGGGTGGCAAACCCCTACTAATCGACGGTTGAAGTGTTTTAGTGAACATATGACAATTTGGTTTAACGCCCTCTCAGGAAGCATTAACGGTAATTAAAATGTGAACCTACAGGAGAGGACTATCCTATAGCGATCTGTTTTTCTTTTGCTCTTTAATTTTTTTACGAAGCACATAACAGTCGCTGGGAACTGGATTTACAAAGTGGGTTTTACCTTTGATGCAATATTGCTGTCAAATCTTTTCATACTTTAAAATATATATAGAAGTTAAACAAGTCATTGGTAGTAACATTTTCTTTACTTTTAGCAATAAGTCAGTATTAACTTTATATATTTTTTGAGATAAAATCGTATGTCGTGTGTTGTTCATTCATTGATTCATGAATTTTCCAGGAAGAACAGAATGTTGAATTGTTGCCAAAAACTCATCTAATTAAAATACTAAGAATAGTGTAGCAAAATGTTGGTTGTTAAATAGGATAATTTATAAGTAATTTCATGTTGAATTACCAATGCAGGCTTGTTGCTTATCTTAGCAAAATCTATATGGTAATTGTTAGATGAATGGCCGTCAACCGTCATTGTAAAAAACAGAAACTACCGGGGAGTAGCCGAGAATACAAACTAATATAGTTCAGGAGCTAGAGCCATATTTTTTTTTTAATATGGTTGAAACAACAAAATTTTAGGTTTATTGTAAGCATTAAATAATTTGAAAATGTTTAAAATTAAAATAAAATGTAATAAATAATACTGGGAAAAAAATTGCAAATTAAAATTACATTAAAGTATAGGTTGATTATTGATTTTATTAATTGTCTTACCATTTAATTAAGTGTTTAATTAACTGAATTTTACTCTTTCAGTTAGATTTGCTAAACAAACTTAATCCCCAAAATCTTACTGAAAGTTGTAATTAATATTTGTATTTTTTTTATAAATACATATGTATCTAAAAATGTTGAATTGGAAAAAGCGTATTATTCTTTTGAATTCCTATTAATAATTCTTAGCGTATGCCTGATTGCCTACTCAGTAGTATGTATAAAAAAATGATTAAATTAACAAATAAAAATAAACATCTCTCTGACTACATAAATACAGTACCCGCATCGTAGTTATTAGCGGTACGCCAATCTAGCTGCACTTCCCCTCGCGCTGCTATTTCAAACGAGAGGGTGCGTTAAAATTAAACTGCTGGTCTTATTACACGCAAACGAGAAATTAAGAAAAAATCAAGGGAAAATGAAGCCAATTAAACAAAAGAAAAACAAAGAATAACATCCATTTAACTTTTATAGACACAACTTAACACAAGTAACAACCATTGTGGAACATTTTCTAAGTTTATGTTTTTACTTGAATCAAAATAAAATTAATATTTTCGTTCCTAGAAATGGACATCAGTGCAAGTCATAGAACTTAGGTGCAAGTAAATGACCACACACATATTTACATTACAATAAATAAATCTTACTTATAACATATTCTAACTTACTTTTTAAATAAATTAATAATAAATAAATAAAGTCAATGTACTAATTGTTTTATTCTCGCTATTCAATGATTTATTTTGCAACTTATATCAAACCGAATAACCATTCAATACATAATAGTACCTACTATACCTGATTGTAATTTTCCTGTAAATCGTTATATATTAACATCTTATTAGTTATTAATAAACGCGCAACCAGCGTGGTACTTACAATAAGTAACTATTATTAAAACAATATGTTAATTTATATCCAAACAATGTGTTTACATCGTGAATATATTTCTAGAAGTGACCTTGTCATTTAGTCATTCGGATAAAGCGTATCCTGCGTAGATAATGCTTATTTGGTTTGTATTTATTCTGGTTTTATTCTGCGCACTCTTCGTAAACGTGCTAATGTTGCTACTACCTAAGTATTTTCTTTAGTTTTACGATAGCAACACTTAGTTATTTATTTTATTCAATAATTTAGGAAAGCAGGGAACCTGATCATGATCTGAAAGAGATTTATGTTGATATAAGTAGTACTTGTACCTTTGTACTCATTGTGTTTTACATTGTATGCTATGTTTGTATTTTTGTGTACATAAATAATTAAAGAAATAAAAACCTTTATAAGCACAATTTAGGTATATGCGTCAGAAGTAATAACAAAACCAATAGAAACAATATGTAAAATAATTAAGTGGTATCAAATTAAAATTTTATTCTTCAATGAAAACTAAAACAAATTCATTTGTGTCAACAACGCTCGCAAGACTATTCTGGTAAGTATGTATATCCTTTATAAAGGCTACTGTAACCACTTGCCATCGTTATTTCGCCTAAATAGCCTATGTTTGACCCCTGGTCCTTAACTATATCCATCCACTTATTAAATTTCAAAAGCGTAACAGATCTGTCTATCAGACAGATTTTCGCATTTATAATATTAGTACCTATGGATGATTTTGTTTCAACGTCAGTCCAAGGAAATCTATTTTGTTCTTTGTTCATGCGATGAAGTGTTAGGTGCCTACCCACGTGATCTAAATTTAGTTAATTTGCATGCATCTAAAACGCAGCTCACGTTTAAAAACAAAGGAGCGCCGACCACCGCTGAGCTTTCCGAGAAAGGGTGCGGTAGCGTAGGTTCGGGCGAAAATAGTCTTACACCATTGTTTTTAATATCTTTTTTTAACTAGGGTTGCCAGACGTTAGAATTATTTTTTATCGTTGTATCAGCGAGAAAAAACGACGACATATTAAAATAAATGACCTCATGAAAATGTACGATTTCCACATCTCTGTCGTTCGACTACATCTGACGCGCTCTCTGAAGTTCCTGATCAACCACGTCATTCTTCTTTTAAAACAATATCTTTCTGACTAAGTCATACAATTTACTATAGCTGAGAAATTGATAAAATATATACTTAGTTGTATGTATGTTATTTGTACAACTTCAGATTAATAAATTTTCATTTATGTTAAGTGGTAACCTTAGTCCTTCCATTCATACGGTTAAGAATAAAAAAACTGCAACTAAAGTGATCAAATGTTTACAAATAAATATAAATAGTAGAATTTTATTTATATTGTACTCTATTAATCCTTAACAAACATTTGTAAACTCTTTTTTTTTATAAAAAACGATAAATATCCTTCAGTAATTTCCAAAAGATAGATATGACGCTGGTAACAAAATATAAAAATTAATTTAAAACTAGCTGTCCCGGCGAACTCCGTGCCTGAACGCACCTTTCTCACCATTTAAACCTTCCCTGAACTTCCACAAATATTTCAAGAACAAAATTAGCCAAATCGGTCCAGCCATTCTCAAGTTTTAGCGAGACTAACGAACAGCAATTGATTTTTTTATATATATAGATCATTGTAAGAACTCGGGTCAGTATGTAATCATGTTCATGAATCTCCCGTTCATCTAACCGCAGCAAGGTCTTCTCAAAAATTCTGCCGACAATGGGCTAAAAGCGGAATAGAGGTGCGTCAATACTAGCCAATGAAAAATCAAGAAAAATGTTGAAAAACGAATAAACACATTTTTTAAATACCTACTCTGTTTTTTAAATTGATAAAATCCTCCTATTGTTTTTAATTCTGACATGAACCGACACGAAAAATAGCTAAGGAATAAAAATCATTGTGTTAACTAATCGTGTAAGTGGCTGTACTGTCACAGAATACATAATAGTATCACTGTGCTACAGATTAAACTAAGATCGTACAAACCAGCGGCAATCCTGGGAAATCTAAATCTGTATCCACAAACTATCCTTGGAGCGGGCACGTTTGTCAACTGTGTGTTTGTTTGTGTAGACAAGTGATAACATAGTCATATGTTGATAGAAAGATGTGCTATGTAGTTTTAGATGCGGTATATATTCCTTTATTCGATTAAAAATCACGTTTTTGATTTAAACTTTTGTTTAAGTCTTTAACAACAAATACTTATTAATACTCTGTGGTTAATTTTAACAAGCTCTTTGGATACAATTAATGCCTGTTTTGTTTAACCGGTGAAACAATATATAGTTCTCCTTAAAAGTAGAACTAAGTGTCTAAAGAAATTGATGAAGTCAACATGTAGAAGACTGGACTTGACCAATTTATATACCAGACAACAGAATTTTATGTCATACCTGATGAATTTAGAATTTTAATATCATTCAATGTGTTGCATACATGATCAAACTTGATATTAATAAAAGAAATTAATTAAATGAATATTTAAAGACTCGTCCGTGACTTTTTATCTTTCCTCATCCGTGTCATGGTTGTATATGTACTGTCGATATCAGTGTATACCTATTATGATAGGGGTACCAAATATATGTCACTTAATTAACATTTAAATAGAGTTCAAAATGTTAAATGCGTTTTAGAAGCAGGGGAAGAGTTCGAGTGTGTGGTTCGAGGCTATCGGTTGATAAGAGAACCGCCAGACTACAGAGTAGATAAAAAAAGAGAATTTAAAGTACCATAAACTTGTGCCATAAACTAATTCTGGCAAATTCAATTATTTAATTTGTGAACAAAGTTAAAAATAGGTGTAAGAAAAAGTTAAAAAGTCCATTAAATTAAGCACTTAATAAAAAATTCTGAAATAAAATGCACGTTGTACCAAATTACTTAGCGTGTTTTCACCATCATTTAGTTCATGTAAAATGAAATCAATGAACTAATTCTAAATTAATTATTACCACTTTTAAAGGGTAAATCTATAAATTAGCAATACGTTTATTCAATAAATATATTTTTGTACCTCTAGTATTGAAAATACGCAGACCTAGGCAGCACGTTGGAGAGATGAAATATTTCATATAATTAAAACATTAATTTAGTTTTTTTATTTTTTATTTGTTCATTATAAATACGACTAAATCTGTAGAGTATTACATTTTAAAAACTTATAGAGTTAATAAAGGTATCCATTATAGCATCTATAAATTAAATACAGTTAATGCTATAACATTGCATAAAGCTTAGTCTCTACATATCTCTGTGCTCTGTAATCGAGTTGAGTGAGCCCGAGTGACAAAGTCATCATTGTGCGATATGCGAGGCTGATGATAACACTATGTACTTTGTTATCAAGGGGTTAGTTTGTGAAGAGGGCTAAATGTTTACTTACTTTCGCGATTGGCCTTGTCAGTGTCACTTAAATAAATATGCTTAAAACTGCTTTAAACCATTATATTCATAAGATCCAAGCATTGGATTATTCCGAACCTGACCTAAAATCGTAACCCGGCCGCGGGTTAGGTTAGGATCTGAATTAAAAATATAATTTTTATTACTAACCTAACCCGCTTCCTAACCTGACCCGACAGACACTTCCTACCGTAACCCGAATTGTAAATAATAATAAAAATATAAGTGGGATTATAATATAATCTCCTCTTTCTTGGATTATGCATTAGGCTTAGCCGCCATGTTATATAAGCAGAGACTTAACACTGTCAGGGGTTTTCTCCAAGAATATATTGACTGCAAATTTGAAAATGGGAAATACATATAAAAAGTATCTGTAAGTTATCGGTAAGAATATTATTAAGAATATTATACTGAATTATGAAATTTATGAGATCGTAACAAATGGAATTCTATGGTATCTTCTCTATCTAGCACTAGGATAAAAAAAAATCTTGTAGATTTTTATTAATTTTAGGCTCAGTAGTTTCGGAAATCAGGGGGGGGAGATGGTCAATTTTCGTCTTCTTTCCTGAATAAAATGAACATTAATATCAAAAATATATTTGAAATCCTCATAACGAGCTCTTTCATTTGATATATTACACGGTAAGGTTTGCAAAACTTTTTTTTTTAAATCCTTAATTTGCCCCCAAAAATGAACCTTGTTTTAAAAAAAATATTTATTTTCTTTGCACATCTGTGTTTGGGTCACAGGATTACGCCATCCTACCAATTTTCATCAGTTTTGGTCCTGTAGGTTCGGAGAAAATTGGCTGTGACAGACGGACGGACGGACAGACAGAAGCACGAGTGATCCTATAAGAGTTCCGTTGTACATTTTTGTACGGAACCCTAAAAATCAATTTTTTGCTACGGTTATCCAATGTTTTGGAGAAAATCATTCTATTAACTGTATCAGAGGGCTCTACGACCCTCTTCAAACTGATCTAAGAAGCCGATGAGATACCTGACGGATTAAAGGCCATCGTCAAAGATAACCCGCGACATTTCGCAATTGTATTTACTAATATCGCAAAATGGCACGATTCTCTATAAGCAATTATTATTAATGATATAAAACATTATGATTAGCATTTTGCTTATGTTTTTGTTAGCATATTACCACCATACTGCCTCGATTACATCGACATAAATAAAATATTTTATTGATATTTCAATATAACAAAAAAACTGTAATCTTCCAGTGCGTCTCCAGAACAAATGTAAAAAATTAACTAGTATATATATATATATATCTAATGATAAAAAAGTAACTTTATCATCTTCATAAAATTTTAAGCTAGGTTTAAACGGTCTTGTATAAAGAGTAACTTGGGATAATTTTATTTTAGGATAGGAGCAGGGTAACAAATGTATAGACAATGTATACTAGGTAATTGAATATACTATGTCAGGGGGTTGCCAACTCTACCACTCACTGGAACTTGCATGGTTTTAAAAGACGATTCATAGATTTTTTTGATTCCAAAAAGTATTTTTTTTTTAATTTTTTTTTTGTCTGCTGTCTACTACTTTTAGGGTAATATAAATTGTCATTTTATTTACTTTTACCTACCCTATTCTCTTCATTTCACTCAGAAAAAAAGTACGTGGATCTACTTATTTTCTATATGGAAATTTTACCTACCTACGCCTTTTTCAAAATCCGAGTTGGCAACACTGATACTATGCAATAAAGTAAGCCGTTGACAATCAATGTATAAATTAAAAAATAAAACTAAATATCGTCTCGGAGAGATATTGGTACCAATTGCAATGACATTTGAAACCACTATCTCCGACCCAAGATGACTAAGCGCGCACAAAACTGGTATTATGAGGATGTTAAAGGGAGGTCGGTGAAGACCAGCTTATGTGGTCGCCTGCGAGAGTGAAAGAGATGCCTATGTTTAACCTTCCTTCACCATTGAAGAGGGAAGTAAGGACCGCGCAATCGCAACGAAAGTAAAAGTGAACGCTATTATGTGTTAGAATTTATTACATTATATGATTTAATACGCTTTATTTTGTTTATTATTATAGTTAGTTAGTTATAGCGGCAACTTAGTTGCAACACTTGCAGTTGTAGTGTAATTATTAATAAACGACGTCCATTCATGCTTATGCAACTTTGATAACACATACAAACGGACTTAATAAGAAAGTTCAGTAAACATTTTCAAAATCATTTTTTTATTATTGCTTACGAGGGGCGGTCCCCAAGAACTCTGATACTAGGGTGTGCATGGTCGATTAACCGTGATACTTACACGAAATGAAGATGATGATTGTTGCTTACTGATCTGTAAGCAAAAAACATAGGGGCGGTATTCAAATATCTCTAAATTCAAGAAAAAATAGCTTTTCTCAACATTACTCATTTGGTTGACTGGTAGAATAAGCCTTAGGCTTTAAGTCCAATAAAGCTGAAGAGTTTGTATGTTCGTTTGTTTGAACGCTTATATCTTAAGCACTACTGGTCAGATTTGAATTTTTTTTTGCCTGTGATAGCCTGGTTCTTGGAGAACATTATAGGCTATATACATACACACCACGGGCGGGTGAACCCGCTTGGATCAGCTAGTTGTGTAATAAAGTTAAATAAATAAAAAAACTGTAGCAAGCCGATGACTCTACATCATGTCGTTGATACCGAAGAAAACGATATAGGAAGTCTGCTAACCTTATACTCGTATCAGCCTAAACTTTTTTTTCGGATTGTATTTTTTTCTGTGTATTTGTATGCATCACGTAACTAACTATTTTACCTATGTATTGCTAGAGTTCGTCTAAGTAATAGAGACACAATTTTAAAATCAGGAAAAATATTATCCCGCTATTTTAAGCCATATTTTTGCTTAATAACGGGCGTAGATAACTAGTCGTTTTATAAAGTCTTATTTCAGTAGATACCTATCCAAAAAATATTGTGCTTCTTCCATTGTTTAAAATACACATAATATTATTGGCCAAACGAAGTGGCCGACTCCATGGATCTATAATAATGATTTCTGTGCGTACAGTACCATGTTCATTTGTAAAACATATTGTTTAAATGTGGGTACAGTAGTATCGATTATGAGGGCTCTCAGGTTTTATCAATTCAGTATGTAAATAGTTGAGGTGGGTTATGTATCTTGTCACTGATGTGCGAAAATATGAAGGTAGTGAATAAAAAAAATGTATTATACGAATCTCGGCAATCTGTTTTTATATTATAGCACAAATTACAGAATACTATGCTATTACAGATATTCAACCGCCATACAAAGGAACGCGCCGATTTTTTGTGTACTAATAGAGTCCTCAGTCCTCACCATACTGACGCATATTAACGCCATCTTTCGATCACTCGCGCGCGATCCTGTGATTCTTAATCCTATATCTTTGAAGCGCTAAATTAGTTTGTGGTATGGACCCTAACTTTAATTGTATCACTCTTGAAATAAATACCAATGTTATATTTCTATTTGACGTCTTTTATTTATCTCATACTCTTGTATAACTCCAAAGTTAAAAGTCAATCTAAAGCACAGCATTATTATACTTAAATATAAACCCAAGATCCATCACACATTGTTCACAAACAAGTTGTGGTAAATGTCATTTTGATTATGTAGAGCTAAAATAAATAAGAAATACCTGAGATATTTTTATTGTATTGAAAAGATAAAACACTAGAGAGTTGAATCTTGAAGTAAGTTGACAGAATCATATTTAAAAATACAAGTTTTGATTACTAAAAAGGTACTAATACAACAAAAGTAGGTAAACAAATTTAAACGGCATAAAATGCGAGTTAGCGCAATCTGAATACGAGAGTTGTTGTGGACATTTACAAATGGAGATCAAAATTATTCAGCACCTACTGACAACACTATTGCGTTGTTTCTGCTCTCAATTTTAAATTGGAGACGGCCGTGTTACATTCATTTAATGGTAATTGTGGGATTGCAAAACTCTGAGTAGGTATCTGCTTAATTTTCTTCTGTAGTTTTTTGTTTCTACTGACAATTATTTGAAGAATGACAAGAAGACATTATGTACAAAGAAAAATGATTTTTTTTAATACCCTATTTTTTTTAGTCTATTTTTAATGTGTTTCACTGCTGGGCAAAGGCCTTCCCCCTCCTTCTCCACTCATCCCTATCCGTGGAAACCTCTGGCCAAAAATTTGTCGAGATCGTCACGATATTTTTATTTTATTTTTTTTTGATAGCTATGTGTGCGTTTTCTTTTGGAAGATTTTTTTTTTCAATATGATGACATATTAATACTTATCAAGTTGATCGTCAGACACTATGCGGTTTAGACTCTCATAAAATGATATACGTCGCTGAAATTCTACACAAACATAGTGCACACGTTAGAGTAATTTACTTGCTATGATCAATAACTTATTTTCCATCGACATATTTTGCTAAACATTCAATAGGTACCTACTTCCAAATACAGTTTACGACGTCATTAACTGTTGATAAGGTTTTAATTATAATAAATGTAATTAAATATGAAGAAGAAAATTAAATATAATAGCAGCAAGTTACGCCATTCAGTTAATATGTGCTCATCACGACACGATGTCAAACATCTGACATGGAACATGGAAGTGGACTCGCCACGTTCTAAGCAAGTCGCGATTAGTAGGCAGCAAGCAAGCCTCCAAGGTCAATTGCCCCACGCACCATCACTTCCTCGTTGGCAACTGGCAACCAGTGGCTTGGGCAACCGCCTCTCACCAGAATTAGGTTCCCAGTTACAACACGCTACACATCAGGCTACTTAAGGTGACTTGGCCTTAGTGCACCCACTGAGCATGCATTTTTTCCTACTTTTTTTTATAGAAATTGCAAATTGTGATGACTCAACGTTTTAGTTTTTGATTCAATTAGTACCTATGTTGTGAGTGCAGCCATGTATGAAATTAAACTTTTGAGAATTATAAGGATCAACCTACAATTTTATGTATTTAAGCTCGTATATAGCAAAAATATTGTATTTAACAATGACTAATGATGACCCACCTAAACTTACGTTGAGAGTTTGTAAGTACCAAATTATTTTTATTTCCGTATTATGTTATTTGAGTCATCATCGTCACGATGAACTGTAAACTAGTTTTACTTCCTCTAGCTCGGAAATTGCTTCATTATTTAAAAAAAACAATACGTCAATAGTCTGCTGGCCTAAGACAACAATGTAATAATAAAAAAAATCATTGTTGGCCGCTAATGGAGGTTTTTTAATGTACACGTTTTCATACATTAGGTTTTTTAGTTTTACTCTGGCCAGCCTACCAAAAAAAACCTATTCTAGCGGTCGTTAATAAAAATTGCTGGACACTTTTGTTAGGTTGATACTAACCATTAATTCTTTTATCGTTTAAAAATATGTATGAACATTTCAAAAAGTTTCAAGAAAAGAACAGCGAATGCTGGCTTGTTGACGCCATTTTTCAAATTTGATATGATGTTGTTTCGTCTCAAGAGGATTTCAGAGAAAGTAAAGTACTATACAAGCCTCGGCCGAAATTACAATTTACGTCCTCGTATTTTTTAAAGGCCTCGGCTTCGCCTCATTGGCACTTGCAAGCACTTGGCAAGGCCTCAGCTGCGCTTCGGCCTTGCAATATAACTCGGCCGTAAATGGCTTCATTTCTGGCCTCGACAGTAATGTACTATTGTAGGTCCCTGCTATAGTGTATCTCAGATTACCACATTAAGTATCAAAGATCGAGATTTAGTAATTATATAATATGGTATTTGAGTAAATTTTATTTTGTTATGTATTCAAAGGACCTTACAAATATATTAGGTACTTAACTAGTATAAAAATTTCAGACCCACATGCAACTTACCAAGATAACAAGTGTATTTACATAGACATGGATAATGCTTCATCGCTCCTTAATAAATTAGTATATAATACCATATAGCTGCCTGCTGCTTTATTGCGATGTGTTTGTTTTTGCTTTTAATTGCATTTAATAACCTGCCTCTTGTTAATCAACAAATCTCGGTCCATGTTTTAACCAACACGTCTCAGAAAACGGTAAATAATAAAGAAATTACATAAGACCTTTACCCTTAGTCGCCTTTTACAACATACAATCCTTATTCCTACGAATAAAAGCTCTACAGCTTATGACGGAATCAAGAGATCTATTTACATGTGATTTTATTGCAGTTTGCGGCAAAGTGTATTGAAAATTATTTAACAGTTTACTTGCAGAGTTTATTACGCTTGAATAAGATTTATGACACCTCTTAGCACCTATCTAGGAAGTCAAACAAGTAAACAGTTTTAAGTCTAGCCTTTTACATATACATTACGACTGCACATTACGCAGCTATGAATGTGTTAACATGTGATCTGAGGTGTTAACGTTAATCCGAATGACAAACATAATAAAATATCGACTTAATTATATTCTCAATAATATTGACTGGCTGGCAGGTAATGTATGTATGTATAGTACAGCCTGAACTGGTTAGTCTAGAATCATACAGTTTAGCAAATAGATTCCTTACATAACGCATATTGAATTGTTGGATTGTGTGTACTACGTAGAAAGAAGTTGAAAAAAAAACCACGTCTAACCTCTCCAGCTTTAAACTATTTACATGTTATATTTTCTGTGAGTTAAATTCACAAACAGAAATAAATCAAGACCAAAGTCGCCACACTCGCACTGATGAAGACTTACGAAAAATCCATAATTCGGCTTAACTATCCAATTCTGTACCTAAGTTTGTCTGAAATTGACTTGGTTTATTATTCATTGGGCCTTGCGGCTTAACCCTCATCGATTTAACGGCTGCACATATAAAAAATATGTTTTTCAATCGAAGAAATGGCGCGTTTTCTATTACGTCTTCAATATTTTTATACCTCTATATCCCACGGTTACTTGAATAAAATTATTGTAGTAAATATTAGTTTAGTACAGCTGTGTATAGTACCTACACAAGCGGTCACATCACAACGGGTTCATTTATCAGCCAGGCAATGTAATTCAAGGCTGCCTGCGGGTGTCGTGTTGTTCCGTAGATAAACATATACAAACATACCAAATCGCTGAGCCAACTGCGAATACTGCGATTTGTGATTATGAAGCAAGTCGACTTATAAACTATTCCCGTTTGCCAATTCTTGTACACCACACCAGTAAGTATGGTTAACTTTAAAATGTTTCATCTGACTGTGCTAAACATCTTCAAAGATATGATGGTGTCATAAAAAACATGTAAAAATATAAAGTGTCGATTGGGGATTGATTAGAATACTTCGCCCGAAAATGCGAGTCATCGCAAACCTTTGAAACCTTTATTATGGAAAAAGGGCTAACAAAACTATACAGTAGCAAACTAGAAAATAATTACATAGCAAACTACTTACTTAACATTATTCTTATTATCGGCCGCCCCTTTATCTTCCTTGGGGTGCGGTCTATACTATAACTTTCTCCAATCTCCTAGAAGTATAATTAAAAGAGTGACCGACTTTCGACTTTTACTGTTCTTTGTTCGTGTATCTGAAGAAAAGTAAATCACAATGGAGAAGCGGCGAGACGAGAGCACAAAATATCTTTGTGTTCACTTAAATTATGTCAAGTCCGCGCAAACGCTTTATTTAAAACAAAGGGGATTTACAATTTAATACAATGTGCACTTAATAAAGCAAAAGCAAAGGGTGCCGGATGTTTGTCCGAACTCCAAAACATACTGAAACCAAAATAACTTTGGATGTGGTCCCGATTTACTCTGTCTTTGTTTTAACGTGCGAGGTTATTCATTGAAATTAAAATTAGTGAAACGAATAACGTCTCACTATTTCTTTTCATGTTGGAAACAATAAGTCAATATCGTGGCAAATGGAGAGATTTGTATTTACATGATTTGCACTTTAAACAGTTTGTCCTTGTCTTGGTATTCTCTTATTCAAACTTTCAAAAATCTGATATTGCACTCGTTTTATCTACGTAGTTATCTTATACATCAGGTTCTAAAGAAGCACGTCGAATCTTCGAGTCATTTAGTAATCAAAAATCTGCCTAGTTAGTTGGACACTTAAAAATTTGAATTATTTAAATCGATCCGTTATATTGCATTTGAGACCATTTCGTAGCTTGATTTCATAGCTGACTTCGATATAAAAATGAAAATCTAATTTTATCTCTTATTCAATCTGGTTTCTTACTGTAAGTAATAGTAGATTGTTAGACAAGGGAGGAAAGGAATATGTCCCGTGCGAGGCATTTAGTTTTGTTCTATTTTTGAAATTTCATTCCCGCCCTAAGGAAGAAAGTGATTACCGTGAGGTTTTTCGGCCCGTGGGAGGAAATGAAGCGTTTTCCACCTTATACTCAGATCAGGAAAACACTACTTTCCGAGTATGAGAAATGAAAAATAAATAAGCATATTTCTAGTGTGTAGACCTTGTTTTGCATTTTGCAACAAATGTTGTTTGCTTAGTTTGACATTTAATAACAGCGTTTCGAAGTGCCTCGGGATATTGTGGTTGCTTCCTACAAAATAACAGATTTTATGGCGCTATTACTAGATACTGTGACGTCAAACGACTCTACCTCCATGAGGAAGTTTAGTTATTCAAATTACTGGCGAATTGCCCTTTGTGGACGGTATTTTAACTACGTAGTACTGATTTCTATTTTTGATATCGCTGGACAAAATTAGTTCTTTGTAATGAGAAGTCAGTTTTGTTACCCATGCGCCGCATTTGTCTCTACCCAGAATGACCTATATGTGGTATCTAAGAAAGCCCTTGAGGTCGCTTATTTCTGGGCTGACAAGAATTGAAATACTTTGAAAGTTTACTTTACTGCTTACTTTAAAAGCAGAAAAAAAAAATCAACACCTTTTTTCACAGTATAGTGAAAAGTCATCATATTATCTGCTTATGATTAAGTTCATGTCTTAGCAATATACCTAGTGTTGTTTGGTTTTGCAATGAATATTATTAAAACAGTAATGTCAAAATTGCCGCAATCTAAAAGACATCATTAAAAGGTTTAATAGTTCATCTGCCAGAGGCCTTACTCTTGTCGCAAACATTTATATGAATAAATGTCAATTTCCTAAGAATTCCGAATTTAGTAGTTTGTAGATATGCAGCTGCATAGAACAGCAGTTTCAACTTTAGGGTAAATCGAAAATATCTATAAGTACTTATCATTTATAATGGTATATTGAGCTATTTGCCTATATCTTAATGTATTTGTTAATTAGAGAATACATTATCGTCTGTAACGCGATATACTGAATATCTTGAGATATAGAAAAAATATTAAAATCGGACTCGGACTCCGAAGTCAAAAATATTATACTACCGGAAAAACGATAAGATGAAAATAAATAGAGGCGTTGGCCTTACTTCAAATCTACAAATAGGTTATAGTTTTCATCTTATCACATCTCTATGTACCCCATACACACCCATTTAAAACTATTAAAAAAAGGAACTATTTTATCAATAAAGAATGTGAAATGCTTACCTATCGTTCGTTTTCGAATGATTTTCATGTGACAGCGAACGATAATCATTCGACTCACCGGTTTAGCGTATGTCATACATTTCAAAATTAGCACTCCTGTTTTTTCTTTTCAACTGCAAATGTGACAGGTGACATACACACACAACCGGTGGGTCGGCTGTCGGCTATACCTCCATTGGTAACGATTGAAATATGGCGGAAAAAACGACGATTCGCATTCAGAATGTGTTGGTAAACAAAGTACCTGACTACGCAACACGTTTGTAGCGTAGTAATGCCTTCGAATTATCATATAAATCGTGCCTTATGTTATGAACAAAGAACATTTTCAAACATATTATTTTAGTTAAACTTTGAATGTAAAATTTAGTGTGGCACTTGGAAGGAGTAATTACTCTACGAATTTCGATCTTACTTACGTAAAATGCGTATATACTTAAAATTGCGTTTGACAGCCAGTTAAGTGCATAGAAACAAATACTCTTTTTGCACATCAAAAATTATAACAGAAATAACTTTATTCAAAACGGACTAGATGATTTACCGATAAGTTTGTTTATTTTGTACTCAGATGATTTAAAATCTTTTGCTTGTTGTTACTGCTTTAAACAATTAATATTTTATAATTTAATCGAGACGAGTTTCAATAATAAAATGATTATCAACTTACGTAACTAAAATTTAAACAAAAAAATCTTGAATCTGCTTAACAATCAAGTTTTAAATCATAGGTCATGGAGCGATAGCAAAAAAATCGCGTGTTCATTACAATTACGTGCACATGGCTTGTTTAATATAATTCGAATAGTTACGTACTACTTCTGTAATATCTCATGTTTGATAAGTTAATATATCGCATTTGGCAGTCTTTGGTTAACCTTAATAATAAACGTATTATTTATTTTGACACAAATTCTTCTTATATAATTTTGTTACAGAGAATGCCTCGAATTGATATGATAAATACCTGTACGGAGATTATTATGTAAGTGAAATTGTTATGATAATGAGAATAAAATGCTAGAAACATGCCCCGCCTGTTTTAAAGTAGATATAATTGATAGCAAATATGTTAGGTTACAATACTTCATTAATTTCTGTCTCTTATGAAACTTAAATCTTTACTGCTAGCGCGTAAGGGCTTTGGTTATTCCGCTCCTTTGAATTTTAGTTAAAATGCAACATAATAATATAATTTTTAGACTCAGAGCAGATAATCTGTGACAGTACTAAAGTAGCTCAGATCTAAAAAAAATTGCATAGAGTCATACCCTATCAACTGATGCATTCACGCACTGTCGCGAAGAACGCTGCATTATTGAAATTTCCTATAGTGGAATGTATTTTTGCCCTCGTTTGTAGGACAATATTTTTTTCTCCAAGTTAAAATTGCAATTGATTTTTAGCTTGGAATATTTTACCCTATATCTCGTGAAAAAAAAAAAAATTATTATACTAGATTGATTAAATCATAATCTTATTATTATTAGTGTAGATGTTGCTTATTATTCGTGTCATAAAAAACGACATTATACCGAGGATCCTTGATAATTTTTGCTACTTGAGCACTTCCTTGTAATTTTTTTAGCATATAAATGGAGAATTGATAGCGTTATGTAGCCGTTGGATTATCCTAATAAATAATCAAATATCCGGGTTGCAGCCAATAATAATATTATTTACAAGGAAAACTTGGAGTTCGATACATAAGTGCATGTTTACGCCGTGAGAATCATCGATGGCTACACATTGACGTATGTATTTATATGGATTATAATTGATTATTTGTTTTTCTAAATGCTGACTATATAATAATACTAGCTGTTCCCCGCGGCTTCGCCCCGCGTGGGACTCGGTTATATCGCGCCCAAAAGTAGCCTATGTTTGACCTCAGGGCGTCGATTCTGCCAACGTTAAGACAAAATCGTATCAAAATAGTGTTTCAATAGTAGTGCCGTTTACACATTATTTACAAGAGTTATGACAGTATGATGTGATATGAATATAGTGTGTGGTGTGACCATCAGCAGTGATATAAAAAATATATACATTTCTTGTAACTAGTGTGTAAAAAAGCACTACCATTGAAACACTATTTTGACGCGATTGTGACTTAACGTTAGCAGAATCGACGCCCTGGTCGTTAACTACATCCCTACCAAATTTCATCACAATCGGTCCAGCAGTTTAGCCGTGAAGAGGTGACAGACAGACAACAGACTTTCGCATTTATAATATTAGTATGGATTAGTATGGAAGTATGGATAGTATGGAAGTATGGAAGTATGGATGATAAAGGCATATTTTATGATAGAACGCAGTGGGGTTAATTTAAACGATATTCGTATGGTCATCTACCAAAGAACAAGTATTCATATACAGACGAGGCTTCTGAATTAGTACTGAAATTTTACTGTTTACACATGTGTACATTTTAGTCTCTGCCTACCCCTACGGAAAACTGGCGTAATGATATGTATGTATAAATACTGTAGATTGACATAAGTACATAAAAATCTAAGCGTCTGTTTATAACGTCAATTTGTTAACTATGTGTATCTATGAAAGAAGATTAGTTAACAATTAAAATATACTTATTTTTTTGTAGATAAGCCAGTCTAAGGCAGAATAATACATTGGGCAGATTTTTAAAAGTTTATAACCGTAGCAAAATGATTTACCACGCCAACATAGTGAACAAAAGCTAGATATTCGACCCATACGATACGACAAAGGTGATTCAAACACGTTGATTAAATTCTACGTCAGTGCTATACATATAAATAGTTTCGAATAAGATTAAGAAGAATGTCGTTCTAAGAACACATAAGCAGAATATAAAGGGATTAGTCCATTACTGCGTATGGGCACTATAACTACTTATAATAAAATTTGCTTATCATGATAAGCAAATCTTTATTTTATAGAAAACAATAATTCCTGGCAGGTTTCCTGCACCAGGCATATTCGGGTTTGACGCATACCGTCCCATTCGCATTCGGTCACGAATTCAAAAATGGTCCCATTCGCATACGGTCCCATTCGCATTCGGTCCCATTCGCATTCGGTCCCATTCGCATTCGGTCCCATTCTCAAAATGGTCAAAACCAGTGGGGGTCACCCCACAGATAAAAGTTGTTTTTAACATTTTCAACCTACAAGTTGAACTTTGGTATTGTTTCAAAAAAGGTAGGCTTGAAATTAAAATTTTCCAAAATCAAAATTCTTACAAATTCAACATAACAATTAAGTATTATGAAAAAATCAACATTCATATGTAAATAAAAAACGTCCTGTTCATTGTAAAAATTATAAAAAATTATAAAAGTATTAAAATTGTAAAAAGTTCAACTTGTAGGTTGAAAATGTTAAAAACAACTTTTATCTGTGGGGTGACCCCCACTGGTTTTGACCATTTTGAGAATGGGACCGAATGCGAATAGGACCGAATGCGAAAGGGACCGAATGCGAATGGGACCGAATGCGAATGGGACCGAATGCGAATGGGACCATTTTTGAATTCGTGACCGAATGCGAATGGGACGGTATGCGTCAAACCCGCATATTCTTAGCAGGAATAATATTTAAATGTCACTGGGCCATGGAATAAAATACTGAAGGCATGTTAAACATAAAACTTCTGTATCATGGGTTAAGTACCCACGTAAGTATTTGAAACTTCAAATTCGAGTTAATTTTATTTTTAAAATTTTACTAGCGATCCGCCCGAGCTTCGCATGTGCATAAAAACCTTCCTCTTAAATCACTCTATCTATTAAAAAACCGCATCAAAATCCGTTGCGTAGTTTTAAAGCTTTAAGCATATATAGGTACATAGGAACAAAGAAAGCGACTTTGTTTTATACTATGTAGTGATTATACGAGTAACTGGTGTATAGTAATTTTTATAATCTTCGTTTGCTACCTACGCTATTGTTACTACGCAGCCAAGCTAACTTTAACTGACACAGTATGAACCAAACACATTTATAGCGCACTAGCTGTTGCCCGCGGCTCCGCCCGCGTGCACCTCGGTTACCTATATCGCGCCCGAAAGTAGGCTATGTTTGACTCCTAGTCCATAACTATATCCATACCAAATTTTATCAAATTCATTCCAGCAGTTTAGCCGTGAAAGCGTAACAGACAGACAGACTTTCAATAATACTACTATTATCGAAGTATGGAAATTAGACGCACCTGTGGATTTGTGCCCTAATGAAATGCAAGTCGGATCAATCACCTATGAACTTAGTCATAAATCGGTCAGGTTTCACGACCGTACAGCAATGGTTAATATATTACGGAGTTACATTGTAGCCGTAGTTGGAACGATTAAGTGGAGGTTCTAAATCGAGCCTCGTTGAGACCTATTCTCTGTTACGAGAGATACGACAAAGGCCTTTAATTTCAATGATGAGATCATTAAATTATATTAGTAGTTCAAACGAAAGAGGCGTATCTGTTAAAAATAATATGTAATTCATTTTTAGAACAGATACATTTTAGAATAGAGATGAAACATCTATTATATTATATTCCTATCGTAACTACTATTAATATTGTAATGTTATTACAAATAGGTATGCTAATGAACGTTAGTATTGATATTATCAGGTTTTAATTAAAATGCATAATTCCAATCGGGTCTGAGTAAACTACAGAATAAAGAAAGAAAGTACAGAAGGATATCTTTGTATAAAATGTAAACAAAAGATCCGTTTTTTTTTTTCTTTTGTTTCGTAGCAAGATTAATCGATATTGCACGTATTAGTATCGGGATTTATAAACTGCCTTATAGCCTCTGACATGGCCTAAACGGCCACCAAGTATGACGACCAAAAATTTTTCTTAAGTCTTAATAAAATGTTCTCAACAAAATTTAAAAAAAAATCTTACAGTTACACGACTCTGTAAGATTCTGGCATAATACGTGCATTATCTTAAACCACTAGACTTTTTTGCGCCCGCGGCTTCGCCCGCATGAATTTCCTTTGGGAACAGTGCCCAGTTTTCCCGGGATGAAAAGGTACCCTATGTCCTTCTCAAGACTTCTAACTATGTGTAATTTCACGAAGATTGGTTCAGTAGATAGTGCGTGAAGAGTTAACAAACAAACAAATAAACAAACTCACTTCATATTTATAATATCAGTTGGGATTACACTGACGAAAGGTATATACAAAGCAGAGTTGGTTAGGAGAGCCGATCAGCCTCGAAAAACATATTGCGACCAAATCGCAGATCTTTTGAAAAAGGGAGACATTAGGAGTACCCGAAATAGGCGAGCGTGTATGACTAAAGTGATGAGTGTGGAGGAAGCGAGGGAGGTATAAGGATCGTAGCGAAAGAAAATCATTAGTCTCTGCCTACCCCTACGGGAGACAGGCGTGATAATATGTATCCTGTACTTCCATACTAATATTATAAATGCGAAAGTCTGTCTGTCTGTCTGTCTGTCACCTCTTCACGGCTAAACTGCTTGACCGATTGTAATGAAATTTGGTAGGGATGTTGTTAACTACCTGAGGTCAAACATAGACTACTTTTGGGCGCGATATAACCGAGTCCAACGCGGGGCGAAGCCGCGGGGAGCAGCTAGTGTTTATATAAAATAATTACAAGCATCATGTAAAATACATAATGAGTTTGTTCAAAACTTCCTTAACAAAGTACTTTTGAATTATTAAAGTCCTCTATTTTGCGATTGGGCATAAAAAGTAGTTAGACAGAGACTGGTATATCTCATACAAAAGTTCGTAACTTTGGCCGATTCTTTACACAACTGGTTTCATTTGTAACGCCCGCGAGTCTGCCTCACACAAACGAGCGCAAAAAAACTTAAGCACATAAAGCCAGCCTATGTTAATACTTGAAGCAAAAAACCATGTATACTTAGTATATTTATTTAAGTAATGTACGAACATAAATATAGGCAGTTCGTCTTGACTTCATCAAAATTATAGAGACAAAGATTGTCTCCATATTTCATAGCTCAAGAATGAATGCACCCACCAACACATTATTTTTTTATAGTAGATACCCCCCAAGGGCGGGTAAAACCGCTGGGAACCAGTCATAAACTGAGAAAACTATTTATATTTCCAAAAACAGTATAATATTACCCTATCAACACGTTTTTATCAAACAATGAGAAACAATAAGAATACGAACCTTACCTATTATATTTGTAGTAACATCAGGAATATCATTTAATTAATTAATCTTCGTGATTTCCAACAATGTTTGTACCCACACAGCTTATAGGTCATTTAAATAACAAGAATCGACGTCATAAAAAATAAACTTACAACATATTGATAGAATCAAGTAGTAGTAGTATGTAGGTATAACTGTTGAGGAAAAATTTTATTTATTCATTGTCGATATATTAAGTGTGTGTATTGATTATGTTAAATCTGTTTACCAATGCAAGTGAGATATAAGTTAGCAACTGGTATTTAATAATTTTTAATCAATTAAATAATACTTGATTTTAGCGGCAGTCTTATAATTATTTTAATAATGATGAGGATATGGACGATCTCGTTTTCATTAGCAAGAATTCAATTTTTATTTTTTTGTTTTTGAATAACAAACTATAATTTATAATAGAACTCGTTTTATTAGGTATATACTTACTCATAATGATGACTAAAAAGAAAGGAACGAGAAAAAATAGGAAATGTATATCTGATCTCATGATGCTACTTGTTTCTCTTGGCGATGAATGGCGCTTGGAATGGCTTATCTACTTCTTCAAGTAAGTAATCAGTCGATTTGAAATTCTATTTTTAAAATTTGTAGCTGCGTGTATCGAATCACTTTGATTCGTGTAAACACGAATGGAAGGCAAGAGACCGCTTACGAATAATATATTTTAAAAAATGACTGGCGTCAAACAATGCGCGATTTTGTACTTCTATGATAAGAACGGTACAATATTACGGAATTAATGAAAAAGAATGAAAATAATTTGACACACTAATTTAAAGTGTCACCCAGGCATTCAAATCTGAAGGATCTGTTTGTCTGTATTACTAACTTTGAAATCTTCGAAAACTGGTAGTTTGGCGCACTCTAGTCTATAGTAACTATACAAATATTTCGGAGGCTTATTCTTGCATTTCGCCACTGAGAGAACAAAAAATTAATACAATTTAAATTATTTTCGTCAAACATAGCCATTTTAGACAGTGATGCGGTTACAAAATGTACGCGAGTTGTGTAATAATAAGTAATCACTAGCTGTGCGCCTGCGCCTGTGTCATTGTATTGTTTTGCAACGTGACCCAAGTTGCAATTTTTAGTGCGTATCTTGGCGAATAGAACCACACCTTGTAATAATAATTCCATTGCGAGAGGAACTTCTTTTAAAGTTCTTCTGGTCGCTTAGCCAGTCTCAATTTTAAAACGCCAGCGAATATCAACAAGAATAAAATGTATGGGATTGACCTTAAATCGATAACGTGATTTAGCGCAGCTTATGTCCGTCCATTCCATATACATTTTGTTCTTGTTGAATTGTAAGCGTGTTTAAGCCGAATTCGCTTTTACGTGGTTTGTACGACCACTAGAAGAGGCAGGGCCAAACAGATTAAAAGTATTACTTCTTATTATAGATATAGATTTACAATTACTTCTTAGTATAGATATAGATTTACATTATGTCTGTATGTATATCAATAGTTTCTAGAAAGCTTTTATTACTATTACTTATTTTAATACCCTCTCAAAATAAGGCCAAGGCGATAGTTTACAATAAACTTGTTGAAATATTTCTCTTATGGGCAATATTCTTAATAAGACGATCCAGATTACCCGCTAATCACACTAAATCGCTGATAATAAGCGGCATGGATCTCGCTTTCTGCTTTTGCATCTAAATAGCTTATACATAGGTGCTTTATTTTCCGGTTTTGTTGAAGAGACGCCTCTGCCATTACCTCCCTCGTTTTGAAAATCTTGGAAGCCTTTTATAGCTAATTAAAAATTATTGTAGTAGTTTCTTCATTATTATAGATATTATACCCGGTTTTAAAAACATTTTTTCAGGGATATAAAAAAGGTGAACTCTTATTTACGCAGAATAAATAAGCTAAAGAATAGACTACTTCCTCTAATCTGTATAGGAATCGTAAGAGGCGGCTAATGATATTACAGAGGTCTCAATTTACCTCTGTGCGACTAGTGGTGAATTTCTCCATCAAAACATTTCCAAGAAAGGTTGCCGTTAGGCAGGTCATAAAAAGATCATGAATTTTAAAAATGTCTTGTGGTTCCCCTTGAAAGTGAAAAATCAGGACATTTTAGCCAACCGGCTTGGAATACAATAGGAATTTAACGCTAAGATAAAGAATAGAAACCTAAACAGTCTATTTTTGAAATATATTTGAGAACTACATTAAATAAACATTAATATTCATAAGGGTGAAAACTAAAATTATACGACCTATGTCAAGTTGGCGATGACATAATCACATCCGTTAGATTTAGGTTTTTCCAGTCAATGCGAAGTGAAATTTAGACCTTGACTTTGTCCTGATTTCTACAGGTGGCATATTACATCAACTCAGTAACACCGTCTAAGACACGTCTCACCTTACAAAACCTCGGCCGAAGCTCCTCTATGTATCGTCAGTTGGACGTGCTCAGAAGACCAATTTCTAAGCACCTCGCGACACGATCATATTGAATGTCACATCGTACATTCCACGTTTGGTATGACTTTTCCTTTATTGTGGAGATTAAGAAACAGCATTGGTTAACGTGGAATGCAAAGCATTTTCTCATCGTTTTATACTAGTGCTGAGAATTCACACACAACGAAATACAAATTCCATGTTCGTGTTTCAGAATGAGTAATTTCTACTAGCATTACCCTTTTTAAATCATAAAAACGTTACTTAAAAGATTAAATTTCATTTTCCCGTAGAGTTGGGCTACGTTAGGTATTATTTCTTTATTTAACTTTATTGTAAAAATACAATAGGCGGACTTAATGCTAAAAGCATTATCTAACAGTCAACCTTTGGGTCAAGCAGAGAACAAGTTGTATAATATGTATATATACATATACGTCCAATAACAGAATATATTCTGTGATTGGACGTCCGTCAGTTGTTATTCTTTATTTCTTTCAAATCGTGTTCCTCATAGCTGGGGGGTCGTGACCACCATAATCCAGTTGTTATTGGGTTACATAAAAAGATGTATGTATTATATATTGAATGTATATAAATTGAAGCCTCTATTTATCATTTAGTTGCCTTTACTAAAATCCATGGGAAGAGAAGGAGTGGTCTATTCATAATGCAATCCACAGAGCCGTAAACAAAATAAGGTATAGTTAATTGTGTTACTTGTATTCACGCTACGTAAATGGATGATAAAAAATATCTAGCAGTCAAATGTCAGTTATTGTTGGTCGAGTCCCAGATTAGCGCAGCCAGGTATAAATCGCAGTGTACAAGGTTATGAACAGACGTGTACAGTAGGCCACACAGAAAGTATACAACTTTAGTAAGGTATACTTTGTATCTGTAGGACACTGTACGAGGCACGAAATGACCAACACATTTATTACAAACTAACAGACACACCTATAGTTAGCTGAAAGCACATTTTCAACAAGAACAGGTCAAAACTGAAGGGAACAAAAACTTTAAAGCACGGTTAGCGCATAAAACTGAAGTTTTCCCAAGAAAAATTAAGCGAACAAAACACAAGTTTTAAGACTTTTTAGATACAAATTAAGTAAACTGAGAATATTGTTCGTGGAGGAAAATTAATCACTCATATTATCCCAACAGTTTATTTATATTAATAAAAGCATAAGTAATTTTATAAACTTATTGTTAGGCAATAATGTAAGCGAATAGATGTTCATTGTTTATAATTATAAATTAAAGATATCCTCCGTAGTTAAAGGCTACAAATACATTAGTTTAAACTAGGCACAAGAAAGGGGCCTACAGCCAACATACATTTAATAATTGCATAGACGTTTCGGTCTCAGCTACAGGGGCCCGATTCTCGCGCAATCGAAGTTCTCTTCACCGATTTTCTCCAATTTTTTTCAAAAGTTTATAACGGTTTCTGCGTTTTCGAAAAATCACAATTGAAAAAGTTCAATCGAACGTATCGGTCGATCAAAATTTTTCGATTGTGAATTAGCTTGAACTCTCAAAAAAATTGGAGAAAATCGGTGAAGTGAACTTCGATTGCGTGAGAATTGGGCCCCAGGCCAGACTAGATATAGGCTAGAAATAGCAAATATATTAAGATGCATTCTGATGCATATTTCTTTTCCAATATTATTAACTCATACGAAAAAAAATAACATTTTTGTCCACTACCGTTATAATCCTAGGCGAAACAAAAAGCAATTCTTTATATAATTTCAATCTTAGATTTATGAACAGATATCCAAGCCCGTAAATTATAATTTAAAGAGTCGATTTCTCGATATAGTATTGAATAAACAGCTACTACATACCAGTATTACTAATGGACACTTTATAATGTCGACAGGACCATTGTACTAGAGAAAATATTTCCATGCATAACACTTTAATTTGTCGTCAAACTGGTTGTATGATATCGTTATTCCGATCAGAGAAAATGTCACAAGTGTTTTATTAGTTTACAATTCAATGGTGCTGGTTCATTCTTGCGAATAAAGACTTTCGCATAAAAGATATTACCTGATTAATGTATCTATATTATTTTTCTTTTTATTCAAAGAATCCTTAAATACAGAATGAAAGCCTAGCGTGAAGACTAAGCCTGGAGTAGGATCATAGGAACGAAAGGCTATTTTCATTGAGCATGGAGGTCATTATATTGATGGTGGCTTTGCTTTTGCTATAACATCTCTCTCTCTCCCTCTCTCAGCGTTTTCTGGTAATCTTGGATCCGATATTGGTATGCTTAATTGCTATAATTTATTCTAGAAATATCCCTTTCTACATAATATAGAAAAAGTGATAAACAAATTGTAAAGACATAAATTAACAAAGAAATATAACATTCTGAAGAATGATAATGATTATGTTGCTTTACTTTAATTATCCTATAAATCCTATTAGAAATTAATAAAAGAAATTCATTTAAAAATACAAAATAAGTTCAAACGTTCCAAAGTGAGTCCCTTAGCAACAAACGGCTTCATTACTTATCAATATTAAAGAAATTAAAAGATGTTACGTTGTACGTTATCCAAAAAGTTAATAGTTAGTAATAAAAAAACGTACAAATTGTGTCAATTGCTCAAATTTGTAACTCGCGACAAAGATTCAGCACGTTTGAGATAGTTATGCCATAGTTAGATAATGCAATGAGGGCAGCGATAACGATAAACTAATATCATCATGTTGCTAATTGGTTGGTAACCATGTTATTTAACAATGAACTGTCATTTTTTAATTATTAACACACAGAGAATAGGTAATTATCTATTTAGTTTCCGGAGTAAGAATAGACACTTCTGCTTACGAAAAGGCTGAATATTTACTTACTGCAATGGTTCAGCGACCCTCATAAGAATTTGGCCTCCAACATCAGAAAAGAACATTGTTTCAATAAAGAATATTTTATTTAAATAATATTTTATTTGAATTATCTGTTGAGGGGGCTTAGCCAACGTTACAATTTCAAAACGTTAACGAATGTTGACAAGAACATAATGTATGGGATTGACATAAGATCGACCTCGTGTTTAGCGCAGCTTATGTCAATCCCATACATTTTGTTCTTGTCGACATACGTTAGCGTTTTGATATTGTGGCGTTGGCTAAACCTCCTGTACGGCCTGTACCACTTCTGGCCGGTTGGCTCTTTGTATCCAAGTCCTTCACAACTTTTAGAAAAGCGGCAGATTGGTTATAGCAATCCGGAATAAGCTATGTTTAGGTATATTTATTTTCTTCAGTTTTTTCTAAGGTTGATATTGATATACAAGTTGACAATGGCATCAGCATTGAAATTGTAAAATTTTCACACTAAAATCTCACCATTCAGAAGCTTTTTTATATTAATTTGTGTCTTAAAGTACCTATTCATATACAACATATTATTTAGGCAGATACTTAAAGTTTTAGTGAACGCTTCACAACTCTCCTAGTTGTTTGGTATCCACTTAGCACCGATTACCCACGATCGTGATGTGGTGTGAAGACTCTTACAAGGGCACCGGTAATCTTTCTTACTCGCTTAGCTTCTACAATATACCAACAGTTAAAAGTAGAAGTGTGGCTCCTAATGTGTAGTACCAACAATGAGAACGTATGTTCACAAAACAAATAGACATATAATTGGTAAAGATATATACGTATAGGTAAGGTTTTGTTCTTAATGCTGACCATGTCTCACCGCTGGATAAATGCACCTTCTCCATTCATATATGCGTCCCTGCTTTGCAAAGTCGATATACACTATTTTACACTTTATATATAACTAGCGAACCGCCCCGGCTTCGCATGAGTATAAAAACCTTCCTCTTGTATCACTCTATCTATTTAAAAAAAACCCATCAAAATCCGTTACGTAGTTTTAAAAATTTAAGCATACATAGGGACATAGGGACAGAGAAAGCTACTTTGACTTTGTACTATGTAGTGTCTAGCGACCCGCCCCGGCTTCGCATGGGCATAAAAAACTTCCTCTTGAATCACTTATCTATTAAAAAAAACCGCATCAAAATCCGTTACGTAGTTTTAAAAATTTAAGCATACATAGGGACATAGGGACAGAGAAAGCGACTTTGACTTTGTACTATGTAGTGTCTAGCGACCCGCCCCGGCTTCGCATGGGCATAAAAAACTTCCTCTTGAATCACTTATCTATTAAAAAAACCGCATCAAAATCCGTTGCATAGTTTAAGATTTAAGCATACATAGGGATATAATTTGTTTTTATTTATTTGTTTGTTAGTAGAATGATGTACATTGCTAAAATTGGTAGAATGAAAGGCTATTTTATTTTATTTATTTTATAGGGATATAGGGCCAGAGAAAGCGACTTTGTTTTATACTATGTAGTGATAGTGAAGTAAATATTTTACAATTGGAAAATAGAAATCTTAGATTTGTGAACACACATTTACTTATTAAATGAATAGAGCTAATAGATGCCGAAAACGAGGAAAAAACCGTACTTATATATCTACATTTACGTAATTAAATTCTATAATCTAAGTATTTGATGGCATATTATGTGGGTGCGCAGGCGCAGGCGATGGCACAGGCACAGCTGATGCAGCGTGTTTACGCAAACAACCGTATTGCTTTTCCTGCTTAGCGACTCAGCTTAGATTGTTGGTCTTATACAGGGACGCATTTTCTGTTATTCATTTAAAAAAAAAACTAAACATGTAGTTATTTATTAATATTTCTCTTATTGAATCTCTAGATCATTTGTGATATTTTCTCTAACTAATCAAACTCTGTTTAAATCAGGTTTAAATGAAAAGAACAAGGCTAAACAATTCCAATATCTGAAGTGGTTTCGCAATTTATCATTTTACATTTACTTGCCTAAGTTCTGTACTAAAGTTATTTTCTAGGTAATAAAATAGTTTACCAAATACACGCCTGTGCTGCTGATCTGACACCTGGGGACCGGTCGCACTCGTTCTGCGAGCCCACGCAACGCCTGCCTTCAGCCTCTACCACAAAACTTGACACCTTCGAACCATAATATCACTTCCGAGTTTTCTCAACGACAATATCCGTTGTTTTGCATACATCGAACGCTTTACAAAACGAACAACAATTCCATCAACTCGCAGAAAGTAATGGATAGCAATTTGTGTTTATATTCAGGAATCTCATTACGATTGGGTAGATTTTATAAAAGCGCTGGTTCTCGAGTGGATACCTAATAACCCAAGATAGTTACTAAACAATTTGCATCCGACGGTATTTTTCCATGAAAGGCTTTAATCCTTAATACTTCAGTTCTGGCTTGCCGTATTAGAAGATAACGGCTCGAAAACGTGTTCCTTTCATTTGAGATATGGAAGTCAGGATCTAGCTAATCGTCATTATAATCTGCTAGTGTTGTATGTAATTAATTTATATGTTTAATCGACTAATTGCGAAATAACTACGTGTTTTTATATTCCTGTGATTGAATATGTAAGTAAAACACTTTATTTGTATAACGATATACAAATAGATGATGAGCAATTCATAATGTGCAGAAACGCAATCTCTTCCAGGCTAAGGAAAAGCTTGTAAGCAATTATCATATAAAACTTTAAAAAACTTTACTATTACTTAATAATTGCAGTTGGCCTGATCGGTCCACTTCTGGGCTTCGGTAGTGCTGGAATAGCGGCGGGAATTTGGCTGCGGGTGCGCAGTCGTTCTACGGGAATTTGATGACCTCCGCAGCCATGGTTGCCCCTACTCCCTAAGCAAGAGGCTTCCCGGGATCCTATAACGTGACGGGAACAAATGTGTACATTTTTTTAAATATGCAAAATGTGTTGAGACATTGACATAAAATGACTGACTTAATGACTCCTAAAACCGAAACTTTTTCTTTGTACTAATGGATCAAAAAGTGGGTTTAGATTGATTGCCAAATATATTTCTTAACTGTTCGAAATCGTGTTGTTTATATGCAAATAAAAATATGGTTTTCATAATCAAGTATAACATTTTATTCATCTTGAATTCGTATGTGATTTGATTAACTCCGTAGTGCAGTGAAGAGAAGCAATGCCCACTACTCACGGCTCTAGGTTCTATTTCACAGTACATAGGTTTAATGCTCAACATTGAGGAAAAATAGGACTGTTATTATGACGATGATAATTCGTATAGATACTTATTTATTCATTAAAAGTTAACAATAAAGCTAAGCGAGCTGCAAAGAGAGCGTATATGGGAAAACCGAGGTAAGGTCAGCCGTCCCAAATATCGCTGGATTGACGAGGAGAAGAGAGAGGTCGCAATAGAAACCCTTATTATCGGAGGCCAAGACTCACTTTGGATCGCTGCGCCATCTAAGTAAGTTACTTACATAAGTACAAAATACTTATACAATTGGTGGAGCTAAGAGTCAAACATTCAACCAGTCAAACATTATCACTACATAGTATAAAACCAAATCGCTTTTTCTGTCCCTATGTCCTTTGTATGCTTAAATCTTTAAAACTACTCAACGGATTTTGATGCGGTTTTTTTTAATAGATAGAGTGATTCAAGAGGAAGGTTTTTATGCTCACGCGAAGCCAGGGCGGGTCGCTAGTATTAAATACAAGTAAACATAACCTATCAAATCGCACATCGGAATAAAACATAGGTCGTAAAAAAAGGGTAGTATTTAAACGCAAATCAATAAAAACAATTTTTGTATGCAAAAATAACCTAAATACATATCAAAATTACTGATTGCACAGCAAAATTTGTTTTGCTTCTGTCACCAAGTCTGACACTCGCTCGCTTCGCTCGCTCGCTCACTGTTAAGGTCACTGTATAACCATAACCTAACCTACCTTCTGTCACAAAGTCGTCTTTTGACCGTTAGTTGCTTCTGTCACCAAGTTTTTAATTTAATTTAAAGTAAAATAATTTATTTGATATACAGAAATTGATGGGTGATTATTTATTTGATGTGCAATTAATAATATCCCGTAAAAAAAACATCGAACTAAAATAAAAACGTCCTGATTGACCGTTCGTTCATCGACATTCTCGTGAGTATACATTTAAATGGCTGACCCGAACCACATGACGAAGCGATGACTATTATTTAGTGATATTGAATATTTTTCAGGTCGAGTGCAGATTCAAACAAACTAAATTTAAACGAGTAATGTTTGCGACTTCGATTCACCTAGTAACATTTTGATAAATCTGCATTTTGGGCGTTTTGGTTTCAAAACGTTAAAAATCAAAATAGGGTAACTAACTATTCTTTAATATCCTCAAAAAAAAAGAAAGCTCTTAAAATAAGGTAAAAATATTGCAAGTTTAGAAGTTCGTTCTTTCTACTTCTCTATACCTAAATAAATATTTTATCTATTCATTATTTTTGTTATCAATTCACTCTAGAGATTAATTATCATTAATTCAGATTTGATTTAATATAATTATTTAAGGCTTACTTAGTTTGTATGAGATAGGTATGCTAATTCATGGGTATGTATGAGATATGTCTGCTAAGTCATGCATATAATATTTGAGATAGTCATTTCGTTAAGACTGTGTTACTATGTTTTGTAGCGTTCGTCATACACTTGGCAAGTTAAAACATACATATTTACCGAAAACGCTTCCGTTTTTCATAGCGCTCTTGAACTGAATCTCAAACGCAACATGGCGGACAACCAAGGCTTTTCCTCAGTGCAATGCACTTCCAGCTACGCATAACGAACTAACAAAGTATTTGTTATATATATATAACTAAATGGTATTATTACAGTGATGACTTTAGAAAATAACTCACTAAAAAATCATTATACATATTAGTGTGATGTCAGTGATGCACCGATCACGGGAATTTTAGATACTTTCCCGAGAACTTTGGAAATCACTACATAGTATAAAACAAAGTCGCTTTCTCTGTCCCTATGTCCCTTTGTATGCTTAAATCTAATACTACGCAACGGATTTTGATGCGGGTTTTTTAAATATATAAAGTGATTCAAGAGGAAGGTTTTTAAGCCCATGCGAAGTCGGGGCGGGTCGTTAGTATTCCATAAGTTTCCAATGAGATTCCAAACTTTGGGAATATTTCTGTAAATTTTCAAAGGGCACATCACATCAGAATTTTACAATAAATTTCACATTACATTACTATATATATTACAATACATTTTTCTCAGCCGAGTTGGGTTTGTTTAAGGAGAATCACTCCCTTTATTTTCATAGATTTAAGTAACTAAGGAATCCCACTGTACATATATTACAAGTTAGTAAGTACATAAAGATCAGTCATTATTTCAAGGTTACTACAATTGTATTGGCATATTTTTTTACACTGAAGTTTTTATGATCCTTAGAAAGGCACTCGACATAGGCCTCCTCCGAGTCCACTTTGATCTGTCGTGTGCTTTCCTGGTCCAAAATATTTCTGATAAAAAAATAATAATGCATATATTAAGGTTTATGTGACAGGGTCGGTAGGAAGCGCAGGCGCATGACGTCACGTCTTCCGGCCGGAAATGCGCAGCTTCCTCGCTTCCGGAGCTGAGCCCGAGGCCGCCCGCTATACATCACCCATCGATTGTTACTACGTTTTTACGGTCACCAATCAAGAAACATGTTATGGAATGAAGTATACTACGGAATTTCCTGGTTTAATTATAAAAAAAAATATGTACGCATATTTTTATTTACTGGTCTCTATTAAACAAGTATTTAATGAAACAATTTAATAAAATAGGAAAGACGATAATTCATTATTATTTTATACATTTCCTTTGTGTTTGTGTGTTTTGTCAAAAAAAACTACTTTCTCCTAAAAATTGTAATGTACTTGTGTCGTGTACAATAAAATATAAATTCAAAACTATAATAACTATAAAACTTACCTACCCTGCTTAACTAAGTTTTATAACTACGAAACAAAAATTTTATTCGCTCATTCATAACCGGTAGTAACAGAATATTTTTTCCTTTAAGTATATTTCAATGTATTTAATCGCATCTGCACTCTAACAATAAGGTAGGTTTTTCAAATGACGAGCAAATTTTGATAAAGCTGTGGCGTGTAGGTAACATGCGTCATTACGACCGCGAATGTCTGCGGCGCACAAATATTTATCAGATATTTCTGGGATCAACAACGCATTACCGCCAAAACTATGGGTGCAATGAACCTACATGACCTATTTGTTCTTTTGATATTAGAACAAAAAATAATCATGTTTGTAGGTAAGTATTTCCCTGTTATCGATTCGATGTTTTTTTTGCGATAGAGGGATTATAACTCTACCAAAACTCTACGACAATCGAGTTTTTAAATTACGAGTAATTTGAATAAAGAATTTGATCAATTGATTATGTTTTGTATTGTAAACCGCAGTTCAATATTTATTGTTATGTGGTTATTTTATATGGGGTTATTTTAAAGGGAATGAAGCTTTTATTAGACAATAATCATTATACTTACTTAGACCTAAGTTACGACGAATGTATTTCCGCAATGCCTTGAATAGGTGAATTTGTAAATTTGACAAATTATTGGAATTAATGAATAAATGAAATGCAAAAATTAAATATATATAATAATAATAATGATACTGTTTGTGTGTAGACCCTGCGGAGGAGAAAAAGCAGAAAAGCGGCCTATGGGCCCTGAAGTAGCCGGGAAAGTGCTAAGAGAGAGAGAGAGAGAGGGAGATAATTTCGCTCCTATACGCTAAACTCGCGGCAAGGTACTTTGTAATTATATTCTAAAGATAATTTGTAGCTCATAATGACAGACAAGAACAAACAAGAAAGACTAGCCCAGTAGGTACCGGATACACGGGTAAGGCCGAGATAGCCGAGACTCGGGTTGCTTAATAAGAGCATTTACAGCTAATGCATAGACTAGTATCCAATTGAAGTGTCGAGTGGCCTGTGGGAACTACTGCCGTAAGCCGTAACCTTAGCCTCACAATCGCTGACTGTATGGAAAATTACTAAGTTTACTGTATTTTTTTGTAATATAAATAATTTATACAAAACAGATGTAAGTAGTATTTTAAATGCGCATTAAATTGTTACTATTAGGTACTTGGCCTTAAAAAGAGTCTTTTTAATTACAACTATTATTTATTGCAAATAGCCCTAGACTATGAATCGAACACTCGCTTCCTACCCATGGATTTCATCTTCATCGATTTTAGCCTGCATTGTTTTGACCAAACTGGAAAGTATGCTTTCCGCGGGAATCGAACTCACGACCCCCGGGTCTACAGGCAAACGCTCTTACTACTGGACCACGGAAGCAGGCCATAAATGGGGATTAAGGGAATCACCAAAGTGCGATTGCGGAGCACCCGCCCATACCCTATCCCATGTGGTAAACGAATGCCCATTTCGCCGATTTCCAGGTGGAATGAGGGAGCTACACGATCTTAAGTCTGCTGCTGTCAACTGGCTGAGGAATTTGCATATAGACATCTGATCCATGCAGGACGAATGCCATACGCAATGATGACGGAAGCAGTTCAATTAAAATTCAAAATGAATGTCATAAAACGAGACTTCTGTGGCAAGAAATGGCGGTAAGGTGGGATCAGTGAAGAGCTCGGGTGTCTAAGTCCAAGATCTTTGAGCCACGTAATTCTTCTCTTCATCACGTGGCAGTTTCTACCTACAATTGATTTCCTACCGAATTTTTAATAATACTTAATGCTGGACATAATATAACCCAATAAATCTTTTAATAGACATTGTTTCAGCGGGCTTGGGTTGGACACATAGACTCTATATATCCTCCGTGGTTGGGATAAAACCGGGAAAACTGAGACAATAGTTATGATTTTTCTTAACCAAATGTATATTATGGCGTATATTAAATTATGAGATGTATTATTGGAACATACCTATGTCTGTGTACTTAGTATAGAATTGCGTCTAATCAAATCTTGAACGCTTGCGTTAACTCACCTGACACTAATTTGATGCTACAAGGTCCGCACAAATTACCAAGGAAAATGACACCCCGCAAATAATATGAACGTTACTACATAATTACGCGTAGAAATCTTAAGCAATATTTCGCAACACATTCTATTCGATTAAAAGGCGTTTGTTATACCCATGTTGAATATCTCGCAAGCCATACCAAAGCCCATATCTGGTTACATACAAACAGGAAACCATAACGTGACGCGGCGTTACAGTGTACCGGAGTTTACGACGCCTGAAACGCCTAGGCCTAGCCATAATCTTCTCGAATGCATTTAAATGTAGTTACCATAGAGTTGTTATAAACTTTTGTTTGTAAGTAGTCAAGCGCAAAAATGAGCCGTTTACGCAAGCTATTCGGTTCACTAAGCTTGGAATACAAATAATGCACTTTATGTATAGTCTTACAGAATTTTACAAATATTAACAAGAAGTGGCATAGCGCACAAAAAGCGTGTCACTGGTTTGGCTTGCAAGCCAACGTTTCACACAAAATAAATTGGCGGGAGTTTGATTGCGTCATTTATTGCCACTGTTATTAGGTGGCTTTGTTATAAACTACGTAATACATTTCTAATAAGGTGTGGTGTGGTTTACATGGGTTTACATGTTTTAATTAAAGTAAAGTAAAATAGTAAAATATAGTTTTATTTACCTTCACAATTAAGTTTACAAAGAAAGCATTAACAGTCAATTAATATTAAGGCCTAACAATTAAGAATATGTTAATTGAAGATAAGAAGAGAGAATACGCTGCCACACTGATCCTGGAACTAATCCGCGTCAAAACATTTCTATTCGGATAATTTCTCTGTTCTGTGGTATAAATATAAAGTTTAATTACTACGGTGGCACCACCCAAAGTGCATATTGGCATCTGACTCGAGATGACGCCATTTATTGCGATATTGCCCCAGTTGTCGCCAATCGCCATCTAAGCTCCGCAGGTCTTTCAGTGCCTAGGGCGGCCAAAACTATCGGATACAATATCTAAGTACATTTACATACAACATTCTCAAAATGTTAGACATTGAATATAAAAATCTCGACCTCTTTAATACGAGCGTTGCATCGGCGAGGGTAAAGCTGAGCCGTGGCTTTTTTCAAAATTAGATAATCTGTTTTTGCCAAAATCTATTTTGTATAAAGTATTATTTTCGAAAGTATGAATACACTGCGATTAAGTTGGTCTTCCTTTTAAATAAATAAATTAAAAATACCGCTACTGGAAGCTCAAAAAAATTATCACTAGTTCTCATAGCTGAGGGCCATACACTGTCATATGTCGCACTCTATTAACAATATTTACTCTTAGGTAGCTGCTGAGACTTAGCACAGAGGTTTTGTAACGTTCTGTTATTATGTACCTACTCGATTTCATTAGTAATTGCCATTTGAAATGCCTGTGTATGTAATTGATAGAAAATAGCATTGGTTCATTTAATTATATTATTTACAACAATTAAGTCATTAAGATTTTATCACAACCACGCTGTGGTACCTATTACAATAAGTCGTACTTATATTGTAAAATTAATTTAAGTTAGATCAGAAAATCATATTACTCAAGTATTGTATCATTAAATAAGCGGCCTTAATAGCAAAAGCAACTTGCTTCCAGGCAATTAACATATTAGGCATATATGATACGCACCAATTTAGTTAGTGCTTCCCATCAGCGATTTCTACTCTATGGATAAGTACAAAAAAAAAGAATAAACAGGTCCCTACGACAGAGAAATTACGACAATACATAAAATATTTACGATCACTGATGATACCATTTTGTGTGATGTCACACTCACACCTCGCTCTATAACGACCAACCTGGGTTCTACCAAAACTACAAATGCAGGAAACTGAACCCTGGGCTCTGAAACAACCAGTTGACGACGCATCAGAGGAAAGGTTAAAATACAGAGCCTATACAGTGGTCCAATGTTTAGCTCTTAACACATCTAAATAGACAATTCAATCGCTAAGAAGAAGAATAATTGTAAGATTTCTAGACCGACCGGGCGCCATGGCAAAACACCGGCCGGCAGCATCTCAAAATTGGTAAAAAAATCAACACGAACGGCAAATAAACTAAAACAAGTTGAAAATGTAACGTCTCTACATTATTGATAAATCTTAAGATTTTATGCAAAGATCGTAACCACTAGACTCGTATACTTCCAAAGCCAGCAGCGGCGCGGCGACCAAACCCGGCAATTCAAACGGCAGATAACACACTCGTTTGGCACATCCTTATTCCAAGGACAGTCGGCTCGCCGGCGGCGATTCACCAACGAAATGCTAATTCGTTCGCTACGGTGAATACCTTATGAGATCTTAAAAAAACTGCCATGCCTACATACCACGCCTGCCATAGGAAAATACCGAAGATAAATATATCTTCAACATCGCCTCACTTTAGCGGGCTTAGCTCACGTACGGCGACAATTGCTGTTGTTAATTGTATTTGGTCATGGACAACAGAACGGGTTTCGAATGTAGCTATGTTTATATCCTCACCTGATCATAGTTAATTATATTTTCTTGCATATTCATTACAATGGCATCGCTTACTTAACTGTAAAATTTAATATTTCTATGAGCGTATCCATCATCATGTAGGAAATCTACTCCTCGTCGCTAAATCTAAGGCACTAAGGAAAATTAAATTGTAAAGTCGCGTATTAGATTCAACGACAAAAATACAATAGACAGATTGACAATTTAATATTGAATGCCGCGGATAAAGACGTGAATGATTAACCACGAGAACGTATAGAATGTTTACTATACTACGTGCAATCCATTAACGAGATACACTCCGAGAAACATAAACAACAGCCGAAAGTTTAAAAGCAGGTCGTTGGCAACAGAAGCGGGCGAGATCCGCCAAAAATAAAGTCCTTGACCTTCCTCCTCCGAGTTTATCTCGTACAAAAATAAGACTAGCCATGAACTTCTCGAATAAAATGTACGAGTACGTTGCTAGTGCATGGAGGAACTCGTTGTCGTCCGGGCGACCTTCGGGCGGTGGTTCATGAGCAAGGCTCCTTTGTGTCACTCTGCTCTCGCGAACTCACGAGTGTGCGATAGTGTGCATGCCTTGACGTATATGGCTATGAATTGAGGAAGGGAATACCTCACGCATAGATCATATTCATGTTTTGTTGCAACGATATGACAGGCAATGTGTTCTTGTTTGTCAGATTGATTGCTGCTATTTTGTTGCCTTCATTTTATCTTAGGTATGTAGCTATAAGAAGTAGGTACATTTTTTAATTATTTTTGGTCGCAAAAGGTGGCTTATGTTATAAAGTTTATTTATTTAAAAATTAGTTGTACAAATTAAAAATAAAGTGTACGAATGGTGAACTTAATGCCATTATGACATTCTCTACCAGTCAACTATTACATAAAGCAGAAAATGTGATTGTTGGCGATGAATTACATACATATTTTATAACTAGCTGTTCCCCGCGGCTTCGCCCCGCGTGAAACTCGGTTATATCGCGCCCAAAAGTAGCCTATGTTTGACCTCAGGTCGTTAACTACATCCCTACCAAATTTCATCACAATCGGTCCAGCAATTTAGCCGTGAAGAGGTGACAGACAGACAGACAGACAGACAGACAGACTTTCGCATTTATAATATTAGTATGGATACCGTACATAATAGTTATAATTAATATAGTTATATGTGCACTTGCCAAGATTTTTATTTCAGGGTACGGATTACTGATGTTAAATCCTATACAAAGAAATGGTGCCGATTTGTATAGTGTACAGCTCATACTAAATCATTATCATGTCATCTATTGATCGCGAGACACTAACTCTAAATTCGATTTCAAACTTATTAGATAAAGCATTACTTAAATCAGTTTTTAATTATTCAGACTATTATTTTGCCAAAAACAAAGTGATCGTTACCAAATTAAAATAAATTGATAAGAATCTTTTATGCTAAAACTTAGATCTAAGTTATATAAAATTATTTTTCTTAAGCAATGAGAGCCCATGCAATTACTTAACCTCCGCAGTCTGTCCGTTCGTCTGTCTTTTGAACTAAATTAAAATTTTCACAGATTGTGTTGTTGATTAAAGTATTACCGCAATCAAACAAATAATAAAACCGGTTATATGTATATTTAATAATTAAAAAAAGTTATTGTAATGCTTTGTACAAAAAATCTTTACGGATCAGTGAGATCAAATTGATCCGTCATTTTGAAAGAAACAACAAAGTCATCAGCGCCATAGACTCAAAGTTCAGGCAACTTATCTGGTCCTTATTTAAAACCAATTAACGATGAAAAATGTTCTTCAGCCACTTAAAATATTCTTGGAAATTCGTGGCACCAATTAACTTCGAGACGGCTCGGGCGAAATTTGGCAGTCGGCACGTCTCGCTGTTTACGTTTATCTGATACAGAGCTATAAGCACAAATTATAGAGAGAATGAATGCCTATACGAGAATCTTTGCTGGTCTTTGTGGTCAGAATAGTCAATATTCATATTAGCCATACGGTCTTCCGTGGTTTATATTACAAATAGCGAACTGAAATTTAGTTCATTTTTTTCTTTTTTATCTGTAATTATAGTGTTCTACTGTTTGCATCTCAACTGCTGCGGTGGTCCAGTGGTTAAAGCGATTACCCTTAACCACTTGACCAGGAGGGTCGATTCCCACAGAAAGCATACTTTGTTTAGCTTCAGGATGTGCAAGGTCAATTGACCATGACACCTACATACAATCATGATGATGATTATAGTTTAATGCTTTGAAGACTGGGGCCTGCTATGTCATATACTATCTATACCTATATCAATTCGTTTGGTTGTTTAACATTCAAAAGGGTCTCTAACTCTAGTCCGTCTAGCGTTATTATGTCTATAAGGGAAAATTTGCTTGACAGAACATTTGTCCTTGGCCATATTACCCAAAAACAAATTAAAGAGCTATTGCACAACCATTAACTAAGTGGAATTCTCACCTTTCGCGTCTGCTTCAGCTCGGAGTTTTGATCAAAGCGAGCCGCTCTCCGCCTGTTTTTAGAATCATCTGGATTGAATACCGTCGCCTGAGGCTGCCTCACAAAAAATAGGCTTTATTAACTAGACCTGGTAAGATGTTGCAATCTGGCTGTGTGATTTAGTATATTTCTTAGTATCTTCCATATAAAATACAATGTTTTTGTATTGGATTTGACTGGCTGAAATACGATTCGAGCTCTAAATAAACGCCATAGATTAAAAAAATGCATGGTTTCTAAACTATGTTTAACTCCTGTTGGTTTTGAAATATTAATGCCAAGGTTATAACAATGAAAAATTTGATTTATCGGAACATAAATCAATTACAATAAATTATTTTGATTTGGAGAGAACAAGGATGGGCTGTGTTCTAACTGTTAGTCAGTAAGTTAGTGATAGAAAACCTTAGAAAACACGGACTTCAAAAACCGCATTGCTCTATACCTATAGAATTTTGACGACGCACCTATAATACTTGTTTGCGACTCACAAAGTTTCTGTTTAAATGAATGTTTTTTTTTTAATACAATAATTTTGACAGAAAAGCCTACTTATTCTCATCCTTTAAACCAAAAAACAAGAATGAAGGCACTTTGGCGGCAGAAATAGTGTGAGTGTATCCAAGCAGGCGACATTTGTACAAAAGCCATGTTTTTATCATTATAAAACAAGAATATTTTTTATAAATAAATATTATACTCCTATATTATAGCAATAAAGTAGAGGAACTCTCTCATAGTTTCTATAGATATAGAGAATAGGACTGGAGCCAAAAGAGTATAAAGAAAGAAAACGTTTAAAGTATATTGGTCAATTATGTGAATAGTATTCTACCTGTAAAATTAGGGGATGGCTGAGGGATTTTATTTGTTTATTCTTTATTATTTTCTATGTTGCAATAAAAAGTATAATCAAAGTAAAAAGTAAACGTAAAATGAATTGCCCAAAAAATTGTCTTTATCAGCTAAACAATGTTGTATAACTTTTCCTAAAGCTGTGATGACATCCCTTAAACCACGTGGTCCGATCGTCGGAAGACAAATTTTATACAGATAAAGAAAGAAACTCTTTACTTGATACATAACAAAATCAGAAGCAAGTACACGTAGTGGGTATATACGGATCATCATCATCATCATCCTAGCGTTTTCCTGGTTGTATCCTCCCCTCGGAGCCCAGGGTCCGCTTTCCTGCTATAAAATTAAGTACGTAAGAATACGACAATATAAATTATTATTTTTTTGGTTCATGTTCAAAAATAAGATTCCGCAATTCAAAACAAAATAGAAAGAAGAAAATAATATCAAATATACAATCACATCCACCAATACTTTTTGTTAAGTGCACCTCGCAAAGTTCTTAGTTATTATTATGACAATAATGGCTACTTCCTTTCCTCGTATCTATACTTAGACAATGACTGCGTACATTCTACAACTAAAATAAGTGAAATCTCTTCCTTGTGCGAATATAGGCGAGGTCGTCTGTCCTTCCTGAATAGTCACCTTTAAGCTACGATGTTTTATCGTTTAGATACGTCGTCGTGCGGCACCGTGCCTACGATGTGAAGCGGCGACGTATTTCCTTTTCTTTTGCGGCAGCGGTATTTTACTACCGTAAAATGCTGCAACTTTGCCTGGATTTTGAGGTTTTTTGTTCGTACAACTGAACCTTTTTATTATTACGACTTTTCATGAGTTTAAGACGGAAAACAGACTTTATATCTTGCCAGGTAGGGCCCAAATACGTTAAAAGCATGCTGTTTTTCTGAATAACAAGAACTCAAAGTCGTAGGCAAAGTTGTAGGTAAAAGACGCAACTTTGCCTAGAAGGATATCTCAATAAATAAAATGTCGATAATTTGCAGGATTTTTTATCCGGATACTGAGGGCACATTGTTGGTCTCGGCAGTTACACTATTGCCCTATAGGTAATATTTTTTTTTTCACAGCTAATAGGCAAAGTTGTAGCAGGTACCACAAACTTTCCATACAAAAATATCGTTGACTCCAGGGTTGTCCTAAATAAAAGCAGTATATATTTTAACTATTTTTATATATTTTTCAAAAATTTAACATTTTGCTGCGTAAGTTTAAATTACAAATGAAACAAAATACTTGAGTGTCATTAAATTAAATAAAAATAAAAAACAACGTTAATTATGTAGGTAACGTAACAATACTAATTTATAAGTCATTTTTCAATGAGCTCCTGGTTTTCTCCTGCTTCTCTTTTTGATACTTGCCATTTTTCATATAACTACAAAAAAAAATGAAACTTAGTGGCTACACTCCTGATTGAAGGGTCAGGGTTATAAATTGGAACTCTATTATATTATTCCGGGCACAATTCCAAACTCCGGACTGCTACATTAAAAAAATACTTAAATATGCTTTGTCCAAATTACAATATCAGCTATGAAATCGTAAACGATAATGTGTGGTACTTAGTACCTAATAAGAATACAATAGTATTAATGTAGTGAACAATACAGTTCCATGAAATCACATTAAAAATGTATAATTAATGAAATCCGACAAGTGATAACCCTAGACCCAGGCAAAGTTGTGTCACTCAAGTTTCCAAAACAGTGCACAACATTGCCTACTAAGTTATTTTGATGAAATGGTGTCCTTTTCATAAAAATATTAAATAATACGGAAAATAGACAATGTTGTCTTACCTTGGGACGTTATTTCTGATTAAAATCACCTTTTCTCTTCGTAAAACTGCAAAAGTTACAGGACACTACAATTTTTCACCCTCACGGGCCGGTTTGTGTCGCACAACTGACAGAGTAACAATGGAGTTGTTATTGTAAAAAAATAAAAATATGTTGCCCTAATAATGTGAAATTACTATCAAATGGTAAAAAATAGGAAAAAACGAAGCAAACGCGAAATATCACAAGCGAAACGAAAAAGGCAAAGTTGGGCTTTCTTGGCAAAGTTGCAACATTTTACGGTATCGATTTTGGAATTAGCTCTAAGTATGGCTTACTATACCAAAAAATCTCCAAATACTAAAAAAAAAACAATTAATTAGAGAAGATACGAAAATAGAATAAACATGTCGTTTACCGTGCAAGCGTAAATAATTGATGATATAAACGGAAGCGAATTAACATGTTTTAAATAAAAAAATCAATAGGGACTAACACATCTATAGCTTTATACGTATCTTTGCCTGGAGCCGTTTCCTTTGCCATACAACATGAATATTAATTTGTATTATACAACAGTTGCATGTTTGTATGTTTGGATAAACTCATTATTAATAAGAAAAATATGACATAAACTTCCTTGACATTTTATGAGTAAAGTTTGAATAACTAATCTAATTACCGAAACTTGCCTTACCTGCCACACACATCCGCTCTTACAATAAATATAGAGTCAGTCTCTATATCTGTTTGAATATATACCAGTAACGAAGCAAAACTAAAATATGTAAATTATATTAAAATACCATTCCAATGTCATCAAAGTATAAAAATGACTACTAGAATAAACATAGTTTGCCATGTGGTCCCTTGCTTTGGGATAAATCACCCCTTCTCTTCCCGTAGTGACGTGGCCAGCTCTCAATGGAGATATATGACTCAATTTGCTTGTTCCACTACTGGGTAGCGGTTTCCAATAGCGAAGGTATTCCCGGGACGTCGTATTATAAGTGCGGTCGCATCATTTTAATGTCTTAATCACTCATGAAGAGAGTATAAAATAAGACATTGCGTTTTAGCGAACTTACTTCTGAAGCCATACGGCTTGATACAAAAGCGACAAAAGCAAAACTCTTAGAATCTGACTTAGAGATAATGATGAATAGAATACATAAACCTAAGAAAACTAGTGTTGTCTTGTCTACATGTAAATTCGGTTAGATAACGATATTTTTGGCCGCGGTTCAAACCGCGATTGTCTCAGAGTTGTTACTTTTAAATGTATGCAGTAGAGTACGTGTCGTGTCGTCTGGACCGGGACAATGCGATGGAAAACGTTTAGGGAAGTGCGTGACTGGCTTCGCAAATTGTGTTCGAGCTTACAATTTTCAACCGAGATTCGTTCTTTATTTCTTTTAGTTGTTTTAATGCTATATTATTATCATTTTCCTTAGCTTAATGAATGTCATATAGTAAGAGCTAGGAAACTAAGGTAAAATATGCCAGGAAACATTTTCATTATTGATACGTCAAGATCAAGACATATAAAAGAACTGATATAGTCATAAGGTTCGTTCATGCTGTATGATTTTAAATTTACTGATGAAGTACAATATTACAGTTTTAATTATTATAAGTCTTTTGTAAGATACTAATTGTATTTAGTGCAATAAAGGTAAAATAAATAAATTAATAAAATCATTTACTGTATCTATGAAGATTAAAATTATCGACAGCGTCGCCTCTCGATAGGTTGCGTTGCACATCACTAATTGCGGAAGGCTTCATGCAGTTGGCGGTAGTGTTACATTTAGGTATTGTTCTTTAAAGAAAAGACTACATAAAAGATACACACATGTACGTACACGTTACGTACCTATGTTTACCATCTGTTGCAACTTTTATGCAGGTTTTTGTATAGATATCGCCGTTAAAACGTCAATATTCCATGTATCGTCAAAAAGATATGCATAGACTTGTTAGAAACAGCTATACTTCTATTGCCTTTAACAGAAAATGAGTTTGTTCATGGGTCAATAGCGAGGAGTAAAATAAAAACACTTGAGTATTTTCTGAGCGTTCGTTTGGCTTGTCTCCTGTCATGCGCACGACCACAACTTTACATGCAAGACGCGACCTCTGCGCTTCTCCGAAACAAAACAAAAGGTTCAAATATTTTAGCTGTACATTACGTTTACTAATACAAAACGACGGTTACCTAACTAATTCATTGTGTGTTCGTCGGCAAGAATATACTTAACTGGTGGCTGCATTCCTAACACAGACCACTCAAGTACCTGTCGACTTAAAAATGCTGCTCTGCATATTTTTACAGACATTTAAACATACTTAGTTAGACTTAATATTGTTCCAAATTAACGCTCACATCAAAAACGATTCAGTGATTGGGCTAATACCATAATAGATTTGATATGATTGGGTAAGACATCGAAATGGCGTTTGTCATCATGACGTCAAGTCACTTAAAAAAAATAGCTTCAAGATCAATTTTGTCTATACTGTGCTTTAGTCTTTCTACAACAGAACAGAAATTGATGATATAGAAAGATAGAAAGAAATACATTCTCAGTTTTATTTTGAAGCCATGTATTAGTGACCAATGTTATACATCATTTTATACGAGTGTGCCAGGTACTTATAACTTTAAAGGCGATGTGCTGGTGAAATAGCATTGCCAAATACTTGTCCGTTGCTGGGTAACAACCAGCCAAGCCACGTACGGACATATACAAAGGGGTGTTTTTGCAGACTTGATCACAAGGAGAACTTATATATTTACGAGTAAAGTCTTATCAGGTGTCTGAGTTTACTAAAAATCTATACTAATATAATAAAGCTGAAGAGTTTGTTTGTTTGTTTGAACGCTTATAATTTGAAAACTACTGGTCGGATTTGCAAAATTTATTTTGTATATGAAAGCCTGATTCTTGGGGACGGTTATAGGCTATAGTATATACACACTAATGGCGAGTGAAACCGCGGGGAACGGCTAGTAAACTTTAAAGAAAGAGCAGATATTGTGCGAATGAAAATTCTAATACTACTTGTATTATTTCTAATTGAAGTTACTTCAACAAATTACTTATTTAAACAGCTTATCGTATAATTTCATAACGATAAGTTTTTGTTACTCTTGCTCCTGCGCGCTTTAACATTTAATTTGTTAAATTTGTAGAATATGAACTGGTACTTATAAACACGTAGGGTAATAAAACTGGTAAGTACTTCTAATTATCACGGGCTAAACCCAAACCACTCCGTCATCTAATTAAATAATATAAGGTGTTTCTTTCATATTTTCATTTATCAGTTTACACAATTCAGTTTTAACTTATTTGGCCAGACCTACATAAAGAGCAAGCTGAAGACTTCTACTAGTGTCATCAATATAAATAATAAATATAGTTACCTCTACAATTGGATAAAGAAACAGACAATATAAATTTCATTTCTCTAGATTGCGCGCGTTCTACTACAAACGAAGCATAATCTATCTATACTAATTCTTCTGGTTTACTTTCATCAATAACCTTTCAATATATATTACGTTAACATACAATAAAAATGTGCCGTTTTAACATTTATACGTCAGTTTACTGGCACCTTCGATCGCTTATATTTTTACAGTATCATTCAATATTTTTACTTTAAAAGTTAAGGTCTAGAAACATCTTTTACCACAATTTTGTTTGCTCGCAGTCCCTCATAGGAATCACTCACTCAGTTTTTATTAGGTAATTATGTAACGAAAAATCATTTCACTACACATATGCGTGTTTGCAATCTTTCTTAAAACTGTGGAACAGGCAGTGAATAGCAAAAAATACTGTCAAAAGTTATTTAATAGAAAGCCATCAGACCTTATTTATGGGCTATTAGGAATTCCTGCGCACTTATGAAAGAAATTCAATAACGAAACTCAAAAGTTGTTCTAAAGAAAGGATCTCGAAGTTTTCCGTTGTCACCATATTAAATCTGTATTTTTTGTGGGACCCGTCAACCCCACACTCACTTAAAAAACAAAACACACTAGTGATGCGACAGTTTAAGTTTTGATTTGTAGTTTTGACGAGGAATTTTATTTAAACTGGTGTATTCATTTTTTATTTCTTTTTTTTTTTGACAAAATGCACATATGTAAGTAATTTGATTAGTAAACAAAGGAAAATATCGATAACACATTTCTTTAAAAGGTACGAAGTTCACATGTTATCTAGTCAATTTAAGGGGATAACTGAATAGTAAATGTATGTACGTAATCTGGTAAGTTATTTTAGAATGATTGTTTTTGTAACATTGATATGATAATTTGTAACCTAGAGTGTATATCGGAATACCATCGGTAAAATGAAACATTAAATTTTACATAGTAATTCGTCTGCATTCATTAGCAAGAAATAAAAATAAAAAAACTAGGCATAATCAGATTGGTAACTTAGTTGATTAATGACGCAAATGCATTTTCTGGTGCGAAATACTTCGTTAGGTTGATGTTGCTTGTATTGTGAAACATTATTGAGAAAACAGTCGATAGAAATAAAAAACAAGAGCTGTCGGTAGCATCACTATTGCCGGCGGGAGACGAGTCACACACAAGTGCGGGGTTGGGTTAGGTCAGGTGCCACACTGCACATGCACACATGTATAAATAGAATGGAACAAACAATATTTTACGCTCTGACCTATGTTTGCAGTTTTTGCTGTTACAAATTTAAAAGGAAAGGCATGCTCGGGACGAGTCATGCGTTGTGATCATCGACGTGTTTGGTTCATGGGCTCTCGGTAACTGCAAGTTGTATCGTATGACATAGCAGGTGTAGAATCTGAAAGAGGCCATAGTAATGTTTGAAGCAATTTATGCTTGAAACCCTTTGCAAATCTGAATAGGAATGATTATCGTCTAATCGTCAGACTCATTCTTACTAATGAATTGGGTGCTTCTGCAGTATTGTGTTGACGGTGACAGGTCTTCTTCTAATGGAGTGTGCCAACACTTAACTAAGTGACGGCCATCTCTTGGTAGCAGCTAGGGCCAATGTAAGTGCTTTCCGAATCACGGAGAAGCACATGATAACATACGCCTTTTTTTTTTACTTCAACCGCCTTTAATCTGCAGTAAGACTTATCAACGAGCATCTTTTAAGTACTCATTCAAATCATCACTCTACAAGCAAAATACAGTCCATCAGCGGCACGTCACTCCTACTCGTTCATTATTAGGTTAAAGTGTTTGAACAAACCCATGTGCTCACATGTTGACACAACAAGTGCGCATGACGTGCATTTCTCAACATCCCCGTTTTCCCCTTTAATATTTCATTAATCAACTATAAAGCGCTCAATTAGCGTTAAACCGTCACTCCTGAAGCCCTAGGCGCAAACATGCACGAATACCCGGGAGGTAAACATATACCAGCGTTATTTGACCCCTACAGTCCGCAGTAGCCAATGTTCTATGTAGTCTCTGTATTGAAGATGATAGTTCAATGTAGGTTGGTGGTTACCATATGGTGTACCGCAGAGGGGGTGGGAGAGCAAAGGGGACGAGGCGTCGTGGGAACGATACCCGCACATATGGAGAGCAGCTTTATCTTATATGCATACGTGTGTCATAAAAAATTAGTTAACACAATCTAGGAGCTCGTAATGACCGACACGTAAAATTTGATTATGTTTTCAAAGGTTTACATATTGCAAAAGGTTGATAAGGTTTTCTATTAGTTGAGTTAGGTAGGTACTTACATACTCGTTATGTCCAATATTAGCGGGATACCTCTTGGTACTTAGAACGATGTGATAGATAAATCAATTGATTTTGTATGGACAATCTTAAAAGCGCAACGGGAAGGTAATTCTGCTACCCTAGAATTAGAACTAACTATTGCTTACTCTGGAAACGTACGAATCACATCACGATGCTCAGCAATGAGGAACCGATATAACTGAAGAAAAAAACCGGCCAAGTGCGAGTCAGACTCGCGCACAATTGGTTCCGTACCATTATCTAACAAAACGGCAAAAAATCATATTTATTGTATGGGAGTCCCACTAAAATATTTATTTTCTTCTTTTTGTAGTTTTTTTTAAATATTTTATAGCGGAAACAGAAATACTTTCATCATATGTGAAAATTGCAATTGTCTAGCTATCAAGGTTCGTGAGATACAGCCTGGTGACAAACGGAAGGATGGACGAACAGACGGACAGCGGAGTTTGTACCCTTTGGGTACGTAACCCTAAAAAGGATAAGCGAACTAAAATGTAGCTACTATGCTATGTTTATTTTAATTTAACATAATCTAACAAATTCATGATTTATCATCATGCTGATTATGATCACATACATGTGACAACATGACTTTTAATAAAAAATGAAATGAAAATGATTTTTTTTTATTTCTTTCACTACAACATCGTTTACAAAATATTGTTAGGACTGCCTATTAAGCGAGAATGCTTGTGTCAGACAGACCTACTCTTTCATATCAAATCAACATTATAGGAGAGACATTAATTTCTTCATTTTTGTATTTTTATATCAAATTAACAGTGCCATTTAATGACCTTCTAGGACCACTAGATCTTATTGAACTAAAGTAAACATACCTATTAAAAAAGTGTTTAAAATGTCACAGTTTTTTTAAAATAAAATTTTCTAATGATTTTAAATATCCATTAACAATTTAATATTCTAAATATGACTTTATTTATAATGTATTTTTTTAAAGGTTAAATAATTGTTTTGGTTAAGTCATAGTGCATTTAATTTATTATATTGTTTGTTTGTACCTTTATAACTAGAGAAATAATGGTGGGATTTTTTGAAAATTTCTGCATACGATATATTATAAAATGCCTGATTTTTGGGGAAGATAGGCTTATAGTACATACCGACCAGGGCAAGTGAAATATAGAGATGGACATGCCTAACATTATACTTTTTACTTTAATGAGACAATATAAGTTAGGCCGCTAACCCCGGGAATGTGTCTTTTACATCTGAAATATAGATGCAGGTAAAAGTATCTAAGGATTCATGAGATCATAGAATGCCTAGAATCAAACCGGGTGCGATTTCCTTATTCTATGGATAAGATATAATAAAAAAGAGCAAATGAGAAACGTCAAAACACAGAACTAGGAATCGCGCGCGGCTCTAACGCAATATTTTTTTTTAATCTATGCGTCAAAATGACCCATCTGAGAGTTCAACCAGGAACACGCTAGGTTGAGAGATAAAGATGCCTATAAAGTCCTTATGTAACAGACGTCAGAAACTCAGAAACTCATTTAATCGTATGTACCAGACTACGTAAAAAAACTTTTTACGGCGATGTCAATTATACCTGACACTGAGGTATATTTTTGGTCAGCAAATGTATAAAAGTATGACAGATTGGTCGTCGTTCCAGCTGGCATGTCTTCTCCCTATAAAAGTTCGCACGTCAGTCAGACACGTTCTGAGGAGATATTTTGAATGATCGTCTCCCTCCGTGACTGGCTGAGCTCCAAAACCAACTATTCGATTATTTTACAATATTCGCAGTAAAACAAAGAAACTTTGCTAAAGAAAGAGAATTTGTAGAGGGCAAAAACTTGTTGTTGACTTATAAGTATACATCTTGTAGTATTTACAAATGCTAGAAATAATTCTGGGACTAGCTTTTTACACACAAGAACGTGCAGTCGCAAAAACTATGTTCAAGTCGATACATACAACCAGAGATTGAACCCGTGACGCGTCCAAAGCTCTAACCGAGGCCGAACATCCCGACACCCTCACCACTACAACACTTTCTTACTATGCCAACTCACTCCTTGCCTATCTGCCGCAGTCTAAGATCGAACAGTGCACTTGCACTTTCGTCACGTGTGCAAACGGTCACACATAAGGTTCAACGTCCTGAACCTATGCCAATGCCAGCACTCCTGCCAATAACGCTCAGTTAATTATTACAGACTATGTAATCTATCTATCTATGTTGCCTGATTTAGACTATGATACCTGGTTTCCCAAGAAAGGTTAATTTCAGGTAGGTGGCTGGTCATTAAAGCATGTCAAATAAGCGTATAGTTAAAAAAAGTGACACCTTTGCCTGCATGCATTTTTGGCTTCACCTTTATCAAGCTGTTATACCTTGCCCACATCATAAAATTTCAGCAGTTTCTAAAGATTAAAATATTACAATGTTGATAGCACCAACAAAAATCGGCAGTGCAAAACAAGAGTATTCCTTGAGAGCAATAAGTAGGTACCATTATGTAGGTTCTGTACGTAAGCCTATAATTACAGAGTTCTCCCGGTTGCATCTACAGCCTGATGACCTCGATGCCTTAAGCCTGTAATAGGTTTTGCAATTTTAGAAGCTACTAAAAAGTCAACGTAGACAATCTATGAATTAAGCGGTATTGACAAGTGAGGAGTGATTGACGGTGACGGCATCGGGTGCATCGGCCGCTCCTGACCCTGGCTGGCCCAATGCCACGATATATCTGCGCGCGGGCAGCCAGCCAACGCCCAGACCCTTCCGCATCGTTCATACGTCGTCATTTCCAAAAATTGTAACGAGACATATTGTGAGAGAATTTTCTTTATTCCCTTGTTGCTTTATTCAAGGTTGAGTGGGTTTCTGCGTCATGCTTGCGTTTTGGGCTTTTCTTACTCAAAATTACTTACTGCGATAATTCAGCGCCCTAAAGATCTTGTATCTCTACCGTTCCCTGCTCAGCGCCACCTATTGCTAGTCGGCTTTTGCTGGAACTTACTCAGCACTTTTAAATATTCTCCAAGCCTCAAGTTTCAGTTACTGAATTTTAATTAAAGTTGAAACTTAGGATTTTTACATATTTTTTTAATAACACCTTACAGCAAACATAGTAAAACGCTGTCAGAACGATAAATTATCCTAATATCGTAAAAAAATTAAAAATATTTAACGGATTGCATAAGTTTCAGAAATATTAGGTACTTTATTTGTAGTTGAACCTAGAATGATGGAATCAATAGGCAATATCTCTATGTGCACTTGTCGGTAGAGTCGCTTCCAAACGCATATTTTATCCGCAAGCCTTTTCACATACAAAAATATGGCGACATTAGATACGTTACGACTTATGGAAGCTGTAGAAAAAAATGAAGGAAAAGTAAGTCGGATCAGGATGTAAATAGACAATATAAGATACTTAAATTTAATCCCAAAAAAATATTATATTGTATTGTAGTGACCGTAACGTCCGTAACACTATATAAAAAAACGAAGAAAGAACTTAAAAAAACAGACATACAGACAGTGCAATTCTCAAACTTATTACATACTTTGGCCATTTGGCTGTTGCATTTGCCACGATTATTTAAAACATCCCCGTAAGACACAAAAATCTGTAAGCCAAAAATTGTACATCAATGTCATAATGAATAATGTAGGCAATTTGTACACTTGCTATTTAGGATGAAATAAGAGTTCTACAGCTTAGATCAACATTATTGATCACTTAAGATAAAATATTACTTTTCCATGCTTAGGGGGTTTCTTCTGCTTATCTTATCCCAAAAGGCTTATAAGTCTTTGGAGACACAATATTTAGAAAGTGCCCGAAAGAAAAAATCGTCACCACCATCCCTTTTACGACGCAGCAGGTAGTAAACTTGTTTCTCTTTGAATTGTTTTGTGAGTGGATGACAGAATTATTCTTTTGGCAAAAACAGAGTTTACGATGTTAAGGTTCGTTCGCTGCAACTGGCGGGCGATGCTCGACCAACACGTGTTTCCACAAATGTTTATTTAGGCAACTCATAAACGCGATGACAGGATGTGCTTTGAACCCTCAAGGTTGGATAGGTTATTTTAATTTACCACATTTTTTGCCATTGAATAAATATTTATTTAAGTTCATTAGGTAATTGTATTTGTCCACAAAAAATAGCAAGCTCTACAAGCTTTCAAAACCTGTTGCGAACTTTGATGCGGAAAGTTTATCGATGATATTGTGGCTGGTTCGCCAAGGTTATATTCGGCTATAATTTTCGCCTCGGCAATAATAACGCAGCTTGAGAATCATCTACAGAAAAAAGGATCAAGAACGAGCATTTCTGTAAACGGATACTTGCCACGCAACGTTCTCGGATGTAAAATTAATCCATCACTTATAGTTTACTAAAGTTCTTTAGAATGCATACTTGTTTGGTTTCTATTACACTTAGAATGATAGCACTGACAAGAACAGTTTTAATTTTAAACGTTTTTTGGAACAGCCACAAATCAAATTGTTGTTACGAGTACATCAATTAGCATCTTGCCATTTTTGGACATCGAAACGTAATTTCATTGTAAGAGATGACGTCGGTAGAGCTGTCTGAATCGTCGAGAGCTTCTGCCGGGATTGGATTTTTTTATAGCAGCAAAATTTACATAAAAGCAAATGACGATTTTCCCCTCACCAGACATAGCACTTATTATCACACTTTAGGTGAACCAAAGAGCTTACGTGCCACCTGCCAGTGAATATCTTTAAATGGAATAACACGGCTAATATTGCAAAATCTGCCCAAATTGAATTGTGCTTACTAATAACCCTAAAAATTAAACCGACGACTTTGAACATATGGTAAAATTAGACCTTTGTGGACTCACAAAGCTTATCTTCCATACTAACTGTGTGTTCTAATAGCTTCCTACCGCAGGGCATTACTAAATTAGTCGAAATGGGTCCGAAGAGAGCGCAGCGTGCGTTTGTCATGTGCGTTTATTTACGCGATGCCCCGCGGCGCTGCGCTGGCCCTCTTCCAGGATTACACGAAAATAGCACCTTTGTCGATGTCATTGTACTTACTAGAGCAAGCCCAGCGGCCCTACTGCTGCCCACAGCGCTAATTTTGCTAGTACACTTAATATGAAACTTAATGAATGCGAGGCGATATATTGCTGATTTGAATTGCTACCTTTGTCCATGCAATTATGATGGGTTGGGCAAATAACGTTTTCAAGATGTGGGCGGAATTCAGTAAAATTTTGAAAGTTTAAAACTCAGTTGGGTGACTTGATTTGCTGTTGTTTGAACTACAATAGATTGTAGTTGAACTATAAACTCGCAAACAAATCCGAAAACAAAAACTGAAACAAATTCTGCCGCATCAAGGTTTTTCCAGAATTATAAACATTGATTTATATATTTTAAATAATAATGAATCAAAATAAAATTAAGTATATAATTCTTAACATATTATACAAATATGAATATATAACACATAAAGTGTCTTATGAATTATGATTAACACAGAAATAAAGAATGATGGCGGAATTTTAACGAATAAAAAAAAAAATACGGATGAGTTGATTTTTTTTTTACAACATCATAAGAGTCCCAGATATACATTTCTGTAAATAAAATATTTTTAAACCCCCGGGAAAAAAACTAGATTTTTATTATAAATTATGTTACCAGAACTTAAATATGGCAATGTAGAAAGTGAAACATTCGCATAGAGCCACGACTTACAACTGCCAATGTCACTGTCATTCAAACTGACTTGAACTCTGTAGATTGCGGTCTACATAAAGAAAGTGCAAAGCAATAAATATATTGACTTTCCTAATATCCTAACCTAGTACTCTACTATAATCAATTAAATCAACTGTCAATGTCGATTTGACAATGCTAGCAACTGTCAGAGTGACATGATGTTTCAGTTCAGTTGTGGTTGGGTGGGTTTTGTTTTAAATATGGCGATGGAAAATGAAACAAAAGGACGACTTTTAAAAAACGGAATAATTAAAAAACCCCGGGGTTTATAATTATTTAGTGGTGGTAAACGTGTAATTAGTTACGTGTTCTTGCTAATGCGATTTGTTTCAAGTTATCTATATTTTTTGATTTTTTTTCGTACTAACGATGTATGGGGCTTCGCCAGGATTCTTTGCAGTTTTGCCTTCAAGTAAGAAATACCCATAGACTGCGGAAGACGGAACTAAATTAGGCAGTCCTACCATTCTGTTTCCTACTTCAATGAGGTATTTATTATATAGATCAAATATATTTCGTTTTGAAATTGACAAAAACAATAAACGGGTTTATATTATAAATATAACATATTTTCGAATGGTTTCCGAAATGCTGTGTCTAATACATCTTATTTGACGAATGAGCGAATTTTATGACAGATATAAATCTTTTTTCAACTATGGGACAGACATTGAGATTCTTATCTAGCCAAAAGATTATTAATATAGGATTCTTAAACATCATCTTTAAAACACGGAACAAGAGATCCCTATATCAAAAGCAAGACGCATCGACATGGTAGAAAAGGATTGCTGACGAACAAAAAGTGGGACGATTCGTTTGGCCAACCCTTTTATTTGTTTCGGCTGGACCCTTTTTACTTTTATTCTAAAAATATAGCATTCACGAACCAATTTGGAAAGGAAACGTGATTTTGTCCAAGGTCAGGTGAATTAGTATTCGTATAGTGTTCGCTGTTTGACCGGACGCAAAAACTTGTTAATATACTCGACAGAGTGACTAATGTTTTATAGAGCGTGCTTTAAGCTCGCTGTCCATTATACTGACTCGATTTACGAGATCGATTAACTTAAGTTGACACGTATTATATTTCAAATACTTATAAGATGTCAACATAGTTCATTTATATTACAAATACGTAGAAGAGTGAATACCTTATAACACAGTAGAGTAAAACATAGTTAACTGCCGGGTTTATCGGTTTTATTATTATATTGTCATTTTCAGGAGTTTCCTGAATTACGTGATTGATGGAACAGCCAACTTCATTTAAATTAAACAACTTCACTAGGGCAAAGGAAACATTTTTAACGTTGTTTAATGCTCATTAATCTAATTTGCGCACGCTCTACTACTAATAAATAAACCATACTCAATAACACACTCTAACTAAGATGTTTTTTTTTATCTTGATTAGAATTAGAATGCCCTGGGCTGTTGGCTCTCGGAGATCCACGATACATACAAGAAATTTTGTAATTTGTAATGCACGAGTGACCTGTCTTCTATCTTGTTCCGCCATTTTGAGATTTTTTTGGCCACGGTAATATTTTATTGAAGATTGTATGTGTACCTCCTACTCTATAGATTTTGATTGTTAATAATTTTTGATTAACCGTGACAATTCTTTTATAAATATGATTGACTATAACTATCATAATTCTTACAAAATATAAATTGCATGTTCTCACTAATAATTACATACTTGTGGTTCTGTAAACAGTAGGCCTCGCGAACCTCCTCCGTTAACTCCCTTTCCCCAAATAAATATATAAAAATAAAAAATAAAATAAAAAATGTAAATAAAAATAAAAATGAAAATAAAAATAAACTTATCTATAACCGAAAAGGAAACCTTTATAGCGCAAATTAATTTGTAAAAAACCATCCTACGGCCAACAATATCAAGGAACACGTGTGCCAAGTTTCATTAGGATCCGTTCGTAAACAACGTCACAGAAAACTTTCCCCCCTTTTCCCCTATTTTCCCTCCAATCAAAAAAAGCTCACGACAAAAAATTGCAAAAAAAATCAAGGAACACTTGTGCCAAGTTTCATTAGGATCCGTTCGTAAACAACGTCACAGAAAACTTTCCCCCTTTTTTCCCCCCATTTTCCCTCCAATCAAAAAAAGCTCACGACAAAAAATTGCAAAAAAAATCAAGGAACACTTGTGCCAAGTTTCATTAGGATCCGTTCAGAAATGCGACCTCTAGCCCGGAACAAACAGACAGACAGACAGACAGATATCCGGACAAAAGCAAAATTTGTCTCGAAATGGAGACTCGCTCGCTTCGCTCGCTCGGTCAATTATATGGGTGTACGTCGTAAGTTTTATTTAGTAAATTTTATTTCTATGCCGTGAAAAGTAGAGTCCAATTACACTGGTTATTACTTATTTAATTGTCTCTACCTCCCTACATACAGCCTGCTACCCTAACTATTGAGTGTTCTAAACTTCTATAATCCTACCCATGTAAGTTAGTGCTGAGAATGGCTATATATTCTGTGCCAGATTAGTTAAAAACAAAGAATCTAATACCGCAAAAAATAGTAAATTGTTTTTAAAGAAGTTAGTAAAGAATTATCTATTTACCAAATTCATGAACAATGAACATAGAAAACAAATAAAACATAGAATGTTCTCTACATTAGAAATCGCTTCCAGCAGATCATCGCCATTTGTACACTTTGTTTGTCCTTACGGCAAGTAAAGTGATTAGCCCGCTTTAGGTAGACACCTACTACCTACTATCCGATGATAGAATTTACATCCACAATAAAAAAGGGATACCGAAGAACCAAGTGTTTCTTTAAAGTTCAATGCCTCCTAAACCCTAGACGTTGAAGAGTATCTATCTACCTAATATACAGTTGCCGGTAGTCCCGGCCGCGACAACGTCTAAACGGATTACAGGGCAACCCCTGGTTATTTCCTTCCAGTCTGTGCAGTCAATGCATATCTATGAGTCATACTGAATTCCGGTTCTGTGGTTTTAGGCTCAAGAGTAAACTATTATTTTTTCGTTCCGTAAATGCCGACTAAAAGATCAGCATTGAACCATTTTTTTGATGTCCAACAGGTGGTGAGTTCTGAGAATAAGATGTCGTGGAAAAAAATTAAGACATAGCTTTTTAGCAGATCTGGGCCAGACTACTAGAAGAATAGCTCCAAAGCTGATGGAAGGAAGGAAGATATGATTATTTGGTCGGAAAATTTGTCTTAGGCGTTTGAAAAACAGGTCGTAATAAAAAATGATTGAATGCAGATTATTACTTAAGTATCTGGAAAAACCCTTGTGGTTTACCATACCATAGTATACTATCAATAATGTAAACTATTTGTTTATTTTTTCTTTTTGTCAGTACTAAATAAATAAAAATATAAGTACTTAAGTAATGGTTGGTTCCACAATCACCGAATTTTTTCTCCTAGTGATCAAACACGTGGTAAATTAGGTATATAGATCTATTTTAAAGAATGCGAATCAAAATTCCACACAATTTCCATTTCAATAACCGAAACGAACAATACAGAAGTTAAAGAGATAGGTATGATGAATCTTATTATAAAAACAGCAGGAAATATGAGTCAGTACAATAAAGTTACACAGAATATATAAGAAAATGATACAAAAGTGCACTCTGAATCACTGCAACGTCCAGGGAACCTGTTCTACGAGTACGATGACTAAACATTGGAATGAACAATCACTATGTAAGTATAAAACTTAATTGCTAAACAATGTAAACACTTGCTAATAATTGTAAACACGCTTAAACAGCTGTATATCTAATACCTATGGCCATTGCTAAGGAAACATATTTCAATATTGTTTTTATTTAAAGCCTATAAATATAATAATATTATGTTACAATATCATCGTAATAACATTGTAAATATGAAAATAAATAAATATTTTAGCACCCGATAGCTCAACCGTCCACATCGGCATTCGATTACATTTAACCGCTACCTGAAACAAATTTTCCATGCCATTTAACTTGGAGCAGGTAACATATTTATTGAGATTTACAGACGATTTTCCGCTCCAGTTAAGAACGAAGTCGAAACATCATCTCTTTGACGAGACGGGCATTGTACTTAATGGGTTCTTGATGTTATTGTTATTGTCGTGAGTGTGATAAAGCATAGAAGCCGGCGTCTTAGTCATAACCTCAAAGCTTGGAGGCGCGGATCCGCCGAGCATCGGGGGAGCGCGCAGCCGCTCAATGTTGTCGCGCATGCGCTGAACTAGCTTCCACCGAACACACGGAGCCTACAACGCTGCACAAGCACAAAGCACGAAGCCGCGATGTCTCGCACAGACCTTCTTCGATGTTGAATCGCCATCACGAAACACGTATTTTCTAAGTGTGAAAAAGTAGAAAGTTCTAGCATGTGAATAGGACTACATGTGACCACAAAAGTGATATTTTTTCGTGTTAATTAGAATCGGCTAAAATGTACAAGACAGTGAGGCATGGAGAGAACAGTCTCCAGTACACCATCCTTCCACAAACGGAAGAGGTACTGAATAATAGCGGTCTCAAAGGAAAAGGTCGGGATTACAGTCCATCTATTCACGTACGGCGATCACGAAGGCGATCCACAATCAAATATTTTTTGCTGATATTTTTTGGAATAATAGTTGCTCTTGCACTTGCTTCTGTACCACTTTACGTGATGAACGGAGCTTTATATGCACGAAGGAATCAACAAGATAACCATGAAGTTGTCACTTCTGCTCCTCTCGCGCCCACAGGTCGCGAGATTGCGAAATCAAGAAAAAAGGAATTGAAAATTTCAGCAGCAGTTTTATCGGCAATAGACTTAAAATCGGAGGCTAGCACAACTACAACGACCAATAAACCTACAACAACTAGTGATAGAGTACCTCCAGCATGGACAATACCTGCATTGGGTACATGGAAGAAATCTTCAACAACTATAAAACCAATTCCAACAGAAGCAGACGAGTTGACTCGCGCAGTCACGCCAACTAATGTCGTTCGTCTGCTTGATCGTTATATGTCTATGAAACCCTGGGAGAAAGATATAATAACAAGGCCCACTGTCACTCCAGAGCCAATTACATTGCGAAATGTGTTCAGATATTATTCGCGTTCGTATGTACCTTCTGAAAATGTTGAACCTAAAAGTACGAAACTATTTAATGACGTTCTGATTACCACGAAAGGAACTACGACTAGGACTCCAGTAACGACTGAATTTACAACTAGTGAAAGATCAAAATTAAGTGATTTGAAAGATACAATCCTTTCCGTTGACGATGACGACGAATTTAAGGAATCGTTAGAGGTTGATGAAGTGTTTTCGTTACCACCTTCAAAACCAGAGTCTGCGTCGGCTGGTTCTGACGCCGATGAAGTGACAGTGTCTAAAGCCGGCGAAGGACGCTGGTACGCAGCGCGCTGGCCATTCGGTGACCCATACTTCCAGTTGACGGTGAGCTATGTCTGCTAGTATTATGTAACGCGTACAAGTACACGATTTATAGTTCAATTGCATGCTTGATCTAATCGTTACGTACCGCAACAGCTGTTATGAAAGCGAAACAAATAACGGTATAATGTTTGGCTAAAAATAACGGCATGGTACCTACTTATGTACACTTTACATATTAAGTAGTTGATCAGTTTTGAGTTAATTTAGATTTACAACTTATCGCACAAAATATAATTTTGCAGCCCGTCATCTGTCTCACGAAAAAATAATGAATAAGTATATTGAGAGAATTGAAATTTTACTGAAAATACATTAAATTATTGTTATTGCCACTCTAACCAGTAAGGACCCAATAAAAATAAATAATTGTAGGTGTTTTATAATAAATCACGGTTGTTAATAAATAACAGTATCTAATACTATCTAATTTGTAAATCCTAACATGCTTTATTTAACTACGTATACTTATTGAAAAAAATCTAAGATTCCCTTACGATGATTGGAGTCGTAACTTTTAGCCTTTTTCGGAGTTATGTGCGTTTATCCACCATTACCCCATGATCAGGCGGTCGTCTAAGAGTTCTAAGACTTTATCTCTTAATCGTACTTTACGACATCCATATACGTTTATAGTTAGAGTGACCTATCCTAGTTTAGTAACTGCGCGTGCCAGCCAACTCGACAAAGAGTATAGAACATCCACCATTAATTAGTGTTACCTATCTTAAGCAGCATAGAAAGATAACAATTATTGGTACTAGTGGGATAAATCAGTGTCGGAGGTTTTGATCACGGAAGAATACAAATACTTTTGTCGTGTCTCACTATTTTAGCTACATCCTGAAAAGACGACTTCATGAAGGGAAACCATCGCCGCCGCATTTGAACATTATACCACTGACAAATAAATAAAAGGTTGCCCGTGTCCAGCGGTGAACTCATTATGGTTTGATAGAACTAAGAATAATTTTCGGTCTACTTTCACTCAGAGAGAACATTGTGTGGGCACACACAATGTTCTCTCTGAGCAAGATCTTTTTTTTAAATCGCGACTCATTCAAAACCGGTGAGTCGAATGAAATTCATTCGTAATAAATTTTGAGTGAGTTATAAATAACAAAAATAGCACAACTATGCGCTACCACCAGATTTTATATAAGGTGGACACAAATCAACTGCAAATATTTAAATGGTAGATTCACACCACTATACTGAACAACTTTTCCAAATAAACTTATATCAAAATATAAAATTATTCTTTTCACTCTCCATACTTAACCAGATCAGCTGATGCTCAATCTGTATGGGAGGCCAAAATTTTTTTTTTCTATTTCGACATAAGTTTATTTGGAAGTTGTTCAGTTTAGTGGTCTAAATTTGCCCTTAAAATATTTGCAGTTGATTTGAGTCCACCTTATATAAACGCAGACGGCTAGCGACTGCGTTAATATTTTTTTATGTAATTTCTTAGTTAGCAAGGATATTCTTCAAAAAATTATTTCCTTTCAGCAGTACTCACCCGGCAGTAATTTGCTGCTACCACTGCTAATATCCCTGTCGTCGTCCATGGTGATGGTGCTGCTGCTTGCTCTGGCCGTCCGCCACGTCAAGAGGAGCCACACCGCATCTGCGCAACTTGGGGTAATTTTTGTAACTTTCTACCTTCGATCATAGTATATAGAAAAGCTAGCCCCATACAAAATCAAACACGAAATCAAGTGCCGTGGTTCGTTTTAGGTGTACTCACAAGTTTATTAAACATGTCAATTTCGTGATATTGACAACTCTTCTTACTCGGTTATTTTTTAAATCAAATCAAATATCTTTATTTGCATGAATGTATGTACAAAATGATGTTGGTTGTAACAATATGAATGTGCAAATACATTCTACCTTAGTAAGGCGTGCAAATCTATCATGTCTAAAAAATACTCAATTATAAGGATACATAATTTAAAAGCAAAATGTCAAATTTAAAAAATGAAATAATATACCTAAGTCAAAATAATAAAGTCAACATGTTATCATAATTTCCAAATTGCAATGAGTCCAATAAAAATATAATAATCTGAGTCATATTGTGTTAGTAAAATAAATTTGACAACTCTAATTAACTCTAATTTTTTTTACTACCTACGCACAAAACTTCTTACTTTGTTATATATTCTGATCAGCGTCGTTTTTCTCAACCTATTCGAAGATATAACCGTGAAATTACTAAGATGAAAGGTAGACTTTTTTAAAATTCCATACTGACCTACCAATAAGGCAATCTACCATGAGTTAATTTTATGACCCACCAACTCGTTAAATAAGTAACATTATTTTCACTCATTTGCCGGATTCGGGTGGCACGTTCAAGGTCCACGTTCAATTATTGATGACAGCAGTGTTCATAAAACTCTACTTTTATGGTATTACATTAAATTAAGAGACAAAAGTAATGTCAGGGTATAAAATCTGAGAGATACCTAGCTTAGCAATAACCTTTGACATTCTGCGTAAAACCAAGCTGTTCAACTGACCAGAAGCAAAGAAAATATAGGTACTACCAGAAGTGCTATTTTTGAAATGTATGACTAAGTAGAATGAAGTCGAATGATTATCGTTGGATCCCGAATGATTTTCATTCGACATAACCGGTGACTCGAATGATAATCATTCGAATTACCGGTTTTCGGTGAGTCATACTTCTCAAAAATTGCATTTCAGTACGTCCTCTTCGGTACGGATTTAGTATGGATTTTTTTAGTTACGAGTACGTTACTATTCGCTGTAGATAGATAGATATACTCTTTATTGTACCATTATCATACAAATTATACATGTTGAATACAAATACAAACAATGTGTAAAAGGCGGACTTATCGCTGATGCAATTTCTTCCAGCCAACCTTAGAGTGGATAGGATCAGCTGTATAGATTTGTCATACAAAATAGCTAACACTGTCTCTAGCGTCTGCGTTTCTAATATTCCATTATAGGGGTACAGGTACCTATGTGCTCTTTGCATGATGAATTTTCAATCTGCGTTATATTGTACCGTGATACTGTACCAGGAAGATATTTATTTTTTAATAGGCTTTTGCCCGATTCAACATTTTTAGCTCCGATTTCCCTCAGTCGGTTTTTACTACATCAGAAAGGTATACGTCTTTGTTTTCTTTCATGATTAACGGCTTCTTTGTTCCAGAAGTTGACCTCGGAGCTGCAGGCTGACGACAACACCAACTTGCTCACAGCTGAAAACCCTGAAGCGGACGATGCCGAAGAGTGAACCTCATAATCAGCCACGCTTCTAGCTTGTTCAATTATTGCGAACGCCTTATGTGCGTGTGGTGTTACGGATTCATTTCATATCGCTAGTATAAGCTAACAATGGCATAAAGAAGTGACTATTTCTACCGTAAATTAGCGAGCTACGAAGTTAAACAATGGTACCAAAAAGAAATAATAATTCGCTGCTGTAACTAGGTAGTTAGATAAGCATTATAGTCAATGCCTGGAACACAGATTTACTGGCGTTGTTCAAGTCGAAAATATTGCAATTTAAATAATATACAACACAAACAACATAAACGATCACCAGCCAAACGCACATTAGGCATTCGAAGCACCTTGTAATAATTTAGCCGCCATGGTGTAGCACTTGAAATCAGCCCACATTAGAGGAGGCCTGGCCCCAATTGGCCCCTTATTACTCTCAAAGATCGTTACGTAGTTCTTTAGCTGCTTACAACGTCATACTAGGTATATAGTATACATCATAACGCATAAACTAAAATTTAGTGTGACGTCGGAAGCTAACTACAGGGGGCCTGTTCTTCTAGTCCCAATCTCTTAATTCAAACTTTCAGTGCCTATTTTTTGTATAAAAAGGCGGTTCTAAGATCGGCCGAGAACGTTCGCAAGTTCAGAGATACGATATAAATTAAGTGAGTATATTTTGTTAACGCACTAGATTGACTGTAATTAGTAACGTAGGAATGTCAAATGTCAAAGTTGCTAGAAATTATTTTTGTTACAAACTCAATTTATACATGTCATTTGCCATAGCAATAAGACGTGTGATTAGGAATAGTAGTGCCCTAAAGAGCTTGCTAGTCACTTTCCAAAGCATGATACGACACTTATGTCCGAGATAAGAGTGTATTTTATAAAAATAATAATTGACCGAGCGAGCGAAGCAAGCGAGTCTCCATTTCGAGACTGGCAAATTTTGCTCTTGTCCGGATGTGTCTGTCTGCCTGTTTTTCCGGGCTAGGTCGCATTTCTGAACGGATCCTAATGAAACTTGTTCAATGAGATCCTAATGAAAACTAAGGCACACGTGATTCTTGATTTTTTTGCAATTTTTTGTCGAGAGCTTTTTTTGATTGGAGGGAAAATGGGGGCAAAAGGGGGGAAAGTTTTCTGTAACGTTGTTTACGAACTGATCCTAATGAAATCCAGCGCACGTGTTCCTTGATTTTTGGAAATTATTTGTCGACATCTTCTCTGATTGGGGTAAATGGGGAAGCTTGCTATATTGTTATATCACTGGCCGCAAGATGGCTCTTAATATGCGCTATGGTTTCGTTTTCGGGATAAGATTTTTATTTTTATATAAAACGCATTATGTTTTCGTTTTATCTGGACCGTGACCAGAATAGATAGTAACTATGGTAAAAAAACCCTCTTTTGAGAATAGACAAGATAAAATAATTAATAGAATAGGAAAAACCTACCTTTAGTTAAGATATAAAGGGAAAGGGGATTAACGGAGGAGAGTCGCGAGGTCTAATATTCACAGAACCACTAGTGTAGATATTACTGTCAGAACAAAAGTAAAAAATGCGTACCTATTAACCTATCTTCGACCACCACCTGACAATTCTACAATGTACCTACATTGTAGAATTGTTATTTTAAATAGCCAATGGGTTTTACACATAGGACCTGTGCCGGCGTGCGAACTAGGTATATCATATCTCTGAAGTCTGGACTGTATAACTCGTCAGTATTAGTGAAACCCTGTGGTATTAAACTTACAACCGTATTATTTGTTTTTGGTGTATAGTAGGAATAGGTTAAGAAGAAATATCAATCTCTGTGTAATGTTATACTATGTGTTTTGACGTCACGTTTTATTATAAATCGCACGCCTCACCGCGCTGAGTAGAGTGGGTGAAATTATTGAAAAAGTGAATCTGAATTCTCTAGAAATGACAGCTTTGTCTGCCAATTTATGTTTCTTCTCTAAAATGGTAAAAAGATTCGACTATTAAAAGGAATGCGTGTCTGCTATAAGTGCTTATTATCAATGCTTTACCATAAAAATTAGTAACAGGTGTGCGCGTTTAGATTTACAAAAATATTTTCATCTTATTGATTAAATTTATACATTTAATAATTTGAATTGATTAAATAGCTATAAGACTGATGTAAAATTGAGCCGTATTTCCAACGTAAAAACTTTAAAATTTTATTTGAATAATCTACAAATCATTGTTTCAATAATTATTGACACAAAAATGGTTACTTTTACAAAAATGCGAACTTAATTTTAAATTCACTGGCCATAAGGTAAATAGCCAACTTCTGGCTTACCAAATTATTTAATAGCAAGATAAATTGTATGTTTTATGTAACGGCCTAACGGCACTATTTGTTTCAAATGATATTGATACTGGCAGTCTGTGTGCTAACTACAACAAATATGCGCATTATGTAATTTAGTGTTAACGAGTGTAAGTACATCCAAATAAGGAAGATTTGGGGAACGGCGGTTATACAGTTTTAGGGCAATTTTGCGGTCATGCCGGTTTTCGCCCGCAGGCGAGTCCTGTACCGATAGTATCTGATTTTATAATCGCAGACACTAGCCACTGCATTAGGTAAAATCCTATGGAATTTCTTAGTTGCCTTACTATTCGCCAGAGGCACTGTACAGGTTTATCATACAAAATCGCTAACGCAGTCGCTAGCCTGCTTTTATAAAATCTCGTACTTGGGGTACTGGGTGCGTTGAGTGAGGTAGCGCACTATGAACACGTGAGGCAAGAATACCAAGCATGGATAGACAAACGTACTTACTATTAATCGATTACATCCCTAGTTACCTAGTTGCTTTGGATCACTGAATCTGTTTTCGGGCGCAAACCTACGTGACAGCAAATTTATAGCGCCCTTACTATTAAACACTCGCTGTAGTGCAATTAAAATGAATGGATACGGTATGTTGCTTGAAGTACTATCAGGTCAAAAAAAAATACATTTTCACTTTGACGTCGGCCTTGATGTTTATAAATTGGAAAATCGTTAAGATAGCAACCCATATCATAAGGTAACGTAATTTGAAGTTGGCACAATCTAGTCTAGAGACAACAGCGAGTGTTTGATAGACAACATAGATATTAAGCATATATTTCTAATGTGATAGATCTGATCTCCATTCCCCTTCATGTAAGACCGCGGCCACATGAAGTTCTTTCTTTTGATGTGATAACGGTCTAATATTTATCGGAACTTTAAAACCATGAATCATTAATGCTAGATATTTTATATTATGCAAAGTATAGCACGACTTGTATCAATAGTTATTAAGTTTTGTTCGCTATTGTGGAAAAAATCGTGAATGCCTCGATCGGTGTGATTATTTCGTATTGCTGTTTAACACCACCATTGTACATAATTAACGAAATAAATTATGTTTCCCACCCGTGAAATGTGTGCATTAATTACATACAAATAAAACACAGCTTTTATCAATTGACGTATATTTCCATGCGATCATCAGACCTATCAAACCGATATTTTACTAGAAACATAAACAAGCTGATCCTTCATTTATTTACAATAGTAAAACATTGTGTATACGTAACAATTACAACCCGCGATTCACTCTACAGGCTCCAGATGAGCCACAGGAGCGTACCAAGAAACGTACGTAATAACTTCAGTGTATTAGGAACAATCAATCAATATCCTGTCCTGAGCTTCGTCATAAAACCAATGCCAACATATTAGCTTACTTTTTTTAATTTGTTTATTGAGACGAATTAGAAAAACAAAGATTTACAGGTGCTTTAGTACATGGGTGCAAAGATAACTACCCCCCCCCCCCCCCCCTTTTGATACGGGCATGCATAAATCGGTACACAAGCTTCCCACAGATTGATATATATACTTGATTACTTATAGACTTGATTGATAGTACCCCTGTACTCTGCAAAGTACCATTTCTTTGATAGACCACCGTATTTAACCAGTTTTTCACAAAATATGCATTATATTGTTTTGGTAAAGTAAAAGCAGCGTAAAATTGAATAAAGGAGGTTAGTAAAAAAATCTCGTATTCTTATATTTCTCATTGTGTACCAACCTACCAAAATACCTGTATATACCTAATTTGAAAAAAAATATAAGTAAGATACATAAAGTAAAATGGCAAATATTTTTATAGACTGAGTTCAACATATACGCCTTTTTTTAAAATATTAACCTAATATAAATAAAATGTAAAGGGCGCAAGTAAATGCACTTCAGAAGCTGGCATTCATTTTTTATGACCAGTAAATAAATTTTCATTTAAAAAACATTTAACTAAAATATTGTGGTATGATAGGTTGTTGTTAAAAATGTGTTTAAAAGAAATATCGGACATATTCTTTAACAAAATGAAAGCTATATTTGAATATAAGAATTTTAAACAAACTCTTTATTTGAAACCGTAATATAACTTACATTTAAATAATATAACACAAATCCTAACAGATAAAATTATAATGCTTTTAAGTTTTTACAAAATGTAAGAAAAATAAACTTAGAACCGTTTAGAACGACTGTCTATGAATAAAATTACATAATAAAACTAATCTACGGTACAATATTTACATATTTTATAAAGCCAGTGGTCGTTCTTTGCACCACTTGTCCAGACAAACGTCTTTGTACATTTTCAGGAATTCTAAAAAATACTGAGACTCCTTAAAAAAAGTCAAAATTTATAAAACACTTCTGATTAAAACTTCAGGTAGTGTTATATCAAAACCTTTTTGTCGTATAAGCTCTGAAGCTTAATAAAAAATCATCTATTGATCTTATTAAATTTGCAGACAACCCATCTACATGAAATGTAGTCCCAAAATTATTTCTACTAATTTGATATCTACACTACTCGAGTAACATAATCGGGACACTAATCGAATAAATCCTTTCATATGGGTATATAAATGGCCTCAAACAATTTCGAAACAACTTACAATGAGGATTTTGCACTTATATTGCGCTAATTAGGGTACAAAGACTGTAAATTTTTGACAACTGAGGGATTGTCAAATCGTTGACTAACTCGAACATTGCTAACTTTGAGGCTAACAAACCTCATTATTTGTGCATTTGAATGCGCCTTTCATCTGGTTTATTCACACGATTTATTGTCCCATCCGACTGGAAAAATGACTACATGTATACAATAGTACATGAGATGTGAGTAGACGTCTTACCACTGGGAAACATTGGACAATAAGTTCACTGCGGAGGGTGCGCCGGTCGAAGTATCCTCGCTAGCACGTGGCGCCCACCTACGAGCTTCAATTGCTGCCCATCCATTAGTACGCTACGGACGCCACTAGATGACGCCACCGCTGCCGTCGTACCTGGCTGTAAATTAAATTGTTTTTTTTTCTTTATTATCAAATAGGGTAGAAAGCTTCTTTGAATTAGATGCAATCAGTGCATATACTAGCAAGCAATTTTCTGCTATGTGTGGCGAGCGACAGTATACATAATCATTATATTAAAATTTATTTTGCTAAGCATTGTATCTTGGGGTCTGTAAAAGCATAAGAACAAACAAGTTCACAGCTGGAAATCATAAGTTTTTTTTCGGAAAATCCGTGATAGAAATAAGAATAAGAACTTTTAAGAAGTAAGATTGTTAGTAGTAAAAATAATAAAAATCTCTATGTAATGTCATTGATTTCCCGGTTGCAACCTCGAACAATGGTTGGTTCGGAACCCGTGTCCACTTCCCTACTCTTTTCTTCTCGACTCTCACAGTGAAAATAAACCTAGAATTTAAGGTGATACCTCGGTGAACACTAGCGCCACCATCATTAATAAATCATTATTCACTGAAAACACAAGTTATCAAAAATCCGTGTTTTGTAATTAATGTTCTGGATCTTAATAATGATGATGAATAATGATTTTTAAACGACGGTGGCGCTAGTGTTCACCGAGGTATCGTCTTAACATAAATCTTTAATCCCTTTCTATTTACAACCGAAAATGTGCAAAGTATTTACACAATGATGTTCTACAGCACACTTGACCTTGCTATAACCATTAGATTTTAAAAACGCTATAAAATTCTAAACACTAACTAAGAAATTCCATACAAAATCCTAACGCAGTCTACGGACTTAGGATTTTGTATGAAATTTCTTAGTAACCTTACTATACGCCAGGCGCGCTTGTACAGTTTTGTTATATAAAATCGCCAACGCAGGCGCTAGCATCTGCGCTTATATAAATCTTATGGTAGGCGTACTTAGAAAATATTTTTTATTTTAAAATTCAAGATGAACAAGAAAATGAGATGCAGTTGCGATTAGGTATAGATGTATCAAACATGTTATTTTGCAAATTCCAAGACTTATATTAGTCTAAAATTTTATTATTATTATTTTTCTAGCAACTACATTACCACACACCATATTAATAGTTGAGTCAGTTAATAATAAAAGTATTTATCCCAATACCACTATTCATTATTTGTCCATGCAATCTTATTCATTTTTCTGGAAGTAAATATTCAAACTACATTCACGCTTCAAACCTTAAAACCATGCTTTGTTATAAAAATCACCTTTTGTATTTTAATTCCTTGCGCGAGCTTAACCTGCTGTATTGGGTTCACCTAAAATAAAATGACTACTTAATTTTTTAAGATCTTGTTACACTGAAGTGAAGTGCAATATTATTCCTAGATACTAGATTCAAAACGTGAATGCTACCCAACCTGAACTATTTTAAAATATTGCACCACAAAACTGCATTTACCAAAAAAATTAAAACAAGAATAAAATATAAAAACAAAAATAAAACAACAAAAAACTAATGTGGCCCATGAGGGGATCGAACCCGCGACCTTCGCGTTATTAGCACGACGCTCTAACCAACTGAGCTAATGGGCCGTTGTAGACAGGCGGCGAAATACGGGAGTGCATTTCGTAAGATAAATAAAACTGTTAACGCGCAGGCTACGGATATCGCATCAGCTGATTATAGAAATCAATACGCCACAGATGATATTAGGTGGCGTTGGGATCGTTCTAAAATTGAGACCTTATATAATGAAAAACTTTCCTTTAAGATACATATGAAGATGAGAGATCATTAGGGCGCTTTTTGATATTTTGGAGCGTTTAATGACAACTCATCCTGGAAAACCCAATTAATATATAAAAAGTGACTGCTTCAATAGCTAACCTGTTGTAGTTTCAGAACGGGCGCCGATGTAGTGGGTGTAGTAACTGCTTGTCCACCTGTAATAATATAATTTGACTTAAATTACCTTACAAAATTTTCATTAACATATAAAATTGGTAAAATTCATATATAATTTCTTTGGCGCCCTATTATTGATTATCACTTACCTAGATTACTTAAAACTATGGTCTGCGAATGAGTGGTTCCACCGCTGGACGTGACCCGTATAGCGCTGCCATCACTCTGCTGTAAGAAAGAGACAACTTATTTATTCACTAGCTGTTCCCCGCGGCTTCGCCCCGCGTGTGACTCGGTTATATCGCGCCAAAAAGTAGCCTAGATTTGACCTCAGGTCATTAACTACATCCCTACCAAATTTCATCACAATCGGTCCAGCCGTTTAGCCGTGAAGAGGTGACAGACAGACAGACAGACAGACAGACAGACAGACAGACAGACAGACAGACAGACAGACAGACTTTCGCATTTATAATATTAGTATGGATTATTCATATACATTTCTGTCCAAAACCATCATCGAGGCATCCTCAACTCTGGACCAATTTAAAATTAGACAGTTCGACACCTACAGTAAGAAATCACTTTAAAGTTGATGAAGCTAATGTCGATTAATAATACCACTAAGTTTATGTAAGGTTAAGTATAGTTTGAGGCAACATTCTAAAATACGGGTAATGCTCGTGCTGGAGACAGTAACATCGCGGCCTCACATTGCTCACAAACTTTCAAACAGAGTAAAAATCCAACTTTTTAAAGATACCTTTGTTTTTACACTTTTGTGCAGGGTATGCTGCAGCTTTAAGCAGATGTGACTAGTAAGAGGCGAGTAGGATATAGCAATTGATCTGCATCAAAGCACCGCAAGCGCTCGAACTTTAGAGTAAAAAGAAGTGTCAGTTCGTAGACAAGGTACTAGCCTGCAATATAATGTTATGCAGCGGCTTGGCAGCTGTGAGTAGTAACGGTTGAGCTAGAGTCAGCAACCTCACAACCCGACAAGCTCTTCTATTTTAAAATAAACATACCTAAAGGGACCGTCTTCACAAGAAAGAAGATCGCGACGAGTTGTAGTTAGAATCAATAACATCACTATGGTAAGCACATTCTAAGGCAGCAGGGTATAGAAATTTGTGGCACACCAATAACCGCCGTTCTCGCTCGTTGAGACTGCTTCTTTGTGTGAGTTCGTAGTTCAAGGTACTAGCCTGCAATATAATGTTATGCAGCGGCTTGGCGGCTGTGTGTAGTAAGGGGAGTGCTGGAGCCAGAAATCCCGAGGTGCCGCAAGTACTCGAACTTTCAAGAAATAAAAGTATCAGTTCGTAAGTAAGGTACTCACGGCGTCGCAAGTGCTCGAATTTTCACGAAAAAAAGTGTCAGTTCGTAGACAAGGTCACGCCAATAACATCACCTCTCGCTCGGTTTGACTGCTTCCAAGTGTAAGTTGGTAGACAAGGTACTAGCCTGCAATATAATGTTATGCAGCGGCTTGGCAGCAGTGAGCAGCAGCGGGCGCGCCGGCGCCAGCAGCCGCACGGGCCCGCGCGCGCGCGGCGGCTGCAGCTGCAGCGCGGGCGCGCGCGCGCCGCCCACCACGCCTTCCAGGGATATCATCTGACCCTGGAGGAGAGATCAATCAAGACGATACCTTGGTGAACAATAGCGCCACCATCAGTTAGAAATCATTATTCACTGAAAACACAAGTTATCAAAAATCCGCGTTATGTAATTAAGGTTCTGGATCTGAAGTTAATTTTAATCATATTAAATTATAGTTGCAAATTGCGAAACTGTTAAAAGTGGCCGTTTTAAGCAATATTGCAACTTGTTTCTATAGGGAACTATAATATAATAATTTAATATGTTTAAAATTAACATTAGATCCAGAACCTTAATTACATAAGACGGATTTTTGATAACTTGTCTTTTCAGTGAATGATTTATAGCTGATGGTGGCGCTATTGTTCATCAAGGTATCATCTTAACGCAATCATCATCATTTCGTGTAGGTGACACAGTCGTGCACACCCTGATGTCAGTTCTTCGAAACCGCTCGGCCTTTTACGTGGTTCCTTAAACGACTACAAGATGGCAGCCGAGACCAACGGCTTAACGTGCCTTTCGAAGCACGGAATCATCATTATTATCAGACAATCAGATGATTCGCGCAATGTCTTAACCAAACTGGAAATAACTAAACAAAGTATGCTTCCCGTGGGAATCGAACCCTCGACCCCCGCCCCGGGTCTTCAGGCCTTAACTACTAGGCGACGGAGGTAGTTTATTAACCCAACAATGAGCACTGGTTTCATCAGTTTTAGATTAGTTCGAAAATAATGAAATAAAACCTTTTTTACAACAAAAAAGTACTTACCTGTGCATTAGTGAGCAATTTCGCAACTATAGGCTGCGCCGGCTTATCTCCCGTCGTTTGAGTCCTCACCACTTGCGCGATCGACTTGGGCGTCTGATTCGCCAATTGCACCGTTTGCCCGCTGGCCAACTGTATCGTTTGCCCACCCGGCAACTGCACAGTCTGCCCAGACAACTGCAGTGTCTGCCCACTGGGCAACTGTACCGTTTGCCCGCCCGCGATTTGCACCGTTTGCCCGCCTATCTGAACAGTTTGTGAACCTATTTGAGCACTAGGAATTTGAACACTTTGATTACCTAATTGTACATTGGATCCTAATTGGACAGTCTGCATATTACCACTACTTAACTGCACTGTTTGTCCACTAGGCAACTGAACACTTTGTGATGGTATGACACTTTGGCTGGCCACTTGTACACTCTGACCGCTGGGTAGCTTCACTGTGTGTCCAGTTAGTTGTACACTTTGACCAGCCAATTGCACCGTTTGTCCGGCAATTTGAACCGTTTGTCCCGCTAATTGGACTGCAGACACTGGTATTTGAATGGTAGATTGGTTTTTAACTGTCGGGGAAGATTGTAAGGTTCTAGGTGTGGGGGTTTTGACATTAGTTGTAGAGACTGCCCTGACGGGGGATGCTAATTGGACGGTTTGCCCGCTCGGGAGTCGAACACTATGTGTAGGGAGTTGTAGTGAGGACAGTTGTAAGGTATGTCCGGAGAGTTGGACGGCTTGTCCGCCTGGGAGGTGGACCGTCTGGTTGGTCGCCAGTTGGACGGTCCGACCGCCCGCTAACTGTACAGTGCGAGTGGCCATGGATGACGTCACTGCCGTGGGGACGCTGCTCACGACCGCTGTCACATTCGTGGTACTTTGCTGTGCTACTGTAGTTACGGACGTCGCAATTGGAATCGATGGTCGTTTCTTATTCGCGATTGTAGTACCTGTTAAATATATTAACAATTTTAACATTTGATTGTTTTAGTGATTACTCTCCAGCATAAATAACAAGCATATTAATAATACTGAACCATCTAAGAACATCTTCTTGTTTAATAATCGTGATTAGGAATCTAAAATGCGAAAAGCAACCTGTTTGCAGAATCGTATTATGGGTTATTTTTTAAATATTACTTTTAATTACAAATGATTACTTTGTTGAACCTGTCAAATGGCCAGTAAAGACAATGAAAGTTAATAATATCACGTCTAAAGATCTATCAGACACCGATGTATCGTGCTTTTACTGCATATAACTTTTTTGGTAACAGCCAAGGTCGTATATTATTTATACCAATATAATACTCAGTACTTTTGTTTCTACTAGTTATTTCAGTTAGTAGAAGTCTCTCTGCGTCAAGGCTATATATAATATGGGCGTGTATTACTTTCTAGTGAAATCAATATAATAAACAATTAATATTTTATATACAGATCCTATCCTAGTTAATATTATAAACGCGAAAGATTGTAAGAATGTACGGATGTTCGTTATTCTTTCACAGAAAAACGGTTTTTGGCTCAAATTTGGTATAGATTGCTTAAACCCTAGACCAACAACACATAGGCTATATTTTATTCCGGAATTCCAGGCCCCGGGCAACAGCTAGTAAATAATACTTTTTTTATTTCTCTTCTTTCTTTCCTTATATTCGTTATTAAAAGTAGAGTGTTTAACACGGGTAAAAGGAAAACTCGCAACTCCTGGCAAACCGCGTGGAAGTGCTAGTGTCGTGGTCACCTTGCTGCATCAGCGCGCGCGGCGATATGAGCGACTTCCCGGGGCCGTGCGCGGCCGGGCTCAGCACGCGCACCACGCCGCGCCGGGCCGCCGACTGCAGCGCGCCCAGCAACTCCTGCCACAACACTTCATATGAAAACTGGCGTACGGACCATCTGATATGGTTCGCGGCATATGAGTTGGCAAAATATTGAAATGACCTTTACTTCCTCTTGCTCGAAAATAGCTTCATTTTAAAAAAAAAACACTTTAACAATAGACTCATTGCTGGCCTAAGACAACAATGTAATAAAAGAAAATCATTGCCAGCCGCTAATGGAGGTTTTTTAATGTAGGTACACGTTTTCATACATTAGGTTTTTTTGCTTCGCCTCGTCCTTTTAAAAGCACTTGGCAAGGCCTCAGCTGCGCTTCGGCTTTGCAATATAACTCGCCGTAAATGGCTTCATTTCTGACTTCGACGGTAATGTACTATTAATGCGCAGTAGCCGATTTTCATACAAATTTTAACGTGCGCAACTGGCCCGCACTTCCCGTTTGTGGCCAACTTATGCACCGAGTATTATGCTAATTTTTCATATATTTTATACCAACTAATAATAAAAAAATCCGCCTGACCCAAAAGTTGACTATTAGATGATGCTTTAAACATTAAATCCGCCTATTTTGACACACAATCGTAATTAATATTATAAATGGGAAAGTGAGTTTGTTTGTTTGTTACGTTTTCACGCCCTATTTACTGCACCAATCTTCCTGAAATTTCACATACCTACACATAGAAGTATTGAAAAGGACAAAGGATACCTTTTATCCCGGGAAAAAGCCGTTCCCGTGGCAAATTCACGCGGGCGAAAGTTATCATATATTTTATACCAATTAATAATACAAAACTTCTGCTTGACCCAAAAGTTGACTGTTAGATAATGCTTTTAACATTAAGTCCGCCTATTGTGACAAACAATAACTAATATTATAAAAAGTTTTCTATTATTGTATGTATGTTTGTTAGTGCAGTGGAGAGACGGAAGCAGCTTACGGATGACAGGCATCCGCTTTACGGGCATGTCCCTCCACCTAAACGCCTGAAAAGCCGCAGTAGTTTTGCTGGTCACCAATCCTTGGAGACTGGGAATACTGCTGCTGCTAGATTGGAGAAGTGGAAAGCCAGTTATCCCCGGTGGCAGTAACCTTTGCTGGGCAACCTGAAAGTCTCTCAACAGACTTAGGGCTGGTGTCGGAAGATGCCGGGAAAGCCGTGCTAGGTGGGGTTTCTCTGACAGCAGCCTGTGTGACTGCGGCGCGGTGCAGTCGATGGTTCACCTTTTGTCGTGCCCTAGCTGCCCTGTCTCCTGCACAATGGAGGACTTGAACGAGGCAAACGACCGGCCGGTAGAGGTGGCCAAGTACTGGGCAAAGTCAATATAGAGTCCATATAGCCATTATGACTCGAAAAGAAGATCAAATAGGTTTCGAAACTACTAAACCAATATGAAAAATTATTTCACTATTTAAAAGCCAGACAGTAGTCATTTTAAAAGAGTACATACCGGGTAGCTTCTTAAATTAAAAAGTAGACATTTTCAGTCGAAAGGGTTAATGCCACGGGCGAAGTCGGGATGGACTGCTAGTTCTTCAATACAGTTTTTAAAAAACTTCCTTGTATCAAATTAAACTACCAGTTGATTCCTCTAGAAGTTCTATGTTAGCGATATAAATGTAACCCAACATACCTGGACTTGCGTCGTGGGAGTAGATACTGCAGTAACCGTGGTTTGAACCGTCGGTGGCCTTATTAGAAGAGACCGCGTTCCTTGCACCACCTACAATATAGTAATAATAACATTATGATCATATAAGCTAAGAAACCAAACGAGTTTAATGGCCTAGTATGGAATACGTCTTTGTCACGATCGTGTGTATCAAACGACGGTGAGCGTGGTATGACTTGGATTGGTCGCTATTTCTACCTAGAGTTGCTGATTTAACTTACTCAGACAAGTACTTGGATTTGATAAATGATATCTCTATCTAGATAATATTAGCAAGACAACACAAATTGAGAGATTTTATTAAAAAAATCATTCGTTTCAAATTTAACACCAAGTTTAAATAATTTTATTTTAATGAATAAGGTATAATCACGGAAATCATAACATTACATTTTAACTAAATAAACTTACATCTAATCATTTTCATTCTGACATCATATAAATGATATAATAATGAATGGTTTCATCAAGTTCCTACCTTATTTTGTGTTTGTGGAGTAGCTACAGCGACAGTGGAGACCACTGTTGAAGCCACAATTTGTTGGCTTTGCACACTAGTCGCAGTAGTCTGAAAATAATAAACAAATAAATAGACAAAAACAAAAAAGTGTTTTAAGAAAAATTCTATAATTTTCACCAATTTAACCCTTTGCTCTATTAGTCTGAAAGAAAAATGTCTAAGGCAAATGACAAATATTATAAACATTATATTATTAGTCATTGGCCTAGACATTTTACGCTATAAAGGATGAATTAACTATTAAATTTGATTATATGCATTAGCGATAAGTCCGCCTTTGTACACATTGTTTGTATTTGTATTCAACATGTATAATTTGTATGATAATGGTACAATAAAGAGTATATCTACCTATCTATCTATCTATATGAATATTTGGTATAATATGTGTATTAGAGCGAAAAGGTTCTAGATGGGCATCCACGTACTGGCAAAGGAAATATGGGATATCCGCCTGCAGGATGGTCCCGCGACTTTATTAAAGGAAGACCGCGACCTTATCAAATGGTTTTGTATATACCGATATCAAATATTGAATTGAATTATATGTTATTTACCTGAGGCAGAACTGTTTCGACTCTTTGCAGCGGTCGTTGTTTAATCAGCGGCGACTTATGCGGAGTCGCGATTACAGGCGGCAAGGATTTCGACACTTGAGTGACCAACTGAGCGGTCGCTTGACTCATTTGGACAACAGGCTTCACTTGAGCTTTCACCACCTGAGCAGTGCTTTTAGCTTGAGTGACTGTTGGCGTTTTCGGCGACTGAACCGTTGGTTTTGGTATGGTTGGTTTCGGCTGAACTATACTAGATTTCGCTACTGTCGCCTTAGCTGGAACGTTCAATTTCGCCGCGATTACCGTCGCTTGTTTCGTCTGGGGTGGATTGGTTTGTTTCGGCGATTGGTTCACCAGAGTTTGTTTCGGGGACTGTGGTGGCGCTTGCTTTGTCTGTGGTACGGTTTTCGCTTGTGTGGTTTGTTTTTGCGCAGCTTTCGCCGATTGTGCTAAGGCTTGTTTCGCTTGATTTAAAAGATTCGCCTGTTTAACTGACTGTGTCATTAGATTAGGTTTAGCCGTTTGTTTCGCAGGGGTTGTGGTTTTGCCTTTCTGAGGTGGTATGGCGACAAGTTTTCCTTTGGGCTTGCTCGCTGGTGGGATAGTGTGTTGTTTGCCCTGGCTTGCTTGCGCTTGCATGAGTAGTTGTGCAGAGGAGAGGTGCGGCACGGAGGACACTGGATTGGTGTCGTCGACGTCTACGTCGCTATCGGATGCGTTTTCAACTACCTCTTCTACTGTGCCAACTTCTAATTCCATCTAAAAATTCGAAATGAAAAATTAAAACAGAACTTGTTAACGCACAAAATTTAACAAGACCACAAAAACTAGTATACCTAAAACTCATTTATAACTAACATTTAATATTAGACCTCCAATCTTTTTTTGAATCGTTTCAATACAAAACGTTCGGTTTTTCGTAAAATGTATATTTGTGCATTTTACTAATAAATGAATTAAATAAAAATCGTTAATATAATTACCGCAGAGTGTGTCGTGTTGTTGGCGCCGCGCGCGGTCGCGGTCTTAGAGCGACCGCGACCGCCACTAGCCTTCATCCAGTCTTCTTCGCTCCTACAAATGGGATAAATTTTAATACACCTACATATAATTTTTTCACTTTGCTAGTAAAATAATTGGTTAATATGTTGCTATACAAATAACTAGGTATATAAAGCACATCAGAGGCCAATAGGCGGTTTTGAAGAATCGCAAGATTTGCAAGGTCGATTGACCTTTAAAATCATGATGATATATATAGCTCGAGTAAGGTTGAACGATTTATCTAAAATTTTAAGCAAAATAGTTGACAGGTTGCGACGCCACCACTCCTTTTGGCTTCGCCGTAGTCGGTTAAAAATATGAATGTATTAGAAAAACCAATCAACCAACAAACAATAAAACAAAAGTAAGTTCTTAGGTAAGAACACATAGCTAAAGCAAATATTGGACTTTGACCAGAGAAACTGTATAGTCTCTCGATGGAATCGCACCTACCCTTTTCTCAACCACATGAAAACATCTGATTAGACGGTTAGCGGCAAACACAAAAAAGTCAGTAGCTCAACATTTTATTTTCCTTACCTATGCCTATACAAATAGGTCCAGATGGCAGTCCGTTGATCATACTTGACAAAGGGATCGCGCTTGGCAGAGTGTAGTCTATCCAATGCCGAGGATACAGCTGTCAGTAAAGCTTGGTCACTGCAAGGCACTATCCACTGTGACATCCTGTAAAAAATATTCATTTGTAGAGATAGTAGTGAATCGTCGATGGATATTTGTGGCCGTTCATACTCGGGCCGGCCCGTTGAAATATTAATTGTTCCATCGCGAAAGAAAGTCGCGTGAAGCTTGTCTAATATCGCGATCCTTTTAGAGAAAATTGAAATTCGATTTCAACCTCATTAAGTCACAAGTAAGGCCCTAAGTAAATGCTTGACATCCTTGGCACATCTCTGTCCATCACTGATCTGATGATCACATTTTTGGTTTGCCCTTTCTACTTCCGATAGAGGCGACATGATCAGACGTTCGTAATATCACATTTACACTCAGTCCCTGCCACTGCTCCTGTCGCTGCTTTACATCATGTATTGCGCTGTCTCACTTACTCACTGGAACTTGCATGTTTTAGAGATGATAGTAGGCCACCAGATGAGCAGTATAGAAGTATGAAGGCTGAGTGTGAACGCTCACTCGCGTCGTTATTGCCGCAGAAGTATTTAGGGAAATATTTCCGGCAGCGACAGGAGCAGTGGCAGGGGCTGAGTGTAAATCCATATCTATACTAATCCATATCCATACTAATATTATAAATGCGAAAGTCAGTCTGTCTGTCTGTCTGTCTGTCTGTCACCTCTTCACGGCTAAACTGCTGGACCGATTGTGATGAAATTTGGTAGGGATGTAGTTAACGACGTGAGGTCAAACATAGGCTACTTTTGAGCGCGATATAAACGAGTCCCACGCGGGGCGAAGCCGCGGGGAACAGCCAGTGCGGTATAAATGTGGCATTAGGTACAATGACATGCACAGCACACAGCCACACTGACTTGAGCAAGGTGAGTATGTCGTGCCGCGTGCCCTCTCCGTTGGGCAGCCGGGCGACGGCGTCCCGCAGTAGCGCGGGCAGCGAGGCGGCGCGCGGCCGCGCGGCACACAGCGCCCCGCCCGCACCCGCACCCGCACCCGCCCCCGCACCCGCGCCCGCACCCGCCCCGCCGCACGGACCCACCACGGACTGGTAGCTGCGAACGAGACAAACATACAATAGATTCAATCGAGGCGTCAGAAGATTCTTTATGATTTGGCAACACTCCTGGTGTTGTAGGCGTCCATAGTCTAGGGTGACCTCTTTCCGTAAGGAATCTACCAAATATTTGAAAACTAGCGACCCACCCCGGCTTCGCATGGGCATAAAAACTCCCTCTTGAATCACTATGTATTAAAAAAAACCGCATCAAAATCCGTTGCGTAGTTGTTAAAGATTTAAGCATACATAGGGATGTAGGGACAGAGAAAGCGACTTTGTTTTATACTATGCAGTGATGTTACCGTTTTGGGAAGCCTATGTCCAGCAGAGGACTCCATGTGGCTAAAGTAGTTCCAGTTAACAATGTTCAAACAAACAAACTCTCCAACTTTACTATATTAAATACTATAAATTAAATGATTAGTCTTATCTTGATATTAGTACTTTCAACCTCTGCAGCTCGAAAAGGATTTTTTGCCATGTAAAATATCACAGCAAAATATATTTTTTCTGTAAGCATAGTTCTATTAGATTTGTTCAATATTCTGAAAATTAAACTCAAAGACAACATTCGAATAACTTTCGCAGTTTTTTTTTTTGACAATTTTTCTGTTGATTCCAATTCTAAATACCAAACTTGCATCAGCTCAAGCAAATGTAAGATCGATTTACAATATCAATATTACTGAAACTAGTCAATTATCACTGAAAATGTATGAAATAGGTACAACATAATATTTGTAAACTTATTAACTAAGGACAAAAAATAAATAAATAAGGGTTGATTTCACCAAACATGACTTAACTTGAGAATAGTTATCCGCGGAATATATTTATTCTTCCATTTAACTCTTGGATAACTTCGTCCACGTTCCACCACTTTACACCAGATTAAATTTACTCTCGGATAGTTACTCTCTGACAGGGAGTGAATCTTAATGATTGAAATGAATGACTATAAGTCGCCCAAATGTAATTGCTCGTTTCTCCTCATATATTCGATAGGGTTATACCTATGTCAAAAAAAATGTTCTTACAATCAATGTTCTTACAAAGTAAAATCAAAGAAGTTCGATTCGCGTGCGGTCTTTTTAAGTGACGCAATTTTCTTTTTAATCTATGGGTAAAATATATAAATATTATAGGAGAGTTTTTGGAGGGAAAGTATCCTTAGTATAAGCTCGCTGCTCGTTGAAAATTGGCGGAGTAGAGATTTACTCCAGTATAATTGTTTACTCTTGGATCAAGTCTATGGTGAAACTTAAAAATATGTTATTCTAGGGGTAACTGCTCGTATACTCTCGAGTAAAATTTACACTTATTTGGTAAAATCGACCCTAAAAGTACTAAACATAATAACTTACCCATACTGCACATATGTGAAAGGTTTCGCAGCGGACGCGAAACGCTTGCGTTCTTGAGCCCTGAATTCTGCAATCTCCGCTGTCGTAGGCGTCCGTACCACCCACGATGTCGGATGTCTATACAAATAATGTGATTCTTTAATTTTGAAAAATTTAATCAATGATTGACAAGAAACATTGGTATTCAACCAGTCCAATCTTTAGATTATTTTACATATATTTTTTGAATGATTTAAATTCTAACGAGTTCAGTAATTGGTCTTTCATATTAATATTAAGTCCTTATTGTAAACACAAATTGTAACGCTGTAGAATTCATAAAATAAATAAATAAAAAAAAACATTTTCGTTTTAAGTTTCATTCTCGATCAAAAACAAGTTTTTAATTGATTTCGCTGTAAGATATGCGGCCGGACACAAGCGACAATATGTTAAATTCGTTATCTGTAATCATCAATAACAGACGTCAAGCACCGACCTGGTGGGCGGCGGCTCGATGGGCGGGCGCGCGGGCTCGGCGGCTCGCAGCCAGCGCTCGCACAGCCGCGACAGGATCGCGTCGCAGTCTCGACCCGCGCCTATCCACTGGTACATCTGTTATCGTAACAAACGCATCACTACATAGTATAAAACAAAGTCGCTTCCCGCTGTCTGTCCCAACAACACTGCAATAATTTGCTGTTTGGTGGTAGAAATAAATGAAAGTGAGGTTAGCAGACGATCTTTGTCATCATCTCCTGCTATGTCCTAATTTTTATCATGTAGTAATATGTCCCAATTGCCTAAATTCCTGCACGGTTGAGGAACTAGGAACGGCCAAGAACATAGCAAACCACATATGTAATTTAACCAAAACATGCACACACACACACATTACATTCATGTTTCTACTATACTGATACAGATTGAAGTGTACGGAGCTAACATTCCATTAACCCCAAACAGAAAAATGGGTAAAGATAAAATACTTACAAATAAAAAATAAACTAACTTGAGTTTCGGGCATGAACTGCAGGTATGGCACGAAGTCATCAGGATGTGGTCCCCTCTCTCCTGCAAGAAAGTCCAGGGCCGAATCCAACTCAGCACACCAGTCATCTGCCACTAAGAAATAGTATAAAAAAAAAACATGAGATTATTTCAGCTAGTTACCCAATATCCATTTATTGTGTGTACATAGAAAGATTCAGTGCCTCTCTACCATGAGATTTTTAAATGCAGAGTGGCAACTACATTAGGATTTTGTATGGAATTGCTTTATGACCTAGTTAGGTCCTTACGAAGTTAGTAGGTGTGTTAGCAATTCTATGTCAAATATGGCGGATAATCCACCAGGGGCTCTTTGCAGATATAGCATACAAACACAATCATATATTAATATCATAACAAAAGGCAACAACGATACTTAAAATGCTGTATCATATTATACTTACAGCTGTACCATGTGTTAAGTGGAGCTATAGGAGATCTCATGACAGCCCCACATCTCGCATGAAGTTGCTGTTTCGAAGCCCTATGTGCGGCTCGCGCAGGGAATAAAGCTCTAACTAATGACAAGAAGTTTGCATGAGTAGTCTCTGTAAGAGACTCGTCCGTGTCTATCAACTGCTCGTCATTGCTTTCTGAAGGGTCTACTGAGATCACTTCTCCGGAGTCGTCTGCTATTTCCACTGGTAATGCCATCATGTCTAAAAATTAACTTGACTTTTAACAAAATATGAAAACAATCTCAGAAACCGAACCAAATTGAGACTAGAGGAAACATTATTGCAATATTTTTTACTTGAATTAGGTTTAACATATTTTGTATGAATCTTTGACCATAAAGATAACTTGAAAACATAATGTGTCTTAAATCCTATAAATTATACTCACCTATACCATCCAAATCTTCAAGTTTTATAGGAACAGGTTGCAATATTCGTGCAGCATTCTGCATTGCTAAAATTGAATCTGGGGGCTCCTGTTTTATCACACTATCCAATTTGGGCTCAATGTAGTTTATACTGAAAGGCAAAATAATACATCAATTTAAAAATTGAAAAACAAGATAATTATACACCTCCTATTCACATATGAAAACTTCGTATCAATTTATGTATTTAATATGAGCCCTATCTTTTTTATAAAAAACAGTTGCAATTGTATTGTGGTCATATCCACATATCATGAAAATGTTGCAATTATATAATTGCTATTGCTTCAATTAAAACTATTAAAATACCAAACAAGATAAATATAACTAACTTTGTTGAATTAGGATATTTAACATCAACTTCTTGCTTGATCTCTGGGCTTTCCAATAAACTTTTAGACTGCTTTGGACTAGCGACAGGATCCACAAATGATGAACTTTCAGAGTCAGATTCCTCTTGTTCACATTTTATCTTGATATTTGGTAGTAAAGGTCTGTTTTCCACACTGTCAAGTAACACTTCCTCTTTGCCTTTTTTAGATGGCTTTGCATCCTGCTTAGCTTTATCCTTCTTGGGTCCTCTCCTCAGCTTCTGTAGAGGTGTATCTGCTTTCTGGCCTCCAAACATAAGTTTTTTAGCACCATTCACTAATGCAACCCTTTGTTTTATGTCGTCTAATGTTATGCCCGTAGTGTTCAGTTCTGGATGGTTCTGTAAAAGATTCATAGAGTTAATGAGGCTCAGAAATACAGTATCTCAATAATCATATGGAATATATTTATTGCAAGTTCCTTTGTTTAATATTTTATTTTGTTTGCAATAGTTTATTTTCTATGAAGCAGGGAAATTAGACAGTGTAGAAAAGGCAATAAAATGAGTACTACTTGCAAGAAATATGCTGAACTATCCATAATATAAGCAATATTGTTACTAACACATCTCATTAAATATATGGACTAATTTCTGCATTATTTTTTTATAATAACAATAAGGATAAAACCAAAAAAGAAGTTTACCTCTCTATGTATTCTTCTTAGTCTATGTGAAGCTAAAATATTTTTGAGACATTCTAAAGAAGTTGCACGGGATGAGTCAGATCCTCCAAGTGTACCAGAAACATTACCATCATTACTCTGAAATCAAATACAATTTTTTTTTTCAAATGTCATCTGCAATCATTGAACTCTTTTAAAAACCGACTGGACAAATAAACGAAGTGTCACTGGTTCAAAAGTGATGAACTATCTGTGAACCGATTAACTATGAACACTGCTTGATATAGACACATCAGCTGTAAGAGCTGCCTGACTATAAATATATAAATAAAAAATAAATTTAATAAACCTTTTAAGTGAATTGATAATTGCAGACTGTTTAAAAAACAATTCTTCCAATTAGCATGTTCACATATTCTAAGTTGACTCTTCATGGCACTTGAATAACATATATTTAATTGATGAATTGGAAAGTTTCCTGGTTTATTATTTACAGCAAGATACATCAGTAGCTCCTAATGAATACAGTTAAGGAAGCAGTGTTTACGGCTGCTGAACAATATTGGGAGAAGCTAGAAATTCATTAACATGTTCATACATAGAGACTGAGAAGAAAGGACATTATTATCCTAGAGATTCTCACTGTTCTTCTGCTTATAGTCTATATCATTACTGATTGCAGATACAAAACAGAAAAAAATATAGATGTATTGCCTCCCAATTTAATGGGCTTTGGCTGGGCTTCCCAGGCATAAAGATAAATGTACTAAAAAATATTAAATGCCTTTTTCTAAGGTTCTAAAGAAACTTATAATCTTTCAAAAATATGCTTGACATTTTATTCTTTCAAAAATATTCTATGAGAATAAGTGTGACATCAATGAATGGCTATTGTTACCTGTGTAGAACCAGTCTGCTTTCTTTTCTTAGGAGTTTGCTCCAGTGGACCATCAGGATAATTTTCATCATCAGACTCCTCCCCACCCACTTCAGTGCGAATCGCAGCTAGCTCTTCAAAGTATCTCTGTCGAGCTCTTATATGCACAGGCTTGTAATTACTTTTAGAAGATGGTTTTGGAGGCAGGAGCGGCAGGCGAGGTATGGGGCCTGGTGGTGCCGCCTTAGCCACAGCTAATAACCGTTCTCGTGATATCAACACTTCAGGCAAGAGTTTTGCATAGTATGATTTTATCTGTAATTATATTCAATATACATTTATGTCTTACTTAGGAATACCAACATAGCGATTAGATAAATGGATCATATTTACCTTATGTCTTTGCTGTTTAAAACTAGCTTTTTTAAGAAATTTCCTCATTTTTGCAATATCTGGTCTGTAATTACCTTGATTCAGATTATTGTAAAAATTACCAAGTGGAGATGTGAAATGAAATGGTTCATGGTTGAATAACATTTTGATAGTCTTCTCTTTTTCTTCTTTGTCATTTTCTGTAAACTTGGGCAGGTACTTCATCAGATGTTCTTTATGATTGTCCTCTAATGCATCCCAAGTCTTCATAGAGAAGAATTCTTTAAAAACAGAGTAGTCTTCACAAAGGTCTTGAGGAATCTCAACGGTTTGGCCTAAAATACGGACTGTTTCTAAGACTTCTTCCTCGCCCTCTGAACTACCGCTCGAAGTATCGGAGGAGCTACTGCTTGACCCACTCACACTTGGTTCACTATCCATCTTTTCCTCCATGGAGACCAAAGTCAAAAGACTCGTCTTAATCCGTGTTGGGAAACTTTAGCTTTTCACGCTTCCCTACAGAGATTTTCCATCTAATACATTGAGTTTTCGCGTTGTTTTGTTCGTGTTTACGAAAAACCAGAGCACTGATACGACAACAAAGTTGAATTGGGAGTCATGAAGTTTTTGTAATCAGCCGTCAAGTTTTGTCTAAAATAAAATAGAACGCAAACGCCAGAGCTCGGCGTTTCATACATACTATGCGCCAGAACGGCACATTACGAAGAGAAAATAGCTTGACAATCAAGAACAGCGACATTTTGCTCGCACGAGAATAGGATTTTAGAATAAAAATGTGTTGTCTTTGACCATTTCAGTGTCTATGATAATAAAGGTTGAATCACATTGGATAATCACGATTTGGCATTTTTAATTATATAATCATAAACAATTTTGCTGCGATTACAATTTATAACACAAATCCTTTTTCAAGTGGGTTACTTTCATCTCTTATACCGTCTCTTAAAACTATGCAAAATCCAGTAAGTAGGCGAGATAGCGCAATACATGATGTAAGGCGACATCCCCCTTACTCAATGGATCTTGCATGGTTTTAAGAGATGGTGGTAAGCCTCAGATGTACCGTGCACAAACTAAATAGGTACCGTGGTCCGTGGACGTATGTACTTAGTATAACAACTGTTATAGATATGGTAACGAAAACGATAACTATACAACACAACACAACAGCGACGACGCAACGTAACATACATACGTGATGTACATATTCACTCAGATAACATCAAAATAGTTCTCTCCCTACCCCAAAGAATTTATATACAAACTAGCTGTTCCCCGCGGCTCCGCCCCGCGTGGGACTCGGTTATATCGCGCCCAAAAGTAGTATGTTTGACCTCAGGTCGTTAACTACATCCCTACCAAATTTCATCAAAATCGGTTCAGCAGTTTAGCCGTGAAGAGTTCACAGACAGACAGACAGACAGACAGACAGACTCGCATTTATAATGTTAGTATGGATATGGATATGGATATAAATTCTTTGCCCTACCCTAGTCTTTGTGACAGATAGAGGCGCGGGCGGCGCGGCAGTCGACAATGGTGGTGTGTGTGTGTCGAAAGATTTGACTTTTTGACGTAAATTAATCGTGTAGTAAATATGGCTGACGAACTCAATGTTGACAGTCTTATTCACAGACTTTTAGAAGGTAAATAACAGTTTTAATATCTCATAATCGCGTACTTGATTGTTCAGGTCCAGATAGTTTAATTTAGATTAATTGATCCAAGCTCATTGTGTTCACAGTTGCGTAATTATATCACTGACTATGTAGTGGTATAGAAACGTCAAACTCATAAATAAATCGATTATCCAGAATTCTTATCTGATTCTACAATCCATGTTCGCTTTATATAAAATAAGCAGATAGTTATTTTCGTCTTAGAAATGTACTATAATTTAGACATATTTTATATCAACCAGGCTTTACGGAAGCTTTCTATCGAAAATGATGTCAGGTTTCATACCATGGAATACTATGGGCCTATTGTTATGCTTTACTTACCACTTGATTTATACTTGTTTATTTTACTTTACTACGCTGCTTATTGATGGGTTACAACAGTATACAGGCTACAACAGGAAACAGCGAGGAGAAAAGGGAAATTGAAAGACATCTTTTCAGGAGAGTGTATGGTCACATCAAAATTCTTAAGCTAGATGTTATATTTTTAATTCCTTTATAGAACAATCCCAAGTGACAGTATGTAACACAAACCAAGTGATTCATATTTTTCATGTTGAACCCTTTCTTGATAATTTATACGACCCAGTTAAACTTATTCCAATATTACATATCTTGAGTACCTATGCCTACAAAAATGTTTTTACAAATATTGTAAGCATTATGATTTCAGTTTGTATTATTATTTTCTGGAACAATTTCTGCACTCATTTATGGTACCTACTTATTATTTCTGTATTCTTAATTTTAAGAATATGGGTTATTTAATTCTTATTAAATTTATTCAGTTTTCAGTATTGTAAACTGTATGTGTGTGTCCATGTGTCTGTTGCTTGAATATTGTGGAAGTGTCAATATGATAGTAAAGCCTATGGTATTATGATGTAAAATTAAGGCATGTTTTATCAATTAGATCTAAAGGTCTAGTGCTTCACTGAGTTTTTTTTTATATGGTGGGTAATAATGCTATCAGGTACAGACAATATTGGAAGCTTCTCAAATTCATAGTAATTTATAATTCAAGTAGCGACCCGCCCCGGCTTCGCATGGGCATCAAAACCTTCCTCTTGAATCACTCTATCTATTAAAAAAACCACATCAAAATCCGTTGTGTAGTTTTAAAGATTTAAGCATACAAAGGGACAAGGACAGAGAAAGCGACTTTGTTTTATACTATGAAGTGATTATCCTTAGTGTGTTTACTTTTGTGGATTTTATTTGTGTGAACCAAGACTTCACTAAATACTGCCTTACCCACTGACTCACCTAACTTTGAATTGAATTTCATTAACTTTGGTTCATTATTTTAACATTTTGGTATATTATTAAGGATAATGTATTGTTGTCTGTACTGAATTCCTCAATCATCATCATGAGGTAATGTGCTATCTTCAAATTGAACTTTGGTGATCAGCAAAAGGAATCCCTTGGGGCTTTAAAGTCCTTAATGTCATGCATCAAATCATCAGCTCATTTATCCAGACTGCCCTTAAATATAGGAACCCTAAAATTGCAGGAACCTGTATTACACAAGGCTAGAAGTATTGTTTTGATTGATTCATTATCATCATATTAAATCATGACTATATATAATACATAAATCATATTTTATGGTTACATACATCATTTGCAGTATGATCGTTGCTTGCTTGGAGGTCATATGTCATATATGTTGTCTTTGACTAGTCCTATGTAGTATGTTATTTTAAATTATTTTGTATCAATTATGTATTAAAATTTATAAATAATTCCTATTTGAAATATTTAGCATGACCAATATGTTATCTTACTATATTTTAAATTAGAAATTAAGTACTTATTAAGAAACTAAAACAATTGAAATAAAAATATTTGCATATTCTCAGCCTAAAATTAAAAACATTGTTTATTAAACAATCTTAAATATTGAGTATCTTATTAATGTAGAAAAGCAAAATCTAACTAACTAACTAAGACTAACTAACTAAGAGGTTTAGTAACTCAAAATTGTATAGATTATGACATTTTCATAATAAAATATTTACTATTAAAGATAAGTCTAAGAATACTGAGTTGAACTTTTATCTTGAAAAAGTACAAGTATTTATTATTATTATTTAAAGTTTTGAACTTAAAAATATAATAACTATAGCCAGTGGCACCAAAATTAAATTTTAGATGTCACAATTTTATTAATTTTGGTTTAGTGCAGACAAAAAAATTGTGAGCAGTACTGAAATTTTATATTGCAATCAATCTAATTATGTAACAAATCTCATAATTTGTTTTAGTTCGAGGATGCAGGCCCGGAAAGACAGTGCAAATGTCGGAGTCAGAGGTGCGCGGCCTCTGCACCAAGTCCAGGGAAATATTCCTGCAGCAGCCAATACTACTGGAATTGGAGGCACCACTCAAAATTTGTGGTAAATATATAATATTTAGAAGGTTGCTTGGCATGGGACAATTTTTATGTCTCTTTGTAGGTACCTATTAAGTGCTTTAAAATTGTTTTGAATTAAAATATTCTAAATTTGGTTAACTTCTGGCTTTTATTGTAATATATTATATATAAAAAAAAAAAAAATTTGCTGTTACAACATATATATGTTCTTATATCTATATAAATTAAAAATACATTCATAACCCTAAATTAGTGCCCACTCTATTCAATATTCCTAACTCTGTGGAATCCTAAATATTGCTCTTTAATTTGCCTTATTAATTTTCACCATAAAAGTGGCTTACCAAAAGAAGTAAAATTGGAAAGTATAGATATGAATTGTGCAACTAATGTGAGTCATTACTGCTGTCTCACCTAGTGATCTAATTCCTTTTAAAGGTGTGTATAGCTGTAAATTCTTAATATTTTTTACAAATGAGATCTGTCTATAAATCATAGTGCTAATGTGGTACTAACATAGACCAATAATAAATGCACACATATTTTTTAGTCAATAGTAATGCTTGCTGCATCGCAGCAAATATGGCATTGTTTTCACTATTTAAAGCTGTAACTGCTGAACTTATTTACAACTTTTTTCAACTACACTTATTATGTTTAGTTTGAGGTCTACAGTACTACATAATTGTTTCAGGTGATATTCACGGCCAGTATACAGATTTACTACGTCTTTTTGAATATGGCGGGTTCCCACCAGAGGCCAATTATCTGTTCTTGGGTGATTATGTGGACCGCGGCAAGCAATCACTCGAGACAATATGCCTCTTGCTTGCTTACAAAATAAAATATCCTGAGAATTTCTTCTTACTCAGAGGAAACCATGAGTGTGCCAGCATAAATCGTATTTATGGTAAGTTCATACATACTTTCATACTTTAAAACTAAGTAAGAATTTTATGGATGTTAGGGTTAGAGTCTCAAGTCCACCATTTGTATACTTTATTTTTAATTTGTACAATAAAGTTTTAAATAAATAAATATAATGTTATTTAGCTTATAACTTTATAAATTTACTGAATCCTAAGGTAATATAAATTTTATTAATAAAGCACATAGATTAAAATACTCCCTAGTTCTTGGATTTTAAAAGTCCTTCTAGTCATATTATCACAACCTATAAAATTTATACTATATTTGCCACAGGGTTTTACGACGAGTGCAAGCGCAGATACAACATTAAACTGTGGAAAACATTCACGGATTGTTTCAACTGCTTGCCCATTGCTGCTATCATTGATGAAAAGATATTCTGCTGCCATGGTGGACTATCTCCAGACCTTCAGGGTATGGAACAGATAAGGCGGATAATGAGACCCACTGACGTCCCGGATACAGGTACATGTTTGTCTTTGAAATGAGTCTTAAATTTATGTTACCTGTAAGTAAAATCTAAGCAAATCTGTAAAGATTACAAAAGTAATCCCTGCTCTTCTATCTAGTATGCGGCAGTTTTAATTGTAGCCAATAAGGACAATAGATTGAATCATTATCAGTTAATTGTTGATTAACATATTATGTACTCTTATGAGTCATTTTAATTCACACTCTTGGGAACGTCCTTCACATGGAATTAAAAGGTTTTGCCAAACAAAATACACGTATTGACTTTATTGTACTGTGTCAATATATTACTTGTGACCTAATGGAAATCGTAACATTACAAAAAAGTAACACTGTCTTTTATTATGTACCTTCTTTCTTTATTTATTTTACTGTTTGTTTGTAATAATTTTATTACTTTAAAATACATAGTTAATACAATATTATTAAAATCAGAAGACAATAGCGGACTTATCCCAGAAAGGGATCTCCTATAGTCAACCGGCGAATGACGAAAGAAAATTCATTTCAAAAGTTTTTGTGTGTTATACCACCGGGTTTTTAGTGCCTGTTTTATAATGAAACAGTAATGCAAGCAATGTTTTAACGTGGTTTTATAAAACGTAAAACAAAATTTAATGTCCTCTTAACAATTTCAGGTTTACTTTGCGATTTGCTCTGGTCAGATCCAGACAAAGATGTGCAAGGTTGGGGTGAGAATGACCGTGGTGTGTCATTTACATTCGGTCCGGATGTCGTCAGCAAATTCCTTAACCGACACGACCTGGATTTGATCTGTCGTGCGCATCAGGTAAGTTAGGATTCAAAACCTCATTTGCCAAGCCATAGTGCCTCTTATTGATTGCAAATAGAGCTGTGTGTTATCTACTAGGGCCGGCAACGCGCTCGCAATGCTCTTGGTGTTGCAGGCGTCTCATACGCTGCGGTTACCCATCAGTTGTCAAAAAAATACCTCTCAAACTGGTAACAGAATTCAACAATATCATTCACAGTGATAAGAGTCAGGTAGTTATCAAAATGATGCTGAATACTTATGGCTTAAAGGAGGGTAAAATTAATACATTGCTTGCTATGCTAGCAGACTTCAAGCTCCAAAGCCATACAACTGGTAATGTAACCAGGAAAACATTTAGTTGTGATTTAGTGAGTTGTTCTTTTTTAAGAAAGTGTAGGTACTAGCAATAAGATGTTAATGGATCCCAAAAATACGTTCATTTGGTTGTACTTAACCGTTTTCTCAACTAACTTTGTCGAATTTTGGTCCTTAAAGGTTTATATACTTTTGTTTGTTGTTTTTTTTTTTTTAATTTTTAATAAGTATTTAAAACATGATCAAAATCTGTTTCCTCTTCGCATTTATCGGTCGCTAGGGATCGGTCACTAAGAATCAATAATACAAAATGTTTTTGAGTAAATTTGAACATAACTTAATAGAAAGCAATCGCATAAATAGCATGGCAATACTTGTTTAGCATATTTGTGAATTCAGTGCCAGCGACAACTACTCATCACGCGGTCGCGTCTATTGTTTCATGTCGTGACATACGTTTTACTTGCATGTTTTGAATGACAATAAATCCCCTTGAACAGACAGCTGCCATCATGCAACTTGATTATTAATATTAATAGCATTATAAATACGGAAGTGTCTCGTAAACTACTTGACCGTTTGTCCGAGTAACAATTTTAAAAGTAGAGTACCAATAATTTATAAAAAATGAATATAAGACGAACGGCTGAGGCCTAGAGCACAAATATTTAAGTTTACCTATTGTAGCCCTTAGCTCAATAAAACTATAAAATAAATAAAGTGAAGTTAGTATGTACATATTTGTTTATTAAAACTTTATTGTTCCATAAGTACGTGTTATACAATTGGCGGACTTAATGCTAAACATAGTATAAAATGAAGTCGCCCGCACTGTGTCTGTCTGTCCATGAGCGCAAAACTTAAAAACTAACAAACAGATATTCGTTTGGTTTTCACTAATAAATAAAGTGATCCCCAGGAATCGTTTTAGGTATATAATACATATAGGGTTTTATGTAAGTACTTATAATTCTAAGGCGGTACGAAGTTCGCCGGGTCCGCTAGTATATAATATTTTTAAGTGAAAGAGATGAGGTTTGGACATTATTCAGACATTGTTTTATTCGTTATTGCAAAGCTGTATTTTTAGGAATTCAATTATAAAAATTACAAACCTTGACTAACTTGACTTTGAGAATTTAGTTATTTATAAAATGGCTTTCACATACAATGTGAAACTTAATTAAGGCTATATGAGCGTAACCTTGTAGTGAAAAATATTATAACAATGACTACACTAACCCTGACCGAAAAGAGTGTGTTTATATGTATTTATCTTCTTTTAAGGTAAATTTTTGTAAACCGCAATGTAAATTGTAAATTTAAATATAAATTCAAAGTTTATCTTGCTAAGCTTAAATTAGGTACTTACTAGACCGATATTGATAAAATTTGGCGAAGAGATGGACTCTAGATCTTTTAGAAAAAGAATACTACTTTTTTAACGAATTCTAAATAGGTCAATCGACTATGCACATGTCTGTAAATAGTAGATTATATCTAAATAAACATTAACAATATAATATCCCTTAAATATTTGTTTAAAATGCACTGTATCGTCGATAGACGCAAACATCTCATTTATTTACTGATAAAACGCGTTTTCAAAATTTTACTCCTGTAAGTATATATATAAACTTTGAAATGCATCACAATTTACTTGCTACGGCCCTCCATAATTTTACAATTAATTGAATGTTATTATTTGTATAGATTATGTCAAATCCCAAATATTTCTCTTTAATTTCTTACCGTATCCTAAATAAGGTTATCTATTTGATTCATACTTATTGCTGCACTAATCTTGAGAGCTACCTACCTACAACTAGTATAGTAATATTACTTAAATGAGTGCACTCTCACCTACAATGCATCTATATTTAGATCGACGCTTCTTTTGTGCTCCAAACAGCCCGGCTTTATAGTCCTCCATTTAGAAAACTGTTTTCATTACACATTCCTAGCCTGATTTGAGGCAGGGGGCTAGCTTAGCGTTAGCTCGATCTGGTGTTTAAATATAGCTCAATGTGAATCTGGGTCAATTAAAGGGATTCAAAGTAGTAACACCGTAAACAGGGTGGCTAGGACAAAACCGTTATAAAGTTAACAAGATTTAAAACAATATTTTTGCTTTTATTTTGGTTCCATGTTGCATAACATAGAGATGACGAAGAAGTTTCTTTTTAAGAGGGTTACAGTAAAAGCAAATTAAAGATTTTTTCCTAAAATTCGGGCTATTAATATTCTTAAACTCAGCATATGCCAGCAGTTTAAAACAGCCAGCGCCGATTTCCCATAGCAGGCGAATCCGCGTGGGACTGATACTCTCTACACAGAGATGACTGGCCCTAAGATTTATATTTCATAAAAAGAAAACAAAAGACCCATTATTACAAAGTAGATACCAAAATAAATTATGATTTTCAGGTGGTCGAAGACGGTTACGAGTTCTTTGCAAAGCGACAACTCGTCACCTTGTTTTCCGCCCCTAATTATTGCGGTGAGTTTGACAACGCCGGCGGAATGATGTCCGTAGATGAGACGCTCATGTGTTCGTTCCAGGTAAGTTGTTATTTTTATGTGAATCCAAACTAGCTTAATTCTTAAATTGGGGCTTTTTTTAATATACGCTAGATGGCAGTACTAGATCAGGTCGTTAGATAAAACCTTGTGACCGCCTTTTTATTATTAGGAATAGAGTAAATGTGGGTTATTGGATGGTAAATGAAGTTTTAAACTGTAATAAAAACAATCTCCGGCTGCAAGACACTCATGCTTTGTCATTTCAACCATCCCAATATTAAAAGTTCTTTTTTATTGTGATCGATTGATATTGTGAAGTACGGTACCTTTAATTCTTAAAGCTTGAATTTATTTATGGGTTATGCTCAGCAGTGGGCATCTGGACTTATATAGCTTTTAGTAGTAGTTTTACACTGCTGTAGAGGTGTTCTAAAAATACTTTTTGGACAAAAGAAGTCGCCAAAGTGGCCATGGGCGACCTCTTTCGTAGGGTATGCAGTTATAGTAAGGAACATACAAAGCTTCCGCTAATGCTCTATCTACCCTACAAACGCTAAAGACGTGATTCGGTATCTGTATACACCTAATAGTATATCTTAAAGTAGATTCAGTAGTTAAAATGTGCTCTTTTTACTTTGTAGATAATTTTTTTTTACACATAATTTCTTTTTCGACATAGTAAAATGGATGTTTTATTTGGTGTATAGATATTGAAACCGTCAGAGAAGAAGACGAAGTTGCAATAGTTCTAGGTGTGGCTATATTTTTTTCTTCGCACTAAACGTTAGATAATGTCTTCTTGAACTTGCCAAAAGTGAAGTATTATTTGGTGTGTAGATATTGAAACCATCAGAGAAGAAAGCGAAATATCAATACAATGGCATCAACAGCGGGAGGCCAGCCACGCCTCAGCGGTCACCACCAAAAAAGAAATAACTGACGTTTGGGATCCAGTGTGCTGCACAGTGAGAGGAATGCTACAAATGATTAACTATATCATGTATTATAATTACGTTAGTGTGGTCATTAGACATAGCCGAATAATATGTCGCATATTGTTAAAATTTATTTATCAATTTGCTTGTGCCTTCTTATTTTTAATTTTAATTATTAATGTGAGTGATATTAATTTATGAATTTAGTTCTACAACATTTTGTGGATATCGCATAGACATGGACTATTCGGCGATGCCTCGGTGACTATTGCTTATTCGATCCCTGATGTATCCCAAGCCTTGACCGGATTGTATCCTGTTTTGTTGTTCTACCATGTTGATGTTGTAATGAAATTGTTTTGTTGAGTTTGAAGATCGGGGCGGGTGGCAAGCTATCTATAAGATGCGGGCATTGGATGTAAAGCGTCGTTACATTTCATATTTATATTTATTAAGTTGTAGTGGATCGAAAGCACATTTGCTTTGTTTATTCTGTAACTAATGTGCCTATAAATGTAAAGTATGTATAGGTCTCGTGTAAGTGACGACAATTTGTTAATTCGAAAATTATAGTTTTTATTAGGCAAAATTATTTTCAAAAAAATTAATTATCGTCCATTAAATTATCCCTTTCGATTAGTGGCATACATTTATTTATTTTCAAAATTTAATCCAGTTGTGGGACTGGCCTAAGATGATATTAACCTTCACCATGTCATGTAATAGGGAATAAGTGTCTTACTTCCTGTCTACACCGCATCGCATACACTTTAGGGAGTGAAGGACCCAGTGAAATTAATTGATGTTGTTTTGCACTCAGTATTACTCTGTGAATTAGACGTTCCAAAATTATTAAGATTTGGCATGATCTCCCGACTGAGAGGCTTCACGCTCCGCAGAGGTGGCAAGTCTCGTGCATTGATATAATTTAAAGGTGGTAGAAACAGTGTAGTCCTCGCAACAATAGTGCAATTGCTATATATTATTATTATTATTAAATATTATAAAATTATATGCAGGTTTTGCATTGTACAATTTTATTTTTTAGCTACGTTATAACATTGTCAATGATTTTCATTAATAAATATAACTATTTAAACTAAGAGGTTTATTTTTTCTTGTGTATAATGTGCATTTACTTGTAATTGAAAAATTGCATTGTAATTGTATCTTGTGCTAACTACTACATAATTCAATTCTTATGTACTTTGCTATTAGGATATCATTTTCACTTTTAATATTATCTTGAAAATGCATTCAAAGCTTTATAATTGACTTTTAGTGAAAAACGTATTGCTATTGATTTAATCAAAGTTTGCTTTGTGTAATAGCAGGATATATAGCAAGCCGTAGTAAGCTGGTACCAAATAAAGCAACATTAGATTTTTATGTGATTTAATCGGTAAAACTTTCAAATATCACTAACGATTTATTCTCTATTTTTATCTACACTAGTTAATGATAAGTTCAGAAGATTTTGAGTTTAAAATAATTATAATAAAATTTCGTTGTACTTTTTCTCAAGTGTGTACAATTTTCTGAAATATAAATTTTATTCAAATAATATTGTTGTGCATTATCAATTGATATCCATGTCATCAGTCCATGTTATATCATCATCTACTTTTGTAGGTATCATCTTTTTGGCCATGTTTTGATGATTTTCTAGTTTATCATTAATTTTTGTTATGAATTCTTCATTTTTCCGTTGATATTTCTGTATGTCCATTTGCAAAGCCTTTAAATAGCCCCTTTTCGCTGTTACAATTTTCTTTAACTTTTGAACTCTGTTTTCATATTCCTTAGCAAGAGATTCTAGAAGTACTTTCTGTTTTTGCAAATTAGCTATGTCCCTTGCCTTCAGCTGGGCTTTTACATCACCAAGTTGTGGTCTCCTAAAAAAAATATGCATTAGTTTTAAGTGCAAAATATGTTATTTAGTAGATTTGAAAATTTAATAAATAAATAATGTATATAGAGACAAACCACACAGATTGAGTTATCCCCAAAGTAAGTTCGAGACTTGATGCTAACTCAACAATACTATATTTGATAAAAAATAGATATATAGATAAACATCTTAGATCCAGGCCAATTAGGGAAATATGATAAGAATTTTCAACTTTACCTGACCTTACTACTACTTCCCATTTTCCATTGTTTAACAATTCTTAAAAAGACAGTACAGTCGATGTTTTAGCTCATGCACAAATTCCATAACAGAAAATTAACAATTTCCCTGTTAGAAATGCCTTTAGACATAGATTACAATTACTGCTACTGCTGTCTGGTTGACTGTCAACAAGTGTTTAACTGACTGCGGCTGGGTTGAACAAAGTCAAGTCAATGGATCTCAAATATGAATAAAAAATTGATATGGCTAACACTAAAGGTATTCAAAATGTTGGAGTGATCTTGCAAAACTCGCAAGGATGATTTATGTAGTCAATAAAAATATCAATACTTGTGTATTCTTGGCATTTTAGATTGAGGACGGCAGCATTGAAGTTGAACCCAGAACCTAAAGTGGAGGGCTACCATACCATAGTACTAGACTACGGAAGTGATTATTTTCAAATTGTATGATTCTAGGTGAATCTTGCAAAACTCGCAAGGATGATTTATGTAGTCAATAAAAATATCAATACTTGTGTATTCTTGGCATTTTAGATTGAGGACGGCAGCATTGAAGTTGAACCCAGAACCTAAAGTGGAGGGCTACCATACCATAGTACTAGACTACGGAAGTGATTATTTTCAAATTGTATGATTCTAGGTGAAGGAAAAACTATTTATTAAGTTATAATAAATTTGTTAACTTATCACTTCACTGCTGTAATTACTTCTCGCATCTATTTCAAGATCATTCCTAAAGTGTGGTTTCCACATGCCTCCCATGTTCCACCATGTTAATTTTTAATTTGTATTTGAGATCTGTCATTCTGACCCATCTATAAAATCCGAACTTTTCTCTTCCCATGGGTATCATGTGACGAAGGGAATATAACAGGTCTCTATTTACTTCTATTCAAATACTGGTGGGTTTTCTCAACAAAAGCTATCCCAAGGAGGGTTGACTTCATCAGGAATCTGGCCAGCCATAACAATTAATGTCTAAATGTCCCTAATTAGGCAAAAACAGACATCACATTTCTGCAGACCCTAGGCTGATGAATATGTATGGCTTGGTATGCAACAGATTACACTTAAATGACGATGAAGATGCATACTAAACGGGGACTGACAGTAAAAATTACTTCTCATGATACTAGGTGAATGACATTAGCATGACAAGGATGACCAACAAAGTTGCAAATGGAGGCTTTTCACCTTTTCCAAGCTAAGTATTGACAATAACATGTTTTTTCAAACTCACCACATTTGTTTTTCACTATCAATTTCTGCAAATTTTTCTTTTTGCTTTTCTAATACTGCTAGTTTTTCAGGCATATTTTCGTACTCCCACATTGAACTGAACTCTTGCACCATTTCATCGAGAATACTTTGTTTCAAACAATTGAACATTGGAACCCATTTCACCCTCCTCAGTTTGGTTTTAGGCACTGTCTCTAAGAAATCTTCAACCCTAAAAATAAGCGATTATAAACAACATCATGAACAATATGAAAGTTTAATTAGTAAACTTAGTTCTACAAATTAAATTACATAGGTACCTTACTAGATCAGCAATATTGCTAAATTCTTTCAAAATGGTAAGATTGTCAAAGGCTATTGCAGAACTATTAATATCGTCTTCACCAGTTTGGTTATTGTCTATTTGCTCCCCCATTGTTCTGTGCAAGTTTGAATAAAATTGAAAAACCTGAAATTATTTTAAAATAAGTAAACAAACAAAATCACAACTGTTGGTAGATTTCAAATTCAAAATTACAAGCCAGTGAAAAATGAAGCCATGTATGTAGTTGGTTGAAATGCTTGACATTGACAAATACATGACTTTGACAACTACATGACTTTGACATATAAACAGTAGTGCCGGCATAATGGGCGAAGCGTACTGCGTATGCTTACTTATGCTAGTAACGGTATCACAGGTTTAGAACGGTAACGGTTAGAGCGAACGCGCACTACTTACATCCGGACCAGTATTTTGCCGGATAAAAACTGGTGGCCTACTATCATCTCTAAAAACCATGCAAGTTCCAGTGAGTAAGCGAGACAGCGCAGTACATGATGTAAGGTGACATCTCCCTTACTCACTGAAACTTGCAAGGTTTTAAGAGATGGTAGAAACCCCCCTGGGGGTTAATTTTGACGAAACAGTTACGTTTTAGGTAGCGTTAACTTAGATAACGTTAATTTTGACCGGTCCAGCTGTAGTGCGCGTTTGCTCTTATTCTACATTCTCGGGGGTTACCATGAACTGCTTAAGCCAGCTCGAAAGGGGTTAGTAATCTAGATGTCGGCTTACATTATGTATCGCGTTATATCGCTTACTCGTTTCTTGCCTGCTTAAACACATCAAGGTAACCCCCCTCGTCGATCACGTAAAATATCATTTGATCACACATACACACACTCTCTCTCTACCTTTACCTATTACTAAATCTGTGACATAAGAGACATCTCGCTTACTCACTCCTAGAGAGTTAATCAAAGAAATTGAACATGAAAAGAATACAAACCATTGCACCCTCTACGTTTGCACCTCTTTAATTCTCTATACTTATATAACGTTCTGTTAAGTAGGACTAGATGGCGTTAGGGTCTAAATTGAGAGCAACGAGATAATTTGAAAAATTATATTATTCATGTGGTGGATGAGTAATAAACCTAAACCCGTCTTCTCGCATATTTAGCTTTCGCTTCAGAACCCAGGATACGCTTTTTATTCATGGTCCTGATTTGGCGGTACTGTGCCCCTAGTATGAGTTTTTCGCAGACGATAGCGACTGCGTTAGGATTTTGTATGGTATTTCTTAGTTGCTTTACTATCCGCCAGAGGCGCTGTACAGGTTTGCCCTACTAAATCGTTAACGCAGCGCTAGCGTCTGCTAACTCCAAAGAATTTATATATAACACTAGAATGCTTACGGAGGACAAAAGCCGTTCCGAATAAAACCTAAAGTTTGTAGGTATCTCTTTCTAGTAGGTTGTATAATATTCAAAAGGGACACCTACAAATTTTGGACCTTTTTCTGGAACGTTAGGTATTTGTATGTAGGCTTTAAAGAAAAATCAACTTTGCAGTAGAGTAATAAGGATTAATTTTGAATGTTGTTTTTTGCGATTATTATTATTCGTAAGCATTATAGTGTTGTATATAAATTCTTTGGCTAACTCATACTAGGGGCACTGGTTATTCCAATGAAGCGACTGCCGTCTGCCTTCATAACCCTTTCTACAGGGAAACCAGACCAATAGGAACATGATAGTTGGCACCGAGAAATGACATAGTCTATATGTGGCGTTCCAAGCAAAAGGGTACCACACTTCCCTCCACCTCCCATGGCTCTACCAACCTCTCGGTTATACGAGCCGAATCTCGGGAGAGTGCGCTGTACTAGCATTTCGCATCTCTTTCCAGTCGCACCTGCTTGATCTCCCTACAAGTTCTCTATAGTGTCGCCTATCTATGCAGTCATTGCATTTTAATAACTCTCCCCCATCCTTAGGGGGCTTACGTTCACAAGTACGCCTCGCTTGCCTTCTCGGCCAGAGGCCAGCTTCTGTCTTCTAGGTCTTTGAGTTTGTCACAGTTTCAGTTTTTCTCTTCGTTTTCTTTGTCTGCTTGTGGCAGTATTCTTAATGTGCTCCTACTTTTCAAGTTATGCCCCTCTCGAGGCCGCTTCGAATTTTATGCCACCGATGCGAGAATTCTTTTAGCCGCTTAAAGTTCGCCTCAGATCCCACGAGATCGCAATAGTAGACTGGGCCCACCCCGAGCGGGACAACATTATTGAATAGTTCCCTACGCGCCTCCTCATAAATCGGGCATTCCCAAAGTACGTGATGGACGTCCTCAGTGACCGCTTCCTCGCAGAAGCAGGCTGAGGTGTCCGAAAGCTTCATGCGATGGAGCCTACCCCTGAAGCAGCCGTGTCCGGACAAGATCTGAGAGGTCTCATAGTCCGGTTCGACCCAAGTTGCCTTGAGCCGACCCGCCACATCCGGGAAAAATCGATATGTTTCCCTACCATCGGTCGACGCGTCCCAACGCGATTGCCATGTGGCCAGTGCGGTCTCCGCAATGCTACGTTTCGCGCGCTGTAGCTCCTCCCGGGTAACCGCGGATTCGCGTGCTTCCCCTAACCTACCAGCACGGCCCACCTCGATGTCGGCCGGCAGAACACCAGCCAATACTGGTAGAGCGGCAGTACTTGTCGAACGATACGCCTTGGTCAGAAGGATCAAGGCGGGTCTCTGGGTGCGCAGGAGCGCGCTCCGCATAACGTGCAGTGACGCACGATGGAACCAGCTCGCCGCAGCATACGTTACCGTGGCGATGTAAGTGCCTTTGTACAGGACCCGGAGTGCCCTGTACCGAATACCCCATGAGGTTGCCGATACCCGTGACATCTTGCCGAAGCAATTTGCCGCGCGCATCCCTATCGACAACGCATGCTGCGCGAACGAGAGACTCGAGTCGACCACCACTCCCAAGACCGTAGCCGACGTAACGTTCTTGATAGAAGCTCCACCGAACCTGATGACAGGTGGCCGCTGGAATTTCCCCTTGATTGTCATAGTGGCGGACTTACTCGACGAGAACTCCAGTCGGTTCCTCTCCCCCCATTGGCCAACGAGCTTCAAAGATGCAGAGGCAGAGGTCTCTATGCTCGCTCGGGATTGAGCTTCGATCAAGATGGTCACGTCGTCGGCATACGCCACAATCCTAACCCCCGCCGGAAGCGGGAGCCGAAGCAAGTCGTCCATGAGCAGGTTCCATAACATGGGCCCCAGCACCGATCCCTGCGGGCAACCCATTGTTGCTGTCTTCCACAAGGCCCTTCCTCCAACGAACATGCCGATACGGCGTCCAGTGAAGTAGTCCACCAGCATCTTATAGATGTTTGGTGGGCACCCTCCCCTTTTTGCCTTCAGCAGGATCATCGGCCACCAGGCGTTGTCAAAGGCACCAGAGATGTCTAAGAAGATCACTTGAACGTACTTAGACGAGCTATCCCGAGCCGCGCCAAAGATGGAATTTAGCGCGGTTACCGTCGACCGACCTCGCGTGAAGCCATGCTGACATTCTGAAAGACCTCTGGTCATCTGCGGAGCGCATTTTATCAAGATACGTTCTAAAACCTTACCTAGAATCGGCAACAGCGCGATGGGGCGGTACGCTTTCGGGTCGGTAAGCCGCTTGCCGTTGCCCTTGGGCAAGACAATTAGCCTACCGTCCTTCCATACGTTCGGAAAGCAGCCCTCCTTGACACATCGCCTATACATTTCCGAGAACTCTACGGACGTGGCTTTCCAGACATGCTGGATAATACGTGCGCTGATCCCATCGATCCCCGGAGCAGTGCTGGGAAGTTCTCTAACTATGTCCCCTATGTCCTCATCCGATGGCGAAGGCGCATCTTCTCCTGACGGTATGAACGAAGCCACACGACGCACCTGTCTGTGGTACGCGGAGTCCTTAGACACGTCGTCATCCGGGTTCAGCGCACACATGAGACCGTGCATGGCCCCGTCCACATCCTCAGCATAACCTTGTGCGTATTCCGTACCATTAATAACATTACTGGGCGGTCTGTGCCGCCCGCTCGCGACCCGGTACGCTTGTCCCCAGGGGTCCAAGTCACCGGAGTCAGCGATCTTCCTGAAATGCAAAAGCTGCGCCTCCTCCATGGCCGCCCTATACCTACTCCTATGCGCATGGAACTCGTCTCGTGCAGTTTCCTCTCTATGCCCTCCCACCCTACGGAGGGACTGCCAACGTTTCCGTAATTTATTGTTCTTCGCGCGCAGACCGCTTAGCGTCGGAGTCCACCATTCATACCCCTTACCTGTCTTTCTCGATTTAACCACGCCTAACGTCTCTCTCGCTGCGCGTAGTATCAAATTAGTAAATTGCTCGCAGACCTCTCCCGCTGGGCAATTCCATTTTATGTCTCCTACACGCCCATGTATGACACGCTCGAAGCGCTCCCAGCACACACCACGATCCCGTAGTCTTATGGGCTCTTCTAGAGGCTCGTCGTTTGAAGCGACCTCGCTTGCCACGACAAATGTAATTAGTCGGTGATCACTCTCAATCAAGCCCACCCTCACCTTCCATTCTGCCACCGGAATACCTCTGGTAGTAAGCGTAAGATCTATATTTGACGCTCCGTTCGATGTCTGAAATGTGTGCGGTTCTCCCTCCACATTGGCCACTTCTAGACCTCTCGCCAGGATAAACGCCTCCACAGACTCCTTGCGGTGCGTGACGTCTGGCCCGCGTCCTGTGTATTGTCTCTCGTTGGAGAACCACATTGGTGAGTGGGCGTTAGAATCCACACCTATGATGACATTTTTCCCTTTAAGGGCGTCCAAAACTTTACCCAGATGTTCAAGATGCACATCCACATCGTCGCTGTACTGGAAATACGCGGACACCACGTACACGCCCCCACCGCCAACCTGCAAGTGACACACAGTACAGTGTGTCCCCGACAGGTGGCGGAGGAAGGCGCAAGGGATGTCCGCGCGCCGAATGTAGATACACGCCTTGGCACCCGTGCCGCCGCACTGGAGGAACCTACTCGCTTCTTCTTCCCGAAGTCGGGAGTAATGCTCTTGAATTAGTATTACATCTAAATCCAGTTCTTCGGCTACCTGTGGAATCTCGGTCGTGGCAAGCATACCCCCGCCCAGGTTCACCTGGCCTAGCTTGAGTTTTGTAGGTTTCATATTTGGGCCGTAATCCATTAATAGGATGAAGTGTCCTCCTTCATCCTGTTCTCCGCATGAATGCGGGCTGGGCAATCTCTAGAGCCAGTCTCATGACTGTGCAGCTCGCCTCTGCCAAATCGCTTGCAAGTAGCGCACACGGTGTTCTTTTCGTTGCACCCTTTGCTATCATGGATATATAGCAAGCCGTAGTAAGCTGGTACCAAATAAAGCAACATTAGATTTTTATGTGATTTAATCGGTAAAACTTTCAAATATCACTAACGATTTATTCTCTATTTTTATCTACACTAGTTAATGATAAGTTCAGAAGATTTTGAGTTTAAAATAATTATAATAAAATTTCGTTGTACTTTTTCTCAAGTGTGTACAATTTTCTGAAATATAAATTTTATTCAAATAATATTGTTGTGCATTATCAATTGATATCCATGTCATCAGTCCATGTTATATCATCATCTACTTTTGTAGGTATCATCTTTTTGGCCATGTTTTGATGATTTTCTAGAATATCATTAATTTTTGTTATGAATTCTTCATTTTTCCGTTGATATTTCTGTATGTCCATTTGCAAAGCCTTTAAATAGCCCCTTTTCGCTGTTACAATTTTCTTTAACTTTTGAACTCTGTTTTCATATTCCTTAGCAAGAGATTCTAGAAGTACTTTCTGTTTTTGCAAATTAGCTATGTCCCTTGCCTTCAGCTGGGCTTTTACATCACCAAGTTGTGGTCTCCTAAAAAAAATATGCATTAGTTTTAAGTGCAAAATATGTTATTTAGTAGATTTGAAAATTTAATAAATAAATAATGTATATAGAGACAAACCACACAGATTGAGTTATCCCCAAAGTAAGTTCGAGACTTGATGCTAACTCAACAATACTATATTTGATAAAAAATAGATATATAGATAAACATCTTAGATCCAGGCCAATTAGGGAAATATGATAAGAATTTTCAACTTTACCTGACCTTACTACTACTTCCCATTTTCCATTGTTTAACAATTCTTAAAAAGACAGTACAGTCGATGTTTTAGCTCATGCACAAATTCCATAACAGAAAATTAACAATTTCCCTGTTAGAAATGCCTTTAGACATAGATTACAATTACTGCTACTGCTGTCTGGTTGACTGTCAACAAGTGTTTAACTGACTGCGGCTGGGTTGAACAAAGTCAAGTCAATGGATCTCAAATATGAATAAAAAATTGATATGGCTAACACTAAAGGTATTCAAAATGTTGGAGTGATCTTGCAAAACTCGCAAGGATGATTTATGTAGTCAATAAAAATATCAATACTTGTGTATTCTTGGCATTTTAGATTGAGGACGGCAGCATTGAAGTTGAACCCAGAACCTAAAGTGGAGGGCTACCATACCATAGTACTAGACTACGGAAGTGATTATTTTCAAATTGTATGATTCTAGGTGAATCTTGCAAAACTCGCAAGGATGATTTATGTAGTCAATAAAAATATCAATACTTGTGTATTCTTGGCATTTTAGATTGAGGACGGCAGCATTGAAGTTGAACCCAGAACCTAAAGTGGAGGGCTACCATACCATAGTACTAGACTACGGAAGTGATTATTTTCAAATTGTATGATTCTAGGTGAAGGAAAAACTATTTATTAAGTTATAATAAATTTGTTAACTTATCACTTCACTGCTGTAATTACTTCTCGCATCTATTTCAAGATCATTCCTAAAGTGTGGTTTCCACATGCCTCCCATGTTCCACCATGTTAATTTTTAATTTGTATTTGAGATCTGTCATTCTGACCCATCTATAAAATCCGAACTTTTCTCTTCCCATGGGTATCATGTGACGAAGGGAATATAACAGGTCTCTATTTACTTCTATTCAAATACTGGTGGGTTTTCTCAACAAAAGCTATCCCAAGGAGGGTTGACTTCATCAGGAATCTGGCCAGCCATAACAATTAATGTCTAAATGTCCCTAATTAGGCAAAAACAGACATCACATTTCTGCAGACCCTAGGCTGATGAATATGTATGGCTTGGTATGCAACAGATTACACTTAAATGACGATGAAGATGCATACTAAACGGGGACTGACAGTAAAAATTACTTCTCATGATACTAGGTGAATGACATTAGCATGACAAGGATGACCAACAAAGTTGCAAATGGAGGCTTTTCACCTTTTCCAAGCTAAGTATTGACAATAACATGTTTTTTCAAACTCACCACATTTGTTTTTCACTATCAATTTCTGCAAATTTTTCTTTTTGCTTTTCTAATACTGCTAGTTTTTCAGGCATATTTTCGTACTCCCACATTGAACTGAACTCTTGCACCATTTCATCGAGAATACTTTGTTTCAAACAATTGAACATTGGAACCCATTTCACCCTCCTCAGTTTGGTTTTAGGCACTGTCTCTAAGAAATCTTCAACCCTAAAAATAAGCGATTATAAACAACATCATGAACAATATGAAAGTTTAATTAGTAAACTTAGTTCTACAAATTAAATTACATACCTTACTAGATCAGCAATATTGCTAAATTCTTTCAAAATGGTAAGATTGTCAAAGGCTATTGCAGAACTATTAATATCGTCTTCACCAGTTTGGTTATTGTCTATTTGCTCCCCCATTGTTCTGTGCAAGTTTGAATAAAATTGAAAAACCTGAAATTATTTTAAAATAAGTAAACAAACAAAATCACAACTGTTGGTAGATTTCAAATTCAAAATTACAAGCCAGTGAAAAATGAAGCCATGTATGTAGTTGGTTGAAATGCTTGACATTGACAAATACATGACTTTGACAACTACATGACTTTGACATATAAACAGTAGTGCCGGCATAATGGGCGAAGCGTACTGCGTATGCTTACTTATGCTAGTAACGGTATCACAGGTTTAGAACGGTAACGGTTAGAGCGAACGCGCACTACTTACATCCGGACCAGTATTTTGCCGGATAAAAACTGGTGGCCTACTATCATCTCTAAAAACCATGCAAGTTCCAGTGAGTAAGCGAGACAGCGCAGTACATGATGTAAGGTGACATCTCCCTTACTCACTGAAACTTGCAAGGTTTTAAGAGATGGTAGAAACCCCCCTGGGGGTTAATTTTGACGAAACAGTTACGTTTTAGGTAGCGTTAACTTAGATAACGTTAATTTTGACCGGTCCAGCTGTAGTGCGCGTTTGCTCTTATTCTACATTCTCGGGGGTTACCATGAACTGCTTAAGCCAGCTCGAAAGGGGTTAGTAATCTAGATGTCGGCTTACATTATGTATCGCGTTATATCGCTTACTCGTTTCTTGCCTGCTTAAACACATCAAGGTAACCCCCCTCGTCGATCACGTAAAATATCATTTGATCACACATACACACACTCTCTCTCTACCTTTACCTATTACTAAATCTGTGACATAAGAGACATCTCGCTTACTCACTCCTAGAGAGTTAATCAAAGAAATTGAACATGAAAAGAATACAAACCATTGCACCCTCTACGTTTGCACCTCTTTAATTCTCTATACTTATATAACGTTCTGTTAAGTAGGACTAGATGGCGTTAGGGTCTAAATTGAGAGCAACGAGATAATTTGAAAAATTATATTATTCATGTGGTGGATGAGTAATAAACCTAAACCCGTCTTCTCGCATATTTAGCTTTCGCTTCAGAACCCAGGATACGCTTTTTATTCATGGTCCTGATTTGGCGGTACTGTGCCCCTAGTATGAGTTTTTTGCGACGGATTCGAATAATATAAAAAATACGTAGTTCTTCCGTTTTTCTTAAGACAGTACCTATATTATAAACACAGACTAGCGACTGTGTTAGGATTTTGTATAAGTTTTTAGTGACGACCTCCGTGGCGTATAATGGTTAAGGCTGTATCTGATATGAAAATCTTTTTCTGTAAGTGAGCTTATCAGAAATTCTCGGGCAACTTGCCCGCTACTCAGAAGTTCCCAGTACCCCTAGTATGATTTTTTCTAAACGCAGCCGCTAGCGACTGCGTTAGTGATTTAGTATGACAAACCTGTACAGCGCCTCTGGCGGATAGTAAGGCAACTAAGAAATTCCATACAAAATCCTAACGCAGTCGCTAGCGTCTGCGTCAAGAAAAACTCATACTAGAGGTACAGGTTCGGTCCCCGGTCAGGTCAAGATGAAAACTTATATTTTTCCGATTGACCTGGGTCTAGGATGTTTAACTATACTTTACTTATAGGTATGTATTTGTTATAAAATATAGTATCGTTGAGTTGGTATCCCAAAAGAGAAGTCTCGAACTTACTTTGGGGCTTACTCAATCTGTGTAATTTGTCCCTATATATATTTATTTATTTACCTTATTTTGTATCCTCTAGGCCAGCGGCGCTGTACATAGGGGTTACTAGGATTCAGTGAGTAAGCGCGACAGCGCAATATATCATGTAAAGCGACATCCCTCTTACTCACTGAATCATGCATGGTTTTAAGAGACGGTGGTAAGCCACGATCGCTAAGGCAGTCGCTATCGTCTGCGGTTTTAAAAACTCATATCTACTAGGGGTACAGCAGTTTCTACGTTTACATTTTTAATAATGCCACTTTACTTTCTGATATAATCATGAAAGGTGACCAATTGACTATGGGATAAAGAAAGATCTAAGGATTTCATCAAAAATAGCATTTCGCATTCCCAAGGGATGTCAGACAGTTGGCGTTCATTAAAATAATGCCGAATCTTACAATTTGTATTATTTTCGTTAGAAAGATAAAACACATTTTTGGGATGAATCAGATAAACGCTCATATTAATAATGTAATGATGAGTAGGTAGGATCAATAGACATGACAAAAATATTTGGAAAGGTATGTGGGCAACTATAAAATACATTTCTTGAGTTTTTGAATATTTTATTGATTTTTTTATTTTTTGGAATACATAAAAATATTTTTATTTAAACAAAATTCATATAGCATAACAAATGTATGTCGTGACAGTGACTATGTTTTTGCAGTCTTTGAGATCTTGAACGAAGTTTTGTGAAAATGACTCAAATAATTATTTTTGTTCGGTTAAATTTTTATCAATCGATATAATGTGTTTGACATAGCCAACGTTTATTTATAAAATAATAAATTAAAGGTAATTATGTAAATAACTTAAAAGTAAGTCCGATGATGGCCCTTAGAAAGCAGCAGCTGAAAAATAAAAAAAAATTCACGTGTTAGTAATTTATGCGAGAAAAATAAAAACGCGTTTAAGTACCGTCAGCCAAAAATGGTATTATTTTTTACCGAATACGGCGAAGCCAAAAGGAAGGGTAATGATTTTTTTTTTATTTCTCCTTCATTAGTACATTTCGAATATTCATAAGTAAAATGACTGGCTAGAAATTGGTAAAATATTTCAAAAGTTTGCTTGCAAAATGTGTGGAAGAAATTGAGAAGAATTCAAAACAAGCTATTCAAAGCAGGTTGGAGTTTAGTTAGGTACCTATATAAAAATAGGGAAAATATACCGATGGAGATTTACGTCCTAGTTGTGTAAAATATATTGTGTACTGCGATTATTATTACTTTTAATTCAATTTTATGGAACACCAGTGGTAATAAATATAAACTATGTTATTAAGATCTTTAAAAATCTTAAAAAAAAAAATATTTTTCTTAAAAATGGTTTCTTTGGCTGACTTTACTTATACAGAAATACATCATTACGAAATTATACAGATGTTGAAATTTATTATATACATAATTATTTATTTATTACTGTTACCGTATGTACACTCTAGATATTGGGTTACGTTACGTCAATAGGCCGCTTCTCACTAAGTAGCCTTAATTTGAGAGAATTGAGAGTCTACCTAAGACTTATCTTGGGTAAATATCAATGGTTTAGACTTATAGATAGGTATAGGCTATATCTCCGCCTTTTTATTAATTTTGGTTTTGTTTCTGTATGAATAATATTATCATAAATATCAAAAACAAAATGAGTCCTTTGAATATTCTGTTTATGTAAATAGCGCAATAAAGATTTAACATATTATTAATTCAATTTATACTGTTTTATATAAAAAAATATAAAACAATATATATAAATGCTTTTAAATACTCTAAAAAAATATACTCATCACATCAATTAGCTATTAGCTACATCGTAACCGTTCCGTAGCAGTTGCTACGAAAAGTTCACGCCGTAGAAAGCGTAGACCCTCCTACGCGAATTACAAATGGTGCTACGAATTTTTGTAAGCAGATTAGAGGTATGGCTCTTATCTGCACCATGCGTTTTGTTTTTAATATACGAAAAATTTTCATCAGTTCGATTTTACGATACTCTCTCAACTTGTGTGTCTTTCAAACCCTTAGCTGTGTTGTTTCGGAGCCCAAGGTCCACGGGATTGCAACGGTGCTTGTTTTAGGTATATAATCTGTGAAACGCACGAAATCTTTTGGTTGTTGGATCACCTGACCTACTAAGACTTATTACTAAACGAAGCTCATTTTCTAAAGAAAAGGAATAAATTTTCATGGTTTAGCATTACTAACTTATTCATATTTCATTTTATGTCTTTTGTTTTTAAATTAAAATGATACATGCCAAGGAACATTAGGCGTGTCGTTTTAATTTATTTAACAAAAATATATCAAAATTGGTTTGCGGTATAATTCAAATTACTTATATTTATAAAGTTAATAACAACACTTCTTTGTAGTCGATTCGACCCAACATCTACTAAGCCTGTGGGCAGAGATCACTTAATATTTTTTACCAAATTTAGGGGCCAACTCAGCCCACCCCGACCAATCAAATTACATTTAATAACTCGCATGATTGTTTCAATTCTATTGTAAACGTAGTTTAGTTATAAAATGTATTACATATACAATGAAAAAATGATTCGAGTATGTGATAAATGCATCAAAATGTATCATCATCAAATAGTGAATCGTTATAATGTGTGAACAATGTTGGGTGCTGTCAGATGCATGTGCCTTCGGGGTCAGATTTCCATAGACATTTTTCCATACTTATCCTCTGATAAAGTGTCTATGTATTTTTAACCCCGAGTTTACCGTCTGGGTTTCAATGAAACAGTTGACATACACAACAAACAACACGGTGTCAATATGAGTGGAAAGTAATGTAGAAATAAGGACTTATGTTTTGAAATGCTGAATGGTTTTAATAAGTAACGGACTGCAACTGAGTGAAAACGACATTCTACGAGCAGGAACAGGTAACTTTTAATTTGTATCAAAAGCTAAACTATATGAATAGCTTTCTATAAAATACTTGAAAGGAAAATATAAATGAAATGGGTTTCAGTGGAAATTTTCTATCTACGTAGTTATTATCTAATAAATCTACAAAATGCTCAACGCGTAAATCTAAATTCATTGGATCAGTCTAAGATACCTGTTTGTTGCTTTTATAGACTACGCATGAACGGTAAAGTCCTGCTCAGATCATCCACGGTGAGTGAGTCTGCCATCATTAAATCTGTCATAATTAGAGCATCATTAACATACGATTCAATTTGTAAAAATATTATTAAAATAAGTTAGTGATAATTTGTTATATTGAATTTTAGAATCAGGCTGATTTACAGCTCGAACGACAAAGCCGCGGTGTGATGTGCATATTTACAGCCACCGACTAACCTAAAGGCCTGATCGGATGTTTGTCCCATAGGAAGGTGCGTTTGACCGGCGACAGGTAGGAGTCGCGGATGTATGAAGGGCTGCGGTCCCACCGGGCCAGCGGCTTCAGCTCCGGCCAGTCGTACCAGAAGGGGTCCCGTGTGATCGCCGAGATCGGCAGGGACGGACTTGGGTTGAAAATATCAGCCCACGGGCGGCGCCTGCCCGCGGAGTACAGCGGTGCACCTGAGACGCCAAACCATTAATGCCAGGACAACAGACTAACACTTCGTGCCCATATAGCTCTGCACTTCGTCATCGCCCAAACAACAGTAAGCGACAAGCGATCAGTAAGCCACGCAAGATGCAATGTTGGAAGCAGAATTTGTATAGATGCAAGCGAGATTATGGCTTGATATTGGTTTTACGGTAAAGCCATGATCATGGTTTATGAGTATACTTCAATCATACTGATACATTTAGAATATGCCAATAAGTTGTTAACTAGTATTCTTAATTGCGATAATAATGAATGTGGCATAGTTACTAAATAAATTTTCATAATAATTAATAAGTGATTCTTTCTTCAAAAAAATGTTACAAGATGAATTTATTGATGATCGCATTTCACATGCCTTTTTTCATATTTTCATATTTAATAAGGTAAAGAACACATACACTCGTTGGATATAGTTTTTACAAAGTAACAAAAACTACCTGAAGGATAGGAAGTAAAGAATTGGTGAGTGAAAATGTCTTGATTTTTCAGTCACTGGGAAGCGGTTTAATATAGGTTTTTAATGATTTTATTGGGTTTTGCACTATCTACAGTTGTAATTATTTAAGGTTTTAATTTTACAAGACATTTAAGATAGAAGGTACTTTGTGAACATTGGGTGTAAAATTGTACCGTTCTTATAGTACTTGTGCAGAAAGGACGTGACGAAGTTACAGGGTGCTTAACTTAGGGGTCTGTTGCCCTTACGGCCTTACCGTCGGCATCGTAAGCGACCTCGCAATCGCGTGGCTGGCTTATCCGGGGCTTCACTGGCGTCGGGGACTTCCCTCGGAGCGAGCGGTCAAAGTCGGCCCATTTTTCGGCCTCGGCGAAAAATGGGTCCTTACTGAACGCGTCCGATATCCTCTGCGGCAACGCTCCTTCATGGCAAGTCTTATAGTCAGTAGCAGCTCAATATACTCGAACGCGAGAGATCCGAACATTAAGACTGTACTCAATATTTCAAAGGGATTTAAAGGAAGTTATTTATAGTGTTGAATCAGTGAGTGTAGTGTTCTTGCGATTATTAATACGCAGTTGGAGTGAACATTCCCAAATGAATGTTGTTTTGCGTAATAATTATATTTACAAAATGCTCTCATGCATAAGTGGCGGCGTTGCGCAGGTGGTACGAGTTATTAACATTTATTATTTAAATAAAAATATATTTGCTATAATTATACGTAATCGAGGTTCTAAACTACTAAATCAAAACACGAATTGTCTTTTATAATTTAATATAAAAAAATACTTTGTAACGTGTTAGGTAATAAAGTAAATAAAATTTGGTATTATATAACAAATTATATATGAATGGTTTGCTATATTTCTGTTTTTACAAAACAATAAAATTTTATAAGTTCAACTTATTTGAAATTATCTTTGGCTTTTTTTTAAATTTGGGTACAATGTTGTTATTATATAGCGTTAAAAAAACTTATGCCAAACATGATGCGAATTGATTTTATGTACAATTTTGAATTTGGATCTTACAAGTATATCTATTTTACAGTAATGATTGTTCTGTATGTAAAAATCTTAATGTACATTTTTATTAACAATATAAAAAGATGTCTATTTATAGGGTCTTAAAATATATATTATTGGACAAATTGAGTCACTCACGTAGATTCACATAAATTGAATCTAAGAGGTGACTGAAGTCCTTAATATACAAATATGTATCCATATGATTATGTAAGAAATATTGCAAACGGAGCATGTACTCAACATAAATAATGATCACAAATGCTTGTGGCAATTTCGTACATAATGCATTTTGGATCAGTAGATTGGCTATGATTCGCTGTTCCGGAAAGTCCTTTGAGACACCAAAAAGACAGATAGAAATTGAAACAGTGAATCATGTCATCATTATTTAATCTTAATCTAATTGTGATCGTGCATTAATTTGTTAGTATTTACCTGTTCCCCAGTGCGGCTTGTTGTCTGGTTCATATTCGATGCCTTTTAGGCTCTTCAACGGGCTCGGGACAATGGGGGCGTTAAGGTCGGTGATGGGGTAGGCCCGGTCCTTCAGGTAGAGACCATAGCGAGAGGGGTACAGCCTGTCGATGGCTGACAGTCTGTCCAGATGGTCCTGCCACGCCTTGTGAGCGTCGAAGGGGTCAACGCCTCGTCGCACGCGCCTCGGCACATGGTATACTGTTACAAAATTACACTAGATGTAACAATGATCATTTGCCTGTTTATTTGGTAAAAAAAACAATAGATTCGTCTGAAGAATCTCTTATTTGAAAGAAGTAAGGTCAAAGAATGTAGAGCGTCATTCTATAGTCTAAAGAGAATTTAAATGTACAGGTATGTACTTAATAAATACAAGATTGATAAAAATAAATGTTAAGAATAATAATACGATTGGATCAGCCATTTATATATGGTATTCTTAAAGAATTACGTTAAGATTTTCAATTAGTAGGATTTGAATTGCAGAGCAAAAGCGTTAATAAATGATATGATGTTAAGGGGGAAAGATATATAAAAATACTGCCAACAGAAGAACTCACCTCTTAATTACATTCCTGGGTAGACTACTTATATAAAATATAAACAAATAATGAGATTATTTTTATATATGTAGTATTAAATTAAACTATAGGGGGACAGATGAAATAAATAAATTGTGTCACCTGACAAATGCTAGAAGATTTAACAATGAATTCGATGTAACATTCATGGATTTACATGTGTGAAGTGCTGTTATGTATAAAATAAGAGGTGATTTCTATTTAATGATTCATGCGATTATTAGCAATATAAATGAAATAGTCGGGCTAGCACAAGCAACAACATTTAACAATGCATACTGAAGCAGAGATATACTTTAATGCCGATGCTACTACAGCATAAATTAATAATATGAAAAGTAAGACAGCAATTTTTCTTCCACAAAAAATACTGATAATAATGGATCAGTTAATTTGATCGGATCGGAACAGACAATATTTTTGTGAAGCCTAACTATAATTATTAAAAGATTCATAAAAGTAAGATTTAAGAAAACTTGAAACGAATTATGAGTGTAACGAGACAATGCTGTTATTTTTTTTAATAATTTTAAATTATAATGTCATGTCTGTGTGTTATTCCATGTAATGTTAAACCGATACATTAATCTCCGAACTTATGACAGGATTCACATCAGATTCAATATTTCCAAAATGTATTTATATTTAAATAAAAAATGATAGAAAGTTAAATATTAACATAGCAGAATAAGCCCGCATGGATTAATGTAGGCGTACATATTATCAATAAATATAACTGCATATTTGGTATTTATCTTCCTGCAGTTCTTTATTCTATTTACACTCTATAATATTAGCGTACTTTAGAAGTATTTGATAGTATCGCGGTATTCATTTTAAGCTGTTCCGAAAATAAGTTAAACTCCTCCAGACACCTTTGATCCTGAAAATAATCGAAATACGAACCTATACAGTGCCAATTTAAAATATCAAATGTTAGAATTAGCTTACCTAACCCTGTAATACATGTACCTATAGGTCTTATTGACACAACTTATTAAAGCTTATGCCAGATGTGTCAACCTTTTACAACGTGATAATGTTTAATTTAGGTATATACAGTGAGTATATTACATAGAACGCAGATCAATCAAATTATTATTAGCTGATATAAAACATCTTAAGCCTTGAAGATTTAATTTATACAGTGCCAAAACACAGACGTGATTGCCAATAGATATTGACAGAGCGTCAATGTTTTAATCGATTAATTAAAATGTTGATTTTGTGTATTAGCAAAGCAACCCCTTATTAACAAAGTTCAGAAACGCTAGACGAGAATCGATCTCTTTTATGTTACAAGAATATTTCAATTATATCCTTTAAACTTAGAAGTTGTAGTAAAACAGACTAACAACATTCATTCCAGACAATTTTATGTCTGAAAAAAAAAAAGGTGTGTATTATTTACTGTAGATATTGTATATAAGGAAAATACACGAAAACTCTTTAGATCTTTGTGAATAAGAGGTAGCAGTGATGTTCGCTTTCAGTGATAGGCTAGCGTTAGTGTAGAGCGAGTGTGGTTCACATTATTGATACTAACCTGGCCTGTACCGGTCGAGGGAGCGAGCGTAATTGTGAGTGTAGATTGGGCGCGGGGAGTAACCATAGACTTCGCGGTGGACGGGCAGGTAGCGGTATCCGGGGACGGTGATCCTCTCGGCGGCGGCGATGGGGTCGTCATAGATGGACTTGCTGTAGGGGTACGATGACGACAGCAGTTCTGGGAACACGCTGCGGCGCGTAGGCCTGTACCTCTCTTCGGCTCTGATGTCTTCCGATCCTATCAATGAAGTACATAATAATTTAGTGAAATGTGACATTACATTGGTCTGAAACTTTCTGATTTAATGGTTTATTAAACAACGTAGGTATTTTGCCGAAGAAAATGTTGTGAATTGCAATGTTACGTACCTTTAAGAGACCGCACAAAGGATTGCCAAAATTTGGCTTTCTTTGATGCCGTCTCATTTCTGCCAATCATTTCTAAATGATTTTTAAACATTTTGGCGGCTTATGTCGTGCTCGTGTCTGTAACAAAACAGTTTTTCTTAAGGTATTGCCAGATCATTGTAAATAACGTGTGGGAGAACATTCCTTATGGACTAAACAACATTAACCTTGAGCTTAGCTTTGGTTATGTTAAAAACGATGTCCAGGTGACATAATTGAGTACAATAGCGTGCTCGTCCCTCGTAAATAGAGCAGTGACGTATGGAGAGTTAGCAGCAGGGCCAAAAATAGCCGTCTCGGTGGCTGTCGTGTCGAATAGCCCATGGTCTTGGAAGCGCGCCAACCGACCAGTGTCGGTGGGAAACGTGAAAACGGCAGTTTTTACGAATGTCTGCTCACCGCTCGGTTATTTTAGAGTTTCTGACGACCTTGTTGCCTGTTTCATTTGGGATAAGTCAGCGGCCTGCCACAATTTCTCATTGCGTAATCTCGCTCTTTAGAATGTGAAGAGAAACTAATGAGAGTTTACGACGGCCTCGGTGTATTTTGGTAGCTAAGATTGAGTTCCAAGTTTTACTTTTGATAGAATTACCTACGGAATTGATTATTGAATAATATATAATCCTAGTATTTAAATATATTTATTAACTCTACATATATATCATCTCGATCTTTGTTAGAAGCCAGTTCCAAACAAGTTAAATCATCGTACGGAACTAATTCCGAACACTGGTTCTCAAAAAGCTGAAGGGGTTATTTTTAAATAAATAGATGAGCTTTTGTGTTAGAAAAGAAATTTGGAGAGAAACCTAAAAAAACTATTTGCTACAAAAACTTAACTGTCCAGATTAATTATATATAACAAAATTAAAATAAAACTTTTTTATCTTATAGTATTATATTTTCAAATTTTCAGAGTATTTGTGCGGTGTTTATTAATGCATACTTGTATTGCATCATTAGGATGATGATGATGATGATGAGCTTAGTTTTATCTGTATTCCCTTTAATTATTTAATTATTAAAATTTTATTGTTCCATAAGTACTAAATACTTACACAATTAGCGGACTTAATGCTAAGAGCATTCTCTGCCAGTCAACTGTTGTATTTATTTTTGTATAGTGACTATACCGACCATTTATTATTAAAAAAAGAAACATCTTTAGACGTATCAAAGTTAATACAACGTTAATTAACTAGTATCCAATTGAGTTTAGTGCAACTTGTCTAATGTAAACTCTCACTACGATCGTGAAAATGACGTGATTATGTACACAAACCGTGGGCTTTATTACATTCATTTGGTAATTTGCGTCAGAGGGTTAAATTTAGAAGAAAACAAGCGCAATTCATCAATCTCAAGTTGGTATAAGACTTCTACATCTGGAATATGTCTGCTACTAAAAGCTGTGCTTGTTTATAAACACTATTTCATTTAAATAATAATCAAATTAGCACTCACTTATAGAGTCTATTTGCGAGCTTGTGTGAAACTGTAGCTATAAAGGTTACACAAAAGAGGGTGAAAAAAGGCGTATTTAATTCATCATTTCAGCTGCTGGCAGTCCACCGCTAGATATAACAATCCCCCAAAAATCCCCAGTTTGTAATAATCAAAATATAATATTTAAAAAAAATTATGTTTTGTTAAAGTCAGTTTCCGGTAGGAATTAAATTTGGCTATTGTAAACAAAATATATCGAATATTTTAAAATTAAAAGTTCTGTCTGTTATATTTGTAATTGCGAAAAAATTGGCACTCTTTATTTATCTATACTATATATTTTATACATATTTTTTGCCGACTGTTCTCACTTGAGCCTTCTTCGTGACTACAACATACAACTCGTTACGAGAACATTATAAAATTTCCGTTAAAACGTCTTTTACTATTGTCGACAGTAGGATTGGGCATTTTACATAGAATTCCTTCATGTAAAAAAAAAATGAGATTTTTAGCTTCTTTTGTTACTCATAATATTTTGTTTTTTATTTTTATTTCATTTGAATATTGGTAATTGATTGAATATTTCAATTCTATAATGCTCGTGTAAATATTTATTATCGGTAAAATTATCGAATAATAATAATAATAATAATCTAACTTATTTTACAAGCATACGAAATTTTTGGTAGAGCCATTTCAATGTTAGATCTGTGTACGTCACAGAAATCTTACGCAATTTCTAATAAATCACATTTCCGCTTTGAGACATGACAATGTAACTTATTTAGGAACTTCCATTATTGTTTTAGGTCAAGAGCGAAGGCCAATGTCAACACTGTTTTTCCAAATAAATATCTGTGAAAGAAATGTGAAAGTCGACCAGACATGAACAAAAATAGCCGCTTGCGTAACGCTCAACTATTTTCGCGATCGGCTGGTATTTATCGACATTTAGATAGCCAGTTAAAAAGCGTGCGATTGTGAAACGGTTACGAAAATATACGAAGGCGTCGATTTGGCGGGATTGCAAATTTGGCTCGGGTGGAGTGCGGACGAAAATAGTCCCGCGGGCGGCCGGATCGGATTCACGGCATTCCCGGATCCGTGCATTGTCGCGCGACAGGTGGCCTGGCTTGGCGGGTGCACACACCTATCATGACCACATTATGATTTGAATACCAATGATGATGCTTATACATCATAAGTCACACAAAATTTTAAAATCATATGTAAATTAAAAAATAATTATTATGTAAGTAATATCTTCATGTGCCTTAATTATGGCGTCTGATTAAGTAATCTCTCAAACAAATCATTGTTGCTGATTTTATCCTAAAATATGAGTTACGTGCATTGGAAATACTCATTCAATAATTATATAATACAGAAAACACATACAGTTCTCGAACTTTTTTTTCAGTTTAAATAATATATATTATCAATCACTGATGTTCACTTAAATGATATCTTGAGCACTAAATATAAACAGTTGGTTGGTAACTTACGTGTTGAATGACCAATGTTACCAGTTAGCAGTCAGCTTATCCGACTAAACACCAATATGCAAACTAGTTTTTCAGGTCGATGTTGAAGACTACTCGAGCGAGACGGCGATAGAATTGCGCAACTTTAGAGAGGGACGGAGCTATTGTACGCACTCGGGTTGACAACGCGCGATGGGCGGATCACCAAACAGAAACACTTGGCACAGCCCTTAGGGACATAGCATTTGGAACACTGGTCGATTTCTTACCGATTAAAATATTGGTCGTTAATAATAGTTGTGTTGTGTCGTGGACGAGCCGACGTCGAGTGTCGGACCGGGGCGGGCGCGCACTGTCGGCCGATGTCGGCGCGGCTCCCGCCCGCCCGCGTCCCCGCCCTGCCACCCGACCGCCCGCCCGCCCAACGCATTCACTAAACATATTATTTTGTTCATGTTTTACTACTTTACAAGTCTCTGTCTAGGATATATCGAGCGTTTTGCACTCGCACTACTCGTCAGTTTAGTTATTTGTTGATAGTTATTTCATCTCGGATCATTTAATTTTATTTGTACTAAATGAAGTATGTTTGTTTGTCTTTGATTTTACTATTCATGTATCCACTAAATATTGGAGATATCATTTAAATACACTGAATACTTTCTGCTCTTTTAAAGCTGGGTATTATTTGGAGGTATATGACGGTGTTCATAAAATTAATCGAAGGTATGCGTACTCGCCGCCTGTCTTTTTATCAGCGGGCAATAAGTAGACAATGGATTTTTTTTTACTTGTATACTTCTTTTTCTCTATAACAACAAATATTAAGAAATATTATTTTTATTATAAACAACTGCTACGTTTATTTAGAATTCTCAATTCCTACAATCTCACTTACTGCCTCTAAACTGATGCTTTGTCTACCTAAATGAAGATAAAATATTTACTAATATATAAAGTTGAAGAGTCTATTAGTTCATACTACGCGTAAATTTTTAGAACTTTTCCAAATGTCACTTTATCAGAATGAGATTATAATTTCATCGACTAGGTGAACCCATGAGGCACAGACAAACTAATGTACTTATTATAAAAACAGAAGGTAGGTTTATTTGAATCTTAAATATTTATGTTTCGACTTTATTAATATCCATCTTAAGGTTAGGTAGAAGAAATTGCATTAGCGATAAGTCCGCCTTTGTACACATTGTTTGAATTTTAATCAACATATATAACTGTTATGCTAATGTCGGTATAACTGTTATGTCAAACTCTTTATTGTAAAGAGTATATCATCTACATATATATATATATTTATCTATATAAAAATAAATTGCTGTTCTTTAGTCAGGCTAAAAACTCGAGAATGGCTGGACCGATTTGATTAATTTTGGTCTTGAAATATTTGTTGAAGTTCAGGGAAGGTTTGAACGGTGATAAAAGTGCGTTGAAGTGTTACGGATTTCACCGAGTCAGCTAGTATCTATACATTAAATAATCCAATTAAATCTTAAATGTATTTATTAAAACACTGAGATCCGATGAACCCCACTATCCGTGAGCCACAGCGACAGAAATAGCTTCACCCACCTGAGCGGCTGAGGCTGCCCAATGCCCAAGTGCAGGTGAATCAACCCAGTTTGTTTGTACAAAGCTCTAATGACATTGGAATTTACAAGTGACGTACGATTACAGTGCTGGTTAACGTTTTTCTTCACGTTGTGAGCTCATCACTTCAAGGAATCGAAACCTGCTTCGAAGCTCAGTATGGTTTTCTTTCCATAAGGTACTTTTAAGACACAAAATAAAATTTGGCATAAAATCACAATGGAAAGCTTATATTGTGTGATATAATATATGCTTATAAATATTTAATTTGCAAACGTTTGATGTGCTAACAAACAAAATATACTAAGATAATTTTGATATACATCAAATTATTCTAACATACTAAGTATAACTCCTCCTCCTCCGTGACGACCTTCGTGGCGTAATGGTTAACATGCCTGACCGCTACTCAAAAGGTCCCGGGTTCGATCCTCGGTCAGGTCAAGATGAAAAATGATCTTTTTCTGATTGGCCTGGGTCTTGGATGTTTATCTATATATGTATTTGTTATAAAATATAGTATCGTTGAGTTAGTATCCCATAACACAAGTCTTGAACTTACTTTGGGGCTAACTTGATCTGTGTTACTTGTCCCTATATATTTATTTATTAACTAAAAATCACTTTTTGTATACAAAATGTCGACTGTCTTTTTAATATATTGTCTGGGGTGAAGAAATTAAGCGTGTTCCTTTATACCTCGGTTCAGATAAATTTAACTTTTCATATAAAGAATCAGCTAAGATAAACTATTTTTATAACAATCAAATATTTAAGTTTTCTTAACTATCTTAATATTTAGCATATCCGTATATTTGATTTATGAGCGGATGTTTATAAAACTGTAAACTTTAATGTACGTCGTTAGAGAAAAAGCGTTTGATACATTAGTCGTACCAGGGAGATTTATTAAATTGTTTGTATGACTTACAAAGTCAGACCCGTGACCTTCATCTTATATAAGTCACTAAAATATATTTTTGGATTTGAGGTCATCTCCGGTTTAAAAAGAGGCGGATAAGGGAATATGAGAGTTATGAATTTACTTGTACCTCCTGTATGACTAGTGGTGACTATTCCAACAAAAGCCAAAAAAGGCAGGCGATCCTAAAAATAGTACTGAATCTCATAAATGACTTGTATAGTATTTTAAGAAGGGGGAACCGGTGAGACATAGCATTTCAGCCGAGACGCAGAGCTCAAAACTGGGATGCAACCAAGAACCGGCTTAGACGATGATGATTTTTTTAAAGGTCAAAATTAAACCACAGTATTGAAATTACATTATTTATTTTATAATATTATATAGATTAAGATTACTACCACTTCCAAAACGCAAGTGGAGAAGAAGCAGCGACAAACTCCACTGCAGCATTTTGTCCAAAACGTCAATTTAAAAAAATCAGATTTTATATAGTACAATTTCTTCAAAGTCACAAAGCTTGATAGAAATTCAGGTTCCGAAATATGCACACTCTACGCAACTTCGTAGATGATAGCAGCAAGTCGTAGCCTTTGCTACGGTGCTACGAGTCAACTAGAAAACCAATATTGATTGATTTTGGTTGTTACATTTACAAACGACATGGCAGCCAGGTTAAGAGCGGTCCGATGTTTGATTAGTTAGTTTATTTTTTAAATTATATTTCAATATTCTGACTGAAATATAGTATTTACATTATATTTAGGTACATATTATATTTTAAGCTCAAGGTGTCTTTCATTTCATATTTGATCTTGTAAAGGTCAACCGGATTTCAACTCATTTTTCAACACAACATTCCTTATTTTTTTTTAATTAGCTCTCCATTTATCTTATTGTGAATTCATATGGTATCAAACACTTATTTTGAATTGTTTCAAAATTACATAAAAAGATGCTGATTGAATGAGATTTATTACAAAAGTTTTTCTTTCGGGCGAAAACTAATGCTTGATAGCAAAGAAAATATACACTAAAACGCGAACAGAAAAAATAGAATAGCCTATGACATCTGATAAATATTTTTAGCTTATAGATTTTACGCATTATTTATACCACGACATGATGTGACAACATTATAGTAATACGAGTTTGTTTTCCCTACTGCTATGTTTATCTTTTATCCAGCATTTATAAATAGAGTATTTCTAATTTACAACAAGAGGAATGGATAGTTTGTTCAGTGTTGTAGGACAACCCACGAGCCGTCACGTTTTATCGAAAATTGGCCCATCGTCAACAACTATAAATAGAAGTCGGAGCAGGGGACCAGAACTTGTACTTCCGATGATATAATGTTGTTTCCGCTGTTCTATCTCTTAAATTAATGTTTATTGCTTGTTTATTACCTATTGATTTAAGTTGTAAAACATATTTTTATTAAATCTCTAGATTTTGTCATATTTATACTCTACAAAGGCGACAACTAGTAAGTGTATAATTTTTTAAGAATAGAAAACAAATGGTAAACTAAAAACATGAAAAGTAAACATGTAAGTAAGTCTATATAAAGTAATCTATTACTAACTAATAACAATTTAAAATTAAGCTAAATTAAAATAAATTAAATTTTAAGCTAGAAACTTAAAAAAAAATATTACAACTAAAATATATTATTAAAGGGAGGCATATTTAAGGCAAGGTTCTTTGTCCGAGGAAGCTATCAGCAACATATATTGGCTTTATATTCTTCTTCAACTAAGCGTGAAGCGTGTTACCCAGTTGCATTGTTTTGCACTTTAGAATACTTCTTTTTCTTCTCTATATTGACTCCTGTACCACCTCCACAGTCCGGTATTTCACCTCGTTCAGGTATTCTATTGTGCAAGAGACGCCATTGACTGCACCGCGTCGTAATAGCTGTCAGAGAAATCTTATAGGTAGGTAAGTGTATATATTGTATGGAATAATATCTGCCTAAATTTGTTATGTTTTAAAACAGAAACTGAGAATGTAACACAAACTTGAAGAATTGCAAATTCTGATACATGATTGTTTGAATTTTTTTTTATCTTTTCACCAATCCGTTCATGATTTGTTTATTTCTGCTGGATTTTTTTTAAGAAACTTGTACTTTTTTGGTTGATTTATCATATATTTCTCTTGTATTATACTGTTTTATGTTAATTGAATTCATTAATCATATTTACTTGGATTGGTCGCCACTAAGCATTTCTATCTAGAGCGCATCCTTTCGTTAGACTAATTAAGCTGTTGATCTCGCCAGATGGCAATCGAGATACATTTTGTAGACTATAATTTTCATTTTATTGTGATAAGAATATATTTTATTTTGTAATCTCGCTACCCAACCATACATCGCGTCATAAGAAGTAGATATTCGCCTAGCCAAAACAAATTGTTACAATAACAATTCTATCATGCCACGTAGTGCCTCATTAGTATCTGCCGAATTTATTTTTACACTTGGACGCACGTCCCATGTTTTCAATTTTTAATTAGCACTCACTGTATGTAATAATATTAATTATTGGATCATCTGTGACTATTGGCAAGCACGGTGATTGTAATAAATGAAGCATTTAATACTGTATTAAAATTAATAAGTACAATTTAGTATTAAAAGCGTTATGGAAGGTTAAATACAGTGATCTTACGATACATTTATTGAAATCTCTCTTCATAGCGTTTTTCTGAAGCTTTGTGTCTACGTAGCCCGCGGTCCAATAAAACGTTATCCGTAATACAAAATACAAAAGTTTGTCTGTTTGTTCACGGCTTAATCGCTGGACCGATTTCAATGAAATTAACTTTGAAATTAAGTATGGATAAAGTTTAGGACCAGGGTCGTTCGTACTGTTAGGTATTCTATGCCAGGGTTTAAACATAGACTTCTTTTGGGCGTGACATATCTAATATTTATTGATGAGCTTTGTTTTTTTTATATCGCAGACATAATGTTCTTATTGCGTACTAAACAATTTATTTCTACGTAAGTATAGCTATGTACAAAAATATAACGTATTTATATAATCATTTGTTTAGTATTGATTATAATAATAAACAAACAGTATTATATATCTAGAAATAAGTACATAATGTATTGTTAATTGCGTGTCACTTCAAGTGTTTACAAGATGTTCAATGATAAAATTAATGTGAAGACAGTCTCATACGACTGCAAACATCTACAGCCGATATAATTTACTTCTAAACTAAATACTTTAGGCGTCTATTTTCTATTTTTTAACTTTTTTGTCAAATATCATGTTTTTATTAATACGTAACATTATACTACGGAAGACCTATATTGTTCTTGAGTGATTTTTATATGTATCTGCAAAGCAAAACTGTTATTTAACAAAACTACATATATGCAAAAGAGGATGTGCCCGCAATGAAAAGAGCAGCTGTAGGTAGTATATTTTGGGGCCAGCTTTATCATAGTTATATTAGTATTGCAATTTTAATGGACGTTAAACTTAAAATTTATGCCCATCGAACTATCTCTACTAAGTATTCAGTATTATGTGACTTTGTATAAATTACAGTAGAAATTGAGCCGATTTTTTGTTAATCATTTCCTAATTCTGCATGAGGAAATGACTAACACGCCATGAAACAGTTCTATAATTCTTACTATAATTTATTTTTGAATATAATTTTAATTATTGTATTTAATGTTATAAAATCAAATTTTCCGTTGTAAGTCGGCCGATATACGGCCGTGTTGCTATCTTATCTAATCTAATCACCTTGTTGTTTATTTATTTAATTTCTTTTAATAACATGTTAACGGCGAGCTTAACGCCGTAGGGTTTTTCTACCAGTTATGTATCTAATAGGTTTACTTCCTAGAAGTTAGGTACAGAAATTAGGCACTTACTACTGGCAAGTTTGCGGTTTAACTATATATAATCAAAAGCAGGCGCGTAAACAACTGACAAAATATCAGCTGCCAATAAATTTTGTGAGCAATGCGGAATAATCTCTGAATATCTGGGGCTCATTACAAAACAACTAAGAAATATTTTAGAAACGCTAAACGAATCTAAAGATAGGCTAAATGCACACTACAGACATATAAATCTAACCGATGCGCACCGAAGAAATGGAATGAAATACATATTATGTATTGTGTGTTAACAAATAAAAATTCTTATTAACACAATAACAGTAAGGCCTCTCAAATCGACGTACATAATTAAAACGCTTACTTAGGTAGTAAAATATTGGATAAGTATAAAAATAGCATACCTAAAATAAATTTAATATATAGAATCCATATCGACAAGTTCGTAATCTTTCTGGTAAGCTGGTGCATGATGACTCTACAATGTAGAGATGAGGCAGCTGAGTTAAACGACATTTAGCGTTATATTCCTTCATTGTCTACAGTTATATTTTATGTGTACCTTCTACCACACAACAACAATTTAACAAATACAACAAAAAATTGACTTTGGTTTTTGGTAAGAGAACGAATCTGCAACATATATCAACTCTACGTAATAACGCAGTACGAGATTCCTTGATCTATGCGTGTTAGCCATAACGACCGGTCCATCATATTATTCATTACCGTCAGCCATAATCTCATGAGCAATTTCGCAAATGTGAAGCGTTGTTTACCAACAAAGTAGGGCCATCAATGAAACAGCAGCACATGTTTGTTTTTGGCAGCAATCGGAACCGGTCACGTGTACATGAGAATAGCGATGACAGGGCTCTAGTTGCTCGGTTTTATGGCGTATTGATTTACGTATGTTATAAAATAGAGACATTACAGAAGATGGATGGATGTAAATTGGAAAGCGAACCCTGGTCTTTGAGGCAACCTTTGGTTCTTTAATTGTAAAGATAGAACATTTTTGAAACGATTAAGTTCCAATGAATAAATATTAGAAGAAAAATGTGAAGGTGTTCAGTAGACCAATTAAAGAGATATCACGCTATTAAATATAAAAACTAAATATCATTAGAAAAGTTTTGATATTTTCCAATGGTTGCCTAGGAGAGACCGCATAGTAAAAGAAATATGTTAATTGATAAACAGTTTTTTTAATGGCTAATTCTTAATTATGGCAATATATAAGGTGGACTCAAATCAACTGCAAATATTTTAAGGGCAGATTCAGACGTCTAAAGTGTCAACTTTTCCAAATAAACTTATGTCAAAATATGAAATTATATACATTGACAATTGAATTTTTTAAAGACACATCCTGTGTTTAAACAACGTAAATAATTTAATTCAAATACTAATTTATTTTATTATATAATTACAACTAGCAATTATTAAATACTTCAGTGTTCAGCTTTACTTTCGTGATCTATTTATTTTATACTTTAATACAACCATGGCGACTAGAAAACAAGCTGAAATGTTGCACATGTAATTGTTTATTTTACAGTATGAAAATAATTGATAATGATATTACACAGCTCAGTGAAACATGCAGATAAATGCAATGTTTAGTTACGGGAGTATGTATACCATATAAAAATGTATTTCTATGAATGTGTTCTTTGAAGGACTTCTTTGTACTCACATTATTATCTGTTACAGTTTTTGTTAATATTACTTATATAAATAAATCCATTATTACCTATATAAATAAAATAAGGATAAGATATAGCAGTAAAATAGTAAAATTATTCATTTACTTAACCTTATTGTACGATGCGAGAAAAGTTTGTCACTTCCTGTCGTTACAAATCGTACGTCTGTTGCTGTATACTGACATAAACAGCTATAACTTTGTATCATTGCACGTTACTACCAGACTTTTTTTTATAACAAGGCCATCTCTACAAACTCTAGATTTAAATCTAGACACATTTTAATGTGTAACAAAAAGTGACTGACGTTACATTCAGAGCTGACACGCACCAGATCTCAGCTCACAGCTTTCCATCACATTTCCTTGCTTACACGTGATGCTACTTATAACCGTAATAAAAAGAGTCTGTTTATCCGGGCAAGGATGACGCGCGCCGATATCCGTGGGTGGCAATACACAACTATGACGATCACCACAAACCCACCAAAATACCAAGACCTTTCATCAGTTTCTCGGCTCATTCAATATCAAACGTTGCAGCTCGATAGCCTATACGTGTTTGAAATGATAGCGTGTGCTAAGCAACGTCAAGCGCGATCTAGATTGGATTGGTCGTCATTAGTGGCATTTCTATCTTAAGCTCTTGCGTACTTCGGAACAGTTCCGAAGGCACGCTGTCAGAAAATCTGACAGTGTTGGCCCCTAACACACCTGGATTTTATTCCTGTTGGTTTGGTTTCCCTGTAATAAGAGTTACGGAAGTTAGGCAGTCGCTCCATTGTAATAATCAGCACCGCCAAATCTAGGACCATAATGAAGGCGTACCCTAGGCACCGAAAAAAATGCTACAAGAAAACACGCTCAGATGGAGAAGTAACAAACTTCACAGAAGCAGAACCGAAGAAATTGAAGGGTCTGCAATAACTGGTGGTTAGTTGAAATACAATATCGCGCGACCTTGCTACGAATAGTGGCCGCCTACGGACAGACAATAAAGACGAGTTTTCATGGTTGTATGGCTCCTACGAGATATTAAACCCGTTGGATTTTAACCTTTAACTAAATGTAAATAAGGGTTTTGTAGGGAGTTCCAGATTCTACTACAGTTGTCCAGTGTCAGGTTCAATGATTAACAGGATTTTCGTATTTGTATGTACGTGAAAGTAAATAATTCTACTTCCTTCTTTACACTAGTTTAAAAAAAACTGTTAATTTTCATACTAAAAGATACTTTACTTATTTGTTTATTCTAAAAAAAAACATGATATCTGTTCATATGATTGAGAAAATTAAGTTAAGCTCACCCATCAAGCTCGTAAATACAAACATAATCGTAACGCCTGTCTCCCGCAGGGGTAGGTAGACATTAGAGAAATACTTAGAAGAAGTACTGTAAGAATCATAGCCAATGGATTTCCATTAGCTATGATTGTATTGATGATATGATTCTTACAGAATCAAAATGCATTTCGTAATTGTTTTTCAATATTTCCAAAATTTAAAAATTGCGCCTAAAAATCTCAATCGCATACATTTTTAATGAATACCATTAAAATTGTGAAACAAAATGAGCGATTCGCACTGATGCGTTCAGTTAGCACGTAAATCAGGTCAACGCGATCACTCGCCGGTGACCATGGCCTGGATGCTAAGTCTGAAGTACTCCACTCTACCTACATCTTAACTGTGTATCCCATTAATTCATAAATTAATCAAAACTGTCTTCTAAATTAATATCAGATAGCAATTTGTCTTGGTTAAAAAACGATTTACTTGAGGACTAGTTGGCAGAGGATAGGCTGAAAAAGACTGAAGGAGTGTGTATTGTCTGACTTGAAAACGAGACTTATACATTTGGTCCATGCTTATACCTTACACTTAGAAAAATATGGAGGAAGGTGACATGCAGAGCCGGCCGGAACTAAGGAATTGGCGAGGATAGTTAATGATAATTGAGACGGACATTCCCTTGAATTAAAGTATGATAGCCAACACCTAATATTTTTATGTATTTGTCACATATGCCGCAAATAATGTACAGTAGACAGATACCTACGTGGCTATCTATGGTATATCTACGGCTCCGAGAGAAATAATGCTTATGGTTCTAAAAACAAACAAACTAAAGTAACAGTAAATGAACTTCCTATTTATTTGGAATATTTTAATATGTCCATCGAGATTCAGATATAAATCAGAGTCATCGCTAAAAAACTTTTCCTATTTATAATGCTATTTCGATCGCAACTACGTCGCATTAACATCAAAACAGATATGAGAGGACGTCCGTGACTTGTTTACGTAAAGCAAATAAATCTTAAGCGAATTGGATGAATAAAAAGACCCTCAAGGAAACTTCAAGGAATCCCCTTGAGCTGACAGCTCGAGACTTTTTGAAGAGAAGCCGGAAACACGTCAGTGAATCGGACAGCGTAGATGGCGCCACAATAGCAAAGTTACCAGTCCCCGATGGAGATGGGAGCTTGGTGTTTCCGCTCGGGAGTCTCACGCATACGAATGGCAACATTAGCTATTGTTGGGAGAAACTTTCTTGGAGTAATGTTGTGTTATGCAATGTACTTCACCCAGTTGTTTACTATCGCTTCCTATTGGACATAATCAATAAACATTGATTTTTTTTTAATAAACTACATCGATATTTTAGGATCTTCAGAAACATATTTTTAGTAACTTATGTCTAAAAACGCCATGTACTGTTCTTATAAGAAACATTAGTTAGGATTAACGCGCAAAACGCAAAAAAACGCTTCTGTTACAAAGTGTATAAGAAAGAGGCGTGACCATACCTACACTTTGTAGCTGTTTACATTTTGCTTTACTTTGATTGTTGAGAATGTTGTTATTTACAGGCGACCTGTAGTTTTTTACTCGGTACGATCCTTAAATGTCTCTCTCAACTTTACTCACGCCATAAACCCTGGCGGTTACAAAAACTGCTACTATCATCTTCGAATCAATTAATGACTTATAAAATAAAATCATTAGTCAATAGGACATTCTGTTTGTTTAACATTAATGTCTCAATTTACCGACAATGCAGCGGTAACTTATAAACAGAGCAATCAAGAGTGCACACAGTGGGCGCGGCGCGGCGCGCAAATGTTTGTCTTGCATGCGCCTCTGTTGGCGTATTCGTTTGTGTTCTCACATCATATAATAATATAAGTAATAATAGTAAGTATATATAGTTGTATCCATATACTTTTTAACAAATACAAATAGCCTTTATTACACTACAAATAACATTATATTAAATTTCCTAACATTAAGTTTCCTATGTTTGTATTTGAGCGTACATGAATTAAATAAGTAAAATAAATTATTACAAAAACAACTAGACACAACCTAAAGGATAGTTATAGCTTCGTTTGATTACAGACTCATATTCTGAAATTTCTTTGTCTGTGGTGGTCTTCAGGCATTTCAAATGGAACCCTCCCTCCCATCTTCGATTCATACCTAACTGGAAACAAATTTAGTATAGCATGTCTGAACTACTTACTTAGGTCGTCTTATAAGAATGTTTTAGTGCTACCTCATGGACGTTAAAAACTAAAAAAATAGCTTTGTTTAAGTATTACTTGGATATTTGCTGAATAATAAAGTTTTAATAAATTAATAAAAATAGTTTCCACTGACACTTTGTGGTGAAAAACATTATAGCCACCTTCGAATTAGTGAAAATTAGCAACAGCTTGTTAAAATTATTCTTGTTTTAGATAAGAAACTAATTTAATATACTTATAGTTGCTTTTATCATTTTCCTGATCTCCTAATTATCGCCAAATCATTTCTGTTACAAAATAAACAGAAATCGCCCTTTCCAATTGTTGACGTGACTTTTACTTTAAATTATACCCATCGTAATAGCATACCATATGAAACCATGTCCCAGATAATTATTAAAATACATTAAAAGGCAGATAAAACAATGATTACTTTAAACTGAATCAGAACGTCGTACAACCATACAAAATTTTTCATTGAAATAAAATTCTTATGATAAGTATGTAAGTTACGTTATTGCGTGACAATTACCGTGAATTCGGGGTTTGCTTTTTACTGGCAACAAACGGCATTTGTTGTAGGGTGTAATTCAAAGATGGCGGCACGCGTCACGCTCGTGTCGGAAGCTTCGTCCGGAAGCGCGGGAACGCACCCTCCCGATGAAACAATACTATCGTGTAAATTGAAATAAATTGATGCACTCACATTGTTTTGGCAAACAATAGCTTGGACCGATCATCCTCTAAGGTGTTTAAAGTGTTTATGCGAATGACTTGTGTAAAAGAGCGTTTTAAAAGCCGTTTTTGGCTATATACCTACATGAAACTATGATTCTGCATTCTAAGTGTAAGATCCATATATTAACATAATTAGGCAAGCTTGGGCATATGATAAAAATATTTCGCATCTACCTAAAACATCGTTCATACAGTCCTCTCGTAAATACACGCAGTTTTATAAAGCTCATAATAGTCACACACGAATATCTGAAAAATAACACTCAAAGGTAAACCAATATATAATATTTAAGACTGTCATAAAAAAACCTACTTACTGACTACTATATTTTTCTCGAAGCTTATTTATTTCGATACAAAGTGAATATCCATTGATAGTTCAAAGATTTCAATACGTATCCACCAACACGTAATATAATATTACAGCTAAAGCATCCCAAAACCAACAAGAGTAATTAAAAGCTCCCACGGGTATGATAAAAACAACGGCAGGGGTGTCGCTTTCCCGCGCCCCTGCGACTCGTCGTGCTAATTACGCAATCAGTTCTCACAATTACACGTGACACCGTGACACTGCCGCCCCCGCCGACGCCAGTGTACACACAACCTAACACACCTTTTGAACGTAAATATGGGGTCGGTGGTCACGATGCGTCAGTTGATTCATAAAAGCTGATCTACGTAGACTTTGAAACCAAAAGTCTCTTCTACTTCTGAAAATGATCAATACTGGTCTGGTATAGCTTATCTTTTAGCATCTCTAACGATTATCCGCGAAAAACTAAGAATAAATTTACCATGTTCACAAAATCTTATAAGAAAGAAAGAAATGGATTTTATCGAGAAGATAATCTTGTGTCATGTCCTAAGGGCCTTAATATTCTCGTATGACAATCTAACATAAAAATAAAGTCAATTAGAGGAGACAAAAGAAAATTTAATAATTTTGCAGATTTTCAATAACTTTAACATATGTACTTTTTTTAGTAGCCTTAAGTGTCCCATTGCTGAGAAAAGGCTCCCCTCTTGTCTTCCTCGCGTCTCGTTCACTCTCTGCTTTTTGCCATCCCTGTCTCGAATGTGTCCAGGTCATCCCGCCATCTCTTGCGTGGTCTGCCCCGCGGTCAACGGCCTTCTGGAACCCAGTTAATGTACTTAGTATTGATAAAAAAATATGAATCAGAAATAAGGATGGCGAAAAAAGCCATAATTATGGAGAATCTTATTATTTGTATATCTGTTTCATGAACAATATTATGAGAGTCAGGGCTCATTAGGTGTGACCTGAGAATCCTCTCCGGCAAGGGAGCGGCCCTCTGATAAGCATTAATCGCGGAGACGCGGTAACGATGTGTTTGCTGCCGGCAAACGGATAACAACACCGAAATGAATCTAGAACAAGAACACCATAGAGTCGAACTCTATAATTTATTTTTTTATACATGGGAAACTTTAACTTAAATATTGACTCAATTAATTAACTTAAACACAAAATATAATTTATAAAAGACACAAAGACTTCTTTCTTTTGTTTATTTATAATCTTTCACGTTTATAATATTCAGAAAAAAAATTGAATGTTTCCATTATCGCCGTAGTTTATTTTTTGATACTTATACGACCATGCTTATATAGAAATTGTCCAGAAGTGCTATGCTATATTGTAATCTTATAATGTGCGATAGGAAAGTCATTTTTAAAACATATTTCAAAACTAGCTGTTGCCCGCGGCTTCGCCCGCGTGTAGGTCGCTTTTCGCGTAACCTGTGGAAACTACAACTATCCAGACTTATAGTTAATTCTATACTACCCTTTTCCCGTGCCAAATTTATATAGCCACTAGCTGTTGCCCGCGGCTCCGCCCGCGTGGGACTCGGTTATATCGCGCCCAAAAGTAGCCTATGTTTGACCTCAGGTTGTTAACTACATCCCTACCAAATTTCGTCACAATCGGTCCAGCAGTTTAGCCGTGAAGAGGTGACAGACAGACAGACAGACAGACAGACAGAAAGACAGACAGACAGACAGACTTTCGCATTTATAATATTAGTATGGACAAGAATAATACACATTGTCTGTTTGGTTACGAAAAAAACTACAATCTCCGTTTAATTTAGTTTTCGTAGAGCTATTTCTAGGGTTTAACTAAAAGTATAAGCCTTATACCAGGAAAGAAGTAAAAGCTGCTTATTAAAAATATTTTTTTTTTACTGATGGCGACTCCAAAGCACAATACAATTCGGAGATGACAAATAGGTACGCGCCGGAAGCGATCCATTTTGGCGGGAAACGGCATACAGGAAGTCGATTCGTAGACCGCGAATGGTGGCGCCACTGTCGACAGGGTTGCTATTTTAATTTTATTTCCATACTGACTCCGTTAACGGCACGGAAATTGGTTAAATTCGGTTAAACATACAAACTGTTATTTATATTTTCAAATTCATACTGCAAAGTAGATGTATAAGAAGACAAAAATGCATTCGTTTCATATGTATTTTAAGACAGTGACTTTGCTTATAGTTGGAACTGTAATTGAATTGAAATGTGTATTCTAAAAAAAATATTTCAATTTGCGTCATATTTCCGTTCAACCGTATTCCCAAGGAGGTTTTCGGTAAATGTAACAGTCATTTATGTCATAAGTAAAAAATATTATGAAAAGATATTGCTATTAAGCAAATCACAATACAGTTTAAGACCTAACCGGAAAATTTCTACGACGAGAGAGAAAGACTATAACGTATATTCCAAAGGGTACTTTGTTGTAACAAAAACATATACCTAACGGCAACATACAGTGGTTTTCCAATAAAACCTTCGATAAAAAGCTATTCTTCCGGTTGGCATCGGCACCTCCCATACATAACGCGCAGCTGCCATTCAACTCCAACCCGCCCTACATCTGCACAATGTTTAAAGAACTACTTAAACACCATTTGAAGATCACATAATATAAATTAAACAATCATATTGACAAAGTAGGTGCGTTGCGAATTGCACGGAAAGCGGCCTATTGTATACTAGATAGCGTAGGGTCGCAGGCCAGGTGCTTTGCTTGGAGTCATTCTGCGATGACAAATTATCATTGTGTTATTTAAAGGGCCGGATTCATATTAAATCACGACAATAACCATCAAAAAGGATGAAACTTTTTACTAGTGGCAACTAGTAGCTAATGTATTTGACTTCTGCCAAAAAAAACCGAAATGTCTCAGTTCTAGAATATTAATACAAGTAAACATGTTAATTTATATTTCATTTGTTTAAAATGCGAAAAGACTTAGTAGGCTGCTCGTTTTCGTAGCGCGTCGTAGCTCTGGTTCGTAGCACATTACCATAATTCCTTAGGTTTTATAAAGTGCTACGATATACTACGCAATGTAGTCGTAGCGGGGAAGAAATAGTAAATTTTAGTTATGTCTATAGCTATACTAGGTATATGCAGATAATATATAAAATGCTTATTGTTATAATTTTATTATGTAAATAATTTGTAATGGTGCTGGTGATTTTTACCAATAATATAAAATGTGAAAGTACGAGTTTAAATATAATAAGCTGAAATTTTCTGTTTATAACATGAAATGAATGATGATGAAGTGATGAAAGGTACCTATGTCCTTCTCAATACTTTTATCTATGTGTATGCGAATTTCAGAAGGGTTGATGTAGTAGATATGGCTTGAAAGCGTAACAAACATACAAACTAACTCACTTTCGCATTTATAATAATAGTTAGGATTATCTGAATCTATCCATGAGTATAATTATACTGACTTATAGAGATGTACTCGTATATCAAGACAGTCTCAATTGCATACTTAATGACTTCCAACAGAAGTAACCTGAAAACCGTAATTATATTTAAAAATGCAAACATTGAACAAAGGCGTTGCTGCGGTATTGGATCTCTTTTCCCATTCAATTACGGTGTAGGAGCAATTAACCCAGGTGTACCTATTAGTGCGTTCGACTCCCGACAGCTGAAGGCAGCTAGTTACCGCGTTACCTACAAACAATTAGACTAGTTACAAACAAGATAAAGTACAGAGATAAATCAACTAAATAAAATATTATAGGTAACATTACTGTGTTTATCCTATTAGGTTTGATACTATAGTGTTGTCTAATTGTCTGTCAGCAGGCTTTAAAACAATATTAGGTAGACAATCAAAATATTAGCAAGTTAAATATTGGATTATCGCTATAACAACAACGATTACGATCACATAAACATGTCACTTGTTTTGTTTCGCTTATATGAGAGTTTATTGTTAATTAATGGAGAAGTTTTTAACGCGTGTTACATCTATATAAATCTGACGTTTTAAACATGTTATAATATAAATGCCGTGGTCATAAATTATTAAATTATGCTGCATGAGTGTGTAAATGAAATACGAAAATATTGTACATAGTCGAAAATATTTAGTAGATGAGTAAATAGAGAAACTAAATAAATAATGATTGGCAAGTAATAATTAGCTCGTTACAATATCATCTATATAACGTCAATTTTCAGTCGTATCCCCATAAATAACTAACAGAGCTTTATCTTTCTATCCTAGATATTTTCAACATTGTTTACCAATGCATCACTTCCTTGATAGGTTAATTGATGCATCAGATATGCAAAGAACCGCTGTACCAATCTATTACTTGGACGACTGCGCCCTTTTCTTTACTTTTACTGTAATATTTTCATGTACTAGCTTTTGTCCGTGCCCGCATTGGACTAGGACATATATCGCGCCCAAAAGTATTTTTGACCCATACCAAATTTCATCAAAATCGGTTCAGCGTTTTAGCTATGAGAGCGTAACAGTCAAATAGACAGAAAGACTTTAGCATTAATAATATATTAGTATGGGAGTATGGATTGGATTTCTAAAACTATGCATTTTTTCTGGTTTTACACGAGAATGTTTAATTTTACTAACCCTTTACTTTTTTGATTCAATTAAAAACATTGAATATAGACAGGCACCCACCTCTCGATAAGAGCAAGCAGCGTAATATATTATTAGGCTGAAGAGTAGACCACATCCTTTCTTCCCGTGGATGTCGTAAAAGACGACTAAGATATCTACAGTTATTTTATTTGTTATCGTTATTTGGTAACGTTAACTTAATCCCCGGCCCAAGTAATTATTACTTATCAATGATATTAAAATTGGGATACAAACGGGTCTTTCACGTTAATTTTTATTTTTTGTAGCATAAGTTAAAGAAATTTGGGATGTTAACTTATTTCATGTTTTTAATGCTTTGTATCAGCAGTAAACAACAGTGGTATGCTAAATTACCTATATCTCCTCTTCAATCTTATTTACGTAATTGAATTGCTAGGTTAATAATGCGTAAAACAATCTGAAAAACAGAAAAGTTGTTGCATGGCGCTGTGGTACCCGGCCGTTTACGGGTTATTAATTCTGACAAAGTGCTGTTGGCGCAGCCGAAAGGGTTGGGTTGAGGTCGGTTCACCAAAATATTAGGACGTTTACCTTCTTATGCACGTATTTTTTGTAACCATATTTTCTTTTTTAATTTTACTATAACACATTCCTTCCAATCTGAATAGTAAACTATTGCAAAATGATATTTTCATATTTGTAATTATAAATTTAAGTAACGAGTTTTTTGAATGCTTTTAACTAGAGAACTAACCGACGGTTTAAAAAAAAAATGTGCATACGATGTTAACACCTATAGAAATGCAATCATTAAGAAAAAAATATCATATTCCAATATTCTTAACAAATTTTCTTTGAATAATTAATTACATTAGCTGTTTTGTCAACTATCATAAATAATAAAGAACATACTGATCTCCTCTGTATTATGTAAATATTGCATTGCACAATCTGATAAATAAATTTAATTGAATATATTTTTGTAATTAGTATTTAGATGATGACGATATAAGCTTATATATAGTTTAAGATATTATGTGTTATATATATATATATATACGAAAGATTATGTTAACTATCTTTGGATAATGGTGCAATGAATACCTAAAGATGAAAGAGACACGGGTACGAATTTATTTTCAGTTGTGTTAAACAATCCCAAGTCTTAATCATCTTTTACTCTCACTCTATAAGAAAAATTTGCTTAGAATCAAATTAAAAATAAATACTCTATAGAATGTAATAGCATTAGTATATCTAACGGCCAATATTAAAACTGTCCCTTTCTGTAGCAGAGATACGGTAATGTTCAGTAAATACCGGTGTATTGTGCAATAACATCACCAAATAAAATCGGAAGGAACAGACCGAGAATACACCCCAACAATTCATCATTCGTTCAATGAGGTAACAACAATCGAACAACAAGCCATTGAGCGTCCATCTCATTGTGTGACGTAATTTTATCAAAAATGTCGTACGCGACAATAGGCGTCGCGCCGACAAAAGTCGGAAGAGCGGATGCGATTCGCGTCGTTTCGCCGCCAACAAACGCAACGATGTTTTTATGCAATTTGACAAAAAGTCACTCTTTATAAACAGGGGATGTTTCCACCCACAAGTCAGCAGTACAGGCTCATCGGTCATGATGGACAATCGGAAATGACTTTCGGAACTTTCGGAACTTTTGAACCACTTGTGTGGAGTGATCATCGATACTATTCATTCAGTCGGTACGTACACACAGGTGTTCATTCACATATATTTTTGATCGAATTTAACGATCTGGTTTTTTTGTAACATTGACTGTCCCATTAATTTTATTTTTACTCACATACAGAATATTTTACAAATAAACAATTACATCTATTACTGTCACATTTATTAAGCTAAATAGTCTTTGACATGGCTTATCGCCTGCTACTTAGTAGCTGGTCCTAACGGCTTAAAGTTGCCTTCCAAAGCACAGTGCACAATACACTAATGATAGCATGCTATATTGAGGCGGCCAAATCAAGTCGTGCCAAGTTGCTTACCACGATTTAACGCTATGATGGACCCCTTTGATTACACCTTAAATTGCCTTCTATAAATGACAGTGAACCAACCAATTAATCCTATGGGTTGGATCATTAAGAAAGCGTGGCCAAGTTGACACAATCGACGTCGCCAATGCCATTATGTGACTTTTACTGTTATCGCATATCGTAACGCGCCCATCGTACACCGTGTAATTAGTCGAGAATGGAATGGGCTCATTACCAAGTTTATCTGTCATTATACAGTTTCCTACACATGGCCTGTACTACTGATACATCGCTTCATCTGAATTCAGTTGAAGCCGATAACCTGCACAAAAAGAGCAATGAAGAACACAGTGATGTGATATAAACGTTACGTTTGGGTGCATGGTTTCCCTAATTGCATGCCGGGTGACGGTTAGCAGACAAAAGCTGCACTTTACTCATTGCAACAATACGATGAGTACACGGAGATATACAATTGATTTTTCGGCTTGCTATTTAACTCAATTTTATGAGTCAGAGGGGTTGGATTTCTACAAAAGGTAGGTATGATTTTTTTCAAATTTGAATTTATACGAAAAATAGCTAAACGGTAACTTTCAATCATGCCCACTAATGATAGAAGAGGCAACCATGCCACGCAAGCGAGCGGTTGTGCTAAGGTTATCACTATTAATTTTGATATTTCAAGGAAAAGAAAGAGAACAGCATTCTCTCTTCTCAGCCTCGGTAACATTGCTTTGGATGAATTTCTCTTCCTCCTTGTTCACTCGTTATTTGCATTATCAAACATTTTCCCATATAATTTGCTGGTTTTATAGTTGTACTAGCTTTTGCTTGCGGCTTTGCCCGCGAAAATTTCCCTCGGGAACCTGTTTTTCCAGGGATGAAAAGTAACCTATGTCCTTCTTAATACTTCTAACTATGTGTATGCGAAATTTCAGAAAGATAAGTTCAGTAGATAGAGCGTGAAAGCGTAACAAACAAACAAATAAACAAAAAACCAAACTCACTTTCGCATTATAATATTAGTTGGACGTTGGATAACTAGGTTACTAATAAGTTTTCGAGAAAAAAATGTAGTTTGCTACACGTAATAATTCCTTTTTGCAATTAAATCATCATGGGGTTCCATCTTTGAATTGAAGTTTGGAGGTCAGCAAACGGAAACTGTGTGATGAAGAACAAACTATTTTATTGATGGAATTAATAGATACTTATTTGTATATGAACAAATCGCGACCTAAGTATGTGGTTTATACTGGCAGTTAAGCGTACGTCTCACAAAAGGTGCCTTTTTGTCGATAAAAATATTTAGACTATAAATACGGTGCCTGTATTTATAGTCTAAATATTTTTTATCGACAATGTTTTGTGACAAAAATGTTCTGCCGTACAGTTTTATTTTATTAAAAAAAAAACAATAACTATTTCTGCTTTTTTTTACGCTTGACCGATTTCAATCAGCTGCGTAACATTAAATAAAAATTCCCTTAACAAAATTCTTGACTTTGTCGGATATAGACAAGAATGAACTCAGTACAAGAGTTACGCCCTCGCTGACCGAGGATCTCAACAAAAGGTTCCAGCAAAGGGAAGGAAGTAAATAATCTTTATTCGATTAGCCTTAGTTGCCGGCAGCTACAAAGAGGAGAGTATAATAAGATGCTGCCGTTGCGTAAGTAAATCACGTTTTCTATGGCTTTCGTTTTCACCGTACGATTAAATTAGTATTGATAACTGGCAGGCTGGCCATTAAAATAATACCGAAACTTATATTGTCTAAGTAGCTAATTAATGAAAGGGGGAAAAATAAAAGGTCGCTTTTTAGCCATAAGGCTTAGAATGCAAACGGGATAGCGCTAAGATACCTAATAGATGATGATGTAAATACTGAACCAATAGCTGTGAGATTTCTGATTAAGAATAGACCACACTCTTTCATCTCGTAGATACTGTAAAAGCCGGCTACCGGAGATGCCTAGATCTACATTCTCTTTTCTTGACAGCACGCAAATGGCAACAAGGTTTCACAGTGGTTCACACTTGTTTAGGCTACAGTCACAGAATAATGCTACTAGCGGTCTAAGACGACGTTGTCGTCGTCGTCAGAGTTTAATAGTAATTATATAAGACCCTATATGTATTATATACCTAAAACCTTCCCGGGGAATCACTCTTAACTATTAGTGAAAATCGCATGAAAATCCATTCGCTAGTTTTTAAGTTTTGCGCGCCCGACAGACACACACAATGCGGCGACTTCATTTTATACTATGTATAGATTGATTTACACGTATGCTTGATGGCTAACATAGTCGTATAAAAAAACTAAATTTCATTAACATTGAGAATGATCCTTTTATACAAGATGTTAATGAAACCAACACCAATCCCCTTTTAGTGAAACATTCGCGCGCACAACAATGGGGAAACAATCCACGTGGCGAGACAAGCGGCGACCGTATAAAACGATGAATGATAAAACAACTGGCAGAGGGTGTGAACGCAGGGATGATTAGGCAATATCCTGCACCCTCCGACCCCTGCCGGTACATCTTACTTAATGTGAGGAACTTTGATCCAGACGTTTGATTTTGATACGTTTAGCATATTGCTATTCAGTATTAGTGGTATTATGGGTTTGGATTTACTGTTACATATTTCATAATTTTTTGTTTATATGAGGATCACAAATTATAGAGAACTCTACCTATTACAATAAATACCGGTTATTTAAAATGAGTCATAGTTTTAATCAGTATTTGATCACCACTATTTTCCGGTGGTTCACCTCGCTCAGCGCTCAAATCACTTTCCATGAAAAAAGCAGTCGTTCCATGATAGGACGTGAGCCATCGACTCCGACGCTACACCAGAGCAACTCAACTACCATAGTTTCTTGACCACTTCAAAAAAAAATTTTTTGTGATATTTACTATCGCAACGCTATCAAAACAAGTGGCATTTTTAATATCAATTAGAAGTATAATGAAGTAATCTTTAATTTTAAACTAGCGTTGGTAATCCTTGCCAACCCAACCGGAGCACGATATTAAAGGGATCCATCACACCAGCTTTGCGGTGTCACAGTGTCCGCCCTCTACTCGCTTAATTAGACAGTCATTGTCACTGTTTGAGGGTTGACAGATTTAGTTCTATTTTTTATCTGTTTATTTTTAACAAATGTTACTCTGTGGTTAGCGCAGTCTGTGTAAACACACTGAATGGTTCAATTGTCGATTTGCCTCACCACCACCATATTGGGGCACTGTTGTGTCGTAGTATAAGAAGGCCATCTTTATATAAGGTACAATTCATTTTGGATGTGAGGTTGTATGCGCCTTGGTCCCGTCTATCTTGTTAAAAAGGTAACTAAAATTAATTCAGTCAAGATCAAGTTTAGGGGTTATTTTTAACCTACGTGACGAGATCTTATAGGTATATATAATTTACGCTTAGAAAGCGTAAAAACATAGAAATACGAAATCGCGGTCGTTTGACGCTGTCATTTCCTAAATTTGTCATAATAAATAAACAACAAACTCACATTCGCATTATAAGGAAGTTAGAATTATAAATACGGAACCCTAATAAAGTAAATGTAATGAACTTACAATAAATATTTCTTTTTTTTTAGTTTGTAATTTATACCAATTATATTGTATGCTTACGACGTTCATGAACTTATGACCTACAAACCTATAACTAACTTATGAAAGCCGATAATAAAGTCAGTGACTCGATTTATTTTATATAAAATATTGTAAAATAAAAAAGTTAGTCAATTGTTCAGCTGGTTGTATAGCCAAATTATCGGACAACAGTAAACATGACCGGATTAGTTGCAAATCCTAGTCTGGGCGTGCATATGGGGTCCTAGCTTAGCCTGTGGTCCAAGGCAACGGCAAGGGCGATTATGAATCAGAACATTACTTTTGTAAAAAGTATTTATACTACATATTTTACTGGATAACTTGTTTGTATTTATAAATATGCATTGAAGATGTAAATAAAAAATTACTTCTCATAGGATTTTTAATAACTGTTTGACCAATTTTATTTAAAACAATCCAATTGTTTTTACACTCCAATATTTTCTCTTGAAATAAAAAATTAACAATGTATAAGTAATCATTTTTATCATACTACTATCGCTTTCCCAGTTGCGTTCCAAGCTACATAGCTACGGAAACTAGGGCTCGCTTATAAGCGATATCTTATAGTCTTCTTTTCATGAGCATTTATTTTCATTTTCGCTGTCAGGCAACGAGACAACAATAGTAGTTCAATCGTTATCTACATCGGGAAGCATTACTGACAGCGTAAGTGTTTCAAAAAATACAATTCGACAATGTTTTTTATGACTGGACGTCCTTTTTAGATTTTTGACGTGACAACGTCTTATAATTCGATGGAGCCGGCTGCACGCACGAAAAAACATTACGCAGTCCGGCGTTACCTCGCTCTGAGGCGTTCCATTTAAGGCTTGAAGTGCAAGCGAATTTCTTATGACGTTGTCACGTTCAACTATCGTCAGTAAACCGACTTTACAGACAACCGATTTTTTATTTTAATGGAATCCGCTACCTACAGAATGTACGTACATGTAATCTAACCATGTAAGTTGAGATCTCTATTTCTTTATTATACTTATAAATTGTATATTAATTTGTTATGAGTGTGTGTATAAAAAAACATCTATCTGATTTAAATATGTCGTTTTCCTCTAAATTAAGCCACACCTTAAAATTGCAGGGGTCGTCGCGACTCAGCAATCAAAGTGTACTGGTGGTTTTAATATTGTCGACGATTTATAAGGATAAGTCAGGCAGAGTAAATATTAAATTTGTTAGTGATACTTCGAGATTAAATGGGAGGGACTCTTATTGGTCCCGTGGGTTGCCAATCCGATATGGATGTTTATTTTTATTATGTGTAACCAATTCGAATGTTCAATAAAATTTGAATAGAATAAACAAATAAATATATAAGGACTAATTACACAGATTGAGTTAGCCCCAAAGTAAATTCAAGACTTCTGTTAAGGGACACTAACTCAACAATACATATTTTAAAGCGTGTTAATAATAAAAACTTAAAACTAGATTAAAAAAAAAATATTAACTTAAACTGTACAGTTCCGTTAAAGGCTCCACTTGCAAATTTTAAAGCAAATGCATAATACATAATTATTGATAAACATCCAAGACCCAGGCCAATCAGAAAAAGATCATTTTTGTGTTTTTGATCTTGACCAGACCGGGAATTGAACCCGAGGCCTTCTGAGTAGCGGGCAGGCATGTTAACCATTACGTCACCGAGGTCGCCAGTCACGGAATACATAAATAAGTATCTAGGTACTTACTTGTAATTTATAGAACTGCTAATAACTGTATTTAATCGACCTTTGGTAATTATTACACAACCAAGTTAAAAAAATATTATTATATATAATATTAATGTGAATTAAGGAAATATAGATGTTTGTATTTGAGTGTACTTGAATAACATGACTTGAATAAATAAATAAAAATACACTGACCTAGTTGGTACCGGTAATACCTATGTGATCCGAAGAAAAAGATTCAAACGCTTTACTTATAATAACAAATTTTTTATGATTGTAAAAGGCAAAAATAGTTCTGTATGTATGTATGTAAAAACTTTATTGTACAGAAAGAACATTGATGATACAACATAGAACACAACAAAAGGCGGACTTATCCCTAACAGGGATCTCTTCCAGTCAACCTGTATAATAAAGGAAAAAGAGTACATGGGCATTAAAGAGGGTACATCGCAAAGATTCTGAGAGTCATCGCAGAGTTCTGGTGTCAACTTATATTATACGAGCTATATTAACTAAAATAGGTTATTCTGAATTTAAACTGCTATAAGTATTATGATAAATTAAATACTACCAGAAACACAGCGGGAAAACTTGATCAAAATGTAAAATAGCTACCTGTCTATCCCCAGCGCTCTGAAAGCTCTTTAGAACTTGACAAAAGGCTCGGCATGATGGCGGTGATAGGCAATTTAAAGCAGAGCTGACTTCGGATTATCGCCGAGCAATATCCTGGGCCATCCATCCTCATTAGGAAGACAACCCCTCCGCGCCCGTCTCAGCTCGACTCGTGAGCCTACTTTGTCATGATAAAAATTTATGACGTCATCGATGTGCATTTTGTTTTACTATTAATTATTGCATGTTTGTATACTTACTACTTATTTGAGGTAAAATTAATAAATGTTTTATATAGAACAAACACTAAAAAATATATTCTAACTTTATTTACATCAAGATGTCAATCTTTCGTCCTTCGTGGGTTCAGTCGCCGCAAACCATATCTTGACTAAATACTGCCTTATTCAACATTTAATTTATTTCATACTTAATTAATGTAAATTAAGATAGTTACCTCATACCTAAACAATTTTAACTTATAAACATTCAAAAGTGTACTGTTTAAAAAGATGTAAGTAAACAATAAAAAATAAGCATTATCGTAAGTTGACATCACATTATATAAAAAGCATATATTTGTATTTGTAAATAAATCTCATTAATTCTATGTAATAATAGAACGCAAAATTCTATACATACACAGCATAAGCTTAAGATGTTTAAAAGAAATAAGTTGCTCAGTAAGGCTTCTCGTAAGTATTCCCAGTGTACGGCGGGAGGTACATAAATCTTCACATATTGCCTCCGAGAACAGCCCGTAAGAGAAACAGCCAACCCTTGGCTGCCTCGTTATTGAGCTCTCACTCTTCCTTCTCCGTCCCTTTCGCACAGTGGCTGAAACCTGAAACACTGCCATGTGCTGTCTCCCTCCAATTTCAATTTACTCGAAACGGATTTTCAAGACTTTATGAGATTGCAAAGTGTAGTATATGCATAAGTTTTTTATAAGACAAATGAAGAAACATTTGAGCATAGCAGCATAAGAAGTACCTAAAATATGTTATGTACTACGTATATACTTACTAGATAGTCACAGATTTTTTGACATAATTGCTGCAAATTTAAATGTATAATACTATAAATCTATCTTGCTTCCGATCGATGCGGTGCCCGCACAAAATGTTAACAAAACAATTTTTTCTGTTGTATCAGGATTCTGCGAGCCAACAGGCTAATGTAATAATAACTTAAATGTAAGAGCTGCGCTCTGTTAGCGGAGTGCCTTCCAAGTCCTTTCTTCTGCTAGCCTTTTTACATCCTGATACGACACAACTCCCACTTTAATGTCCAATTTAATCATAGGAACTAAATGTGGCCTTATTGTTATTTTTGAAAATTCCAGTTTACAGAAGTAACCGATCTCAATTAAATGCATGAACTATTACAGACTATTTTCTATCTACTTACTAAATTTCATCTTAACCGGTTTGGGGTCATTGAGTAACAAATAAATATCCATCCCTGCTTCTATATCCAAACTTTCACCTTTAAATTAAAGCCGCATTTGTTATGTTTGCATTTACTATGTCGCGTACTACGCGTATCGGTTGGAAGCTAAGAAGACGACAGTCTTTTGTTCTTACTAAGTGCTCATTTTGAAAGTATGTAAGTTTTCCAATCTTAAATAACTAAGTAGTAATTTATGATTGAAAAACTTACCTCTTTGGTGGATACAAAATCTACCTAATTAAAAATATTGACAATAAACATATCTTTAATTTAATTTAAAGACTTGATTTTGCCATAAATAAATATATAAAATAGTCGCGGCGTTATGGCCGACGCCAAAGAGTTCTAAAAATTTTCATTTCTTAACATAGTTATTTTTAGAAATTTCATTTTTAAACAAAGGTATTTTCAGAAAATAATAACCCTTTTAAAATAATTATAGCTTTATAGATATATTCGTGTATGTTAGATACACAACATAATGCAATGCATCAACACTGTAACAATAGCACCTTGGATACAAAAAAATCCACACCACAATGCCAGAAAACCGCTAAGAGAGGCGGAGCTGTTATCAGTCAGGAGTGGGTGTGATTCTCTTTATCTGACTGCGGTATTGAGGTGCTGACTAAAAAAATAAGGCAGATGTTTCTTCATGCTTTCGCCGTAGTTGTTCACTAAAATCACTATCATATCTGTAGCAAAAACCAACTTTGAGCGGGTTAGAATCTGAGGCGCAATACTTAATAATTTATTGCTTCTTAAATTACAGGCTCTCTCTACCCCGTAAGGGATAAATAAAGTGCTGTGCCGGAACTAAAGGAAGTGATCGCGTAAAATTCCTGATTAAGACTTTTTTAGTTAAATGTATATTTTGCATCACAGAAACACTATACACTTATAAAACTTGAGGTAAAACCCCTACTGGGGGCTTACTATAAACGCTTAAAACAATATTGTTTTAATATTACTTCTTATTTTGGTACCATGACCTCAAAAACAATCCTATTTTAATATTGATTTCGCTAGCGGTTTTGATGACGTCACAGCAAATCGTTCACTCAAAATGGTACCACGAGCCACTTTCTGACGTTTAGCAAGATTGTTTTTATGTCAAATTTTGCGATCATAAAAAAGTTGAAACAAAACTGTTTAGTATAGTTACATTCAAAATATAATAAAATTACTTCAGATCATCCCCGACTATCTGATTGGAGGATGTCCGATACTGCGTTTGCCGGTGCGTGGTGCCATTCGAGAACCTTTTTGCCCCATCGGTCATCGCCTCTGCACGCTATGTGCTTCGCCCACTAAAACTTTAAAGATTTAATCTACTGGGCTATGTCGGCAAACTTTCTTCAAGGAATCTCCTAATTTCTGATTCGGTCAAATTAATTTTTATCGTTAGGAAAAGCCAAACAACCGAAATTCGACACGTCACCCAGATAATAGTATAGCCAGTTAGTAAACTAGAAAAAAACTGGCTTACGTACAAGGACAAAGGAAGGTTGAAGTCAGGCCGGCTGGTTATAAAAAATAGTGCCCAACGTTATAATGTGTCTCATTCACTCGTCTAGGGAAAAGATTAAGACATTGCTTTTTGTCCAACCCTAGGTGGTAAGGTAAATTTTCTTGCCAAGGTCCGAAGCTAAACTTTGGATGCAACCGGGAAAGCGCTGATAACAGAGAGAGAAAGAAGATAAATATCTAAGTAGTTTCTTAACAAGGTATTTGACGTGGCATGGAAATTTGACTTAATATTGTTGACGTTAATATATGATAATAATTATCATATTGTTTATTACGACCGAGTACCAATAGTATTTTTATACGTTGTAATGTAAACTGTGTGTACTTCTAATCTGCTTCGTCTGAAAAAGTGAAGCAGATTTAATATTATATTCTAAGTAGATAGGCCTGGTAATACCGAATGTGTGATTTTCATACTAAATATTTTGATATATAATCCACAATCTCTTGTGGCATGCCAAATGGTGAGATTTCAACGATTTTATACAGTATTCCCAAGTGTATGTCGTAGTGGACGAGTACGCACCGAGTGCGGTCTCCATTCAAGATCATCCCTCATTGTGCCTTTGTCCGTCTGTCACTGCCGGCCCAAACACGCATTCTCTATGACGGTTGAAAAAATCAATGTTTACCTTTATACTCGAGCACATATTTTTATACAAAGTGTAGTTTTATAATGAGGAGCGTTTACAGAATAACGCCTGTTCACAATAGATAATGTGGGCTGGAATTAAAGGTGCTGTGATAAATGGAGACGACCAGTCGAGTAATTGCTGTACGGATGCGGTGAAGTACGGGACGTTCAAGACGCAGTCACCTTTCAAATGAATCCGTTGTTCTACAAATACAATTTGAAACTGGACGTATAAAATATGTATTCGATTTTTAAAACACATTATCAGCTGAGTAAATGTGCGACCGCAATGTGAGATAAAAATAATATGACCGTCAGAAACAGGAACAGCGTACGAAAGGTCGGAGAAATTTTGGCACGCATCACCGCCATTGAACACCGAATACGTAACTCACAGAAACGTGTCGCCGTCATTGAAATAATCAATTAAAAATGATGTTTTTCGGAAAGATGTGTTGTTGTGAACATTCCGAAGATTATTTTTAAATACATTTATTTTTACCAATTTACCAGAACTTCTATCAGATCGGAGCCCCAGAAAATCTGATTTATTTAAGTGTAAAAAATGCCACCTATTTTATGCGTATAACAATTTTAAGAACTTTTTATTTCGCATATGGACCAGTAAATGTTGATTAGTCTGTCACAGTATATGGTTTTGGTTAATCTTCAAAAAAACATGCGTAAAACTACGAAATCGCTCTAACCATTAACTAAATCTATGAAAAAATGGATCGAATTTTATTGCAATTTTCCCTAAAATATTTCAACCTAATGTTAGGTATAAGACTGTGCAAAAACTAAGTTTATTTTAGAAATTTGACTAAAGTACATATTTCTATGAGCGAAGCTGTTGACTTCAGCTAATCAAACATCCGACGTACTAGGAGCAGTAATTTCGTTTTCCTTACTCATCTAATACGAGTGGGCAGTCGGCGCAGGCTCTATGGGTGGTCGGTCACATTTCATTCATTCATCAGTATTGTTGGCGAGATCTGTGTAAACAACCCACCGCATGCCACAGATTATATTCGTCGCCTTATTACTCACCGGACACTTCCGAACGGATGTTCCCAGAACAGTCAATACAATGATCTAAAGTTATACTCATATTCATAGAAAGTGCACTTTATATAATTTATATTATAACCTAAAAGATTTTTTGTTGAATTTAAAGAGTCATGGCGAAACTCCATACATCATTTGTACGAATAAAAAATTGAAATACAGAGAACGTAAAATAAATCGAATTAGTAAAAATACATAACTAGTAACATGTTTACCACCACAAAAAAATTTTAAACCCCGGGGTTTTTTTAATATTTTTTTTTTAAAGTCGACCTTTAGCTTCGTTTTCATGCGCCATTATTGACGCAACTGAAACATTATGTCATCCTGACAGTTGTTACCATTGTCAAAACGGTATTGATAGTTCATTATGGTAGGTTAGGTTCATAGATTAAGTAGTTGTACCTGTGATTAAGCAATTCATTTTTACTTGGTGAAAAAGTGAGATGGCGAAATAGGGAAGTCCATGAGTAAGAAAAGGACCAACGACATTTTTTATATTTTTGTCTCTTGTCAACGTGGCAATTTTTTCTTTGTTTGGCCTTTTTTTTATTTTTTGTATTAAGAAAAATATTCATTTTAAGTAGTAGAATTTGTACGAAAGATATACAAAAAATAAGGGCATTTGTTACATAAATTGTGTGGCTCAGGAACACATTCCAGGGTGCCTACCACCATCTCTTAAAACCATGCAAGATCCAGTGAGTAAGCGAAATGTCGCCTTACATCATGTATTGCACTGTCTCACTTACTCATTGGATCTGGACAGCGTAATACATGATGTAAGGCGACATCTCTCTTACTCAATCGTTCTTGCATGGTTTTAAGAGATGGTAGTAAGCTCCCAGGGGGTTTACTATATACAGTCTCTTAAAACCATGCAAGATCCAGTGAGTAAGTAAGACAGCGCAATACATGATGTAAGACGACATCTCCCATACTCAGTCGTTCTTGCATGGTTATTAGAGATGGTGGTAGGCACCATCTCTTAAAGCGTAATACATGATGAAAGGAGATGACGTCTTACTGTGTCACTCTGTCTCGCCTACTCACTCGTTCTTGTATGGTTTTAAGAGATGGTAGTAAACCATTTGATAGTGAGCCTGCTACTTAAAAAGTTGATGGTAACCCCCCCAGGTGGCTTACTACCATCTTTTAAAACCACGCAAGATCCAGTGAGAAAGCGGGACAACGCAATACATCATGTAAGGCGACATCTTATTCACTCACTGGATCTTGCATGGTTTTAAGAGATGGTATAGCCCCCCAGGTACTAAATCGATGAATCTAACCTACCATAATGAACTGTCAATATCGCTTTGAGAATGCTAACAACTGTCAGGGTGACATATTGTTTCAGTTGCGTTAAAAATGGCGAATGAAAACGAAACTAAAGGTCGACTTTTAAAAAATTGATTATTAAAATAACCCCGGGGTTTAAATTTTTTTTGTGGTGGTAAACATGTTACTAGTGAAGTATTCTTACTAATGCGATTTATTTTAAGTTATCTATATTTTTTTTTTTTATTCGTACAAATTCCGCCATCATTCTTTGTACAAAAATACGAAATTGCTTGTCCTTATGCTAAGTGTTACCTTACTTAAAAGGAATCACTATAAAACATACACACTTTTAAAAACATACAAACAAATTTACTCCACGTTTACTAGTAGGATTCCTCCTAAAACTTGAAAAAATGAAATAGGTAAGTACATCATAATTTAGGTAAAATTTAAAGAAATCCATCAATTGATCCAATATGGTGTGGGACCAATCATATAAATAAAAATATACATTGTCGGCTGCTAACAGACTTTTTAAAACAGTTTCATACATGCTGAACGAGATTTCTTTTGAAATAAGCAGCACCCTTGTTCTCTTTGTATGTTTTGTCCTATATATTCTTATATGTTCATGAAGTTTTCACTTGTTTTTACTTTAAGGTGCATTATCATAGGCTGCGATAGTAATGTTATTTTTCTAAATGTGATAAAAAGGAATAATTAAATAAGCTTATTAGCTTATTTAATAATTCTGCAGATAAAAATGTAGTTTCATATGGGGAACAGTTATTTTAATTTTTTGTGTGATGGAACCATCAAATTTATTACTTTACTTTTTTTTTACATCAAATTTTGTACTTACACTAAGAGTCCTGTATGCCAAAGAAGAAACGACTCCCACGCACATTTATCGTTTTTATTTAAAACTTCTTTTATACATGTGGACAGAAGGGCCGCGACGCAAAGTCTGGCTCCACGTGGAATTCGCCTTACTACAGGCAAGTTCTTCTTAAATTTATTTATTTCATTTGTCGGAGAGAGAGATATAAGGGGGCCAAGTGGAAGTCAGGATGGATGGCTCCGAGCATCATATAGGGTCGTAGGATGGCTTTTGTGGGCAACTCTTTTAAGCAGAGTGACAGATCACTAAAATAGTAACTTTACACAATCTTACAAAGGTCAAGCGAGGGCATAATTGTCCCGGTAGAGGGACAGCAACCCAAATCACGGCTGAGGTCGGCGCCCCACACACGCGCACGACAGTAACCTCACAACCAAGACTCTTCTCGATTTCCTCCGTGCTAACACAACTGATAACCAACAGCAATTGGGAAAATCAAAGGGGTTGAGGGTACACAAACACTGAACACAAGGCATCACGCCCATAGGTCAACAAGGGATAGCTAGCTTCTGGCAATAATCACATAACCACGTGCACGGGTTAACGCTTAAACCAATTTACGTAAACTATTATCTTTTCGATCTATGATCCGCTCAATTAATCACGATACGTATTCCGACCCGAGTGCGCTCGCCCGACGCCATATTCCAAGCGAACGTTCATTTCGATTCCCAACCGCTACTTCTATGACATTTGTCAATGTCATTTGATGTTGCCAACCGCATAGTGTCGCCACTATAGTTAAGTTGCTTTCAAATTGATAAAGACTTTACGTTTAGTACTTCATTCTGCGACACATTTGTATTTTTTTTGATGGCGAGAAAATGTGCCTTATCATCTAGATATTTCCATTACATTGACAACTTTGTACCGAAATTTACAGTGAAAGAGAAGAAATAAATATGAACTTCCATATCCTTGCTTCTCACACAATTCGTATATATTTGGAACAATGTATTGCGGAAATTCATGCCCGTGAGACAATAAACAATTTCTAATATTTATTTATTTGACAACATCAAATTAGCCACGAATGTTACAGAAGTGCGAAGAAATACTATCTCATGTTAAAATTCCAAGTAAGTAAACAAATAAAAAACAGATAACTTTATATAACCATTGTTCTTGGTGTTCTTGTAATAGCTGTAAGTATTTCCAAAATTAAATAAACTAATATGCAATATACTTAATAAATGGAATTAATATACACAAAAACATTTTAATTGCAAATAATATACCCCTGGGCTGAGTAATGTATAATATAATCTGTAAATAAGCAATACCCTTGGTCCCTGGTAATATCTCAAAAAAATATTTCTATGAAACGTAACTCAAAGCAATGCAAATTTTCTAAAACGTGTTCAAATACCAAAGTCGAAACATCTGTGGATTTTCTTTTCTGTAATCGTCGGACATCTACATGTGGCGCTTTGTTCTTATAGGGCCTTATTGCAAACAATAACTACAAAAAAATAAGTGAACAAGTGTCGGAACTGTCACTTCATAAAGCGTAACTGTCCTTTACCCAATGTCTTTAGTGGCCACTCGTGGGAACCAGGCTTAAGGCACATTCGCATCCGAATAGTCTCTTTTAGAAAAAAAATATGACTTAAGGATTTTTTGTTGAGCGTTGTAAAACACTTGTAACTAAATGGGTGACCATTGAGAGACTGTTTGGAGTGCCTTTTCATAGTGCTCAATAAGACTAAGAGCCTTAAGGATCAATTATTCGTCTCATCTTTATTGGTAGTCAGTTCATTGGAATTTAATTTAGCACAGTTAGATTTAAAGACTTTAAACAAAAACGACAAAATATACTTTTTAAATAGGGTGTATTTTTGTATAATAAAAAAAATATCAGTAGAATAATGTGATTGTGACCTTCTCATCACTGGCCGTTTTGAAAGTTCTAGAAGAAAAGGGCGCCCCCCTTACACGTTGGTCGGATACAGTGCAAGAGATCACTGGTACATCCTTGCAGAGGAGAGATTCACCTAGCCCAAGACAGGATCGCCTGGAGAAAGATTGTGGCAGGTGTTAACCGTGATGGTCACGTCCCTAAGTCATGAGGAAATGACAAAGAAGAAGTATTATAATCTTTAAGTTAAGCTTTTCACAAGGTTAGTAGCAAAAAAAATATTAATGTTTTCTGATTAAAAGAAAACTGTAACAAATATCTGCACCACTTAGTATGTTCTGTTGATGAGAGTCGGACTTGCAAAGTAAAGTTACTCCGAACCACCACACAATATGGTTTAATAGGTCATTTTAAGATTTGGACTTTTCTTAAGTTTAGATAATTCACTTTTTTTTTTGTTTTTTTTTTTTTTTTTGCTATCCAGTTCTATAAGATAGTTATTTCTTCTAGCGAAAGTTCATGATTCTGCGAAATGCGATATTAAGGTTCATATTTTTTGTTTGCCTAGACTTAATGGGGTTGACTTTTATAGCTTCAAAGAACCGCAGACCTCAGTATTTGAATACCTTAAACTGTCAATGTCGGATTTTTCCGAAAATCGTTTCGGGCCCATTTCGCCCATTTCGTTTTGGTTGCCAACCAAATGTACATTTTCACATATCTGAATCTCTGGAGGCACGTCAATTAATATAAAGTCTGGCGGTCAAAAGGATTGTCAACTTTATACCAGCTCCTGAGCAAAGAAATCTTGACAAAGAAACAGACGAATGACGAAATAAAAAGTTTCCTTTTTTACCTACTTAAACTAATTATGAGCTTCCTTAACTCAGGCTTAGTTGAAGGTTGTAAAGCATGAAATTAAAAAGACTTGTGCCATAATTATATAACTACATTACTAACAAACTTTAAAAACTCTAGCATTTAACATTATATATTGTGGTGCTTGTGTTAGATTATCTCTAAATCTTTACAAAAGATATGCAAAATATAAATTATAATTTTCATTCATAAAATAGGCCTACCTGCGCGATGGCCACGAGTACTACGAGTTGTAAAATTCAATGAATGGACATATTTTATGAATGAAGGCCATTGGACTCAGGAGGTAGGAGACCTTCCGCCTGCTCAATACGCGGATTCGAATCAATTTCACGCTCCTATGCCGTTGCATAAAACTGAATTTAAAACACAAATAACCCCTGAATAGAGAATTTTGGTAAATGTCAGTATAGAAGCCACGATTTACTGAGAATAACAAATAGTACGAGTGAACGCCTCAAGAGAATAAGCCACATCCGAATGTTACCTCGATTACCTAGTGAATTTAAGAGAAATGAACTGCCATTTGAGATTATATTATTGTGCAGCTTATTGTTGCTGCAGCCCCAAACATGAGCGACTGTTTAACTCCTATTGTGAATGTTAGTTCGATGTGTGACAACGTTTCAAAGAAATGTGCAATAAATGCAATTTTTCGTAGGTATTTATTTACGAGGTAGCGCTAATACAAGTTGAATCAGATTGACACCTACTTACAATTAATATGATAAATGTTATCAAACAATACAAATAGATAGACATTAAATTATTGCTATCAATTGTGTCTATTATCTTTATTATTGTAAAAGTACTTCAGTGGAAAGATTAAATCAGTATTTCTTATCAAAATAATATCTACCTAGTCTACACGCTTTCTTCGTATGGCCTGAAATGTATCGATAAAATTATAGTGAAAAATTATTTTCTACTTAAGGCGCAGAATAAGTGAATTATTAGAGGCTAATTTTAGAACTGGGTTTTATACCGCTATGCTTCTATCAAGCGAAGCATCGCCGGCGACACACTGTCTGGCACGCAGAATACTACAATAGCGACTCACAAAACATTCTTGCCTTATTTTTGCCATTACAAATCCTTTTAAAGGCGCGACGCCCTGACGTGGGTCTCCTTTCCGGTCGTACGTCACATAAAGGAGCCAATTATATCGATTGCTTACGCTACAGTCCTCTTAAAAGACGCATTCCAGCTTCCGAATTTCAAAGAAATGCATAAAAGGATAAGAGATTAGTGTAATTTAATGACACAATGAAATAATCTCCATGTGTTAAAGAAATTGGCAATTTAGAAAATATCTTTTTTTTTAAATTGAATAAAGAACGTAGCGTGAAATATAGATACATAGACAACATTAATAGGTAAAAAAATTCTCGGGAATAATAAAGACGAAGGCAAAACTTTTTCACTCGCGTCCGATGTCCAGTTCGTGTCATTGTCAGGATCAGGACGGACCCCCCGTGGTCATCTAATTTTCTCCTTCTTATCCATCATAGTTATTTTGTAATCAGTTTAGGCCAAACACCTTTTAAGAATTCATTCGATCTTGACGTATAATTAATACACATAGATCAAACTTACAGTAGTATTTATATTCAATGGCTTTAATCCATTTGTAAAAGTGGTCGTTAACGATTATGTATAATGTTGAGCTACTACATGCAGTGCAATCTATGTAACTCAAATGTAATAAATTTAAAAATACATATTAGGCCATGTACCTAGTCCCGAGAACTTCGTCGGCATTAATTAAAATCTGAAGCTAAGCTATTAGTGTTGGGTAACAAGGCTTACATTTATAAACAGTATTTAACAAGTGGTCCATTGAAACTGGAGTCTTCCTGCACAAAATATGGAGAGTCTATAAGAAAAGCTGTTCAGTAATTAGTTAGATACTTACTGCTTTTTCTATGCGATATGCTTTAGACAACGGTAAAATAATATGACCAATTTCTCTTTTATATTTTACCTAAAGTACTTATACATATGCGAAGTGGATTTTTCCTTTCTTGGGAATGCTGAATTGGCCACAACTAGAAAAAAAAATTATGAATGTTTTTCTCTCTTCTTTTTGTTTTCTTTAACGACATACATAGGAAAAAAGGAAAGGCATATTCTTAAATTAAACCATAGACCAGTATGAGGCTTTATCTCTCTATTTTAACTAATTTATAGCTGCGACCACCGCACACTATGACTCAGCACACAGCTAATGGTCATCCGTTTGTGGCCACGTGATTAATTATCCTTATCAGCCACAACCACGAAATGGTTGATGGCTCTATGATGAGAGCTGACTACCTCATAATCCATACTTCCATACTAATATTATAAATGCGTAAGTCTGTATGTCTGTCTGTCTGTCTGTCTGTCTGTCTGTCACCTCTTCACGGCTAAACGGATGGACCGATTGGGATGAAATTTGGTAGAGATGTAGTTAACGACCTGAGGTCAAACATAGGCTACTTTTGGGCGCGATATAACCGAGTCCCACGCGGGCGGAGCCGCGGGGAACAGCTAGTATTTTATATATCAGAAATTATGTAAAATTATGTTACTTTTCTACTAGGAAATACGAGTAACAAGAGATTTTCAACGTTTTAAGCAACAAGTTCACTGTAAGACTAATAAAAATATTATAGAAAAGAATCGTGGAGGTGAACGAAGAAAGTATGACTACAAAATTTTTACTACGCGTACCTGTAGCGAGGAATTGTCTAGATTTTTTTAAGTATGTGTAAGCAAATATATAAAATAATGTAGGAACTGCGTCCCGTCTGAGAGCAGTTCCTAATTCATGTCTTTAACCCTACAAAAAATATCTATTTTCGGTCAATAAAAAAATACTTCACTTAATATTTTCCAATCGTTATCTTGATAATGACTACCTATAACATAAAAAACGACCAACTGCTATATAACAATAAAGTGAAAATGAATGACTTCGCAACAATTACCATTATATTACCAAATTGAGCTGTATCAGCTGTCGCTACACTTCTAAAACGACGCGTGCGGTCAAAGTGATCGGAAATATAGTGAGTCAAAGGTGGTCGATGTGGTTAACAGCTCCTCGTTGGTGGTCATCTGGTGATAACAAATCATGGGCTCATTAATTGATAGCAGCAGATCTTTCACAACAACCAGCGGGGCGCCATTTTGTGGAAGCACCCGGAAATGACAATATTGACGACTCAATTCTGCACTTCCTGTAATTGCTTATGTTGTGGAAATGGAGTAATGTGCTCTTGAAATTTATTTATTTCTAAAGATGTCAATAGGTTGCAAAAAAAAAATCGTATTTGACATAAACTAAAATGCATACGCTGCTTTAATTTCGTATGTAAAAAAATAAATATTACATTTAATTAAGCACATAGTGTAAAAGTACATATTTTGACTTGCTTTAATTGCAATTAGGTAAAATTTACTTGCTCTAATGAATGGTTTTAGGTTCATAAATAAGCCATTCACTTTTTATATCCAGACCTCTATCGTCACATTTACAAACTGACTTACAAATTTGACCTATCCACTTTTTATTTTTATTTGCTACTCAACCACTCTTGCATCAGTGAGATGAAGCAGGATCAACTTGGAGCATTCACCAGATTTTGTTTTGTTTTTACAATTAGGTTGAGCGTCAAGCATACATACATTGAAAGCCAAGCCCAAGACTTAAGAACGTCGTTAGAGCATAGCCATCTTGTGGCCTAAGATGGTTTGCAATAGTACCTTTGTATTTTACTGACTCAAAACTGGAGCACAAAAATGCAAGGATGCATTTTTCTAGGATGTGTTTTTATTGTGCCTTTGAAGTTGCTCGGTGACGTAGCTACACGTAAGGGCACAATTCCACTAAAATGTAGAGCGTCTATGTACACATACATAGAGACAAAAATTGCATCGCTGCTCTTTGCTGCATCCATCTTTCTATTTACCACCACTGTTTTTGCATATCGAGTTGGTTTCAAGGTTAATTGGCTTTAATGTTTCGATTTCGGGCCAACATATAGTGATCAGCCGTTTACCTATAAATATCAATGTTTCAAACAAAAAAGCTCTATAAAAAGCATCAGAATGCTACTGTTTTTTATTGTATACGGTATAAGCTATTCGCAGCAAAATTTCAATTGTCAGTACCAAGTTGTGTTTGCTACAAGCATCTCTATTGTGTGTTTGAAATATATATGAATTTTTCGCTACCAAATTAAAGCTACGCAAGAATATAGCGTGTTCATCGCATAAAGCCATGGGTGTTGCCCTAAGCCCAGTGCTTGGTTGGTATGGATTTTCTGATTTACCCGCCCCACAGATAACGAGGACAGGTACGCCACACCGTTGTTACAATATTAAACCATTAGTATGCAACCGCCTTTGTTAATAAGCGTCGGGCTCAGAGGGTTTAGGAACCTACTACTTACTTAGTTGTTATTACTGCAATTCCTAGCTGGGCTAGCTGTGAGCTTGTGAGATCAGATATATTACTAGCTACACCCCGCGGTATTACCCGCAGTTTATCATACACAGCAGCGTCATCTACTTTATAAAGCAACTATCAGACTTTTGACCAAAACTACGAGAATCACGTACTTTCGGGATAAAAAGTACACCCTTGTGTAAATCCAAGGTATCAGCTCCCTCCAGTCCAAATTCCATAAAAGTTTTCCCAGCCGTTTGTGAGTGAAGAAGTAAAAAAAAACATACAAACTTTCGCCTTTATAATATCATTATATATAGTGGGATTCTCATTTTTACTTTTACTGTATCAAAAAATATAGGTATAAGGTATACACTCTATCTTATTCTACGAAATACTTTACAAATAACTGTTACCTTTTTATTTTTAATAAATTTATCATTATTAAAGAACATCAATTAGATTATCTCCTTTGAGAATATTTTTATTGTTGTTATAAGGAGTAGAAGACGTCGTGATATTTATTAATATTATTTATTAGTTAAAAAAGATATTTCGTCTCTAGCAAGAATACTGAATAGACGCCTCAATTAAACTAAACAGAGCAACAATGCAACCGATAAAAAAGGCCAATAAAATAAAGTGTAGCATTAATAAAGAAATACGACGGGACACATCGACTAGTTTCCTTTGATTGGAGGGCGATTTATTGTGCGGAAATGCCGTTACTCCGTAATATTTCCGCCCAACGCTATTCATTTTCCCTTTTTTACAGAAAAAAGGGCGCGAGACGTCTTAATCGAACAAACTTCGTTGTTGGCGATAAGAAACGCGCCACAGTCTAAAAATATTCTTTACAACATCTTTTTCATATCGACAGTTGAATCAACTTTGAAACAAGACTGCTCTACACTGTGTCAGCTTGGAAGTCTGGTCAGGAATAGGGATACTGTCGGCGCTGCGGGAGGCTGACAGGGATGTTTTAGCAATATTGTCCCTAATGCATTGTCTCCTACAAACTTACTCTAACAATTTTGGATTAACGTCTGTTTAGACAGTTCAGCCCGAGACACAAAAGCAAAAAGATTAGTTGCAGATTTTTGTCATTATTTTCTTATTTCTATCTAAAATGGTACTTAGTATTATATTTATGCCTAATTATATTAAAATTAATAATTAACACCCTACCTATTGACTGCACAGGAACGGCATTACATTAAATAAATCAAAAAAGTTTTTATCTGTCCCTGAATCAAATTTTGTCAATTTTGATCCAGAAGTTTAGCCGTAAAAACTTTCGCTTTTTCTTGTTAAGGAAATACATGTGGTCATTATTAAAAAAATTGACAGATTGAAAAAGCTACCGGAAAGAACAAAAGAACCTATAACGTTATGCGACTTCTAGTAACCGCATAAAACTTATTCAATGTTTGGCTCGCAGAATCCAGACACAATAAAAAAACTATTGTATGTGACACCCATTGTGAAAAGAAAAACAAATTTGTTAATCTCGGTAGAAGGAATCACTTATCAGATGTGATCGAATAGAAGCTAGGATAGCAAATTAAGTAATTTCTGAATCAAAATCCCACGCCAAAAACAAATTGGCAGTCAATCGATAAGACAAATGTTTCCAAAAGGCTCGCCCCAGGGTTCGCGACATAACCCCAAAACGGTCGCATCCGGCGATGATATACGGAGGGTATTTCCTGACACCGGCCAGTAGCTACTTGATTTAGCGGAAAGTCAGATAAAACCTAATGCGCACAACAAAAAATATATCACAATACCAGCGCCATAAATATGACGGCCTGTCGTAAACCTTTATGTCTGTGCGTTGTAGCTGGCACGTGAAAAATGGGACCGCGATACAAATAGAAAAACTAAAATATTTTTCGGTAAACTGCTGATAGTAACTATAGTTGTATGTTGGTCCATTGGTTAGTTAATAAGTATATTTTATATGACGAAATTTGTATCATATCGTCCAGTGAAATATTGTACGCAAAAACTATAGAATTTTGCATAAGTCAAATTAATATATCCATACTTCCATATCCATACTTCCATACTAATATTATAAATGCGAAAGTTTGTCTGTCTGTCTGTCTGTCTATCTGTCTGTCTGTCACTCTTCACGGCTAAACTGCTGGACTGATTGTGATGAAATTTGGTAGGGATGTAGTTAACGACCTGAGGTCAAACATAGGCTACTTTTGGGCGCGATATAACCGAGTCCCACGCGGGGCGAAGCCGCGGGGAACAGCTAGTTATTATATAAACTAAGATTGGTAGGTCAAGTTAGAACGCAGCTATCACTGTTTTAATACTTACTTCGTCTTTTTTAAATAATTCAATTAACTAGAAATAAAGTAAAAACCAAAGTTAAATACAAATCAACACGATAAATACAATAATATATCTCGGTAATATATCTAGCTAATAAAAAAAGTATAATCTTTTGGAAAAAAAATTACAATATTTCTTCAACTCTATATTTTGCCGTTCGTACAACTTTTAAAGGTTGTGCTATTTTATTATTAATCTTTACTAATGTAAATAGACATAGCGCGAATTTTATTAGTTTATACTATTTGGAGAGTAAACTTCGGGACCATTGCTTCTTTTAGAACAAGTCTTTCTACATTTAAAAGGTATCCATTAAGATGATATAGATGGACATAGTCCATATAGAAGTACTGCGTGGATAAACCCACAGGAAAATACGTAGTAAATAATACAACTCATGCTTTCATCACAAAAATTTGAATCAATATTAGAGCGACTAAGCCACCAAAGCCATAACAAGGCGACGACAACCAATAGCAGAAGTGAACATCATCGGGCGGCTCAGGAAGTCGGTTATTAATATTCGTTAGGTATACAACATAACGTGTTTATTAGAGAAAGGGCAATAAATCCAGGCGCCCGCGACTAGGGTAACCATTTGGAACCAATTTGCAGGACTTAACAAATAACTGGTTAGGTAAATTCAGTTACCAAAGTGGACGAAGGGAAACTAACAATGTAGCTGTGAAATTCCTGGTTTCTTTGTAAATACGAAAATTTACTGTCTTTTTTAAAGGATTTTGTAATATTTTTATTGGGACTATAAAAATTAAGTATAATCAGCAGTGTGTTTTTTTTATTTAGTTATTTTATTTCCAAAAATAAAGCAATCTTTAATTAGGTATTACCTTTATAATATGATGTTGCCCTCGGCCCTGCTCACAAGAAAATAAGTTATAGTTATCGCTTTTAAAAGGAGATAATGTCTTTAATCAAGATCCAATCGATGACCAAGGGGTATCAAAATCTATTCATTAGTGAAAAATATCAGACAGATAAAATAACATTCTCATATGATAATTTTGTAGTATTAAAAAGGATTATATTTAAAGTAACAATTACACAAAAATCTGTAGTAAGTAGGTAGATAAGATATAACATTATAACAGGTATTTTTATTTTAACAACAAATGTCATGTCTCAGAAGTATCTATCTAACTAAAATAATGGAAATTCTAGAAAGACTTTAGTAATACTTGAGATTCCTGTCTCATCTTAGCGCTTTTCCGACTGCATCTTCAGCTGCTCTGGAGCCCAGAGTTCTCTTTGATGCTTTTTATTCTGCGCTTCAAACGGTCTTCGATAACCTTGGTTGTGGGATCATTGTATGTCCTTCTTTGCGAAGTCAAACCATAACTTCCCACTAATATTATAAATGCGAAAGTGAGTTTGTATATAGTTTGTTATCTCTTCACGCCTTACCTACTGAACTAATCTTCCTGAAATTTCTCATACACATAGCTAGGAGTATTGAGAAGGACATAGGTTACCTTTCATCCCAGGAAAAATCACTGTTCCCGAGGGAAATAAATGCGGGTGAAACCACAGGCGAAAGCTAGTATTCTATTCTTTCAGTGACTGTACCTTAGACAATAAAATTAAAAATAAATATATATCATGGTGTTCCTATTCACGAGGGTTGTAGGCGCACGGTTAGCCGCAATATGGCTCAAACGCGTGCCGATGAGCCCTAACAATGTTCTTCAGATCCTACTACACTATTTGATGACTTTGATTTACTTATTGGATTAGTGTTGCTGGTATTAACTGTACTTTGATGGCTAATATAGACGTTTAATAATGAAGTTCACACGCTTGGGCTGTGCTTGTGACTACTGCTAGTGCTTAACGTCAACAATATTAAAATTTTGTTATCAACGTCTCATTAATACTTAATTATTTAGGGTAGCGACAGTACTCAAAGGGTGCAAAAAGGTATATGAATCAAAAATATTTAACCAAAATCTGCAGTACTAATAAAAAACTCCAATTGTGGGATATATCTCGGTGACTCTTTCGTGAATCATTAATATATCATATACATATTTACCCTATTCGCAAAAATACAAACAACAAAATTGTATAATTATTTATAACAACTGCTTTTAACTACAGTACAAGCTGTTAATTACTTGTGGTATGATAAATGCGTCATTTCAGAGGACTTCCAAAGCATCCATTAAGCTCATATGTAGAGTGTAAAGCTCTCCGCTGTTATCTCTTCAAGTTGACTGCGCGCTGACCAGAGATACGAGGCCTCGTCCATCATAACGATATTGCTTACATCGACAATATTGTGTTTTATATGCTACTTCCGGATATTCTCACTTATACAAAATACACTCTACCCCTATATCATAAAACTCAAAACCTTTTGATTTCATCTGCACAAGATCAATACGTCCCTCCGCGACAAACCATGATCTTTGAAAGTCCACATTGCAATATATACTCTACTTTAGGGATATAAAGAATGAAATTGAATGAAGATACCATAGCCAGGAGTCCGCGTTCCGGCTATAATGTGCAGAGTCATAACCATGAAGCACTTATTAGTTCATGTCACATCTTGGCGACTGGTCACACAAAGAAAACAAATTGATATTATTAGTTATGAAATTTATGAAAGAGAATATTGATAAGAAGTTATATTTTATATATCTTTTGTAATTCTATTATAATATTGAATGACTTTGTATTAAACAATTATAACTCACTTAAAGATATATAGCTGACATATATGCCAATGAGTGAAAGCTAAATAAATCGGCCCAAGCTTTTATTTGAACTTTTACTTGAAACTTGTCCGAAACAATCAGACAAACAAATTCTAATTGATTTTTCGACATGACTTTTGTCAATTTTTAATAAGTAAAATCCGGGTGTTTTAAAAAGCCGCTTTCATTTAATCTACCACATTTTTTGTTGAAGATTTGTTTGTTTGTAATATCTTTATTGTATAAAAGAAAACATATTTATACAATAGGTAAAAAAACACTATACAATTTGATTTAGTATTGCTTCTGATGTTTACTTCAATCCATTTGTATTTTATCGTCCTATTGTTTATAATATGTTTGTTTTAGGAATATATTAATTATATACTTACATAATAATAATAACTAATACACGATATTTATACTTCGATGAAATCCATCTTCCCACATGCTACCTACATGAGTGTGGGTTGAGTGTACAATTAACTATTTCATATTACAAATTTCGATTGGGTCTGAGCTCTATAAAAACAAACTCCATCGTAGGTGACAGTGTCGGCAATTCGACATTTCGGTATTTTCAATTCAGAAAGGCTGTTGTGTGCTAATCGGCTTACGCCCAATTCAACATCACTACTCTATGCTCTCCTTACCTCTATTTTACAACGACGATGTTTTATTCTTATTGGTTCTATCAAATGAGTCCCTGCTTTCTTATCATCATCGATTCCACGAAGTCCTCTGTAAGACAAATAAATCCGCAACCAATTCAAGGAAAAGGAACTTCGTGTTATTAGTAAAATACATTGTGTAGGTTTACAACAAATTAGGTAGGTACTTATTCAATTTCTTAAATTTTACCAGTGTTCTGTTTAATATAAATAAAACTGTTTCTTTTTCGTAGGTACAATAATTAATCAAAAGTCATGTTTCTTTAATCATTGGTTGGCTCACGCGTGTCGTATTATGTTCTTATAAAATAAAAATATTAAAACAGTCTAAAAAAGTAGAGAAGCAGAAGACAAAAATCGAGGAGGGGTCTTAGAATACGGTCTACTCAGTTATCTACTATAAGGTTTAAGCTTTCGAAGATAATTATCTGGAACTCATCAACACTTGCCATCATTATATTATATATCATTTGCTAAATTAAATTACGAAAGAAAAATAAAATATATTTGATGGGGAAGCATTAACTGATGGTCACAACGGGAAATACCCGCGACAACCGACGACACATCGAAGGCGTTGAGAATTTATCGAAATTAATTCTCAGTTTGTTTGCCCATTGTCGCGCTACCGCCGAATGCTATTGTGCTCTGTTATTATTTATTTAATAAACGGCATCCCTTTGTTGCATGTAAGCCCAAAAGATTCACAGAAGGCGTTATACCTACCTACTTCTTTTATACGAATAAATACCTATAAAAACTTCAGAGTTGAAATTATTTCGATACTTATGTCAGTATTTACTACTCTGCATTGAAGTTCTTAATAAAAAACTCTAGTTGATGTCTTTTGTTAGAGAAACAATGTGAAAAAATATTTATAAGTATGCAACAAAACGACGTTTACCAAATAAAGAGGGTATCTACCATTCAAACATATATTAGCAACTACGAAAAAATAATGAGTAAACAAAAACATTCTGTAGCTTGAAATATGTTGTAACTTTTTCAATTTTATTCTTTTACAGCCGCACTCAGTCCTTTAATGGTTACTAAAATAAGTCCTTAGATAGATCTGAGGGAAATCTGGTACTAAGAATTTGTATAAGATAACATACCTGATATGTATTTTAAATTTGTTATAAGATTTTGAGATTATCTGTAATAAAAAATTATTTATTTTAAATAATTAAATGACTCGGTGCGGCTTTTATGGTAATAATTGAAAATTTCAGTAATGTATAAATAAAACTTATTCTTGTTACCAAAAATATTAATTTACTGTAATGTCAAATACACAGATGTTTCAGTAGATAGGTAGATATTTATCTTATCTTAAAATTTTTCCACATTCGACTAAATAACAACAAATATCATATCATTTAGTATTACCACAAACGAGCTAAAGGCACAGAATATACAAAAGCATCGTTACTAAAGGTAAAGCTGTTAGCCGTGTTTTTTTTTTTTAAATGACTTTTATACTATTCTAGAATAGACTATTCCCAATCATCACATAAAAAGCAAAAAGAAGCAAAATGTCCTCTTTCCGATTGATGGCAGATTCCACCAACAATAGTATTTCCAAAAGAGGTTTAATATGGCAGGCTATTCATAATAATAATGCCATATAACTTGTACACTCCATATAGTGAAAAATTAGGATATAGATTTCGCTAAGCAGGTTTTAATTTTTTATCTGAGGCAAAGCAGCTTAGCATAAACGGCGCTGAAAATGAGGGACTTATCAAAGGTAGAGTACAACGTTTGCGTCATAGTTCAAGAATTACTTTGACTCATTACTTTGAAACTTTATAAAACGTGATGTATACGTTTATAATAAATAGAGCAGGTTGAGAAATAGTACCTACAGCTAGAGGTGTTTCAGTAATCAGGTCGCAAGCTATCGCGTCGGCAGCCACGATTAGATAAACTCGGGATCGGTAAATATTGAACAGGTAAACAATGATCGGTCTCACCAGCCCGCTTGGCCAGGGACGGACTCGTTAGTTGAGACGACACCTAATAACCACCTCCGACTATGCGCTGAGGAAAAGATCTATGGGATAGTAGGGCTGCTGGTTTATTGGTTACCGGCGCCTGAATTATGTAGGTCAGGTTCAAATCAAAAGTCTTGAATAAAAAGACATTTATTACTAGATTATTATATTTAGGTTTGAAGACAAAGACAATGTTTTGTTTACTTTTATTAAATTAAAATTTTTATCTTTTTTTGACCTTGGTCTAAGCCCTTTTGGTTTGGCTTCCCAATACGTAATATTAAACATAATATAAATATATTTCTGAACATGGTGTCAGAAAAACATACTTACATTTTTAAAAACAAATAGATGTTAAATTTATTACCAAAATAAACAATAAATTATACCTTACTAGCGACCCGCCCAGCTTCGCATGGGCATAAAAACCTTCCTCTTGAATAACTTTATCTATTAAAAAAAAACCGCATTTAAATCCGTTGCGTAGTTTTAAAGATTTAAGCATACAAAGGGACATAGGGACAGAGAAAGCGACTTTGTGTTCTTATTGGTAAAAAGTTAAACAAAAAACTATAAAAATGTATTTTGCACAAATACCAAACACAGTTTTTTGCCTATTATTTCCAAATTTATTTTAAAAAATGCTCTGCGTTTAAACCTTTAATTTGTGAAACTAGTTGTATGCATATTATATGATATATGCCTTCTCCCACTTTCAGCATTCGATTTTCGAATTGACAACGATATTGTATGAAAATAATTCAGTTAAAAATTAAAATGAATAAGTTCTAGGTAAAGTAGTTTTAGTGGTTTGAGTCTTTTAGGTCTCTATGTCCATAGCATTTTTTAACAGTTTTTATAAAATAAAAAAAGTTATGTGTGAGGCAGAGTCTAGCTAGTATCAAAATGAGCTGACTTGACCGAGGTAATCAGTCAAGCAGCTACGTTTATAGGGTCTCGTACATAAAATTTATTCATGCATGCCACAAAATATGTTTTTTTAAAAATACGTTGGCGATGATGAACGTAAATAGGCCGTATGCTTGACTATACGGCCTATTTACGTTCATGTATATGATATCTTGAGGAAAATAAATAAGTATCACTGCCTCTCTCTTCCTTCAAACAGGAGCACAACGATGCAAGTACTCTATCTACACTGGCACTGGCATGGATTGTTTGCCTAATCATGTGTTAAAAAGTATTATTTTAAGCATATGAACAATGCACTTCATTTCATTTAATAAATATTTACAAGTAAACCTTTTATGTAAAGTTTAACATTACTTGTACGATGAAGCGTTTTATAAAATTTGTTATAGGTAATAGAAGAGTTGCAAAGAATTTGTACTTACCTACGAAATTTAAAAAAGTAAGTCTGTCAAAAGAAAAGTTTCATACGAATTTACTTTCAATTTCCCAATATCCTAATAAAAAAATTCTGTCTTTGAGTACACTTACAACTTAATAAGTCTCCATGTTAAATTTAAAGTTTCTAGACCCAGATATTTAGTCTGTGGTCAGTCAATAAGCCAATCAGTTCTTTCTTGAATAATATTGCTACTTACTCTCAGAAGAAAATGAAATGAAACAAATAAATGCAATCAATCAGTTTAATACTTTTATAATAATTTACATATAACACGTTTTTACAGCCTTAACATAATTGTTACTTTTATTGGAAAGGTTCTTACACTTGTCCATGGAATGGTAAAAGGAATGTAACGTAGCATGGAATCTCATATACTAAAACATGTCACATTCGTTTGTGGTAACTTTCCACACAAATTATATATACAGAATATACATTTAAGTACCATTCTTTTCTCACTACGTATAAGTTTAAATATAAAATGTATTTGGAATATAAATAGCTATCCTCTACATAGATATTCGACTATGATAATACTGAATCTTATGACTAAATATTGCATTCTGATAAAATCTGGTCATTTCTCATAATATTACTTAACTAATTTTGTCAATACTTTATACATTAATGTACAATATCCATATCGAGATGGAATGTATTCGAAGCCTAAAGTAATTGAACTACTGCCAAATTATTTTGGCGCAATAATTTTAAGATTCATCGACTCTCATTTTAAGATAGATATTAATTATAATACAAATTATTAGGAACTGCAAATACCTTTGTCCAATATCAGTACCTCAGTACTGTTAGTATTCGAGGTGATTTAGAACCAAAAAATCTAAATTAAACCTAAAGCATGACATACGCAAGTAAGTCAATAATAAGTAATTAAATACATAAAAATACGATATAAATATCGCGGTGAGCTCACAATCATCGGGCTGACTCAACGCTATCTATTATAGGAAAATTTTATTGCTTATCACGATGTTTGTAAGCTGACCGCCACACGTCGACTAGTAAACCACTGGAATGATTAATGTTCGTGAATCACCACCAACAGCCATTGGGCTGCGGGCCATGGCCGGACACCGGCGGCTGATGGTGCATGGGTTGGTAAGGAGGGAGGGACATCCCCAGGGGCGGCAGGCCGTCGGGCTTGCCAAGGCAGGGTCGCCCGTCCTTCACCAGCACAGGCACGGCCACGCGCCGCGGCGAGTTCAGACCTCCTACGTTCAAATCATGAGCGCCTTTCTCTTGTACAGCTCTCTTCGTCTTATACCTGTGGTTTTGGAACCATATCTTCACCTGAGTAGGTGTCAGCCGTATGAGACTAGCCAAGTGCTCCCTCTCCGGGGCTGACAGATACCTCTGCTGACGAAATCGTCTTTCAAGTTCGTAAGTTTGCGCTTTTGAGAACAATACGCGTCGTTTGCGCTTCTTATGGGCTAGGTTTGGGTCGCTTAGGTTGTTCGACTGGTCGTGTTCAATGTCGTCGTCGTGCTCGATGTCGTGGTCGTTGTCGTGGTCGTGGTCATGTTCGGTGCGGGGGTCCGTTATTGGTGGGGAAGAAGCCGATACTCCAATATAGGAAAGTTCTGACGCTCGGGACGTACTGTCTGGGCTAGCTTGTTGTCCAATAACACCTGAAACAAATGAAAATCATTGAATAACGGGTTTTTACTATTTTAAATATTATTTTTCAACGTAATGTTTACCCCTTCAAAATAGAAGTGTGAGAACCATATTTATAACTGCCTAATAAAACTACGAATAAAACCACTACACAAAATTGTAATTCGGCCGTACTACTAAACACTCGCATTGAAATCTCCACTTAATCTCTGAGGGTCGCGCTCTATTTAACTCCAACTAGGAGCCGTTTGCATCCAGTCAAACAAATAATGGACGTGAAAAAGCGGTGCAAATATTACATTGTTCTTTCACCCCTCGTAATTCGGATTTGTTTCACACGGCAGGGTATAGGCGGGCGGGCGCGCGCTGGGCGTGGTAGGTGCGAGGGGGTGAGGCGCGGGGCGTGAGGAGGGATGAGAGGGGAGAGCTGGGCCGCCACACCCACCCCCTGGCAGCTGGCAGATACTTTTGTTCAACCATCGTATTAGTGAATGCAGGAAGTTTAATATAGGACAGTCGTGTATAGGTAGGTAAATATAAAAAGCTAAATCTTACTCATTAGCAATAGATATTTAAAAATAAAATCAATCATATAGTACGTAATCTTTTTTACATGTATAAAATGCGTTATGTATAGATACTACTCCTTCAAGAAATAGAAGTAGTAACGGATTCGTAGGACAATTACTCACTAAAAACCGCACATGATATACTTACTCTACGTCATGAGTTCAAGACTGGTATGGGGAACTAAAATTTCGCTTCCAAACATTCAGCAAAATTACATAGTCCAGTTACACGTGTATACTGCGGTTATTTTCTATGATACAGGGGTAAAGGCAATTTGATACGCATCATAAATGTCCGCAAACCGAAAACTGCACTACCCGTTGAACAATGAACATTAAAGAATCTATTCTATTGCTAACTGTCATCAAATAATGATCAAATTGGCATCCTAACAGCCGACCACTATTGATGGCAGCAGCTGCAGCTGTCACGCCTTGGGGGTTTACTATTACATCTACAAGCGATCCAAAAACGAGTGAGTGAGCGAGATGGCGCAATACATGATGTAAGGCGACATCCCCCTTACTCAATCGGTTTTGCATCGTTTTTAGAGGTCATAGTAAGACCCCTGAGGACATCGGGCGTCTATTGGTGACGGATTGGTTCCGCGACGCACCCCTCGCACAATGTGACGACCCCAGACATTGAGCCTGTAATACAGTGTGACATGTAAAAATAGTAAACGAATTTTAATTGCTTGGTGATGTTAATTGTCCTCGAGTTCCTACAGCTTGATTACCAATAAAACATACCGAAATTTAAATAGTTTTAAATAATATTGTTAGCAACGAATAAGCATTTCTGAACCCGTCGGAGTCTGAAACTTTCTTTGCTCTATGCTGCTCTAATGCTTTACACGAGTTTATGTCCTCTTGCCCGCGAGAGAAAACAAAACATTCAGATAATTTTCAGTAACTCAAATAATTATGAATTCTAAATTTAATGAAAACTCTAAAACCTATTACTAAAAATCTATTACTTATCCGTATGTTTTATATACTTTTTTTATTATACTGTTTATAAATTAAATCTTTTAACTATTTAAATTTAAAAACAAAAATGTATGCAGATTATTGGAAAAGTTCCAATAATGGCTCATTGGGACTTTTCCAATGCAGTTTTAGGTCAAATATTTCATAAAAAATATATATATTGCCTTCGGTAATGCACCAAAATGTTATTTCAACTAGAGCCAGTTCGATTACCGCTTACACATTAAAAGTTATTTGTGTCTTTGATCACAAACTAACAAATATTGCAAGTTGAACGAAAGCTAAAAGGCTACGTCAGCAATATTTTCAAGAAAATAAATATAGAATTTTTCTTCGTTGATGATTGTAAAATTTACGCAAGTTAGGATGTTTAGGTACTTGTGTATGTATAAAAAAAAAGAAATCAGTCAAAAACAAGACAGATCATTGAATGTTTTACAAGCAATTGAAAGCACGAGTACAGTGAGTGCCGAAAGTGTTAGATAAGCGATAAAAATAATTAATGACAACAGATTAGTCAGCGAGGTACTCCAGTGGAGGAGCATTTCAAAAAATAATCTCTGCCTCTCGAGCGCCACCGCCGAATGTTTCGAGTGGGTCAACGCACTTATTTGTATATGATAATTCGAAACCACTCGTGTGACAGGGAGTACTATATATAGCAAACTATTTATGGAATCATTTGAATTTTTATTTACATTTCTTTTTTTGTAGAACTATTTAATTTACATTCCTTTTAGATATACAAAAGCAAAATCAAGTTTATCCGAGTTTTTGGAGGGAAACTGTCGCTATGTCCGCGCTGTATTTAATTTTCAAAACTTAGGTTTTTTCGAGTTTTTGTCCTTAATATTGGTGGATTATTATTCGCAAAATGTTCGGAAACAAGCGTGAGTGTTGGGAAGTGGTACAGTGTCGATTACGTGACTTTTACCTTTGTCACCAAAATCTCCAAGTTATAGCTAAGTGAAATTTTCCCACCGCTTTACTTAGCCATCTGACTCTAACTCATCACTTGACTAGACAGCTGACTTGACTTTTTGACTTGAGTGACTAAAGTAGGACTGAAGAATATTAATAAAATGAAGAGAGGCCTTAAAGGACTAGTTTCCATGGCCGTAAAAAATATTTAAAAAAAAACAAGTTTATCAGTGCTTTCTATTACTTTGAATTTAATTTTAGCCACTGCAGTAATATCTAGGTATTAGTAAAACTGATACATCTAGACTATATATACTCAGTATTCTGTGTACTCAGACATATATATATATATATATATATATATATATCTACAAATAAACAGATAGATTTAATCGCAAATCCGCCGGTGGCATATGCATGTGGCAGTCAGTCCAATTTTATTTAACATGCCATTACGAAACACCCAATATATGTCGGTAGACACATATAAAAACAGATAAAATGCGATGTCAAAATCATTTATCTCATGATAAAAATGTCATTGACTAAGATCAGTTTGCAGTATGATATGAGCGGTTATTTTAGCAACAAATATAATGTTTCAGTTTATTTCAGCATCTGCTTTATTTATAAGAAAGTAAGTATTTTGTAATGTTAGTTTATATTATGTAAAACAAATTAATTAAATAAATAATATTAATATTTAAAAATTATGCCTTTATTTGTATACGTCATTGTTTAGGTAAAAGTTTATCCATTTGAAAATTGGTTAATAAAATTGAAACTACAATTGTTAACATAGATTATATAACTCTATTATCTTTCTAAAACGAGTAACTTAAAAATTTTATATACTGCACTTGTATTGATCACATTACCAATTTATTTTGTATCAATATGTTAAGCTATAAACTAAACAAAGATGAATCGTACAGAATCGTACTATATAGGTATGATATTAAAGATTTTAGCACAAGATCGTAAGTGCCGCCTACTACTTACTACCACACATTGAAAATGCAATGCTGTCTTAAATTACTTTTGACGAACGATATCTGAAGAACACAAAAAGCAAATCGATACGACAATACCAAATAGTTTATCATTCGAGCGTGTTTCATGGTTAGGTACATCTTCAGCTTATTTATTTATTTAGGCATACTCATCAAATTACAATAAAAAATAATACAATACAATTTTAGAGCCCTAATTATGCTTTTAATCATGATCCTAGTTTTGGTGGTACTGATTACGATACCAAATAATTGAAAGACTGTTAATTGTTCTAAGAAATTGTACTCCAAATTAACCTTTACTGAATAAACAGTAGCGTCGAATAACATCTCTCTTGTGGTCTCTAGCAGCTCAAATTTAATAGATTAAATAAGCAAAACTTGCCATTTAAGAACCTTTATTGTTTTAACATCTGACTCTCAACAAGCCGCATTGTTGAACAGTAATAGGTCATCTTATATTTCAGTTTGAGTGTTCGTGAATGACATATTGTAGCGTGGTCGTTCACTTGAAGGAACGAGTGCTTATCGCTTGAATGTTTACGTCTGCACCCAGTTGTGCCAGCCGACACCGTGCATAAAATATTTGTACCCAGTGCCACTGCTGTGTCGAGTGTTTGTGTTATGCCGCTGATTACATGTGTATAACTAACTACAAACGATAAATTAATGGTAGAGTTATACCGCCGATATTTCTCAGAAATATATTTGAGAGTAGGTATACCTAGTTTTAATCGTAATTAAAAGGCAGGTATTGAATATCGTGTGCGAAAAGGTACATCTCTTTTTAAAGCTTGTTACGAGTATTACGTTCAATTGAAGTTATTAAAACCTCCCAATGTGTAAGTATCTGACCTTAAAAACTACCTAGGTAAAAGACACATATTGGGACTCAATTTAAATTTGAAGATATCGACATTATTGAGACCGGAAAGATAACATAGTAACCTAATTACAATACCCTAATAACAGCACATTAGCTTAAAGGGCTCTTACATACAACTCTACGTTTTCATATAAAAAGGCGGTGGCTAAGTATAATTTTATCGCAACAAGGAGCAAAAAGTATATTTACCATTTCCGTCGTGATGGTCCAGAGACAGCCAAGGTTGGTGATGCCTCAGCAGTTCATGGGAGTAGTGGGGCTGCGGCGGGGTGTACGGCGGCAAGTCCAGAGAACAGGGGCCGAGCCCCGGAGGCGCCGGCGGCTCCAAGCCTTTGCCCTCATTCAGCCCCAGGATATCCGAGATCTGGAACCCAGGCCGTTGCCCCGGCATCTTCATGCTGTCAAGTAGCCTGCATGGAAATAACACACTTTAGTTGCTATGGCGATTTAAGGAGTGACGATTGTGTGAAGTGCTCGCGGCGAAATATAAACATCCTATTGAGATATCTTACCTTTGTGTCCTAAACTATATTTGAAAACTTCATTATATATATGTATAGTTACTTAATTTTAGTTCAACAACTTTTTTTAAGTAACTAGCGTATTTTACAAAAGCAAACCAAGATATGCTTTAAAAAGATTTAAACGCGCCCGATAAGTAAGTACCTATATATTTCGTTAATGAAACCTTTACATTAAAGGTAAAAACCAATTTATTAAATCATTATACTGTGACAAGTAAGAAATCCATTCGTCTTGCTAACAAAGGATTTAAAATCATGCCAGAGAAGAAATAATTGAAAGAAAATATTGTACGAGATCCCATCAACCAATATTGCCTTTATAGGCTGAGAGGTCCTCTCAAGAATACGTGACCCGTATAAAGGAATCGCTTGTAAGGTGTCTATTGATACATCAGAATGTTATTGCATTTGCCCGCGATCCCGTACGTGACAGCATAAAAGGCGGCACTGAAGAGGCTTTAGCAGGTTGTAAACACCACTATTAACGAGCTCTCACTAAAAGAGGTGCAAAAACTGTCACACAGAATGTCACGATTCTTTGAACTTTGGATTAGCGTCGTAGAGTCGAGTGAAGTGCTAACTGACACGTTCGCCGCGTCGCTATGAGCTTTTATGTTATTAAAGTAGATCATCTACTGATCTCTACAAAATAGAGTCTTGGTTTAAATGATGGAAGGATTATTAAACAAAGACGGAAACACGAATCATGAAAAAAACAGGTATTATACCACAACTAACTTCAGTAATTATTTATTGGAATCACTTTAAACTTCTAAAATACATTTTTTTTTCTCATGGATATATCACACCAGTCACTAAAACACAGTTCCGTCGCTCACCCCGGGAAAGCAGAACGGAAAGCGGCCGGGTAGAGCGCCGGCAAGAAGGCCGGCCCCCACGGCGGCAGCAGGATGGGGCTCCAGGCCAGCAGCGAGGCCGGCGGCAGCAGCGGCGGCGGCGGCGACCGCGCACTCTCTCCCTCCTCGCACTTCATCTCCCGTCCGGGAGAACTCGCCTTCGGAATAATCTTGACGGCTATGGGAACACTCGCGGGACACGTGCTGCGTCTCGCGACGCTGCCACTGCACTAAACAACCCTCGAGTGGCCCTCGGGGTGAAGAACACCCCGCGCCGCCCTCGTGCCTCGACAGCCTACTCAGCTTTGGACTAGCCTCGAGGGTGCTCCACTGACCCCGACCAATCGGAAGCCGCCGGCGGCTGGGCGGGACTCTAGCCGACCAATCGCGGTGCGCTCAAAGCCTTCCCAACAAAAAAACTGGAGTATACACTTTGAATAGAGGAGCTTTCGACGTAGCGCGTTATGTTATGTCGCTTTTTGTAATGAGTGCGCACGTTAAGCCCATTGTTGAGCCGGGTTCGTTATGGAAGCCGCTCTAAAGGCCCGAATAACGATTTTCATTTAGAGTGTTTTTAATAAGTCCGTGTAAGCTCATGTTTGTAGGATGTTTGGGCTTTTTTTAGATCCTTACTATTGGGTATTTGTATTTTTTATATTGACACACCAAACTACCTATATCTATGGTTCATCTGTGCATTATCAAAGGTGTTATTTTTTCCATCATTTTAGATAGAATCGATTGTTGGCTATTTCTTTTAAGGTTTTTTTTTTTCAAAAAGAAATAAGCACGTCGAATCTCTGTAAACAATGACTATACTTAAGAAAAACTTTCATTCAATTGAAGGGCTATAAAAAAAGGTGAGAATAATTGTCAGAGGGACTGATGGTCAAATCTGTTGCACATGTGCAAGCACTTAGAGCATTGTCGCCGTAAGACAATGTTAGAGAGCGGTGGGTTCCTCGAACAGGTACCAAAAGGACCATGTTATCACTTTATGGCGTGCACGTGTGCCGTCAGCATTGTTCTTTCGAGAACGGTATTTACTACGAGTTTGAATTTTACAAGTTGTTTGTTTTTTTTTTTTGTTGAGGTGGTCCTAATGAACTAGAAATCTGTTTTACCGAACCTTAAACTTTTCCTTGTTTTCCAATTATGTTACATATTTACAAATTAGCCATAATTTTGGCTAAGGTGTAAAGTTTTAAAGAGTTAGGGCGTGTAGAGGTATAACATAGAACTTAACATTTTTTTTTTAAATCTCTTTTCTCAAAGCTTTTACATGAAAATGTTTTTGGTCGCGTATTTACAGACAAAAGCGATAAGGATTATATCGAAAGAAAATTGATAATTAAAAAGGTGTTTTAGTACTTAGATACTTAGGTCAGTATAATATAAATTATGCATCGTGTATAGGTAAGCGTGAAAACGCTAAATATTGTACATTTAAGACAAAAATGTTCCTAAACACCTACTTCTAGCAAATTACGGGAAAAATTTAAGGTGCTATCTGTATATGAAGCATCAACTACCTACAGCCTACAACTACAGTTTGTAATAATCCAGTCTAGTGGCCAGCAGCTGTTTATTTTATTATACCTTTGTATTTCATAATTATCGTTGTGTTTATTTGCAAATGGTAATTTTGAACGTTCGGACTTGAGTGGAAATGATCATCTGTTTTTTTTTTATTTTGTATTTAAGATGCTTTGCATGTTAGTTAGGTAATTTAATTTTTGTGTCATATTTGTTTTATATCCCTTTTGTTTTACCCACTAGTTTCCATCTATTTTTGTTTTCTTTGGTGAATAGGTTGACTGGAAAAGATCCGTGTCAGGGATAAGTCCGCCTTTTGTTGTGTCCTGTATTTATTTTTGAATGCTTTTTGTGTACAATAAATATTTTACATACATACATACATGGTAGATGAGTGATTGAGTCCTTGAAGGTTTTGAAATATTTTCACAATTTGTGACATGTATTCATAATATTGACTATAATAGTATCCTTCCTCAACAATCGGGCAAACACAATATTTTTTTAATTCACACGCCAATTTCAGAAATTAGAGCGTTTAAACAAACATAAATGAGCAAACAAAAACTTTAACATTATGTACTACTTAACTTGCTCCTAGTGATTTCATTCACGAACCGTAAGGCATAGGTAGATGCGAGGGATGCCTACTTTTAATATTACAATTATTAATACCAGAGATCAGCGCGTTCAAACAAACAAACTCTTCAGCTTCATCAGCTTATCTACCTCTATAATACGAACGATGACCTACATGTTGCCTCAATGTCATCAAGTGTGAACTAATCTCTATCATCGAGTAGGTTAGCGTCTCTACACGTCTAGAAGAATCGAAAAATATTTTTGAGTGCCATTCTCTTAAGGAGAACTAAGAATCATAATGAAAATCGATAATCGATGACTTTGTGAACATAGACATCTGTTAACGTTATCAGATGTTCACAATTAAAGTAATATTTATGATGGTCCACATTATAGAGCGGAGGGAGCGGAGTGCGGTGTGCGATGACCCGTGTAACGGAGGGCCATCGCACCTGCCGACCGCCCCTTAAATCTGGCCATCACAGCTTACCTCACTATAGTATAGACTAATTTCTCACATAAATTTGTGTTTCATTCTTTCGGGTAGTAGATACAATCAAAGTTAACTTTTTAAAGGACTTCGTTATGTAGTTTTTCTGATGGCCGCATGGCATAGACTTTATTTATTTATTCTGTTTTATGAAGCCTTACAGCTGTTACCTACACAAGAAAATGATAACTTAAATACATGACAAAAAGCTAATTAAAGTCTCAGTTATCATACTTAATATCTTCAAGATTATTTTGCTTTTGAATCATGTGGATTGAGGATATGTTGGTCTCGCAATAGCATATGATAAACAACAGCAGTTAGCATTAAAAAAAAGTTTTGTAATTACAAATGTAAAAATATACTATCCTATCCTCATGCCTTTAATGTTCTGAGTAACAGTGTATCTATATATATTTTACCAACGTTTTTATTTCTTGTAAACTCATGAAGTTTAAAGTTGAATATTATTTCATATATCTAGACGATGTGTTTATTGACTAATGAAGTCAAAATGTTGTAATAATAGAATTTTTGACTGGTTCCTACATTATAACAGCGTCGCATACAAATTTTTAATGATGTTAATTTTATGATGCTACCTCTATAATCAAGCGTAAATAAGAGTATCTTTGATCCGTAAGCTGAAGATGCAACTGGAAAACACACTCGGGTGACGAAGTTTTATGATGAATAGGGTATTAAAATTAAAGAGTGTTTAATGACAGACCATGTTCAGAATAAAGAATCTTCTGTAATAGGTTTATACTGTAACCTGCGACTGTACCTAATAAATAAAAATAAAATCTCTACCTTGCGCTTTCTCGTATATCCCAGCGTATACTACTCACCCGATGCAACCGATGAACGCACCGATTGTAGCGATGGATATTTTAAAAACTAATTCTCAATAAGTCAATTAAACAGTTCGTAAGCGCTGCACGCCACTTAGGGGATCGTTCCAAATCTAAATAATTGGCCTTTGTTGTAGGTGCCCTTTTGTTGTACGTAAAGGTAAATGTGTGTATGAATGATTTGATTACCGATTGCAGTTTTTTGATTTAAGTATTTATTTTTTTATAGGGTCTGGTTAGATACTAATTTTCTGTGTTTATTTAAATTAATTTATTTATTTCAAATCAATAAGATCGAAGAATCATTGCACAACCTAAACTACAGGTCGTATTCAAAATAGTTTATTTGGAATTAGAATAAAAAATTAGAATAAAATAATTTCATGAACCCTCGCTTCAAATGGTGTTGTAAAATGTCCAATAGAAGGTATTACATATTCACTTTTTTTCTTCAAATGCTAGAATTATCTATATATATATGTCGGAGATAGAGAGATATAAGGGGGCCAAGTGCAAGTCAGGATGGATGGCTTTCGAGCATCAGATAGGGTCATAGGATGGCTTTCGTGGGCAACTCTTTAAAGCAGAGTGACAGTTAACTAACAGGGTATCTTTACACAATCTTACAAAGGTCAAGCGAGGGCATAATTGTCCCGATAGAGGGACGGTAACCCGAATCACGGCTAAGGCAGACGCCCACGCCCCGCGTCCACAGTGGCTCTCAGCACAATAGTCTACCTGAGCCTCCTCCGTGCTAACACAACTGATAACCAACAGCAATTGGTGAAATCAAGGGTCAAGGGTACACAGACACTTGCGCATCTAGGCGCCTCATCACGTGATTTCTGAACACCAGGCTTCTCGCCCATTGGACAACAAGGGATAGCTAGCTCTCAGGACACATCTAAACATATCGGGTCACACGCACGCGCTAACACTTAAAACAATTAACACCAACTAATCACGATACTATTTCGTAGCTACTGCAGTGCAATGCCGCGCGTCTACATTCGAACTCGGCCCGATCGATTCTGTTCTCAACTGCCATTGCAATCACTTTCACCGTTACAAAAGTAGGGATAACCTCACAAGTGCACACGCCCGACGCCATATTCAAAAAGAACGTTCATTTCGATTCCCAACCGCTACTTCTATGACATTGACATTTGACAATGTCATTTGATGTTGCCAACCGCATAGTGTCGCCACTATAGTTAAGTTGCTTTCAGATTGATAAAGACCTTACGTTTAGTACTTCATTCTGCGACACGGCCATCTCTGACAAGTCACACGTCCCTGTGTGACATTTGATGACGTAGTAATCTGACAAGAATTAAATTCTGCTGCATCAGACTGTCTCGACTCGGCCTATCCTGATTAGACAAGTCGGAACAGGGCTTCAAACGAACTCTCATAGTAATTCAAAGTTTATTTTCAAATAATTAAGCTTACATCATTACTAGGGATAATCACAAACTACTTCTAATTATAAACTGACCAATGGCCATTATTCACTTAACCACATACTTTGAAGTAAGACTCTACTTGCTCTACTAAATCGCTCATATCGACTCTACCGATTACGGTCGTCTCTATCGCCTAATTCGAGCAATAGGACTCATGCCACCTCCAGTGACGATCTCTCAAGGCGTCACTACCACCTAAATCGAGCGGTAGTAACTCATGCCACCTCCAGTGACGATCTCTCAAGGCGTCACTACCACCTAAATCGAGCGGTAGTAACTCATGCCACCTCCAGTGACGATCTCTCAAGGCGTCACTACTACCTAAATCGAGCGGTATCAGATCATGCCACTTTCGCAGTGACGATTACCTTGCCACCCTCACCAAGTGACGATAACCACGTTGCCCCCCAGAGAAAACAAATAACAACTTAGTTACTTGATTGAATAGTGTTCAATGGGCTTACACTTTCCTCTACATCATAACCAAATAGACTACCGAGTCCCAGTACCACTGAGTTACACTATCACATTACACTTTTTCAAAACAAAATAATTTTGACCGATTTAGAATTTATTACAGTCTCACATCTGTTATCGCATTTGTAGCCAATAGCTATCACAACACAATAGCTCAAAAGGTATGGAGCACCAAAACCTTTTATTTTGCGGACTTCCCCATGGGAATCCCGAGTCAGACCGCGACTCTACGATCTACGTACTACCACCTACCGCTTACCCAGGGTCATCTCATTTCAAGGAGATAACACCAATTTCTACCAGGCTACGTCTACGATATATTGGTACAGTCTCCTAGCCCCGAATCTATAACCAAATCAATCAATCAATCTACCGCTTTTACGTCATCTTACTTTACAAACTCAATAGGTACTTGACTCTTAAACATCTTCCCGATATTATCATGAATGTAATTTTACTTTCTACCAAATGATGGTTTTAAAAAAGCGATAATCTAAACGAAATTAAACACAGTAAAATTTAACCGCTCGGTCGTTCCTGACCCATTTGGAAAAATTACGGTATCAAGTGAGCCCAGTGAAATTATCACTGTTACAAACAACAACTTAAAATATTATATTGCCAAAAGTAACATTTTACAAAAAGTTTGTTCTGCTATAATTTATTTTGAATTTCAAACAGCGTTATCACCAGCCAACCATCAGTAAAAACTATGCAGTACAACGCAATGCTTAACCAGCACAGCAAAACCGTAGCACTTAACCAGCACTACTTATCACTGAGCACTTAACCAGCACTCAGCCCAACCGCGATGCTTAACCAGCAAGGCAAAATCGTGGCACTTAACCAGTGTCACACACCGTCTAGTACTTAACCAGCACTAAACCGCAATGCTTAACCAGCGAAGCAAAATCGTAGCGCTTAACCAGCGCTACACACACACTAACACTTAACCGGTGATAACCGAGTACTATCCCTTAACCGAGCAGCGCTTAACCAGCACTACACACACCGGCACATAGTAATAAACGTAAATCAACGTAAAATGTACTTTCAGCATTTGTAAAGAATCACAATACTTTCGGCCTCTACTCTTAAGGACTAATTGTTTCATCCTCAGATACTACATTGTTATCAAATTCTGAGGGAGAATTAGGATCTGGCATTTTCCTCAATCGATCGTGAGCATATTTATACTGGCGATTACCACTAAGCAATGCAAAACTTCTCATAACTTCCAAAAATTGCAGTAATTTCTCAAAATAATAAACTGGGTTCTGTTTAACAAGCACACAAAACATCATTGTCTAATCAATTTTATTCAACGAATCAAATCAGTAAACCGCACATTATGAACAACCGGTCCATTTCCGCCTTATTATTTTATTTTAAGTTACTTTAAATCAATAAATCCCGATTACAAAATGAGAACTCAGAGATCACTGAATCACCTTAATCAATAACTCAATATCTTGATGGCAATTAATGTCAACACAAAATCCAAAATTGCGCAATCTCAATAATACCACAAATACGCGTACCACGCCTGTGATCACCGGGTCCAACTGACCCTACGGTTTTCTCAGAAACCCGACCTCCACCAGAGTCAACCGCATATCGCCTACTCACGGACTACACAAGGCAGACACCGATTTTTCTCGAGGTACGACTAAGACTCGGACTCCAGCATAGTCAAAACACAAATAATATCAAACAACGCAATTTAAAAATTCAACTATTACACTATGAACTTAACGATCGGATTCTTCAATGATCTCTTTTGCCTCTAGCGTATTACCAAAAATCACAAGTTACGCTTTACAAGCACGCTTACAAAAATTTAATTCAAAATAACTTCGCCGTAACTAAACCCTCAAAAATGTAGAATCAATAAACCGTTAAGCAAATTTTTTTTTATTACGCGTAAACGAACGTTAAATCATTACTGACAATAAAACATTTTAAACAGATTAATCAATCAACTGAATTTACCAGTCAACGTCGTTTTCGCAATTTAAATTCACTACCTAAACTTTAGGTACCGAAAATTACAATTTGAAATTAACTTTGTCCATGTAATTTAAGATTTTTCTCGAACTACCCCAAATATCTCGTAACCACAGTGTGTTTTTATGTATGCGAAAATGTTCAATAACAAAAGTGAAATATCATTTTTTTTTAAATAATTCAACATCGCAATCGTTTAAATACAATCGATTATTTTCTGACTAAATAAAATGCACAATGTAATGAAACATTATAATCGCACTATATTAATGTAATAGACAACGTTTTTAAAAACCTGTGGTAGCTAAATTGATATCAAAGACGTTATTGTCAGTTATTTTTATCTAATCATAACTACCTTCAAATATCAAACAATTTTCACTGATAATAAAACTCAATTGATGATGAACGCATAAAATTTCAATAAATTCAGGTTAAGATAAAAAAGGAAATAGACTTACCCCGGATACTGCAACAAAACAAACGTATTGGCACCCACACTGTACCAAACACGAAACCGCTATGTTCACAGAAACATCTACTAACCGCACTACCCTTCAAGTAGGTAGTTTTATACGCGTAGGGTAATAACCAGATTAAAGCCATGAATCAAAAAACAACCGTGTCAGAAAACTAAAAACTATCGCGTTCACCATCCCAATTCTGATGTCGGAGATAGAGAGATATAAGGGGGCCAAGTGCAAGTCAGGATGGATGGCTTTCGAGCATCAGATAGGGTCATAGGATGGCTTTCGTGGGCAACTCTTTAAAGCAGAGTGACAGTTAACTAACAGGGTATCTTTACACAATCTTACAAAGGTCAAGCGAGGGCATAATTGTCCCGATAGAGGGACGGTAACCCGAATCACGGCTAAGGCAGACGCCCACGCCCCGCGTCCACAGTGGCTCTCAGCACAATAGTCTACCTGAGCCTCCTCCGTGCTAACACAACTGATAACCAACAGCAATTGGTGAAATCAAGGGTCAAGGGTACACAGACACTTGCGCATCTAGGCGCCTCATCACGTGATTTCTGAACACCAGGCTTCTCGCCCATTGGACAACAAGGGATAGCTAGCTCTCAGGACACATCTAAACATATCGGGTCACACGCACGCGCTAACACTTAAAACAATTAACACCAACTAATCACGATACTATTTCGTAGCTACTGCAGTGCACTGCCGCGCGTCTACATTCGAACTCGGCCCGATCGATTCTGTTCTCAACTGCCATTGCAATCACTTTCACCGTTACGAAAGTAGGGATAACCTCACAAGTGCACACGCCCGACGCCATATTCAAAAAGAACGTTCATTTCGATTCCCAACCGCTACTTCTATGACATTGACATTTGACAATGTCATTTGATGTTGCCAACCGCATAGTGTCGCCACTATAGTTAAGTTGCTTTCAGATTGATAAAGACCTTACGTTTAGTACTTCATTCTGCGACATATATATATAGATCTCATGCGAAAGTTGTCATACATAAACAAACTTTGTAAGCAGTTAGTATTACTAACTTTCATCTGTAAACAACTCACCTTTATTCCTCGGTTCATAACTAAGATACCAGACAAAGATCAATTTTAAAACCAACCATATGTTGGCAGCTTTACAAATTTTAGAAACCTGCAGAAAGTATCTATTTATTTTGATTCAAAAACAATTTTTGTGTAGGTTAGTAAAATAATCCTAATCACAAGAATATATTAAAAACACGGAGCCCATTGTTTTTTTATAGTTAAACATTGGAAAATAAGAAAATAATGTTGCTTAGTCCATTAAGGGTTGAATATAGCACATGGAATTTGCCTTGCTCACTCGATGCCTATTGCTTTAAATATAATATAGATTTATGTTCATCTGTTTTGCCATTGTGGTTTATTAGGCGTTTTAAATTTAGGCTTTATAGACAACTGTAATTGATAATCGGCATTCATATGTTTGATGTTGTAAATTTGGGACTTTTCTACATATATAAAGTTTGTCATACTTCAAACAATTTTGTTGTGATACTCTCAAGGTATCACGGGCGTAAATAGGCTACTGTTCGCGGATCGTATTCTTTACTGCCATTGTAATTGGATTTTAAAAAAAGTTAATTAAGTATCTACCTCATCACTTAGGTAAGTAACCTAGATTTTGAAATATTTTGAAGTGTGGCTATTTGACCCTTTGACCACTAGATATTATATAAGTTGTTGTGCCCTCAGCGCAAGGAAAAGTTGAAATTTACTTTTGGTCGGAAATATCCGAAGCTGGCGAAATAAGCAGGAAAATGTTTGTCGGATATAGGATGGGTGTCCCAGTCCCAAACCAGGTACCATTGGTTGACCACTTCCATGTTCAATTGAATATAATAAGAAAAGTCCATTAAATTTCTATATTAAAAAATGCCCATTCTACCTATATTTAAATAAATAAAAGCTTGTAAAAATGGTCATTTTTAAACAAATTGGTTTGGGACTGGTACGCCCATCCTATACGTCGTTTGCGGTGAAATGGTTAAGTTAAAGGCCACACAGCTTATTTGGGCATCGATTACTTATCCTAATCAACCGAAAAGTACCGTTCAGTTTGATCGGAATAAATGCACAATAGGCGTTGTGTATAAAAATACTGCCGGCGCTTTACTATGGTAAACTATGGTTAATGATAAAATAATAGGGGATTTAGGGCTGATAGCGGGCACGATAGGAATGTAATTTGTGCAAAAGTAGAATACGGTATTGAATTGAGGAACCGCGAGGCCCGTACCATGCGCCGCGGCCGCCAGAAAAACTACCCCGTGACCAAACTAACCCGAATATACATTAACTACTTATTCGTATTTGCGCAATTCGGTATACCTGCCGCATGCTGCCTCAAAGACATGACTTTTTATCCTTTAAGAACTAAAACCTATTATCGAAGTTCCTAAGTTCAAGGGTACACGGGTACAAGGCAACCATAAATTGAATCGCCGCCGCCAGCGTGACCTACTAATGTAGGTTACAGAAATATAAATAACAGAAAAAGAAATAAAATTACTAATGCTCACACAGCAGTCAGCACCTTTTTATCTACTTAAAGAAAATTTACGATCGCGAGACTCCTTTGCCGAGTTTAAATGCCTTTGCCAGCGAAAAGAGGTCGATGAGTTTCACGAATATTTCGTTATAGCAATCTGGTTAGGCATACTGAGCCTAAATGGGCGGAAGCACGCCAACGCGAAGAGGGTTTCCAAACCAATTAAGGGCTTCACGAAGGCATGGGAGAGAGTGCAGCTGGCGGGTTACGAGCTCGATGGTACTCACTGCGACGGGACCGTGGTGAGTGGAACACGCAACCGAGCAGCGGCGGTATCTATAGCTTTGTTGAGACAAGCATTTATTAAACGTAGTAAGGACTATTTTTTTCCAGATTAAACTACCTATGTCTCAATTATCTATACCTAAGTTAACATAAGTTACGTAAATCAACTATAATCTAAACCGTGTAAAATTTAAAATCCCCTCCCTTATCACCCTGTAGTTTTATAAATAAACTATATACTCAAGCTTTTCTTTAAAAAACAACTACCACAGAACCTAGTGCATATGTGGACATCTACTGTAGACGATGGAGCATCGGTTGCAGGGTCCTTCGTGCCCTCACAGGTATACCTTCGAGGACTTTGTGCAGGGCACGGATAATGCAATTAGAGTGGCGGAGTTTTGGTCCGACACCAAATAGAAAAAAAAAATCAGACATCGGCTCAACGAAGAATGCTAACAACTTATGCTAAAGTTTTCTGAATGCAAGAGTAAGTAGATAGCAAATATGTAGCAAACAAAATAGCTTATTTGTTTATCCATTTAATTAAATTTAAATGCAATAAGCACACTTGTGATAAAATATCGACGTGGCGTGATATAGCGTCATAGCACGGTCGGCAAGTACAATAATAAAAAGCTGTTCCGCAAAGCTCTTCGGGCACTTCGGAAAATTCGCTCATGGCTTTTTACTAAAAAACTTATAAAGACACTCGGATTTTACCGACCGACATCATACCAAAACGACTGACTAACAAAATTTTGTATGTATGTTTATTTTTGATATATACTTAACTCTACCGTAAACCCACGGAGCGAAGTCTATACGCAGTGTTCATACTATCACATTTAGTTATCAACTAAAATTTAAGAGCTGTGATCTTGTTGGTAAAGTCCCTTCCAAGTGCACTCGTATTTTCCGCAAACTTTTTCACATCCTAATACGACAGAACTCCCACTTTTTCCTTTATTTGTTACAAAAATCCTTCTTGATCTACCTCTTCCCCGTCTTCTCTGTTTTACTAAGGTAGATTTAATACGATTTAATGTAATCTACTGGGTGTTTGTATAAATAAAAATGAAGATTATATAGTGATGTGTTAAACCTGTGCAATAAGCTTATAACTAGGTAAGTATACTTACTAGCTTTATACAACTTAACACTGGCTCTTATAAAATCTAGCCCTAGTTACAATGTATGTTTAGCAAGTTGTTTAGTCTACACTGTTGTTGGCCTAGTCGACAATGTTGTTGGCGTGCCCACAGTCCACCTTCCGCCCTACCATACATTCAAAATGAATTTTACTGTCGCGTGAAACAAACAATGTAGTTTATTGCTTGTACCTACTGACAACGTAACAATAAGTATGAAAAAAGCTACGTCTAAAATTTTCGACGTACAGAAAAATACATTTCATTTAATTTTGAAAATGTACAGGTTTACCTTATAAGGTACTAGCTGTTCCCCGCGGCTTCGCCCCGCGTGGGACTCGGTTATATCGCGCCCAAAAGTAGCCTATGTTTGACCTCAGGTCGTTAACTACATCCCTACCAAATTTAATCACAATCGGTCCAGTAGTTTAGCCGTGAAGAGGTGACAGACAGACAGACAGACAGACTTTCGCATTTATAATATTAGTATGGATTTAAAGTTCTACTTGTACCACAAGGTAAAGCAGCGCTTCACGGTGAGGTTTTTCCTCGTTGATGAAACGGTTGTGCATGTGCAAAATTTTGATAAAAAGAGTTTCACAGGAATTCACCAAAATTAAAGGTTTACTTGTAAACAATTTTCAGGACTTTGCGTGGTAAGGATATAATATTCTTACTCGAACGGTATATTACTGAGAAAGTTGGTTAAAATTCGATTCAATAGCTAAATCTGCCCTACCTGGTGTGTGGTTCATAACATTAACCCCAAGGAAAGACCACAGCATCTCTTTTGAACTAAAAACTGTAAGTATAATGTCCAACTTACGCATAAGAGTTGTATCTGTAGTCCTCCTCCATTTGCTGCTGCCGCAGTTGGTAGTTCGGGTCAGCTCCGTAGTCCGGCGGCCCCACCGACCAGCTGTTGTCATAGTTGTAATAGTCCCCATAACCCATGTCACCATCACCCATCATTCTCATCATACACTTCCTCGAATCCAACAAACAACACTGCACCTTTTGTTTACTATAATCAGTTCAATTACAACGATTTAACGATAAAGTTTATTATTAGTCGATTTAATATTTTTATTGTCCAACATCTACGCCGATACGAAGATCGAAAACAATATTATTAGATAGCGATTTGTAACATGTAAAGTCGCTAAGGGACTGATCCTATCGACTGATCGATGGCTCATCGGGCGTTATCAATAAAATTGTGCTGTTATCATATCTGCCAGCTTTCCCCGCGATAGACACATCTATACCGACGACTCACACCGACGCACATCGACGCCAATATTGAAGATAGCTTTATCTATGTCAGATGTAATATTATGTCGATAAAACGTGCCATTGTCGTGTTATGAAATCCTGGAATGACAGGTGATGATCACGAAAACTTGATCCAAATTTACCCCTTATCAAAATTCCAAAGTATAGGTACCTACCAAGTAAGAACCGCATCTGTTCACTAAAACAATGTCAATAGGCGTCAAATAGCTCGTAGTTAGTATAGTTTAATTATTACTTATTAGTAGATAAGTATTTAAACTTGATTGGTAAGTAATTTTACTTTATGTATTAAAAGTTTAAGAATATTCAAAATATGTAAAAAGTAGCGATCGATTTTTAGTACGGGCATGCAGATGGATTTCTTGGCTCCATGCCGCAGGGACACTAACTTTTATTACATTTTGTTTTGTTTACCTAACTAATATCTTCTTAGTTTTTTGTTGTTTATTGTTGTATTTCCAAAAAAGTAAATATTGGTCAATTTTTTTTATACAAGATTGACCTCGATAATATCAAAAACCATCACAAGGAATAAACAATACGAGTTTTCCACAAGAGACTCATCTCGACTGTTACTGTTGAAAATTATTTAATTAACATCATGGAGCTTCCTTCCGCGGATTTTGCCCACTTGGATTTCGGTTATTGCAACCAAAACTAGCATCCCCAATCCCCATGCCAAATTTTATTTAAATCGGTCGCTCGTTTAAACGTTGAAGACAGACAAATATAGCAACACACATACTTTTACATTTATAACCTACACATAATTTCTGAAGTAAAATTTCTTATTCGATTTGTATAGAAATCATTTATCTAAATAGAAAATTAAAGAAAAATCTATCTATAACTTACTTATTAGAAAAGATTAGATTTTTCTAAATTTAATTAATGATTAAACAGACTACCATTTTAGAACAAAAAAATGGATTTAAAGCAACAAAAAAGCAAAACATTGTAACTTAATCGCTTTGTTTATCTAATTAGAAATTAGAAAGCTCCAATTAGAATCTTACAAGTCAATATTTTAGTCTATAAACACTAATACAAAAAGGCGAATGTAGTACCTCTGGTGGGACTCGAACCCACAATCCTCGGCTTAGGAGGCCGATGCCTTATCCATTGGGCCACAGAGGCGAGCGGCTGATCGACGCAAGCAGCGCCTCTGGTTCGGCGGCGCCGACGCGGCATTGCGTCACTACACGTCATAGCAATGTGCGGGTGCGTCCACAATGATCTGATAATAATTATATCGTCGGTAATTAGGTGGTAGACATAGCCGTCATCACTTACTGATTACGATAATAAAAATCAGAGATATTAGCATCTCGCAGTCAAGACGTTCTTGGTTGTACGTTCAATCTGTGAACTACCTACATTTGCGAAATAAATAAGAATAAGTATGAATAAAATATTGGTGCTTTGTGAAGTTAACTATTGTAATGTTATCTAAGGTTAAGGTAACAATAACATTTTAGTCACCCACCAGTTGTTTGACTCACTATCAAAGATTGTATTTTTTAAAAGTGAAATAAAAAAAAATGCAATTACCTATGGACAGTCCATCCAGCACGAATGTCATGTTAAATATAGGTACCGAACTGTAAAGTTAATATTGAATTTATACTGACTAAATACTTTTTTTCTAAAAACTACAGACGTCATTCATTATACATAGTAGATACCTAAATAAAAAACAAACACACGACCTTATCTCATAGCACCTATGGTTTTAAGTATTTTTTGTTCTTATTCTTGTAGGCCATTGACCATATTCGCGGAATGGTCTTCTTCATATTGGGTTTTCCCTTGCCCGGCTCCGGATTCAATAGATAAAAAATGTTACGTAGCGTATAAATATATATTTTAATTACTAGCTGTTGCCCGCGGCTCCGTTGCCGCGCTGTTAACTAGCCTATTCTTCCCCAAGATTCCATCTTGATTATTCATCCAAACGTGTTTCCCAGTCTCATCCTCATCTTGCACTTTAGGGCCCAGGATTCACTTTATTCGTGGTGTAGCCCTAGATTTGGTAGCACTGGTTATTACAATGCTCCACCCACTAGGCTATCAAACTCCTCTTCCAAAAGTATCATCTACAATTCTACATGTTTATAAAATTTCACATTAAAATCAATATTAAGAAATATCACGAGTTGGCAACGCGCTAGTAACACTCTTAAGGTATCACGAGCGTAAAAAGGCTACGGTGAAAGGCGCGATTGCGCTGCGTGCATCCATCTTTCGCGGGCCGTATGCTTGACTGACCACTGCTGGGCAAAAGCCTCCCCGCTAACCTTCCATTTATCCCTAGACATGGCGAAAGCCTGTAGTTCGTCTGACTATCTAGTCTTAGGCCTTTCTCGCTTCCAGTAGCCATCATTTGAAACCCAGAATAATAGAATATGACTTACTAATTTTATGTTAGAAACTTACTGTTCAATATTGCTCGACACTCACTCAATGGTGAACCTGTCTCTACCTCCATATGGCCAATTAAATATTCAATGAATAATTAATGTATAATTCATTTGGACAGTTGATCGCCTTTAGTAAAAGCGCCTTTAACACACAACGTCATATTTATTTTTATCAAACATTTATATAAACGACATTTGTTCATCGCTTCGGATAGTGTTTGTCGGTTTATCAAAACACTTGTTTAATCACAGAACTATGTTTTCAGTGTTTGAAGTAAATTCTCTAATCATGATGTTCAAGCCCGAAAGTGCGGGCTTGAACATCATCACAAATTGGTGCTGTTATTGACTGACAATGCCAAAAATTAATCCAGTATTAGTTTGGTAGAAGTTACAAGCATATTTTATGGCCAAGTCAGGAAGCACACTTTCTAGCGTGGTCAGGTCCGTATCCCGAAAACTACCTCTATAACACCTAACGACGACCTGTTTATTTCAGATAGTCAAAATCAATCGTCAAAACTCAGAAATCGTCCTGAGCATGTGGCAGAATGTGCTTCAGTCTCATCCTCCGTTGTCTCAACCATCATGACTACCATTTTCCCGTTTGCATTCCAAGCTCTCCTTAGCAGCCATTTATTTGTATGTCCTATTTCCCATAATTACAGGAATTAATGCATATCATATAGATTTCGTATTCTTTCCTAATTGACCTGACAAGGAATGCTGTTATTAGTAACCTGTTAGAAAGAGGCAAAATATTTGCATGTTTTTAATTGTCCTTTTACGCGGTATTTCAGATAAGCGCAGAGTATAATTTCTAAACCACAAATGAATTTTCCCTTAAATGAATTTGAAAGAAAATTTATTGCATTAATTGTGAACCTACCTAACATAAAGAACACACAAAAATTTATTTTGAGAGTTGCCTCTCGATGTCTAATTTTATCTTTGACTGTCTCACGTACGTTTCTGAACGGTAAGTGTAGATAAAACGATCCTTATCAAGTGGGCCGTATGTCTGTTTGTCTACTTAATACATATTATAAAAAGAAAAGGCTTGTCCAAAATATTATTTTTCCATCTTTGTTAGCCCTTATTAAAAGCAAATAAATTATTTTGAATTTATGAAAATAATAAAAAATGATAGTCGTGATGCAGCCGGGAGAAAGATAGTTTTAGCAAGTCTCTTTTTCATATGTTTTGATGGTATTCCTTTAATTAAGGCCCATTTATTATTAAAGGAGATGGAAAGATTAAATAAAATAAAGAAATTTCGTATAAATTCGCTATAATCATTTCATTTATACATTGATTACACCACAATATAACGTACATAAAGCATATTTATATGAGAATATCACACTTTTACATCTTTGCAAAATTGTCTTTACAGCGACTCAATTACAAATAGGTTATCATTATTAAAAATCAAATTATAGTCTGCATAGTCTACTTGTAATTTGAAAGAAAAAAAAAAACAGAACAATGACTCTGATCTTTTTTAAGGTTCCATCGGATGCGTGTAAATGGCGTGTACCATGAGCCAAGCGTCTCTTTTGTAGGCAAACAGGCATACGGCTCAAATGATAGTGAGTGGTTACTAGCCTATGGACGACCCCCAGTATGAGATTTTATAAACGCAGACGCTAGCGTATGCGTTAGGATTTTGTATGGAATTTCTTAGTTGCCTTACTATCCGCCAGGGGCGCTGTACAAGTTTGTCATACAAAATCGCTAACGCAGTCGCTAATAGCGTCTGCTTTAATAAAATCTAATACTAGGGGTACAGGTGTCATGTACGCATTGCTGACCCTTTAAACGTTAAAACGCAGTGTGCGTGTAAGTAACACGCACACTGTGTTCGTGTGCTCACGCATCTGGTGTGAAGCGACATTTATCTCCGTTTCTTCTGCGACAATTAATGTGTTGCCATTACACTATCACACGATAACGAACTTGTGCTGTCATATTAGACTAAAACATGGATTATATTAATTATACGAGTGACACAGATAAAACGAGTCGGGTCATTGTCCATTATTTCGCTTGAATTATTAAAAAAAACTTTAGCAACATCTATCTATTCTAACTACAGACTTGGTTAAGACTATATTTATAAGGATATACGTTACGCTATATATATCACGCTACAAAACGTGCAGTTCATAAAAAAGACCTCAAATATTCTAGCATTCTTTTAATATTCCATCATTACATTTACAATTTTCCCATCAGCTATTCAGTAGACCAATTTGCCTACTTAATAGTATAAAATCTATTTTACATAAATAGGAATGCAATATATAAATATAAAACTTGAGCCTTCGCATCATTTAGAATAAATATTATTATCTAATTTATAGGAGATCTTCACTGTGAAATTTACAATTTTTACAAAGCAATCGAGCAAGATATAAACTAGTGTGCATTTTCATAAAGTCAATATGAAGTGTTGTAAGTGCTATCAGCGAAGGAGTATATATTGGTCTCTCTCTCGCACCATATTACTCTCTTCCTCTTGTCCTGTATTGGCATATATGTGTGTCTAAATAAATCGCTCTTTGATAGGTAGAAGTGGTTTTATTCATATATAACAGATATTTTATAAGTTTGCGACTGACTTGAGGGTTTTGAAGGTAAAAACCAAAATAGCTATTTAAATGATTAGGACGAAGGATATAAAATGCTGATAAAGGGCACCAAAAGGATGCTTATAAAAAAAACCTTTTATAATTAAGCAGTTTCCTTCTACTGTTGTTGTGTTTTATGTAGAATTTTGTGTACATATTATCTTCATCAGTGTACGATTAGCCACATATAAAAGTTCTTATACCACCTAAGGTATAATTGTAAGAGTAAGGTGGTATAGGTACTTTTATTGATAGAGGTTTACGACAACAGGCTACAGGTGGCCTACTATCATCTCTAAAAACCATGCAAGTTCCAGTGAGTAAGCGAGACAGCGCAATACATGATGTAAGGCGACATCCTCCTTACTCACCGGAACTTGCATGGTTTTAAGAGATGATAGTAGGCCACCAGTACATTAGTGAAGGGTACTATACTACTAAACTAAGCACTATTTGTCAAGCCTACATGAGTAATGCACGATGTCTCCGTTGGGGTACCTCACGAACGCGCTCTGGTTTCCAAAGCGCTTCTTACACACAGGACACACGTTGTAGTCGTTGATCACTACGCTCTTTGACTCGTGAAAATGTTTCAGCTCTTGTACCTGTGGACAAACGAATTTCATTACTAGCTTTCACTCGCGGCTTCGCCCGCATGAATTTCCTTCGGGAACATTGCTTTTTCCCGGGATGAAAGGTACTCTATGTCATGCTTTATACTCCTAGCTATGTGTATGCAAAATTTCAAGAAGAATGGTTCAGTAGATATGGCGTGAAGAGATAACAAACAAACAAATATACAAACAAACAAACTCACTTTCACGTTTATAATATTAGTTAGGATTGCCTTATTTAGACATATACTTAGAGAAACCAACCGGATTGAGACCCTACCGTACTTATTTCTACGTGAAAAGGTCTGCCACATTTTGTGCGCGGGGTAGAGGTAACATACCAGGTGATATCTCGGTGAACACTAGCGCCAACATCATTTAAAAATAATTATTCACTGAAAACACAAATTATCAAAAATCCGTGTTATGTAATTAAGGTTTTGGATTTGAAGTTAATTTTAAACATATTAAATTATAGTTCCCTAAAGTTACAAATTGCAATATTGTTTAAAACGGCCACTTTTAGCAGTTTTGCAATTTGAAACTATGTGGTACTATAATTTAATTATATAATATTATTAAAATTAACTTCAGATCCAGAACTTTAATTACATAACAGGGATTTTTGATAACTTGTGTATTCAGTGAATAATGATTATTAAATGATGGTGGCGCTAGTGTTCACCGAGGTCTCGTCTCAACACTAATGCATTATTCACACAAGAAAAAAATACACGCACACAAGAACAAGCAGTATGGTTGGCGGTCTTCCTTTGGGCAGATGGGTTCGCCTGAAAATGGCCACTCGTTTCGTTCAATGCTATAAGAAGTTATAGCACATAATTAGTAATAGGACTAACGTATAGAATGGACGCCTTCTCCCTTACACCAGACTCCAGCTATAGAATAAAATAATGTAGGTACCTTTTCATAAAAGAATATTTCAAATAGACGCAATGGTTTCGAAATTTCACTCTCTATCTTCTCGTACCGTCCTTCTAAAGTGATTTTTGACGTGACAACGTCTTATAATTCGATGGAGCCGACTGCACGCACGAAAAAACATGACGCAATGCGTCGTTACCTCGCTCTGAGGCGTTCCATTTCATATGACGTTGTCACGTTCAACTATCGTCAGTAAACCGACTTTACAGACAACCGATTTTTTGCTATAAACTTCAGATCCACTTCCCATCCCACCTTACCTGCATATGTTCAGCATAAAGCAGTCCCTTGAGCACTTGCGTACGTCGTTTGAGCGCGAGTTGTCCGTCGAGAGCACACTCCAGGAATCGCTTTAGCCGAGTGAGCGGCACGTCGTCCGGCAGTACAGTCAGCGCCTGGAAATATACGTATTTATTCACTACTAGCTGTTCCCCGCGGTGTCTATCGCCATTAGTGTGTATGTACTATAGCCTATAACCTTCCCCAAGAATCAGGCTTTCATATTCAAAAAGAATTATGCGAATCCGACCAGTAGTTTTGAAGTTATAAGCATTCAAACAAACACACAAACAAAGAAACTCTTCAGCTTTATTATATTAAGTGTAGATTTTTTATATCAGCGGTTACATTCATTGAATACGCAATCGATAAATCGGAGTTGGATGAGTAGAGCACAAGACCGAGAGGAACGTCGTGCATTGTTAGATGCCTACACAGCATTGAGTGACGATACTGACGGTGGGATGAAGAGAGAGGTGACGAGTCATTATTTCAACCGTAAGGACTCCTCTTCTGATCTTATGCCTGACCCAATCTTACCATAAATCCCCTTTTTACCGATTCGAGGAGGCCTTTCAGCTTCATAGAGCGTAAAGGCGATAAGATGTAGAAACCATGACGTACTGCATTAAAATAAATGTTATTTTTCTTATTTGGTCTAAAAACAATAGGGTGCTATTTTTCTTCATAGTAAAATTTACGATCGCGATTTAGTGAAGATGACGACATAAAAATGTCTCAACATAAACAAAGTCATATCCATAGTTACATTAACTGCAAGATGCCAAACAGAATTGTTTTGTTGTCATAACGCACCTTCCATCTCTTAAAACCATGCAAGTTCCAGTGAGTAAGCGAGACAGCGCAATACATGATGTAAGGCGACATCTCCCTTACTCACTGGATCTTGCATGGTTTTAAGAGATAGTGGTAAGCTAGATAGGGCTTAACTAGCTGAGGATGCAATCGGGAAAGCGTTAAGATAAGAGAGAAAACGTACCTTCAGAACAGAAATGTTATCGCCATGTTTCTCCAAAATATTAAGCGCTGTTTCAAGGTCCGGCGCGGCGGTGTCGGGATGTCGCGGCAACTTCGCCAGAGGGCCGCTCAGAGCATTCTGGTCTGGGTTCACCAAGATGTTCATTAATATCACGTAGACGTCCTGGTTCTTGTCTTTTGAGCTTTGGCATATGTTCTCGCAGTACCTGATTGCTCTTTCTACGTCACCTGCAAGAGAAAACATTGAAAAAATTTAATTTGAAATTCCGTTTAATCGAGATGTTATATCGAGTCGAATTTTTGAAACAATTCTTCAGTGGAAGAAAATTTATAAAAAAATTAATAAGATTTTTTTTTTAAGTTATTTCAAATAACATTTTACAAAAATTGTTACAAAACATCTAATTTGACACATTTCATATTACATATAAAGTTCATCGCTAATTGTGTGTCACGATATTTCAAATATTACAACTAATACATATTTAAATTTAAATACTTATAAAAACTTACCACAGAAAATCAACAAAAGTCAAGTCATTATTAACACTCACCTAAAATTTGCACATAAATGGCGAGCGCTTGTTCATGCCTGCCAAGTTTTCCCAAAATTATAGCTCTTTCCTCGAACAGGCTATCGTTTGGGAAATGCAATATAACTCTCTCCGGAGTATAATGCACTGATTTCTCCAAAAACGAGATCAATTTCGATTTAGTATGCTGCAATTCTTCTTCAGTCATATTAGCTTTCTTTACTGTTATCCTTTCTCTGTACATACTAATCAATGCGTCGTGAAATATGGAATTATTGTCGTTCCACGTGTGTATTACATGTTCTAAGTAAGGTATCACTAGGGACTCGTGTTCTCGTAGTAAAAAATCTAATATTTTTGGACGGGGCAGGTTTTCTACTTCTATTTTGTCTTCTGTGAAAATTTTCAGTCCCTCTTCGGGATGTTCTTTTAATATCCAATCGGAAAATTTGAATATTAGGTTTATATGTTCAGCACCTGGGATTAAAAAGATTGTATAAGTTAGCCATAATTATTTTTAGGATATTTTCCACCTGCAATCATAGGTAATTAACAAATAGACCATTAAACCAAATCCCGAATTGGTTTAGTTTAGCAAGTTGGTGTGAATCAATTAGGGGTTTGATTTGCAAGATTTAACCCACTTATATTGCAAGTTAATTATGACCTTTTAGAATTAAGTTTATCCTAGATTTAAAAGATTAAGGGGTTACAAACAATTGATTCAAAGATATGAGGCTACACCACGTAACTCACCAAGATTTTGTAAATAAATTTTAGTCCTAGAATATCCTTTCAAACTGGAATCTGGTTGTTTCGCTTGTTCCCTCAGCAGCTGCAGCGCTTTCGTGTGCTGTCCTTTGGTCTGGTACAAAATGATGAGTTCGCTGTATTTGCCGTGCTGCAGTAATGTCTTCTCAGCGTCCTCCAAGCGACAGTTGTTCAGACGTAGAAGAGATGCCACGAAAGCATCATTTGTCTGCAATATCCGTATTAATATTATAAATGCGATATGTCCTTTTTTGCTACCTATATGCCCAAGGTTCCGGACCTGTTTAGATTTAATTTAGTACATAATTAGATTATACATTCGGTGAAGGCTACTTTTTGGCGCGACATAACAAATGCGTGTAATATTAATATGTGAATATTACTACGTTTTTTGTCTTATAAATTGGTTTACTATTATAAACAGGAACTGTTAGTAAGTTCGTGAGTTTGTTTGAAAGGGTAACCTTCGGATTTCATTTGATCCTTAAATGAAATGAAATTGGAAGGTTACCCCTCAGGCTTTAATATGCGTAATTTGAAAAATCCTTGTTACATATAATAGATAGCCTGATTGTTTGGAAAGATTAGAAGTTATAATACATACACACCATGGGCGGGTGAAACCGCGGGGAACAGCTAGTTCTCAATTATTCAAGAATGTACAACACAAATATTTAGATTAAAATTATTAATATGCCAACCTGTAAATAGCACTTCAATAGCGTGGTATCAATCAACTCCAACTGTTGCTGCACATTCACGGCAGCCCCGGCTTCCTCCCGACTGCCCCCCGCTTGAGGATGCCCTTGCTTTTCCGAATCCTCACCAGCATCATCAATTTTTGCACTTCCACCAAACCGCCTCCTCAACTCTAACAAATATTCAATCAAAGCCTTCAAAGCATTTTCTAAATCTTTCCCCTTCAATTTATTCTTCGAATCAGACTTGCCGTCTAAATCGGGAAACAACGCTATGACTTCGGTCGGGTTCGTGTTCAGCTTTAGGAACTCTTTCATGGATTTCGAATACTCTTTGATGTCGAACAACTCGTGCGCATACAGTGATAGTATTGAACGTATTGAAGCTTCCTTTTCTTCTTTTGAACAATCTGATAAATTCTAAAAATAAAATAATGATTATTTACTACTAGCTGTTACCCGCGGCTCCGCCCGCGTGTAGGTCGCTTTTCGCGTAACCTGTGTTACATTGAAATGAAATGACGCAATCGAAGTAGCCAGGACATTATTCAAATATAAACAAATATCATGTTTCAAAGTTAAGTTCAAAGAATCTCTTTGTAGACAACATTAGCAGTTCTTCCCTCAGAGGCTAATAAAAATAGATTTTCGGCGCTACTGACCCGCGAGCAAGCCACATACAGTTGTCCATGCGAGAAACGTCTTGTTGACTTGTTCTTAGGTCGATGCCAGCTGCTTTTAAGATTTGTCCCTGCGACTTATTTATCGTCATGGCAAAGCATACAGCAACTGGAAACTGGGTGCGTTTAAATTGAAAGGGGTAATTGTTGGGGATGAGTGGTGAACCACACCCTGTGAGAATTTCGGCCTGTATTAAGTTGCGCTGCAAAACCGTTAGTTTGAGTCGGGTCCCGTTGCATAGTTTAGGCGGAGAAAGATTTCTTAGGAGCATAATGGGAACGCCGACTTTAAGGGTAATGTTATGTTATGAGCAGGAAGACCACTTGCAGCCAATGAAAATCGATAGGGTAAGGTGGTAGCATCACCCTGATGCACAACACTGTTATATGAAGTGTAAATCACTTCATCCCCGACAATTTCCGCCAAAACCTTGAGTTTCGGTAAACGTTTCCGAAGCCCGAGATGACACATGACGCTCGCGGTCAGCGGACAACCGAGACTCTCTGTCAGAAGTAAAGACCGAGACAATGCATGGCGTTGCCTATCTTCATCGAGTCGCATCTGTCTATCCGCATTCGATTCTTGAGATCTAGCTAACCTTCTGCTTTTAGCTATTCTGGAATGATGCGACAGATTAGATCGTTTCCTCCTAGGCATTATTTAAAATAATTAAAATCCATACTTCCATATCCATACTAATATTATAAATGCGAAAGTCTGTCTGTCTGTCTGTCTGTCACCTCTTCATGGCTAAACTGCTGGACCGATTGTGATGAAATTTGGTAGGGATGTAGTTAACGACCTGAGGTCAAACATAAGACACTTTTGGGCGCGATATAATTGAGTCCCACGCGGGGCGAAGCCGCGGGGAACAGCTAGTTCTTTATATAAGGTGAATTTAAATCAACTGCAATGCAAATATTTTAAGGGCAGATTCAGACCACTCAACTGAACAACTTTCCTAAATAAACTTATGTCCAAATAGGAAAAAACCAATCAATAGACAACAACCAAAGAACCAAATCAAAAGAACCACAAAGACAAAGCCCAACAAATTTTTTAATTTGCTAGGGTTAATTTCAATCTGCTATACCATAATGCGAAACCATAGCGAGTTGTTAAGTAAGTAAGCGCCATCTATTGAGATTTCATGTTACTAAATTTACGATCAAATTCAATGTGTTATTTTATTTAAATTAATAGGTGCAGTGCGTGTTTTCGTCTTAATTGATATGGATAATAGAAAGTAGAAATCCTAGCCTTATCAAAATTAAATTAAACGTAAGTAAATGCATTAACAGTTTTAAGCAGTGTTTGAAGTAAATTTTCAATCGACCATAACTTCTTTTTCCCTAAACCGATTTTGACGAAACAAAGTTTTGACAACGCTCCTAACTATATGTAATCCAACTGTGAAAACGCGTTTAAATCCATTGAGTATTTTCGAAGTTATAACGTACCAGACAGACATACATACATACATACATACAGACAGACAAAAATTCCAAAAACTGTCTTTTTGGTTTCTGTTACTCTTTTTGAACCGCACTCAATCAGTTTTTTTGAAAAATATTAAATGTACAGACACTCGCATTTTAGTGTCTTATTATATGTATAGATTTAATGCACATTTTTTTATAGAGAAATTAGGTACTAAAATAATTAAATACTACGGCAGGCCTGTAAGTCCTTCAAAAATACTGATTTATGGGAGACCCTAGATTTTTCTCTAAAAAGATATATTTGTAGTAAAATATTTTTTAGTAAAATAAGTCTTTTACGCTCCGTTATACTTACTCTTATCATAAGGATCATTGTTTCTTTGCGGTTTTTGATTCGTCTAAACATCTTTGCGACTAAACGTTTTTTAGTATTTAATTAGAAATTTACTATGATACTACTACAAAATTTGAATATTATACTGTTTCTAAACTAATCAATCAAGAATGTTGAGTGTGTTAGGAATAGCAAACATCTTTTGATTGACTTACATTTAAAATCATTATCATCTTCGCTTCTCTCTTTTTGATTTTGGTCCTAAACATTTTTGATACGAAATAAACACGAAATTATGGGACCAACTAAACAGTACACAACTTTTATCAGACTAACATTTTCCCGTTTTTTAATCGCTTTGTTAAATTTAATGAGCTACCAACAGGTTCGATAGTAATCTATCGATAGTATTGTTTGATTTATTTTTATTCTAACTTATTCCAACACAATAAATCTGGAGCAATTTTTTTTTTATATTAAATAGGTACTGTATCATATTATAGCACGTGAGAATACATTAAGGTATTTTTAAGCCTGTATTGTTGAGTAGTATAAACTATAAATATAATTATTAATAAAACTATGGATAGATGGACTATGAAACTATGGATTATCATTTACGCGCACGAAATTGTCACCTAAAAATAGTTTTTCTATTGTGTCTGGATACTGCGAGCCAACGGTTTAATTAAATAGATTACATATATGTTCACATTATAATAACATTTTTATGAAATAGAAAATTATGTATTAAGATTAAAAGTATGTTTGCTATTAGAACCACAATAAATTATGATTTTGGCACTTCAAAATTTAACACTATATTGAAAGGAATACACAGTCACAATATACAATAAAGAAAATAAAATAAATTCGCGATTTACATGAATAACTCAAACCTTCACACATCTGCGACTACAATGTTATTATTTTCCTGTTTCAAAAGTATATCTGTATAAATATAGTAAGTCTAAACTGTATTTGGAGAGGAAATTGGTCATGAAAATGGTCTTCAATCGAATATTGATGCTATCATGGACATAACATATCCGAGTAAATCGTCCACCTACCCAGTTAGTCCAATGTTTTGCGTGATTGGAGAAGCAAATTACTAGTGTAATTTAGATTTGTTTGTTTGTTTGTCATATTTTCACTGTAACAAAAATATATAATACTAGCAAACCGCCCCGGCTTCGCATGGGCATAAAACCTTCCTCTTGAATCACTCTATCTATTAAAAAAACGACATCAAAATCCTTTGCGTATTTTTAAAGATTTAAGCATACAAAGGGACATAGGTTCAGAGAAAGCAACTTTGTTTTATACTTTGTAGTGATTACAGGTCTTGATGGATTTAAAGTTCCATCCAGTCATAATCAGTAAAGCAGTTTTTATTATACTCACAGTTATATCAATAGCTATTTGGAACTGTTTGTCCTTGAGCAGCTGATTCCTTTGTTTGGTGACGTCTACTGAACTGAGGCACCAGACCTGCCCGACCGAAGATACGAAAATTAAACCTCGCTTACACCTGTAATACAAGAACACCACTTTCAAGTTAGCATTACAACATTTTTAGAATTGACTGTTTGAGAGCATTTCCAATAAAATTTGCAAAATAAAAACACCAAGGTGTGATCTGATACTGTAGTATATGCTGTAGTACAAGCAGCATGCCACTATCAATATAGCTTTTATTTGCGGTTTCGCTCGCGTAAATCCCACGAGAATAGTGGAATGAGAGGTACCCTATGTCCTTCTCTGTAGAAATTTTTCTTCAGAAAATTTTGCATATACTTCAATGTACATATATGCAAAATTTCCCAAAGATTGTTTTTTAAGATAAAGCGTGAATACAAACAAACAAATATACACTTTCGCATTTATAAATATTAGATGGGATGGAATTGGATTGGGATTACTTTATACTTTAGGGAATGGGATGGGATTGAATTACTTTATACCTATTGTGTTTATAAACAACTTTTCTATTCAAAGTTCATCCTTGGATGCTTTATGTTATTAAGGAACACAAAGCATCAGTAAATAAGGTCTCTGTATTTATTGACTTACCTATACATCAGTCTTGCTTTGTTAAGTTCAGAAATAGTTTGTATAAAAAGTGGTGGTTCCATAGTCTGAACTACTATTTGTTCCTGTAGTAGACCTAAAACAAAAGGCTCGTCCCACACTGTAAAAAAATATTTTGTTCAAGCATGTTTACGTTTAATATATATATCACTAACTAACGACCCTTTAACGACGGCTTTGCATGGGCATAAAAACGTTCTTCTTGAATCACTCTATCTATTAAAAAAACCGCATCAAAATCCGTGCGTAGTTTTAAAGATTTGACATACATAGGGATATAGGGACAGAGAAAGCGAATTTGTTTAATACTATGTAGTGATAGTGATATGTAAGAGAGAAAAAGTTAATATTGTTTTATGTTGCAATGCTTACCTACACTAATGGGTGGTTCAGACCACTTGATAGTCTTTTTAATCTCAATATCTTTGGCTTCTTCCACCAATACTGATGTTTGGTCTCGGCCGAGTAAGAATGATGTGTCGGAATACTTTGCTATAGTTGGATCAAGTGATTTTGAGCTGCCTGCAGGGAATAATTCCTTGGGCTTTCCTGAAGAGAGCTGTAAAGTAAAACATAAACAATAGTTTCATTAAATACTAATACACATTAATTTTGAATACTATAAGTCTTTGTGGTCTCTTCAAAAAGACCCTCAACAATTTAAATCTCAAAGAGCAAGGATATGCTCTTTCCTATCCTTCTTGGTCTTTTGAAGGATATCAAAAATAACAAAAGGTCACAAGTTAAAGGAACCTTTTACTATTACTCGTAATTATAATTTTATTTGATTTTTTTATTTTAATTGGATGATAAAGACATTTTTAAAATAATGTACTCACATCATACAGTGTGTACTCCGACTTGAATCCAACACATATGTACTCGTTCCCCCAAGCCAGGACCTTGGGTACATCAGGCATTGTGAAATCAAAAAGGTGTTGTTTAAATTGTCCATTCTTGCCAGTGTATAGCTGCAGCTTCCTTCTCACAGCAACACACAGTCTTACCACGGAATTTGATTCTCCAGTAATTGATGTTGTGGACTGAAATAATATATATATGGTTACAGGAATAAAAATAATAGCTGCATAATCTAAATTATTCTAGTCTTATACTTATACATGTTCTGTATGTAAAAATAGTATGCAATTTGTTATTCTTAAAACTTATAAATTGTTAAGAAATGTTACTTGTATTTGTAACATTATGTATGAAAATATAATTTTAGCTATAAAATTTCTGTCTCATTTGTAATAGAACTCCCTTTTTGTAAGCATATGTGTTATAGCTGCAATAGAAATGTCTGCCAAAATATTTATATGATCCATGACGTTTAGCCATCTAACAAACAGACTGGTGGGTATTGGAGGCTTATTAACACCTTAACAGACACACAAATGCATTTATAACAATAAAAATTTACTTTGTGTTTTGTCAGTAAAAGATGTAATAGAGCACCATTTTAACATTATTTTGTTACCATAAAAATAAGTTATTTAAATGCATACCTTATTATCTAAGGCAAAAAGTGAAGCACCCTTGGTTTGTTGAAATGTTTCTATCAGAGGAAAATTAACTCCATTGATGTCATATGTTGCGAGAACATTGTCTGACAGACAAAGAAGCAGATTTTTCTCTGAAAATAAAATTAGAATAACAATGAATATCCATACTAATATTATAAATGTGAAAGTGTGTATGTTTATATCTTTGTTCATCTTTCACAACAAAGCGGTGATAAATTTAAATTAAATTAGGCAAGGAGATACCTTGAACCATGAAGTTGAACATAAGGTACTTTTGGTGCAATATATAGCCACTCGGGCTAAGCTGCGGGCTTAAGCTAGTATATAATAATGGACAAAGGGATACATAACACTGAGAACGGTTGGGGTAGAACTTTTGGTTACCACTCACAGGCAAGCACATTGGACACCCACCAACAAGACGGTCCTATGACCTGAAGGTCGAAGACACGCACTGGATTCAACCCTCTTCCAATTGGTCTTTTCATTACAGAAAGAAGATTTTATGCACTTTGCTTTATTGTTTAATAGCTGTTCCCCGCGGCTTCGCCCCGCGTGGGACTCGGTTATATCGCGCTTAAAAGTAGCCTATGTTTGACCTCAGGTCGCTAACTACATCCCTACCAAATTTCATCACAATCGGTCCAGCAGTTTAGCCTAATAATAGTATGGATGGTTTGTGCAAACCTTTCAGGCTACTACTTGAAGGGCTCAGGGGAAGAACTGGCTTAGTCACATTCATTAAATTTTACAGTACATGCAATTAAAGTTGCGACAGCATTGTATGACTGACTCAGAAAATCAACTTATACACAAACAGTTGAATAAAAAAGTAAATTTAGTATACCACAAGTATGTGTAATAATTTTTTGTATAAAAATTGCCCAATAACAATAAATAACCGATATTTCATTAATACTCCCCAACAGTCTGGGAAACAAATAGGTAAGTCCAGGACTTAGTCTGTTCTTCCCATGACTTTTCATTACAGAAACCTATGTTGAGGTAAATAATAATCAATTATCAGCTTGCTAAACTATTTATTTTTCATACTTATTGCAATCTCTGGTAATTGAAGCTTAATTAATTAAAAATAACAAATTTTTAATGCAAATTACAAATCCAATCATACAACAGACCATCAGACCGCGCGAAAACAAACGTCACTTGTCAACGTCGCTCGGACATTTTCCGTTTGGATGCGTTCCGTTGTAGGGAAGAAATAGTCAAGTCATGGACTAAGCTGGTTATTCACTTGTAATTAAGAATACAGTAAAAATAAATTTGAGACACAGCGAGTTTTACCCTTGTTTGTGATAGCCATACAATGAACTAAGTATTTTTGTGGCCATAGATAAAAAATATCAATTTAAGAAAAAATGGACTAAGCCACTTTTTCCCCTTAGCCCTTCACTTACTAATAAACTGCAATAAACTAATTGCCATGTTGCTATGGATTTTCTGTAACTCTGGGGCGCTAATGTTTTTTTAATGTCTATTTAATAAAATGTTTAATCAATTACCTGGTATAACATCAATTTGTTGAATAGGTTTCTTACTAAAATTTTTACAGTATCTTAACAACTGTAAAGAATATTTTCCTTGAGTTGGATTGCCATTATTTGTGTTAGATATCGAGTACATAATCAGATGGCCTTGCCTTGTTCCCAAAAGTAAGTTTCCATCTGTAAGAAATGTCAAATCATGAAATTGCCTGAAGATAATAGTCACAATTTATACACACAGGCATTAAGCCTTAAACCAACTGACTTTACATTAGTTGATGTGCCCCCAGTGAATACTACATAAAAAAATCAACTTTGGGGAAATGGATTAATTTTTTAGACAAGTATGTTTCAGTTCCAAAGTTTACTTTGATCACAATTCCACAAAAACACAAACTCAACAATTTTATTATTCTTTTTGTCTTTTGTTGAAATTTAATCTGGTATATAATTCAGAGATACAAATATTATACTTGCGCAGATTTATATATCAGTGGTCCTTGTTTGATTTTGTATAGCCTTTGTGGCTTACTAATAATGGTGTGTAAAACCAAAATAATATGATGTTGAAGAGGATTATTCCTGCCCCAGTCCGGCTTGTCAAGAATAAGGGGAGGGTACACATGGAATTATTACAAACATAATATCTTACCGTAAGCAGCTATAGCTTCGATTTGTACAGTAACTGTTAATAGCGGTGACACTTCATAAGCCTCATGCATGATTATCGAATGTGATTTGACTACTGCATGAATTCGAATCTTCAGAATTATCTCACAAATAAAGGAATGGTTTTCACTATTCAGTCGTAAATAATATAACTCGTACGAGCTACTTAATGTAGAAGTGTAGTTGACGATTTTTTTTAATTTATAATAATATAATTAATATGTGATTGTTTGTAATAAGTAAAACCTATGTATTTATTTTATTTTATTATTTTTGATTGTGAGTCATTTTTGTCTATTAGATCAAGCAAGACTTGACAGACTTTGTGACAGACAGATGATTGAATTTGACAAGTTTCATTATTGACATTGACATAATGACAACGGGTTTTTTTAATCAGTTTCACACACACAGTAGGGCACAGATACAACCTAAAATCACGCAGATTAGCACACATTATAGTTGTGGGCTCCAGGGGGGTTACCACCATCTCTGAAAACCATTTAAGATCCAGTGAGTAAGCGAGATGTCGCCTTACATCATTTATTGCGCTGTCTCGCTTACTCACTGGAACTTGCATGTTTTTTAGAGACGGTAGTTACCACCCAGATTTAGATTCAAAATCTTTGGTGGGCTCGGTAACTGGGGGGTTACTACCGTCTCTTAAAACCTGGCAAGATCCAGTGAGTAGGCGAGACAGAGCAATACATGATGTAAGGCGACATCCCCTTACTCAATCGTTCTTGCATGGTTTTAAGAGATGGTGGTAAGCCACCTGCTTATCGGCTTTTATTTCATGACCTCCTTATATTTCGAGATCGCCTTAATAATAAATATACTTACTATTTAATACTATGGATTTCTCAGTAAGGTATAAATATTGTACTTACTTAGCTGCTGCTAGCTAGATATAGGTACTTTGCTTAATCTGTGTATCTAGCTCATCATCATTGGCCACCACCACATCTTTTAAATGACTTACAGCTGCTGTGTGGAGGTGTCATACCCATAATTATTCTTAGCGAGAACCCTTAATATCAGACGGTGTCATCACTCCAAATCAAATCATTTATTTCTTCCTTAATGTACAATACACTACTTACTCTATACAAAACACTCGTACTCCGAAGCCATCCCAGTTGATTTGGTTAAAGCTCAAACCAAAGAAAACACCGTAGAGCTTGCCTTGCAGCAAAGGGCCAGGCGTATGGGTAGATTGCCTCCGTCTTTGACCCCACTGGAGAAACTGGGAATTCATTTGAAATTAGGTCTCAATTGCCCCCACCACACAGCACAGCACACCCAGTTTATCTCACTCGAGTCGTTACCGTTGCCGTATACTAGGAAGTTTTACTGTGTGTTTAGAAGTGTACTAAAGAGACCTAAAATTATATATATAAAAAATGAGGGATGCTTTTGGGTTTTGGATTTAGAACTTAAGTATAAAATAAAAAGCCATGTTACTATTCATTTAATATTTACTTTTATAATTATGTTATTTTATTCATAACTAACAACGATATGGGTGTTACGATGTATTCAAATTCTGTAAAACAAATATTAAAACAAATACAAATTTCACTCGCTATTTAATTTAATATTACAGTAATAGTAATAAGAAAAGTTTTACTTTAAATAAATTTAGTCATAAACCCATTTCGAACTATTTCATGAACAATTCTCATACAGTAGACGTGCACGTAAAACGTGAAAGTGAGAATTGAGTGGGGTAGACGTTTAAAATTTAGCTTCAAACATTCAGGTCACTAGTATGTCTTCAATTTTATACACAGAGGGTCTTTAGAAGCAACGTGGATTACAAAATTTATATTAGATAGACTTAATAAAAATATGCATATCTAAACTACCGTGTCGTTCGCTGAGCCCGAGGCGAGCGAGCCCGCGCCAACTTACACGTTACTCAGAGTCATACTATAAAGATAATTATAATATATTTACACGAATCATCAAGGAGTGTCAGCAAATCAATAGCCTTAACGACGACAACTAAGCTCCACTATGTGATTTTAAATCAATGCGCCGAGCGCATTTCTTAAAAATACAATAATTTATACGTAATTAGTACATAGGTACATAAATGGTAATACATAATAATCATGTGTATTACTTTTGTGGCCCTGGTGTAAAATATTTTATATTAATATTGTTGGAAATAAGTGGACATGCAAAATTGTTATTGTTAGAAAACTACAACCAAAATGGAATATATGCCATGATGAGGCGGTACTAAAAAAGGTAGGCTCGCGGATTTGCCCTAGCAAGTCGTGGGTCTCCGTCCGATGCTTGATCCTAAATCGAAAGGGCTTCGCGGCCCCCTTGGAAGGCTTGGTCGAGGCTTTTATAGTCGCACATAATTCATATATATGATTTTATGTAATAACTATTTATAAACAATTTACACACAACAAAATATAATATTACAAATGCTGCACTTGCAAAGCGATAATAATGTAGCAGGTCACGAGCCCGAGACTTGCGGCGTCGAGATGACTCCCGCACAGCAAACAGCTGCCTTCCTTCACACAAATGCATACTAAAATGGTGCGAGACGAGATGTAACTGACATTTACGCCAATAAGGTTATGCGTTTAGGCTAGTTCTACACCACGAATTAAAGGTCGTTATTCTATACTTAAAGGTTTAATACCTTCGCCCTAATTTGTAACTGTATTCCAAATTGAAGTGCAAAACGAAATTACTCGAATACTTAAAACTATGACAATGAAATTTATAGCATTATTTTAACTTTGTTTCGTAATGACTACTAATAACGATAGTGTTCTCAATGACAAATTTTTTTATAATAGAAATATTATTTATTTATTGAATATAGAATACAATATTATCGAAAAACTATGTTGTTACATTAGGACACCGACAGTGCTATAAAATACATTACAATTATCCAGCACTGGATAAGATAAGGTACACCGCAAAATAATGTTCATAACATAGAAGTTGCCGAGAAACAAATATCTATAATATGAAATCTAGAAATTTATATCCTCTGCATTGTTTATACATAATATTTTGAGATATAATTAAATATTAAATTATCTTGAGAGATCAGTTTATGCTAGTTTTAAAAATTTACAAGTATGCTTCCTATTAATGCAAAAATGTTCCGTTTACTAAATTTTCATCGTTGAAATACACTAGGCGTACGTTTCATGAGTTAGTGATACGTTCCAACAATAAATACGCTAATGCACTACTGAATATGTCTTCTCTACTGATTACACGGCCCAAGCAAGCTTACGCTCCTCACTACATATACCAGGTGGCTATCTCAATAGGTGATTCATGTGAAACAAACATGTGACTACCTTCTCTAATCGCGTCTAATGCAACATCTTTAAGAAACTTGTGTTGGAGACAAATCATTCTAAATAGAAAAAGTAAATATCGCAAATGACAGGAAAATAAAACAATTCGTCCAGATAATCATCTGTCGTTTACCAAATAAAGATTATTTTAAAAACAGTATTTAAGGTATGTACATAAAAGACAATTTGAGCTTACAAAAGTACAAAGTAATCACATCGCGACGGTTTTAGAAACTACAGTGGATTTTACCCTTCTCACCGACTACGACAGCTCAAGCTTCATCCACAATTATACTACAAAGTATCACACGATTACTCGCCGAAAACACCTATTATGCATATAATTTTTCCCGATGGCCAACACGAAAAGGACTATCACTAAATAGCATACGAACTCGTCTCGTCTCGGGTCGGGAGCGGGGCCGGGGCCCGTCGGGGCCGACGTCTGTAGCGGGGCCCGTGGTCCGAGTCCGGTCCGGTCCGGCGCGGTCCGGCACGGCCCGTCCGGCCCGGTCCGGCCCGTCCGCGCCGGTCCGGCCCGCAGCCCGCCGCTCGCCGCCTACGACGCGCTCGGCGACCCGCCGCTCGGACCGCTCGCCGTGTTCTCTCCTGCACGGAACACAGACACAGTCACTACATGTACAGAGATGGTCAAATAGTAAAGTTAGTCAATAACAGTGTAAACATAAAAATATCTGTAGCACCTATATACAATAGATCCATGTCTCACACTTACCAAACACTGACACTATCGCTTTAGAAGTTTGTGAATAGGCATGAATGTTGGGAAGTGGTACAGTGTCGAATAACTGACATTATTCCTTGTCACCAAAATAATATAAATAAGCTAAGTGAAATTCTTCCAACGCTCAACTTAGTCCTCTGACTACACTAACTCGACTAGATATGTTGTTGTACTAGATATGTATATAAGTTGAACCAAAAATGTCAAGTTGTATATGTATACAACTTGACATTTTTTTTGACATTTTTTGACCAAAAATGTCAAGTTGTATACATATACAACTTGACATTTTTGGTTCAACTTGAATAAAACCTCTAAGGTTAGTATATTTAAAGAAGAACAATAAAACTTGTTACTGGCAAAAATAAAAGTTTAATTCCATTGCCAAAAGCCAAAAAAGGTCAGGCAAGATTCCAAAACTCAATCCGACTTCCTATATCTGTTTTAGATTTAACAGAACCGCCCGCCGTCCAACTGACCATCCTCGAGGTGTGTTGTGGTGTAGTGGTGTAGTGGTGTAGTGGTACTGACCGTGCGCGTCGTGTTCGGGCGGCGGCTGCGCGGCGGGCGCGGCGTCGAGCGCGGCGTCGGGCGCAACGCGCGGCTTGAGGAAGTCGTTGAGCGAGGGCTGGATGCTGAGCTCGTACTCGGTGAAGTTGAACAGCGGCGGCAGCGCGCGGCCGTTGGGCAGGCGCGCGGCCGGCTCGCGCAGCTCGTCGAAGAAGCTGTGCGCGCACGCCTGCAGCGGCGACAGCCGCGCGCCCGGCGTGTACTCCAGCAGCCGCGACACCAGCGAGATCGCGTCCGGCGGCGTGCACGCGCGGAACACCTGCACACACACGACAATGTTTTTATTCAAACGACTGAGTTCAAAAGTATAATACATTATCGCATTTTCCTTGTATTAATAAAAATATTTCGCTTTTAAAAAACAGTTTTCTTTCAATGCGATTTTCGGGAAAGCCATTTTGTAAAAGATCAGTTGGAAACACGGAAAGTGAACGTAACATGTTCGTATCTGGCATGTAACATGGCAGTCGTTTCAATAATGTTTCTCAATGTCACACAAATAAGATCCATTCGCGTCATAGATCCTGAATAAAATTACTTATGTTAATACTAAAATTATTTCAGTGACTACTTGCTAGCTAGTACACGAAATATCAATAATCAAATGAGCAAATTGCCTAAAATACCTATTTAATATTTTGGACTCTACATTAAAGTCTAATCAGGAGTTTGTTTTTAAAAACGCTCCAATGAAAATAAGTTTTACTTTTACTGTTGTTAAGATTTATTTCAATAAGTAAATATCAAATATATTACAACATATTAAAAACAACATTCCTTCTAAATCACACTGAACGTGTTAGCAAAATCATTAGACGAGGGCGACATTTACAGGGTTATGTATTAGTTTAAACCTCAATGATATTGTTTAGCAACAAATGTACGATATGATACGATGACAGGCGTTACAGCAAGTTTGTTTCTAGTAGTGTCAAATTTAAAAGATAAATTTTAAAAAGAAATATGGAAACAAACTGCTTACGAACGAATGCACACTGAACACCAACAAACAAAATTTGCAGTAAGAGACAGCGGCACCCGATTAGTCGTCTTAATTGACGTCGATTCATGCCAAAGGCTTTACCATTAAACGCGAAATGCCTCCATTAAAATATATATAAATAAATGTAGTTATATAACATAAAATCATATTCATGAAATTGAAAGCGTTATAGGATGCGTTCGGTATAAGGGGATAATGTATAATGGAGGCATTTAGGTCATGATGGAGTGTAATCTTACTCGAATACGCTGGTGATCAGTGGCAGTCTTGGGCATTGACATTCGCTGCAACATCAACTGTAATAACGCCCGCGTTATTATGCCATACAAACCTAACTCTCTATATAAATAAAAATACAAAAGGTGTTCCAGAAGCATGGAAGATAATCTGTATTTACCCGACTGCGCCAGAAGTTTGTGTTTTCGAGAGTATTTAAGTATATAAGGAGTTTCCAAAATCAGCGAGCGTGTATGACGAGAGTGTTAAGTGTGGAGGAAACGAGGGAGGTATGTAAGGATCGTAGCCAATGGAAATCTCTGGTCTCTGTCTACCCACACTGGAGACAGACGTGACGTATGTAATTATGTATGTATGTATAATTGTTTGGCACGCTCTTCTGCAGCCTGAACGCCTCGATGGATTTTAGCTTGAGAGGTGTCGTTAGATTCGTATTTACTTTGAGAGTGAAACTGGGTACATCAAAATAAAACAAAATGGCGGATTTTTGGCACCAAAATCAAATGTTTGGCAATTAAATTTTAGGTACTTGTTTAAATGCAGTCGGGTATTTTGATTTTTATTAATTTACTCGTATGTATGTATATGCACTATATGTACTATTCTAAAAAACAATTTGAATATTCATAAACACCAACATTATTCGTCAGTTTTCTTTACCCAATTTTATTTGTCAGTGTTTTGTTTATTCGTATGCGAAGTGAACCTCGACGGATATGTAACATATTCACAAACAAACATATTCAGTTGTCATTCAACTGGCAAAATCAAGTCCACTCTCATGAATGAGATGTATGTATAAACATATAATGAAATTATGCTCTAAATCAGTTTCATACCTCTATTTGCTTAATATAAAAAATAATGAACAAACACAGCATAATTTAAAAAAAAAGATTACGGCCGTGGACTCACCTTCGCCCAAGGATGACTTTTGATTTGTGGAAATTTGAATTCAGTATAGTTGGGATTCATTTCTCGGATTTGTTCCCGTGTAGGTGTCCCCAGTACCTGAAAATACATAAAATTATCAGAAGTGTTTTGGCAAGACATCAAACAATTCCGCAAGATTAATTTCGTTGACGTATTCGTATAATCGAAATGCTCTTTGACGAAAATCTCGTAAATCATGTGATTGGTTTCAAGTCAGTGTATGCGATCCGGGAAAAAGTGCTCTACCATCTACCACGCTTTCACAAAGACAAAGATTTTTAAATTAATTAATTACAGCTGTCGACGTCTGACAGCTTACATATTTCTATTACTATATTATCTTTGAAGCAGTCCGTAGACTACGACGACGATTCTGACCACGGGATCGTACGCTAAGAAAGCGTAAGCTCGTACCTTTATTTTCTTATAATTTTTATTGTGTACTTTGTACTAATTAAGTAAATTAAATCAAATACCCGCCGTATTTTGTGATTAACAAGAAAGGAATAGGAAATGTATATATACTTTTCAATTGTCATTTAATATCTTAAATGACAATTGTCAATTAAATGACAAATCCATTTACATTTACTGTTGTAAATATACAGTGTTATTTTATGTGCGAAAAATGTTTTTACATTGTATTGATCAATCTATTATTTTGTTTTTGTTGTCCTTTTTGTTGACGAGTAGAAGTCAAATCGATTAGAAGTCGAATCCGGAGATAAAAAGGAAAGTCGTAAACCTTGGTGATCCCGAGTGGAATTTTATGCTCTCTCTTTGTGAATATAATCATGTTTGACATTTGCATCATGTTACTACATAGTAACGATAACATCGCAGGTTTCCTTTGAAGTTATCGCCAGTTGTAAAGTACGGCCTAAGATAGCACATGTAATGCGTAATCTATTCGGTTACGTATTTATTTACTTGTAGGTTTATTATCAAAATAATTTTTAATTTCACAAAAAGCCCACAATTGCTATTTCATTAAAAGATACACTATTGAAATCTCGATTTGTAAACAAGTGAAATATGTATTTAAAAAATCAACGAGAATGCCGGCAGATTATTTAACCAACCTACAGTGACCTGGTAAAGTCATGTTAAGATAGCACGGTTTTGAATAGAGATGCAGAGCACTTGGCTAAAATATGATTCACTGGATATATGATGGACGCGGGAGATAGACGTGGAAGAAACGCATAATGTCCAGTATGACCCAACGAATAGGTACCACCAAGTATGGTTACACAGAGAAAGAATTGATTCGGGCGATGATGATCTTCTTTTTAAGAGCAAAAAAATTTGATCACCTGTATAGAGTTTGTTGAGGCTATATATAGATCTTCCAGTGATTCTCAGATAACGTCAAAAATACGTCTAAGGATAAACGGCATATGTGACCAAATTCCTACTAGTATATAAATGCGTCTTTTTGAACCGATTAAGATGATATTTAGTATAGAGATAGTTAAAGATTTGGAGATAGACATAGTTTATTTTGTGATGAGTAAAATGCTGGCGGAGCCACCGGCAATAACTTCTTATAACAATATTTCATGTCTCTCCTAGAAAACTTATTTATTCACGCATTTCGATATGCAGGACCAATGTGGACGCTCTTTTTACCCTGAAAGTCCGCAAAAACAAAATTCAAATGAATGCAACAAAAAAATCAATACACTTATAAAAACGTACTGTTCAAATATAAGTCCGCCCCAATTCGTGAAAGTCACGCAATACAATCAAATAGCATCACCGATACAACAACATTACGTAATGCTAATTAGTAAACAATAAAAGGTTTCGCCTTAACGTTATCCTTCAAATTGGATTACAATTATTCACGTATACAAATCACGTGATACCTACCTTCTCGTACAACATTGTATACGGTACTTGTGTGCTAACCCTTTTTCCCACAATTTATTTAATAAAAAATCAATGCAAGCATATAGGTATGACTAGAGAAATCTGATAAAATTAATATAGTTGACGCTTCACGATTAAGATAATAAAACAATGAAAAAAAATATTTTTAATTTCGTCATTCATCCATACTAATCCATACTTCCATACTAATATTATAAATGCGAAAGTCTGTCTGTCTGTCACTTCTTCACGGCTAAACTACTGGACCGATTGTCATGAAATTTGGTAGGGATGTAGTTAAAGACCTGAGGTCAAACATAGGCTACTTTTGGGCGCGATATAACCAAGTCCCACGCGGGGCGAAGCCGCGGGGAACAGCTAGTATTGTAATAAATCGTAGACAATTTCTATTGTGTGTCCGACTGACAATTTTTGTTTCTCTTACCTTGATTATCTCAACAAGCTGATCGACGCCAGAGTCGCCGGGGAATATTGGCTGGCCCAGCAATAGTTCTGCTACTACGCAGCCTGCGCTCCATACATCTGTGATCAAGCAATGTATTTTTTATTTTTACTTCATAATATACGAATCCGCGGTTACCCGGGAGGAGCTACAGCGCGCGAAACGTAGCATTGCGGAGACCGCACTGGCCACATGGCAATCGCGTTGGGACGCGTCGACCGATGGTAGGGAAACATATCGATTTTTCCCGGACGTGGCGGGTCGGCTCAAGGCAACTTGGGTCGAACCGGACTATGAGACCTCTCAGATCTTGTCCGGACACGGCTGCTTCAGGGGTAGGCTCCATCGCATGAAGCTTTCAGACACCTCAGCCTGCTTCTGTGAGGAAGCGGTCACTGAGGACGTCCATCACGTACTTTGGGAATGCCCGATTTATGAGGAGGCGCGTAGGGAACTATTAAATAATGTTGTCCCGCTCGGGGTGGGCCCGGTCTACTATTGCGATCTCGTGGGATCTGAGGCGAACTTTAAGCGACTAAAAGAATTCTCGCATCGGTGGCATAAAATTCGAAGCGGCCTCGAGAGGGGCAGAACTTGAAAAGTAGGAGCACATCAAGAATACTGCTACAAGCAGACAAAGAAGACGAAGAGAAAAACTGAAACTGAGACAAACTCAAAGACCTAGAAGATAGAAGCTGGCCTCTGGCCGAAAAGGCAAGCGAGGCGTACTTGTGAACGTAAGTCCCCTAAGGATGGAGGAGAGTTATTAAAATGCAATGATTGCATAGATAGGCGACACTATAGAGAACTTGTAGGGAGATCAAGCAGGTGCGACTGGAAAGAGATGCGAAATGCTAGTACAGCGCACTCTCCCAAGATTCGGCTCGTATAACCGAGGTTGGTAGAGCCATGGGAGGTGGAGGGAAGTGCTACTTCATAATATACAGTATTGCACATTATTATGTCTACATCATCTTGGTTGTAACCCAAATCGGCTTCGAAGCCCGTGGTCCTGAATGTTCTGTTCTGTTCCCTTTGAAGCCCGTGGTCCTGAATGAAGCTAAAACTCGATATCTTTGTGATCCAGGTGCTTAAGACATGATAAAATGTGGCAATGATTTTTTGACAGGCCGCTTGCACCAACCTTCCTTGGATATGCTATTGTTGGTAGAATTTGCCAAAACATAATTTTTCTCTTTGTAGCCTTTTAAGACATTCACGGGAAATTGAGGAGAGGTATATTCTAGTCAGTTTAATGTGACTTCCGAAACACAGAACCATCATTGGGTTCAGAGTCCCATTTTTAAAAATAACATTACATGTCACGCAAGCAGTGTGCCATATATTATACAATCCCATACAAACGTATTGTGCGTAGCCATCAGCCAGACAACCGCGTGTACACGCATCCGATGGGAATCAACCTTAAACATTCTTGTTTATTATGAAAACCTAAAAATACATGGTGGAGACATCAATAATAATCCTAAGATTAACACATGTTACAGATGCAATAACTGTCCACTCACCGATTTTCGTGGTGTAATCTATGGCGCCAAAAATAAGTTCCGGAGCGCGATAGTACCGCGAGCAGATGTAGGACACATTCGGCTCCCCTCGCACCAGATGCTTGGCCGAGCCGAAGTCGCACAGCTTAAGGACGCCCGTCTTCGGGTCCAGAAGAAGATTCTGTGGTTTGATGTCCCGGTGGCAGATGCCCAGCGAGTGTATGTATGCCAGGCTTCTGAACAACTGGTACATGTAGAGCTGTGGGAATTGTTATACCTTCAGTATTCATCATCATCATTTCGTGTAGGTGGCACGGTCAATTGACCATGCCCACCCTGGCGTCAGTGTTCTTCGGAACCGCCTCTTGCCCACTGACGTGAATCCCCTAACAACACCATGTGGCAGCCGAAACCAACGGCTTAACGTGCCTTTCGAAGCACGAGAATCATCTTTTTTATCAGACAATCAGATAATTCACGCTTGCAATGTCCTAACCAAACTGCAAACAACTTATCAAAGTATGCTTCCCGTGGGAATCGAACCCACAACCCCCGGGTCTACAGGCAAACGCCTTAACCACTTCACCACGGAGGCAGTTAGTTTAGTAATAATATTGTCCAAATTTCTAATAAAAGTCGGGCATCAGGGGTTTGTTGGTAGATTGATAAATAGTTATGTGCAAATTCAATATAGTGCAGTATATTAGCCATTTTAACTGGACAAGAAGGTGCTAATGAAAATTTTGAAATAAAAATTAAAAGTAGTACTTCAATATGAATACTTAACAATTAAATCTTAATTATAACACAAGTAAAAATACTTTTGCGACTGATGAACTTAATGCTTAAATCACTCTTTCCCTTTGTGCAATATGAAACAAAAATAAACATAATTAGGTATAATTATTTTTAATTTATTTTTTCTCTCTTCTTTTTTCTTCCGCCAACCTTTAGGCATCCTGTTGGACATTACCTTAACAATTTATTTGAAACGTATAATGTAATCGCACGGCATTTTTAAATTAATGTAACATTTCAACTACTCACAACTTATGACAATGTGTTATCTAATAATAAATAAAACTGCATCTGTGCGCGTCGTGATGTCTGTGTCAAATGCGCGTTTGTGAAATGGAATCCAGGTCATTTTGACCATTATCTACAATGAGTAAACAACAATAAATACGGTTTATCGCAAACAAGAACATTTTACATACCTTTATAAAACTAATGGGTATGGTTTGTTCATCTTTGGAGTAGTGACGGGCGACTTTATAAACAGTCTCGGGTATGTACTCCAGCACCAAATTCAGGTACACTTCGTCTTTCTGTAATAAATTCAAATACATTAGTACATTCCCTTCACACCTAGTCAAACTGTTACTAATCTAATAGAAATTCTTCAGATATATCAAAAGTCTTAATTTGGTTAACTACAAGCCATAGAATTATCATTGTTTTGCAAGATCATTTGTGAGAAAAAAATTAACAGTAGTTTAGAAATACGTAGCTACTTAATTCGAATAGAAATATTTAATTGAACTTCAAAAGTGATAGGCATTTTATCAAACTGACTGTAAAATAATTCAAAAATAAATAATGAAATCAAAACAAACTCAATCAATCAAAAACAAGTTTTATAATATAATGAACTGAAAGTTAAGAGATATTTTTTCTCTAGGACATTTCTAGAAAGCAGACACGAAATATAGTGCAATATTACAAAATGTTGATGGCTGTATCTCATTTCAAAATTTATCTAACACTCGCAATGAAATGGGACAAATAAATGGTTCATTCCGGTGAATAAGTACAAATCTATGTTGGCTGAACTCCAAAGGTTCTTGGCTCTTGCGTTATAAAAATCTTAAACTAGGAAACTTGGAAAGATAGACCTTGAACTACACGGGAAATACGCATTAGTTTATAAATACTTGAATTATTTAATATTTCTACGTATAAATTAAATAACACTAAGACTTATGTTACTAAATTAATTAATACTCGTACTATTTAAACGATAAAGGGATTAACGATTCCGCTGGCAGAATTATTCAAATTGGATTTTATTTAAGGATCAGACACTGAAGATTTAAAAATAACTTCGGTTGCCACGCCACTTAGAGTTGGGTCATTTATAAATAAGTACTTTGTATTGATTTTGTCTTTAACCTTTTTAACTGTGCATGTTGCTTGTTAATGTGTTTTTGAAACATGGAAATCACTAAGATTTCATACCGGCAAAAAGACTGCGTAGTTCAGTATGTCAATCAATTTCACCTCCACTTACTGATATAACATGCGAAAGAATGTTACTTTATTTTTCGTATCTATTGTAAGGGAATCATCGGAAACGGACTTGGACACACAAAGTTACATTTCATTCCGAATCATAAAAATCACGGACGCACTCGCTCTTGTAGTTAAAACGATATCTTAAAAACTACTGGACCTATAAAGATAAAATTACGCAATTAGAGCGGCAGCGAGTTATATTATAAATTTGGAAAGGAAATCAACATTATATTTAGTGTACAATATGAATGAAAGATGAAGACGAATGTCGGTCGGTGGAATGACGGAAGCTGAATCTCAAATAACAAATAACAAAACACAAAAAATAAGCAAGCAAACACAAATATTTTGTAAAAACAATGTGTCCTACATTTTTCCAATGGTTGATGGTAAATAAGAAAAGCTCATGATTTTCAATAATATGGCTTGTGGCGTGATTAGGACTTGTTCTCATTTATTGGGCACACAATTGTTAGGCATCATAGGTTACCGATCTTTAATATATAAATAAAAAAAACTACTATTATAAGAGGATAAATTAAGATTACTTCTCCATTACCGCGCTTTTGACTTATACGAAGTTCGAATCATAATAACCCTGTAATAAATATTTAGTTCAGGGATTTGTCAATTTTTTGTCAACCGGAGCCCAGCAATGCATATTTTTTTTGGAAAATTTATGTAATTTAATATATGTAATGGTATGTGTGTAATTGTGTATTCGGTAACCTGTGCCAACAATATTGATAAACCTAAATTGTGCGTTAGCACACTAGCGCAACAATTTGAATGGTTCTGACATACTGCGACTTCAAGTGACTGCATTGCGTTTAACATTGAGCTCACTGCTGCGGGCACTGCCGCCTTCCCCCATAATAGAACACACAAATAACATACCCTTAATATCATAACTCAATTATTACATTAAATACTTATTAACACATCAAAATATTTAAAGCTAAAACCAATTAACAGTTTAAGCAAAGTTATTTCTAGCCTAAGTTAATAAAATTCGTTTTAAATATTTACCTTTTCCCCACTTGAATAAAAGAAGTATTTCAATTTCACAATATTACAATGCTCCAACCGTCGCATAATTTGAAGTTCTCGATTCTGAAAGACAGTGCATTATTAATTAGAATACATTAATAACTTATGTAGAGTACAGCACAGTCATTATTAGGTATTTATTAAAACTAAATATGAACTATACAAAATATAAATCTGCACGAACAAGAAGCTGGAAATAGATTCCCAGGTGATATTTTCACTAAGGCAAAACTAGTCTACACACAGATATAGAGATTTAGAGAGAACACAAGTAACACATGAGGGACTTTCGCAACTACAAAAATTAGTTATTTTTGATTATATTGAGGGGTCACACCCCCGTGTCCACAGTTGATAAATTATTTTTATCCTTTTGGCAGATTAAGTATACCGAGAAACTTCTATCAGTTATAGGCTTTGTATAGTATAGATTTATCTCTTATTCTTTTCTTTTACCTTATCCCACTTTCTTATGTGGGGTCGGCACCTGATTTGTGGAGATAAAAGATTGGATAAATGAATGTAAGAATAAGTATGAAAATGGCACCTATAAATAAGCTAGAAAGTTATAGATTAGGATGTAGGGTCGAGAGGAGAGAGAAAAGTATCATATTACGCAAAAATTATCAAATATGAAGGTTGCGTAGTACGGAGGTAGAAATAGAGGAAGACAAAAGGGGTTTATAGATTGTGTCAAGGAAATTTTGGCCAGTAAAGGGGTTACATAAGAAATAGATATATCTCTATATAATGTCGAAAATAAAAATCTAGGCCTATTCGGATATCATCTTAACTGATACTATATATAATAAGAAAAATAAACTAAAAAATTAAACAGTTATACTACCTTAAACCTCTTGTCTTGGAGCACCTTCTTTATGGCAATGAGTTCGCCGGTGTCGCATAGTTTGGCCTGGTAGACGACGCCGAAGCTGCCGTTCCCTATCAGCTTCATGTCCGCATAGCTGACTTCCTGTGGCCGGTCGGGGCCTTGCCCCGGCGTCGCCACCACAGTCGTCACTTTTGAGCCGTCCTTGCCTGTAACCAATCAATATTAATGTAAAAATTTATATTTAAAAAATGTAGGACAAGTTTGGAGATAGAGCCAGCTATAAAATATAACCTTGTATTATGAAAAAAAAAACGAATAGTCACTTAAGACACAGGACACTTGAAAAAGGCTATATTTCATCTTGCCCTGACTGGGGACCGGATTCCAAATAGTTAAAAAGCTAGAAGAAAATGGGTTAAATGCAGGGTTGATAGGATTTAAATCACATGATTTAAATCAGTAATTTAAATCGTGATTTAAATCAAGTGAATTTTTTATAAAAATCCTTGATTTAAATCGGTGATTTAAATCAGTGATTTAAATCAGTCTACATGGTTAATTCAAAATTGCCTCAAGAAAAGTTGTCAACCGAGGAGTGACGCAGGGTTACAATTTTTGCAAAAAAAATATGGAGAGACCGGAATCAGTTTGATGAGTAGCATTATTCGTTTGAATGTAATAGTTGAGTATTATTTGAAAACCAAGTCATACAGAATACTACCCCTACTGATTGGTGGGTAGCAATATGTAATATGAAAAAATGTATAACCGAAGAAGAATTATATATAGAAAGAATATTTTCAGCATTCAATTTGGTGCACAGCAAATTAAGAAATAGATTAGGCACCAAGAAGGCAGCCAAATTAGTCTTCCTTTTGAAAAAACTCAACTAATTATTTTTCTTCGTCATTAAAATGAAAGTGTGTTTATTTAAATGTGATTTGATTTTAGAGGAACTTTTTGATTTTTGTAATAATAGACATATTATATTATTTTTTGTTACATGCCAAACATATGTGGAACTGATCTATTGAAAAAAAATTGCGTTTTATTTAAATATAGTGATTTTTGTTAATTGTTTAACTAATTTTACTTAAAAAGAAATAAGTATGTATGTCTTTTTTTAAATTAATAACTGAATTTCTAACCAAAAAAATATAAGAATTTAGAATAAAATCAAAAAAATCCGATTTAAATCAAATTAATCCGCTTTTATTGATTTTTTTTAAATGTCGTGATTTTTATCAACCCTGGTTAAATGTGACAAAGTGTAAGGCCCGTGAGGGATTTAATAAATGCAAAATTTCCATTTCTTATTCTCAGAAGAAACTATGTGAAAATATAAATAAATATGAAATCAAAGACAAAGTTACTGAAGGACAGGTCTAAAACATTCATGTTTAACGAGTTAATGTAATATTTTAACAATGCTGTTAAAATATTTTATGAGATCTGATGGTTTGTTGCAACACATATGTCTTTTTTGCACCTTGAAGCAGTTTTGGGGTTACGATTGTGAGTTTCCCTATGCTAAGTCGAACATGTTGATTAGATTTAAAAAACTAGTAATCACTCTTACTTTGATGACACTTTTTAGTCTTAGGCAGGCTACAAAATGAGCATATCATATTTGAGTTCAGCATATTATTAAAAATTGATTTCGGTACATGTCAATCAAACTGAAGTTAGTTAGTGGTATATTATATGCACTTGTAAGTATGTACAAAACCCAATCTTAACGGAAGGAAAACAACTAAAGTAACCAAAATAATTAGAACCTTATTTAAAAAATATAACTGAGCATATGGGATAGCAATTCTTACACAACAGTTTGAATGGCCTCTCTAATGCAATTGAGTAATGACGCAAACGAATCCGTTACACATTGCAAACGTGTTGGAGGCTAGCAACAAATGCTACTACCATTGAATAACTTAAATCCTATCTATCTACAGGAAAATGAAAACCTGTTAGATCTTGGGTAGAAGTATAAACATCGCACGGTCTGTATGCCATTATATATCAATTATTGTCATTTGTAACTTAATTCAATAACTTCGAAATAAATAATTAGTAAAAAATATCTTATGCATTGTCATTGTATGATTGGTCATTTTCAAGACCAACTAGAATATTGATGTGTAGCACAAAATGACAATTATCATCAGTTATTGTGCATTCTGATGTATTAGAGTATAAGTTTGACAGTTCTCTTAAACTCATTAAATTTGTTATATCTATGTTATCTAATATAATAAAACTGAAGAGTGTTTGTTTGTTTGAACACCTATAACTTGAAAACTACTGGTCGGATTTGAGAAAATTCTTTGCATATGATAGCCTGATTCTTAGGGAAGGTTATAAACCATAGTATATACACCCATTGGGCGAGCGAAATCCCGGGGAACAGCTAGTACTAATACCTATAAGACTTCGCCGGTGGCATCACCCACGTAAATGTACGAGTATGAATAATTATTAAATTAGGATTATTTGGTTTGTTAAATAAGTCCTATTCAAAAACTGTTATAAAAACATCTCGAATCAGCTACTTTTAATAAATTTTCGGATGCATACATCACACATCTCTCACAGTTAAATATACCTAATAATTTGGGTCAGTGTTCTACTTTATAACGTAGCTCATCAAAGTACGGTGTAGGGCTGATGGGTGAGTCATTATTAGTACAATTTACACATACTCGTATATGCAACAAATAGGGTCATCGTCGCGTTTATAGCAACTGCGGGAATAGTTGATAGTTGGTATTACTTGAAGAAGTGTCAACTATACAAGCATTTACCCTATAAGTTTCAAGGTATTTAAAAGCTATGAAATTATTCTAAAAATTTGAAGAAAGGTCTACCCAGCTGGTTGTCTCTGTGGCCAAACTTATAAGGTTTTTATTTCAGCCATTAAAACAATAGTAGAAGTGGTTAATAACGGATTTATTATGTGTCGTTAAAAATTAGGAAAATCAGTTCTTAGCTAGCTTATATTATTGCATAGCATACCACAGAATAAAACAATGCAAACCTTTCTCTGCTTAACCTAAAGATTGACTGTGTTAATAAATGCTCTTAGCTTTTAGGCGAGGTGAGTTCAGATTTTATTTGAACGCAAATATTTTAAAATAAAATTACAGTTTTGAATTTTGGTAATTCTATTTAAATTATCCTCGTTCATAATGCCTCTAAATAAAATTTCGGATCTCACCTCGCCTTGAAGTCCGCCTATTGTGCGATTAATGGTATTTTGTAAAATAATATTTAAATAAATTTAACAAAATGCAAATAACTTTTTTTTACGAGTTGTAGCAAATAAATTTTGCAATATATTGTAGTGGACCATTATTTGAGCTACGAAGAAGATTTTACTAGATATCGGTACGCAGTAGCATTTACAATAACTGTAATTTGCTAATTATTGCGTATGGTCATGTGTAAATAGTTTACAACTTATTCAGACTTCGTAAATGTTTGGAAATTTTAAACACACGGAAGAAGTCCAATGTGAAAAATATCCATTCCGGTACTGCCAGTGGGAGGCAACATTGTGGTTAAGCCATGTCTAAACTCATGACATGACACAACTGTTAACAGTCGGCCAACTCGGTTAAGAAAAACGGGTCAACCGACACTGCAGTTTATAAATTTCCCGGTATAATAAGATTTATAAACAAAACTAAAAACAACAATAAAATGGAAATACAGAAATTCAGCTACTAATGAAGCAGTGTTATTTTTTTTCACAAGCAGCTCATGTTGATTGTCAAGTGCTACTGTTGAAATGGGAGCAATATTTTTACTACATGTTTTGAATCTAATTTTAGCTTCACAATACAAATGACACATTTAAATTAAATTGGGTGATTAAAATACAAATTAAAAAATTGCACGTCTATAATTAACCAAATACTTTTCTCATTAACTCAATGACTACAATTTTGAAACATATGAAAAGTATAAACGTATTTTTTATATTATGAATTTCGTTTAAACATGTTATAAATCATGCAAAAGAAAATTTATAAAGACGTGCCTTTTAAAATTGTCAAGGTCGTCCAGTGGAACTTGTTGACCATTTGAACAATCGATGGTCTACGTTGGTTTAGACAGAATTTATTTCACTTGGCTGCAACGTACTCATCATTTATGCAGACAATTGCGGTAGACAAACCGCAGAGAAAACCGTACTTATGTGATAAAACACTGCCGTATTGATGACATTAATAATAGATTGGCATACTGTTTGTACTACAAAGGTCGACTTGTAATTTTTATTTAGCTGATTAATAATTATTTCCTGGACGAAGGGAATATGTCCTATGTCATAAATAAAATGTTACGAATTATAGATTGAAAAAATACTTTCTAGATTTCCAGTAATTGAAGTATCAGACGTAAACGTTTCAATTTTCTTAGAAATGAAAATAATCTGCTATGACTCCTGTTTCATCAAAGTTATGATAGTCATTACGATAGTCTCTACCTCTATAATTAATAAGACCATTTGATATCGTTTAATAAGTGTCGGATTAAGTCGGATAAGGTAATCTAGAAGATAAAATCAATAATTCCAATATATTTTACCATTTAACTATGAGATATTTATCAGTTAGATTACAATCTACTATATACATCTCACTACATCTTCCTCTCGAGAAGATATGTATCTTATTTTTTAAATTTTGAAGGAAGGCTCTATTACCATATAATATTTAAATTTTCACTACCATGAGTTTCTGCAGTCGCAGTCGGTAGCGACTACTACTCAGACAAGGAAATACTCGTAATAATGATACTTGGTGTTTGAACAACAGGGTTAAAATATGCTAGAAGTGCAATACCGGGCCGACTCGCTTGTCAATTTTCATACACTCCCAGAGATCGAAATGTAAGTGCTTACCACACCCAATACCAATAGCAACCCTTACTGACGCAACACAAACTACACCCTTGTTTACCAGAGCTTTGTTTAAGTTAAGTATCCTTTGTTCAATATGACGCGAGCTAATCATAATCCTCAAAATGACTATAAATTGGTTAAACATCTATTACCTCAGATTATTGAACTTAGAAGTCCCATTTTTCACTATCAGCTTTGAAATTTGAATGGAAAAACTTATTTTTCTTAAAACGTAACAATAGGTCCTAACCCTTTCCCTTAATCGATTTTGATGATCTGCATATATACTTATGTTTTTATTTGGGTTATCGTAAACTTGCCACATAGTTAATTCGTCACGTTTTTAAAACTCCATACATTCAAAGTTAATTCGTCACATGCATAAAAAAGTATTAGTTAACTCGTCACAGGTAGGTATGCGTTATAGTTAATTTGCCACAATTAGCAAAGTACCGACAGCAAGCAAAGTGATTTATTTATTTAGTGGTTTAAATCTACGCTAATATGAAAAATGCCGAAGAGTTTGTTTATTTGGTTTTATGACATGACGACAGGTTAGATTTACAAAAAAAAACCACTCTTGTAAAGATGAAGGTATGTACCATGGGCGGAACTGAAGCGGACAACAAGTTAAATACATTTATTTACTACAAATGTCTAAAGTATTCAACTACATACAGGGGTTTATTTATTTGAATTTAATGATGGCCAAATTATATAATTTAATTTTCTATATTACTCAATTTTATTTTTCTATTGTCATGTGATCTATGTATTGGAATGCAATGTATGAATTATTATTGAATAAATTAATGATCACTTGATCAATTCAAATAGGACATCATTTTTTTTTTAGCTGCAAAATGTTGATAGTTATCTTGAGTTCATTCATACCCTAGGAGGCTGTTGGTGCTTTTTAAATAATCCTTTATATGAGGATGAGAAAATTTACAATCAGACAGCTAGGTAGCACTCCTGCACATGCTTTTATCTCTCTCGCTCGCTGCAACTATCTCTTTCTAAATGTAACAACTAACCCTTTCGGTCAATGCATTCTTGTTATCAGTCCAGTGACTCACATGACCTTGCGAGAGGGTGGTGACGTGTTTTGCAAAATTACTGTGCAATTTTAAATGTTGTAATTTGTGCATCTTTGAAAAAATGGATAATCAGCCGGGAACAAGTACGGGAGGACATGGTGTAAGTATTTTTAAATTTAATTCTATACAAAAAAAATATGTGCTATTTGTTTATTATTTTATCTCTCAAATGCTCTTATATAAAAGGAGTTCGATTTTAATAACAGTTATTAAACAATGATTTTATTTAATTTAACTTTAGATAGCCTATGGTTTTAAAACAAAATTAATACTTAACTGACCCCTCATTATTTTCACAGCAATGTCAATTTAATCAAGTGTTTATTTAATTGATTCTAGTAATTATAATCTGCAAGTTAAACTGCACTAGATCTAATACGAACTATTAATTATAATTAAATAAATATTTGAATAAAAGAGTCACATTTCTTATTTTATTTATTAGCAAAGGTACAGTTTAAAACTTTAGATATAATTTTAAATCATACCGTTTTATGCTGCTTGTCTTAACTAGACATGACGCATGACAAACTTTAAACAAAATGGCCGACGGCTCAGACGCCAGCGGTGGTGTGATTAATCATACATTGTGAAATTTGACATGTATTATGCTTATTGTTTTCTGTAGACAAACACAGTTACAAATTTCTATACTATACCCGTTTAGTTTTAAAGCATGTAGTAATTTTTATGGTGATTTTATAAAATGCTGACTATTTCCCGTGACTTCAATTGCGGCATTTATTTCCGTTGTTGTTAAGAGTAAAGAGTATTCTTATATTGAAAGAGTTATCAAATTCCGTCCAGTAGCTTTTTTTCCTCTTTATAGTATTAAGTATAGATAAATTTATGATACTATTTCAACACCTTTTCAGGTCACATTTACGAAAACTGAAAGGGGACGGAGAATGCTTGTGAGAGGTGGTTATATGTACACCTTTCATCGGGAAACTAAGTTTGGAACTGTTTGGAGATGTACGAATCGTGCATGCAGTGCAAGTATAAAAATTTCGGAGAATCATAGCGTTCGAGTTTTGCATGAAGCGGCTCATAAGTGTAAACCAAATGTAGTGAAAACAGAGATTATCAAGACAAAGAATCTTTGTAAAGAAGCAGCAGCAAACACCAGCACACCTATGCCTCAACTATTTGAAGAAGTTTTTCAACCAAAAAAAGACGCGGGTTACGATTTATTAAGTGCCTTACCGAAATTTAAACACTTTTCAAGATCACTTTATATCGTAAGGAATCGTGAATTAAACGTACCCAAAACACATTTTGCTAAATGTGAAGATGTAATAATCCCGTTCAAATATACAGATTGTTTTTTATTATTTGACGACGACAGTGATCCTGAGAACAGAATAATAGCTTTCTGTACTGAGACAGCTCGTGAAGCTGTAAGAAATATTCGAACATATTTTTCGGATGGAACTTTTTCAAGCTGCTGTAAACCATTTTATCAGCTTTACTGCATACATGGTGATGTGAGAAGTGACGAAAACTTTACAAACGTAGTTCCTCTCATATACGTTCTAATGCCTAATAAGCAAGAACGGTCTTATGAGCGACTTTTTATTGCTCTCAAGAAAAATTTGCCATATTGGACAATGATTGTCGATTTTGAAATTGCAGTTATCAACGTCATAAAAAAAATGTTTCCACATATTAAACTACAAGGATGTAACTTCCACTTCAAACAAGCATTGGCTAAAAAAGCTCACGCCTTAAATATGAACAGCATCAACGAAAAGAGACACTTGGCTTTGTGTGCTGCATTGGCGCATGTAGAGCTAGAAGACATTGAAGACGGTTGGTTGTGGATTATGGAAGATGCGCCACAGAGTGAAACAGTAACAACATTTAATGATTATTTCGTATCCCAGTGGTTAGAAAATAAAAATATACAATTTATTTGGAATATACATGGTTCTCGTCATAGGACAATAAATCTCGCAGAAGCATGGCATAAGCGTTTGAACAATATGATGCCTCAAAAAAAACCTAGAATGCTTCAGTTTCTGGAAACACTCAAAAAGGAAGCTGATTATGTAGATACTAAAATAAAAAAATTGAATCTAGCCATACCATCAAACTTAAGAACGCGCAGGTCAATTGCATATGACAGGGAGTTAAAAACTCTTTTAGAAAATTATAATAACATGCCCCTGTCTGAATTTATATTGAAAATTTCTTATATGCAGCATTTTAAAGAAATGTAACATGGATGTAGTTAATTCTACATTTAAGATTTAAATTAATAATTTTAATGTATGATTTCAAAGGAAAACTAATGTTATAAACAAAAAGCAATATCTTTACTTTATATAATAAAAGTTCTTTTTACTATTGTTTTATTGTAGGTTGTTCTAATTTGTTACATAGATGTAGTTAATCCTATACTTAAGTTTTAAATTACGACTTTAATCTTTGATTTTAGGGGAAGGCAAGTGATGAATTATGACAAAAAATACTGTGATTTTATCTGTGATTCATTAAGTAGATATATTTTGCTTTTTTTTTTATGTTATACACGTAAGGTATATCAATAAGGTAGGTAGGTAGTAGGTAGGTTGTGCATGTTACCTAGGCAAATCAGCCGCTTTCTATTTATAAAGAGAACTGTGATTTTTACAAATTGTTACATAATATTTTAAATAAAACAGCTGTAAATTTTGAGAACCTTCCTAGAAATTAACAGCAAATTTATTTTTGTTTGCTTCTTCTTTGGTTATATTTGTACGTAATATTTAAGTAAATCATTCAGATAGAACTGTGATTTTTGTAATAGATGTAGGTAAGGTTAATATCCCAAAACTGTGATGAAAGAAATAAATGTTGTTATTTAAATTTTTGTTTAATTTTCTTGCTGTCTGTACAAAAATAATCAGTGTGACGAATTTACTATACTAAATATTAGACTGTGACGAATTAACTATAAAAAAATAAAAGTGTGGCAAGTTTACGCATACTTTTTTTCGTGACGAATTAACTTTGTGGCAAGTTTACGATAACCCTTTTATTTCACAGCATGAAGACTCTTTTGAGTGAGTGACGTATTATTTTCATAAATCGCAATAGACTATTTTTATTTTCATTTCATACAATTAGCACTATTATACATACCGCTGTTTGGTGAGGAATAATATAAATTACTTTCCATACATGGTGGTATTTTCTAGTGTTAGTACCTACGTCGATCATCATTCACCAGTCTATTAAATAAATAAATATATATATGTATAGGGACAAATCACACAGATTGACTTAGCCCCAAAGTGAGTTCGAGACTTGTTTTATGGGATACTAACTCAACGATACTGTATTTTTACCCGACTACGGCGAAGCCAAAAGGAAGGGTAATGATTTTGGCAGTCTATGTATGTTAGTATGTATGTATGTTCCACCGTAGCGCCTAAACTACAGGACCGATTTTAATGAATGAGGTGTCAAAAGATTCGTAAAAATAGCGCGGGTAACAAAGGCTATATAAATTGTATCAAACTTTTTACTGGCAGAGTTTAAACATCAGATGCTAACCTCAAAAAAAATTAAACTGAGATTGGTATCACGTGTTTGGTATCAAAAGAAAGGTCTTGGCGAGCACATTACAAATATGTATATAACACATATGTTTAAGTTAAAATATTGTTTAAAATGCATTCGTAAAGTGATACATTTCACGCGGTCCAGTCATTTCCGTTCGAGAGACAAAAAAGTATTAAATAAAAATTAAGTTAAAAAACTATAACCCGACTACGTGATGTCTAAAAAGAATAAAACAAGAGCATGATTAAGATAGCAATCCAAAAATGCATAGGTACTTAAATGATCATGGTGAAGCCGTGGTCGCACCCGTTGTAAATGAATGATAGGAACACCTTTAAACGAACATTTTGTTGGTATACAATACACTATACAGTGGGTGCGACCACGGCTTTACCATGACTATTTAAGTACCTATGCATTTTTGGATTTCTATCTCAATCATGCCCTTGTTTCATTTTTTTTAGACATCACGTAGTCGGGTTATAGTTTTTTAACTTAATTTTTATGTAACAAATACATATATAGATAAGACTCAGGCCAATCAGAAAAATACAATTTTTCATCTTGACCTGACCGGGGTTCGAACCCAGGACCTCTTGAGTAGCGGTCAGGCATGTTAACCGTTACGCCACGGAGGGCGTCTTATTAGTTTCGGTCTCAGAATGCAATTAAAAATATTAAGTAAGTTAAAAGTAAAGTAATACGTTTAATAGTGTTTTTATGTTACTTAAAAGTTATTAGAAAATTGCTTTTGATGTTATTTTATATTATTTTCAATGTATTGTTAGACAAGGCTTATTAAAAGACGATGCATTGTTGTCAATGACTACCTAACAGCGTGTTATGCATTGTTGAGATCTCAAAGCACAGTAAAATATATAGCTAGAAGTAAAGTATGACAACTTGTGCATGAAGGTTCGTGCCACCAAACAGGTAGCAATACGGAAAACGTGGAGACTATAAACTTATGAAATAATCCATTCCGCAACAAGAATATGGTGATGACCTCCTTGATTCCTTCCACAGTGCCATCAGTTATGAAAAACAAACAACGCAGACGCCATTATGCAAAATATAGAATGAAACAGAAGGAAGGTCAAAAATCATCTATTACTCGAAGTAGAAATAATACTAGCCCATTTACAGTTTTGGCTAACTACTATTATGGGTAAAAATCAATCATCGCATGATGCTTATCTTTTAGTTATATATGCAGTCTAAAACACATCTGATAGAAATATACTTTTGAAATTAATATCTAGTGTTTTACTTTGTACCTAGAAGGCTTAGTACAGATAGATACTTAATTTACTGTTATTTTTAATTCGGAAACTGTCTTATTTTATTTGCTTTAATATTAACGATGTTTTAATAATAAATACAAATATCCTTAAATTAATATAGAATAAATCTTCACTGCTTTTGTAGTAGTGTTGGGTAGGACATACAAGAGGCGGTACATTTGTCCCGTACATGACTTACAAATGTAAGAGTGCCTCAACATTAAAAAGTGTACTACTTCAAATCTTATGACGCGGCTGTCGCGGTCCTCACTAAAGTGTACTGCTTCAAATTTTGTGCCGCGGCAGTCGCAGGACGTACAAGAGGTGGTACATTTGTCCCGTTTATGACTTACAAATGTAAGAGCGGCTCAACATTTAGTACATTTTAAAAGTGTACTACACTCAAATCTTATGACGCGGTTATCGCGTTCCTCACTGAAGTATAGGTACTGCATCTTATGTAGCGGCAGTCGTGTTCCTCGCTCCACTCTCCGTCGCAACGAGAGGGAGCGAGACACCCATACTATTTACAGCGAGCGAGAGTGAAATATGTTGCTATTGCTAAGTAGGTATTGTGAGGAGCGCTGCGCATCTTCAACAAAACAAAACACTGTCGCGCGCGTCGTCATATGGGACGAGTTTGATGAGTAAGTGGGTGTTATAATGCAAAACATCAATCCGACTGCAGGAGGTATCATTCAAGTCGATAAATACCTCGAGGAACCCCTGCTGCTAAGATCCTAAGATCCTGCCAAATGGTGGTTGGCTAAAAAAGACGCCTTTAAAATGGCTGTGCATGGTTGCCACTTCTGTTCCTTCTGAGCGCACCTTTAGTAATTCATAACCGACAGAAGAAACAGATTAAGTGGCAACAAAGTTGCACAAATATTATTTTTACATTCAAATATGTAATTTTCTGTGCACTTTTTTAATTTTTTGTTTGATTTTTTTAATTAACCTTCTTAAAAATTAATAATAAATGATAATCATTTCATATTACTTTGCTACATTGAATATTTTATTAATGTCATCTATCAGAGTTCAGACTGCAATACCATCAAATGTCATATTTGTAATTATACTAATACAAACCCAGGTACTAGTACAAACTCAGGTACTGGTACAAAATCTAGTACTGGTACAAAATCAGGTACTGGTACTATTAATTATATGTGTTAGTACAAATCGCTGAGCTTCAGTACGCCTCGCCTCATTTGAAGTAGTACACTGTATTGGCTCATAGCAGAAAAGTGGCTACTCTTACAAACTCTTTTTTAAGTTGTGTCCTACCCAACACTATTTTGTAGTAAGCATAATCACAATTCGTGCTACTAAGCAAACGGTGTTTTTTAAAAGGTTAAACAGCCACTTCAATAATGAAAATTATACTAGCTATATATTAGTATATATCTACCAATTTATTCTTTAGTAATGCGGTGCCAGGAACTACAAACACAAATTTTCTACATAGGTACATATAAATTATATTATCCTATAAAGCAGGGGCAAAGTTGACAAAGAGAATTCGTATATGAAACAAAAAACATGTACTTAATTACCATAAATACCAATACGAGAAAACGGTAGACAAATAACTACGTCTGCTTGTGACAATAAATTAGAACACAATAATTACATAGTTTATACTATCTTGATGACTTGCTACCTACAACACTTAGAACCAGACAGTACACAGTTACTGCTACATACGTATACATTACTTATAGTGCTGCGATTATCCTCCGACATAGGCGAAAATATAAATTTTTCATAGTTTATTAATTGTTGTTGCAAGCTCTCAGTAGGAAGATTATCGCTCAATTGTTTTAGGTAAGGGTATAAAATATTAATCAGGGTAAACATGACGGGGTTTTGTGAAACTAAGGCGAAGCTAATGACGTGCGCGATATCTAGCACTTACGATGCGAGGAGGCAGTCTTCTTGTCCGAAGCCAGCTCGGTCTTTTTAGGAGTTTCCACGTCGCCTGATTGTCGCAGCAAAACACAAAAGCAGCATTAGAACATTGAAATGAACATATAATAAGAATGATAATATCGTTTGGTGACAAGTAATGATAAGTGTGCGACGAGCAGAATGAGTAGAACCGCTCGCGAAATCACAGTAAACTTGGGTAACATTTATTCCAGACACTCACTAATGGTGCGCCTCAGTTTCTTACAGAAAGATGAGAGCCGGTCTCGGGCGCGACTCAATTGTCCACTTTTATCAGAATCAAGTAATCTGATCAGGGATGGTTCTGAACGCGCAGTCACTTCTCCAACGGGGCGGACGGCCACCGTGGTCTGTCCGTCGGACACTCCAAGATTGTCGAAGCATACTGGGCCTGAACACTCCAGCTTGACAAGAGGATCGCACGCAAACGCGCGTCGTAGTAGACTGCCGGTCGGCGCTTCAGCCGCGGCACCTCCGCCCCGCCCGTAAAGGTCGACCCTCTGTTTACGTCTAAATCGTGCTAATTCAAACTTCGCGACTAACTAACATACTCTATTACTTTTTTTCCAGTCAAAACTAGATGGATTAATCAATCATGACATGCATAGCATAAACTATAACTATAATATATGTTCTCATCATTTTATATACCACATTCAGAATTTTGACAAACCAATTAAAAATATATTGCATTTATTTGTCTATCTTTTCATTAAATAGACATAATGTTAGTACCTACATGTTTCTTCAACAAAAAAGGTTTTTCCGAGTAAATGGCTTATTTGAAATGAATCAAGGACAATCACGTAAAATATATTTCAATTTCATTCTTAGTTTAATCGTGCTGCGATTTTTTACGTGTTACTTTGTGTTGCATTGGTAAGTCATGTGCTGGATCACGGCCGTGACGTGATTTAGGGAGAGAACTGTATTCGTTTTTATTTTTTATTGATTGACTTAAACATTATATTCACAATAAAAAATATCAGTTAACAGTGTAACAAAAACCATTGTGTAATAAATCCTATATACCTACTTTTTCATTTTCTTTCAATACAATCACGAACCTTGAAAATGTACATAGGTACATAAGATCGTGGTGTAACCGTGTGTTAATTTTTAAAATTTCCAAAATCCGATTGAGTTGTACTACGTTCCTATGCTTTCTTTGACTTGCTACTTTTATCAAAAACTCTGCATATATTCCATATAAAGCTAACAAGTTTAAAATCTGTAATACTGACAAAGTGGTCACCAGTCGATCAGTATCACGTCGCATGCGCGCGTGTCTACCTTTTTACACAGCCAGTGATAATTTAGTTCGGTAACGTCACCAGTTGACTATACATAGTGACTTGTCATTGTTACAGTCTTACGCTTGCGTATCCTATAATCATACCTACAAGGTAATTCTTACCCACGCCCTTAAAGGTTTCATTTAAAGTAATGCATATAATATATGGTTCAAACAACTTTAGCTTTACTTTGACTTTGTATCACTTCTGATGAGTTACCCCTGGGGCATAAATAGCTATACGGAAGTAATTCAATCGGCTCGTCTCCATGCCGAGTTAGACAGCTACGGGGACAACTTAGCGATATGAATGGGGCTACACAGAACCGTCAGGCAGGGGGTCCAATTCCAGTGAGGCCATTCCATTTAGAGTATGGCATATCTTCTGCTCGCCAAGCAGAAAGATGGGGTATTAGTCTAGCGGAGGGCACCGCATCTTCTTGCCCAATACAAGACCTTTTATATCTTAGAAAGCGCCAAGTATCTGGAGAAACAATATTTAGACCGCTTTGAAGTTTTTAACACGAAAAGACATTTTTTGATAAATGGAGACTTCCTATAGTCCAAAAATTGGTACGGATGTGGAAGGCTTCTTTGTAGTGAAGTGTAGATATGACGATAAAGGGAGACAGACATAAAGAACAAAGGAAAGCGTTTGCCACGTCAATCGGTCGTAGTTGTCAGCTGCTGTCCTTGAATAACAGACAATTGGGTTAAAACTATTGGCGTAGTTTTTTTGGGTTAATCATGTCGTCACGCGATATACCTTCAAGTTTTTACCTACATCACGTGCGTTGCAATTTGATATGCTTTCACTTACGATTTGACCGATTTGACATGACTACACGAATGTGCGAATTCCGGCAAAATACTTAAAAGATAATTAAATTATACCCAGAAAACATTTCTTTTTTATTAAAGCTCAGGCAGTGATTTTGTATAACATTTTGTCAATTATTTAGACATCATTATTATATCTGGTCCTTTTTTAGAAAACATGTCAAACCATTTGGTATTTACTTACACCCTAACCCTATTAAGAAACGTTTGTTAAGCCCATTTTAACTAAAATGTTTTGTCTCTTTTTCTCTTACCTGACACTTCACGTGAAAGAAAGAGACCACTTTAGCTAACATGGGCTTAACAAACGTTTCTTAATACGGGGGTATATCTCCTATTTGAATCTTTACATTGATTATGAATATGAAAAATAAATATTCACCATAAAACTAACCTAACCTAAATTAAGAAACTAAAGAGTATAACAGGTAAAACACGCGTGTTTTATTTTATTTAGTAATACGAAGCACAGCATTCAACTCCGTTCCATTGTTCGTGTAATAAGCCTGTGTAATGTGATATCGTGTTTGCGGTTCCTACTACGCCTGACGAGCACGCTTTCAACTTTTGAATTGTACCAAGGCTCTGTCGTCGCAACATTACCCGCAGATAATAAGGGAACCGGTCGTGTGGCTGCATGACGCATCGCTCACCTTAGAACCTGAGCTATAGATAGACTTGTATGCCCATATATCCGACTTACATCATGAAATCGATAAATGTCTTCCAATATCTAACAAGTGCAGACTTTAGTATCTGTCAAACTGGGGCGAAGATGCGATTACATATCTATCAGGAATCAAGATTGGCATATCAGTTTTGACAAAGTAACTGGCTGCTAAATAATCGTGGCGTATGATTAAGCTCAAGTTGTTTTTTATCTTACGAGACATGTGATGTTGGAACAAAAAGATATTGACCTGCCTCTTTCATATGACGTGAAAGATTCTATAATTATAATGTCCGGTAGTGAAAACAACAAGGTAGGAACTGGTTTGAAATATTGTTTAAATAATCTGGGCGTGTTTCCAAGGAAGGCCATGGTAATGACGCTGGTCGCCGGTTTGTGTGTACCGAGAAGTTGAGCTTCTGTCATTAGCTCGTCTGAACAAAAGGGAAAACTAATTACGAATAGTTAACCATCTAAGATGCATTTAGTAGTTATCTAACAGTCCTAAATTATAAACGCTGTTCTATTTCAAAGTCAGAATTTTTCGTCATCACATCTGGAAAAATACAGATAGAAGGACATACGTAAAGAAAAAAATATTAACTAAAGCAGTTTCAATTTTTTTTAAATCAAACTTCTTTAGCGGCCTTGTGCAATTTTTGGGATTGGTAGAAAATATTAAACTCACGTCAGGCAGGAGACACGTGACCTGATCAGAATCTAGAGTTAGACGTTTTCACATCTGACGGCAACCTGGACGTGGTAGGTAGGTACCCTTTAGTTTTTTCTTTTGTGCTTTCGTATTTGTATGCTTATTTCAAAATGTAAAAAGTAACATATACCCACATCCTATATTTTATCTATTTATTCCATATCGAAAATATAGTTATATCAGTATGGTAGTAAGTAAATGTTATATCATAAAATTTTACTGCCAAAGTTTATCGACCAATAATGATAAAATTAAAATAATGGTCATAAGCACGTCACATTGAAATAAAACCGATAAAAAATAATTTCATGTTACCCTTTAAATTTTCAAATTAATACATAAACATAGACCTCCCTCAAAAAATCATCTTCCCACTATCTTAACTAGATCGTTGGACCATCAAGCAGGTGGTTGTACTAAGCTGGGTTTGCCTTTGTTTTTTATGTTTATAATGACTTTTAATATAGTTGCTTTTATTATTCGTAAACAAATATATAAGTAAATTTATATACATAGGTATATATAGTATGAAAGAGTTAATCAATATGGTGGTATGCCGACGGCTAATTTGATACGTAGAAAAAAATAATTCTCGTCATTTACTGTGTGATATTTGGAAATGTAGGTTAATTATTATATTTTGTTCTGAATTTTAACAGGTTAATATTATATATATTAACAAAGAAAACCGCCCCAGAACGAGAAACATGAGGCGGGTTATAAGATTTTATATAGGTAAGCCAGCAATGTTTTTTTTTTTAATTACTATTTTTACTACTTCTAATACAAATTAAAAAAAAATGCTTGTATCAAATGGCTCAAAAGCTCAAATAGTCTTCATCAAAAATCAATTTGAGGTTGCACAATAAGAATCCCTCGACACTTAGAACGGTAAAATTACGGTAAAAACACTAAAAACTGAATTATTGATAAATCTAATAAGATTGTGGTAATAGATTTTTGTTGCGTTGGTTTCGTCCTCAGCTGGCTTCTTCGGAGACCAGGGTCCTCTAGTGGAAGTAATTAATGATCCTCGGGAATTATAACCAGGATGCCTCAAATCACTTATATTTATACAACTAGTTTGGTGCACGCAATATTATATGAGGCAAGTTCGATTAAAAACCGTACAAATAGAAGCATAACCCTAATTAAAATCAGAACGAGCCTAGTAACTTAACTATGTCACGTCCTCGAACACATTTTAAATACCACTTAAATTAATTAGGTTAGGTAGCAGAGCATTCATTAGCAAAAGTGGAAACAGAGAGGCATTGTTTTTTTTTATATAAGTATTTGTTGCATAATAATATTTTTGGGAGTTTAATGCCGGTTATTTACGACTAAGATCCGAGTTTACCAATATAAAGCAACCGTTTTAACTTGAAAGGGCAGTTTAGTAATATGATTAAACCGCCGTTTTAGGAGTAAACGGTTGTTTTATGTTGGTATAGTAATAGTTGGTATTAGTTTAACATCTTATGAAAAAACTGGACATTCATAACATACCTATTATTTTCATAAAAAACGGGGAAGGTTCAGAGGGTTTAGATCGGCTCGTCCGTTCATCGCGATCAGCGTTGACGATATACGTTCCACGCCGTCGCAACATCTTTTCCGACAGTCAGTTGTCTTCGGATCAACATGGAAGTTGAAGAAGCACTCCACCACACTACACTATTTATCTCTTTGCGCATGACACTTCACTATAAATAATCACTTTATAGACACTTCACATTTAAAAATTTTGATGACTGTATGAAATGTTATTCCTATCACAAAAATAGTCAAATACAGCGCAACGACACAGTCCTGAGGAAATAGGTTAACGAACTTAATTGGTAATTTTGCAACATGCACCGGCTGGGCGACTACGTTGCTAGACTGTAACTAGCTGGTGAGCGAAAGGCGACTCGAAAACCGAGAGTGCGTTGGCACGATTCTTCCGCAAATGGTGAGGTCAGGCAAGATAGTGAGATCGACAACTAGCACTGATAACAGATAACACCAGATATACCCACCAATAAGGACTAATGTATTTGTGTTTAAATAAAAAAGACAACTATAATATAAAAAATGTCTTTGTAAACTCATTCGCTTAACCAACATGGCGGTACGCCTTTTAAGTTATGAAATCCATCTCATGCTTTTCTTTCCTCGCTTATAGATTAACTAGAAAGCGGTGCTATATAATATATAAAATTTCATTCGTTTGGGTATTTTCATCATCCACCTTGAAATGTCCGTCAACAGTGTAAGTACCTTATCAGATTCATAACAAATGTCTAGTTATTCGGTTTTAAAGGTCCCGCTGCATGCTGACGCGGACAAGTGACCCGAAGAAAATCGATTCCATTCTGTCGATGACGTCAAAAGATGAGGAATTATCAACAACCTAGGTTGGTTTGAGCTGTTGATAATTCCTAAATAAAGCCGTAATGGACCGAAGTAAAACTTATCGTTGACGACTTTTGACACGTCCAATGATTATTAGCAATCAAATTAACAACATTATAGAAATGAAACACATCCAATTACAAAAGTAACAAGCGACAACTCGACAATGTTATCATTAACATACGAACGCTTGGAGACGTAACAGTGAAGGCTACCGTTGCAGGGTTATTAAAAATTCAAACTCGCGCTCCGTTAGGTGTTTAGCCACGAAGGGCACTCTTGGTGAATTTTTAACTTTAGACACACTGGCATCAGCGCTTGGACGATTCACACATGCACTTACTGCCTGACATACTTCATGCAAACTAGGTCGGGCATATAATGGACGTCTAACTAGTAAATACATTTACTGGAAGTGGCTCTACAAACTCATATGCTTTGGTTGTATGTAGATAAGTATATAGGTTCAAACAAATAGAATATATTCCATTAAACACTTGATAGAGACCCGTACCTATTATCTTTTAGATTAAAAATCTAAATATCAGCAATGATTTATCACAAAACACGCACAAGCTACAACCAACAAACCAAACTTTATTTTACCCAACCAAAAAAAGATAAAATTGCATCACAATGTTATTTCGGGTAAACATGAAGGATATGCTCGATGAAGGATGTCTCGATATAATATTACAAACGGCAGGAGTATGTTTGAAATATTACGAAACTACACAATCCGCACAACCAAATAATAACAATGACACCAAGCTACTAAAGATAAAAATAATTATAACTAGGTAGGTATTGCATATATAAGCTATCTACGCGTTTATTATAATTTTTGCAATCTTAAAATATGTAATCTACTTGGTATCTATATAGCCAGCCATGCTTGTAGTATTTTGTAAGAAATTGATAAAAAGGCGGCACCAACAGCCTCAAATATTTTAGAAAAAATTAAACACATAGTTTAAGGTTCTCTTCTGTAAGTGAGATTATCAGAAATCCTTTTTGCTAGTATCCTTAAGGTACATTAGAACCTCGAAAGTCATTGAAATACTATCAATGACTTTCGAGTAACAGGGCTTCTCTCCTTCTTTTCTTTTGGGCCCTTCATTCGCGGGTCGTGGATGTTTTGACGGCCAACGTTTATTAAGATAAATAATATTAAGATGGTCTAATCAAACTGTCAACCTTTTAATTACCTTTGCAATATTCCTTATTTTTGTATGTGAAGAAACTTCTAATCGTATTCTTGAAAATATCTTCTATCAAGAAATAAAATTGGTTAAATAGATATTGTTGATTATGTGTTCCTATTGCTGTTGTTAAAACAAAACAGTTTTGAATAAAGGGTATCAAAAATACATGCAAGAAACCTTGTCTTTTCCATTCCATTATCATACAAAAAACTTTATATGGACATGCCATCATTATTTAAATTGGTGGTAAAGTCTCCTGTGAATATAGCATATTAAATAAATACTTATACCACAATTTGTCCTCTAATAAAATGAAAATAAGTTTACCCATTGAACAAATGGATAGAAATAATAAACAGACATTGGTTGTAAAAACGGAGAGTGTAAGAGTGATTAGTGTGGAAAAAGCGAGAGATGTCTGTGAGGATATTAGCCAATAGAAATCTCTAGTCTCTGCCTACGCCTGCAGGAGACGGGCGTGATATGTATGTATTGTTGTAAAAATCCATACTAATCCATACTAATATTATAAATGCGAAAGTCTGTCTGTCTGTCACCTCTTCACGGCTAAACTGCTGGACCGATTGTGATGAAATTTGGTAGGGATGTAGTTAACGACCTGAGGTCAAACATAGGCTAACTTTTGGGCGCGATATAACCGAGTCCCACGCGGGGCGAAGCCGCGGAGAACAGCTAGTGAACAATAAATAAATCTGTAAATCACTGTTTGATATAGAAACATCAACTTTAACTGTAACAACTGCCTGTAGGGTCAACTACAGCCAGGTCACTTTTGATTTTGTTTTATTTTAATCATATGTCAATTTTTATTATATGTTATTATACCATACCATATAATTTTATAAAAATAGATAGGTATCTTATAATCAATAAAGTGATAATTGTGTCCTTGTCTTACTTTAATCTCAAACCAACCAGTAGTTGGAATACTGGTTGGAACTCTGGAGATTTAAAGATATTCAACAAACTCTTTTGCTTAATTAGATTATACTATGGATGAATTTTTAAAACAATTATATGAAATAATCATGTCATTTAATTTTTTATGATGTCAAAAAATATGCATTAAAAATGATCCCTTTTATACCAACTTAGCCTTAGATGTACACATTACAAAGGAAAGTGGTAATTAAGGTTATAATAATAGAATTACTATAATTAGAACAGGGTCTGTCAAGCGTTTAGGTTTAGTTCAATGAGCTTTAGAAAAATGAGAACATCCATAAATAACATATACCTACCTAGTAACCATCCAGGTACCAAAATATATATTTATACTAATTTATTAAAGCTGAAAAGTTTGTTTGTTTATGCTTTATAACTATAAAACTATTGGTTTATAACTAGTAGTATTTAAAACTAGTAGTTTTTTTTTCAATAAATATTAAACCAGCACAGCCTCACACGATTGTGCAGGGTATGAGTACTTATAAGGATAGGTACTTTGAGCTTCTGCTTAAATTTGCTGCCTTCAGTCAGTGCACAAATAGGCGACCAGGAGGCTTTGTAACTTCGCGAATTTTTACCATGTCAAGGAAAGTAGGGTGACATAGTTGTAATCATATTAATGGTGCAAACAAAACTAATAAGTCTCATCTGCACCCTTGATTGTGTGGGTCAAAGGGACTGTAAGCATAATAACTGTAAGTAGGTATAAAATATATTTGTCCACGTTTCATGTTTTTTATATATTCAGAACATAAAATTAACCTATTTATATCATTATAAAGTAACGTCGACATTGCTATTTTTAGTATGAATAACATCTTATTAAAAATTGTTTATATTTGGTTTTTAGAGATTTATGGCACACATCTTGCAAGATGATAAGATAGAACAACTTCTCAATAGGTCGGGCCAAGAGTGTAGTGATGACAAAGGCTATCAAGACTTGCTTGGAAGGAACTAAAAAGAGGCTGAAAACTCATCTGCTGAGGCTGAAGATTTGTCAGATATGTCATGCGGCAGTGATAACGAGCAACCGCTCCGTGAACTCAAGTGGCAAAATTTCTCATCTCCTAATATATCCAAATTGCCCAGCCTCCTTTACAGTTGGGACTCTAGGAGTGGCCAAAGATTATTTAAGTATTTTTAATTTTATTGAACGAAAAGCTACAATAGGTAAACTTAATGATATAAGCATTCTCTGCCACTCAACCCTTAAAATGAAACCCCTTGGCTCACTGAATCCAAAAAATAGAAAAATGATTATGTGGCATATTCCTGTGTGATGCAAGAAGAAGCAGTAAGACTTATTTAACAGGCTAGACATGACAAGAAGATATATATATGTATGAAAGGAAAAGATAGTTAATTTTGAAACATGTTATGCGGGGTTTTTATAGGTACTTTGTGTAATTTATTGATCGAAAAATTATATTCAGAGAAAAGTCATGGTTTTGAAATACTACAACTTGAGAACAAAATGGCATTTATAGTCTATTCTAGCTAGCAGAACTGGCCACCAGTTTATTTAATGTGATAAAGAAATATGTATGAGGGTGATACCTATGTCCTTTTTTGAAAATTGTCTTCAGAATTAATTTTCCAGTCAGAATACATTAAATAAATACAAACAATCAGCCAATTCTGTTTAATTTAATTTAATGAAAGTAACATTAAACCTTTACCATATTACCAACCATATAAAAATGTATACACCTACCCTACATTTGAGTAATTTATAAAAATAGGAGAGTTTAGAAAAAATGGTTAGTAACTAGATAATTTTAATGTATAATATTAGGTAAATGCTCCACTTTTATTACGTCATAAAAGGTAACCTCAAAATAATTGAAAATTACCTACTTGAAATATTACTAGACAATAGCCAGTATGGACAGTGGATGAAGTCGAATGTTAGGTACATGGGGATAAGCGGTTTAACTTATTAATATTTTAATTCATCACATTTATATCAAGAATTTACGCATTACTTTGAATTTTGGCATTTTGACGTTGTCACACGGCAAGGCATATGTGGCAAACCAGAGTAAAACCTGTGGCCATTTTTGAAACGCAAAGGACGTAAAATGTTACCGATATTGATTGATACACAGGTTATAGCAGATTACAAGTATTTTATCAGAGTTATAATGTAGTTTGCAGCCATATTTAAATTGTCAGTAGCTAAATACGTCACAGGCGCAAAGAAATCACGATGGCCGACAAAAGAGTGGTTAGGTGGATGTACTTACTGCTAATTTTTACGCCTCCAAGTGGTGGTTGATTATCGAATGTCTTTCGAACGGATTTGCTGCCCTCGGCGAATGACGTGGTCCTAGGGCGTCCGCTCATTATTACATGTATAAAATAAACGGCCTTAGAATCCTGAACTTCATAGATACTTCACATTTCTCGTTACCACCCTTGCACTCGCACTGAACTCTCACTTAGCCAACGATATACAAAGTTATTTATGGTAGTCAAAACAATATCACTAAGATACAATTAAAATGAAAATAAGACTTGTCTTATTGCGGTTTTACAATACCATTTTGTTAAATTTTAAAAATTTACATCACTAAATGTGAACGACAGATTTCAGTTTCTTCGCCTTCCTTCTTGACTTGACTCGCTCGCTCATTCGGCATTATTCGGCTACTATTCGGACTACTTCGGACATTCGATCACTTTACGAAGATGACGTCACACGAATACTACTTAACGCCATCTAGATTACGTTTGCTGAGGTAGTAGAAATTGTCGGTAAAACTGTATATAAGGGCATTTTCACATTTCAAGCAGGAAAAAAAGAAAGCTGTGCTAAAACAGTTGATGGTAAAACAGTGGATAGGGGTGGGCTTACCGTGATCTGTTTGAGCAGGCCCGTAACGTCGAGTTAACTAAGTCGATAGTAAATGGTAACCTCCCAGGGGGGTTACTATACTACCGTCTCTTAAAACCATACAAGATCCAATGAGTAAGCGAGACAGCGCAATACATGATGTAAGGCGACATCTCCTTCACTCAATCGTTCTTGCATGGTTTTAAGAGACGGTAGTACCCCCTTGAGTGGCCTACTACTACCATCTCTTAAAACCATGCAAAATTAAGTGAGTAAGCGAGACAGCGCCATACATGATGTAAGGCGACATCTCCCTCACTCACTGGATCTTGCATGGTTGAGATTGAGACTGTAGTAAGCCACCAGTGTTGAAATAATATGTAGGTAAACAAAAACCCAAAACGAGATTTTTGGTGCCAAGCTAAAGTCACTCAGTTATCGCAGTTGTATTTATTTTCTAATATTTGTGTTTATAATGGTGGAATATTATATTCGCTAAGTGTTGTTAAAGCACGAGTAAGTTGAAAAAGCACAAGTGTTGGGAAGTGTAAGTGTCGAATAAGTGTCTTTAATCCTTGTCACCAAAATGTCCAAAGTTTGATTGCCCCTTTTGTGGCCAAAGGCCACAACGAATAAAACCCAAAAACCGTTTTATCGGTTGATACCGCGGCATTTAAACTAAAAACTTGTACAAACTACAAATACGGCGATAGCTATTTAAAAACTTTTGATCTAGGTAAGATAATAATAGTTTTTGCCAAAAAACGAAACCGACTCAAATTACTCAACTAAAAAGGATGAAAGCTTATATTTATTATTATAAAGAAGAAAAACTAAACTACCAACTAGGTATGACTATTTCAAAAATTTTTTCACCATTGGAAACCGATTCATTCTTCGTTTGTCCCACTGAGTTTTTTCCCACTAATAAATTTCTTAGTTAGTCCCAAACATTATGCTTCCTTCGTCCCGATGTACAATTTATATTATTTTAATCCTAGTTGGTCCCACTTTGCATTCCTTGTTCGACCCGTTGTTTTTAAACGGTTTTTTATAAGTAATTTTCTTTCTAAATAATATAGGTTTTTGTTTGTTATTCGTTCAAAATACTTTTTTGTTAGCTGTACCTTTAAAGTACCTTCTTGTGAACTGGGACAAACCAGGAATATAGAAGTGACTGGGACAAACGAATATTTTTTTGAAATGTGGGACAAAATTTCAGGACGAACGAAGAATAAACCTGGAAACCTCATAGATTAAAAAAAAAATTGTGTCTAGAGACCGCGCGCGATTTGAACTTCTTTGGGAAAGCTACATTCACCCTGAGTGACGGCTATATACTTAGCACCACGAAAGAATCCGGAGTAGACTACTAGTAATTAATACATTGTTGTTACAATATCCTTCATATCAAACATTATATTTAAATTTTTTTTTTTAACATTTAGTAGCTTTCTAGTCAACGAATCGTAAACCTCCCGTAACGTAGAACCTCATCCTTTTTTTGAAGACGGTTAAAAAATAAATTAATTAACATATTCAATTTGCGGCTCTTGTGAGGCATTGATTATATTTAAATGAGCTAGCCTTGGAGTCCCTGGATGTTTGTCCTGCTTGGGCTCTCTTCTTGGATGTCTTAAAAGGCGACTGGGATAAACAGAATAGCTAGGTCTGAAAGTTTTTATAGGTTTCCCAAGAAGGGTTTACATTACACGGTGGCCTCTGGTCTCATTAGACATTGTGTACCTATGTAGTCCACGAAGACGGGCTCTCGAAAGCAATTTACTGCTTGGAAATTTTGTAATATCCGAATAAAAAATATATGAAGTTGACTAATGCCTTGATCGCACGTACGGTGCGTATAAACAGTGCGCCGAGTGCTCAGCCTAGCGAGTGACCGAGGAAATCACTGTCTCGCCCGTTTACTCGGTACGTGCGATCAAGGCATATGCATACCTACGTCGTCGTTGAGATGTCTTTGTAAGTAGGTAGAGTTTAAGTTTGGCTTAAAAAACAATCAATCTACATTCTTACTGATAGCCATTCGGCCCTTGCTGCTCTCAGCTCAAGCAGGATTGGTTCTGGACTAGTCTTGGACTACGAGAATTCCCTTAATTAATTGGGTTGACAACAGGCCGAGACTGGTTCAGGTGCCCGGCCGGTCACGTTAGGGTCGAGGGGAACGACTAACCTAATGAAATAGCAAGGGAAAGATCCAGTAATCAACTAAAAGGACCTGAGCCCTACGTAGGGCTGGTATAGTCAAAGCAAATGTCGACAGGAGACATAAAGCGAAATGGAACTCACTGAGTGGACTCGCACACTCGAACAAGAAGATTGGTGCCAATGGCACCTGGTGGCATAGAAAGGTCTGTAGGTATAAACACAGACAAGAACAATAATAGGAGCTCTGACCGGACATTTCGAAAACCGCAGTCACCTCTTTAAACTGAAACTTGTCAAAAGCCCCGAATGTAGGGCATGTGGAATTGTGCAAAGAGTCCATGAGCCACATTTCTTTAGAAATCCCAGTGTGGGTGAGTAAGGGATGGGGTAAGTAAAAAAGGACCCAAAGGTTCCAGAACACGCGAGAACAGAATGCTTAATAGGTAAGCAACGTGACAACATGGTAGGTAGGTACCTACTTCGCTACAATAATTTTCTTTTTTACTTAACTACAGCGGCGCAATCACAAGACGGCGTTGTAGTAGGTACCTAGGCTAGGAAAAGAAAATTGATGGTGACTTGCGTTATGGCGTTCGTAATGGATGATAACCGAATGCATCTGTGACTCTTTTTATCTGATGAATACAGCCGACGACGACGTGACAAAACAACTTCAACGTAGGGAACGCTACGCCAAGACAGCGAACCGCGAGGACTGACTGTTCTGTTACCAAGTTAGTTGCGCGTGCGCTGGCGTTAGAGCGACCGTGTCGCTCCGCAGCGTAAACAACTCCCTGATAATGTGAGTGTGATCAAAAAATCGTTGAATTGCCTGGAAGTTGACAGTACATTTATATCAGCATGGAGTGCTACACATCCGACAGCTGCGATAGCGATAGCAGAGAACAAAAAACACTTGATCTGTCTTACAGGTTATTGGACTCTGTTAACTTATCATTAGAACTGAAAGGCATTGTTGATGAGAAGAATTGCGCACAAAATTTTGAAACCGTGTTGCTGTATAACAACCAACTTAAGATCCTCCCCGACGCAATAAACAGATTCAGCAACCTAAAGTTCTTGGATATCAGCAATAACAGACTGACCGTGCTCCCAGATGTGCTCAAAAATTGCCCTCTGACGTCTCTTATTGCGAAACATAATCAATTTACGAACGAATCTTTGCCGAAATGTTTCAACTCGGCGAAAAGCACACTGAAGGAACTAAATTTAAGTGGAAACAAGCTGAACCATTTTCCAGAACAAGTATTAGAATTGTCGTCACTGAAGTACCTTTATCTCGGTGGAAACAAGATAGTCAATATACCAAAGGATATATGGAAGCTAAGCAGGTAATTTACTTAGTTAATAATTTATTTATGAAAAAAGATAAAGTAACAGTAGGTACATGTGTGGTACATATTGTATACAACATATTAGATAAGAATATGTATTTTCGTACACAACCAACTCATACGTACAGATGCATAGGGCAAGCACGGGGCATAGCTAGTAATAAATAATTAAATAAATAACGTTACTTACATATTGCGTAATAATTTCCATATGCTACAAGGATATCAACGTTGTACAATCATTTTTAGACATGGCGATGCAGGTTTTAAACATAACATCTTTGTTCTTGCTTAACCATATCATAATATCAAATTATTTGTTTAATAAACATATCTACTTATGTATGGACATGTAACTAACGGTATGCAATAAGTATACCTTGCTAACCTATATGTACATATATAAGTACATAAGTCTTAGTCGTATTCTATACCTACTTAGAGGAAGTTTTCCTTATAGAAATAGTTTCGTACTAAGCCTCTGTAGGTGATTACTCAAAAGTGGTTCTCTTATTACTTCCATGCTGGTCTGGGATAAGACATGGAATGTACCAGCTGCTTCTCTTCCCGTGCAAGTCGTAAAAGTCGACTGAGGGAATCGGCTAATGGGGGAATCTTAACATAGGCGATGCGGCTAGCAACCCATCACTATTGATTTCCTGTTTCAATTGTCATCATGCTAAACGTGGTCTAAGGTCTTTTGGCCCTAGGCTCTGTCTACCCCGTATGGGATAAAGACGTAACTATATGTATGTATGTATGGTTCTCTTATCTACTCGGAAAAACATTACTGCCATGCAGCCTACTTGGGATCGCCGCCCGAAGTGTAGCCGTAACACTTGGTTCGGCATTGGTAGTTATCGGTCGGTAAGGGATGCTTAATGGACGCAGAGAATGAAAGGTATTTGGTAAGGATTCGAAGATTTTATGATGCGGTCATTTCCGATGAACAATTACAGTAGATAATAGATAGATAGATAATAACTTTATTTGTATAACTGAGGCACAAAACAAAACATTCACATAAAGAAACACTGGCAAAAACATAATTGTACCGCAGTGACACAAAAAGGTAATAACTCAGTGATAAGATTGCTCAGACAGAGAGCAAAACACTGATTTTCAGTCATCACCGTCAAATGAAGAGGAAACGCGAGCCGAATCAGAGAAGTGATAAAATAATGAAGATCAAGAAACAATTGTATATTTTTAAATTTGGTAGAAATATGAATATGAAAGAATATGAAAGAGTGATGACTACAATTTCAAAAACCGCAACAGTACTCAGATTGAAAAAAACATTATATGCATGATTGAGGACCATTGATTGTTTACGCGGTACATTTAAAGACTACTAAATGATCAAAGAGAATTAGGTATAGCATCGTCTTTTTATTATACACTAGCTGTTCCCCGCGGCTTCGCACCGCGTATGCCTCGGTTATATCGCGCCCAAAAGTAGCCTATGTTTGACCTCAGGTCGTCAACTACATCCCTACCAAATTTCATCACAATCGGTCCAGTAGTTTAGCCGTGAAGAGGTGACAGACAAACAGACAGACAGACAGACAGACAGACTTTCGCATTTATAATATTAGTATGGAAGTATGGATATCTTTCACGAGAACCCAGCTATATGATCCTTCATATAGGTAACAATGGAGAGGATGGCCGGTTATAACAATAGAGCGATGGTCGGCTGTATAACCCTTTTTACAGGGAAGGGAAACCAGACCAATAGGAGTCTGACGTGGTTTATTTACTCAACCACTTTTTGGATAGTGGTGTTTTGTAGTGAATTACGTTATCTACCAGATCCAATTGGCTAGGCAAAAGATCACTTGCAGACAAAAGTACGGTCTACTTAGGTATTAAACTTTATTGTACAAAATATTCTTTGTAAAACATAATATTATATAAGAGGCATTGCTGCTTTATAAAGTGCACCTGCACAGCTGTCACCTCTAGACGGGAGCACCTGAATGTCAGCGACGTGCTATGAGAACCGTCGACGATCCCAAGATTACAAGTAGTGTGGAACTATTGAATCAGAGGGGTGATTTTGCGTCTCTGTGGTCTTTTACCGCTCGTATAATGGGTGGGTACTACTCAGAGGAACTGTTTGATATGATGCCAACATCCGCTTCCTACCATCGCACCTCTCGCCATCCATCCTCATTTATTAGTATGCAAAGGGTCGCGTAAAATACTTCTTCAGAGGAATTTTCTCCCACGTACCTCCAACGTCCAGATGTTGCAGGAGTCCATGGGCTACGTTAACCGCTTCCCATCATGTAGGCCGTATGCCTGTTTGCCTACTACATTATATTAATAATACCTGCGCCTTCAATACAATCAGCTAATTCAATTATATTTATGCTTTGGCTAAGGCCCGTGTAAATATAAAAAATACCCCTTATAAAAGGGAGATATAACTATATCCATACTTCCATACTTCCATACTAATATTATAAATGCGAAAGTCTGTCTGTCTGTCTGTCTTTCTGTCTGTCTGTCTGTCACCTCTTCACGGCTAAACTGCTGGACCGATTGTGATGAAATTTGGTAGGGATGTAGTTAACAACCTGAGGTCAAACATAGGCTACTTTTGGGCGCGATATAACCAAGTCCCACGCGGGCGGAGCCGCGGGCAACAGCTAGTATACAATATAATAATAATAGGCGGACTAAATCAGTCAACTTTTGGGTAAAACAGAAAACTTGAATGTGATGGTGGGTGTAAAATAAAGTTAATAAATTTTACAAAATATTTAAATGGCGGCTTGTGGCTTTTATGTATCTAAAAATGGCGCGTTATTTGTCTTTGCCCTTAATAGAACAATTTTATTCTAGTAAAAAACCATAAAAAATTAAGATTGTACAAAAATATTTCTTAAAGGGCCCATAAAAGATCCTTGGGGCACCTTTGCTTTAAGTTTTGCCTAACGCAAATAAAAATCCGTAATATACCTGACAGCCTGCACATTCATTGTTATGCTATTACTTTGTCGGCATCTTAGGTACAGAATAGATAATAGTTTGGCGCAATAGGAATGTCCTTGTCTCTGAAACACAAGAAAATTATATAATGGATCTTAATTATTCCGTGGGTCTCGTTCTATACAGAATGTTTAAGATACTATGGGATAAATAAGAAATGAAAAGATACTATTAAACAAATGATAATTAGGTATTCCCGTTATTTCACAATGTCAAAAATTTTAGCACAATAGCAAAGAAAATATACACTACGCGAATATATCAATAGTGTCATGGTCATGTTTATACCCAACTGCAGCAAAGCAAAATAGAAGGAAATGTTTGATCTGTTTGTTTGTTAGTAGGTATGTTCATTTCCATTGATAAGAAGTGTTGTGTAATAAGATGTTTGTTTGGAAAGTTTTTTGGTCACCGGCTAGACACGAATCAAATCAATAAAGATCTTTTGTTCTGTTTTTCCCAATGTTCGCATCACATTGCTTTTTAAAGATATCTTACGAGTCAGATCTTGTCTTTCATCTGACACTTTTCACCTGATAGGCCGTATGTACGATTATAGTGTGTCACATTTCTCTATTTAGAATAATCATCGGTATTTCACGAAAGTTAGTTTATCAACCTAGTATAAATATAATAGTAAGTAAGTAGGTAAATTAGTCATATCATTGTGTGTAACATTTACCGCCTTCTTTATCTGCTATTTTTGCGTACTGTAAACAATAAATTATCATACTTTAGATAATTCAGAGCACTATATTCAATTTTAAGACACTGGAATTCTTAGAGAATTAAAACAAAGAAAAGAAAAAAAGTTTTGTTTAATTCTTTTAGATAGATTTAAAATAAATATTTCTGTAGGCTACCTTACACATTCTCGAATGAAGGATTATTATTTCTCTAGGTGCCTTCGTATATACACCTTGATAGATGATAGGTACAAATCATCATCACTTTTACTCTAATAATTAATACGCACACGGCCCTCTACTCGCTGAAACACCATGCGGCTATGAAGGCATTCGTCCGCGACGACTGTGACATAGCGGTCAAACTACAGGAAAGTCCCCTTCAATCAAACCTGGTATGCTGCCTTCGTCAGAGCCACCGGGCTCTGGTGAATACTAATTGGCTTGTTGTAGCAGTCACAATCAAGGATGCCGAAAACCATGTAAAGTGGAGAAAAAAAAGCAGGAAAGCGGATCCTGAGCTCTGAAACAACCAGCTGAGGGGTAATCTGGACATCGCTAAAATGACTGATAATAAATTGATGCAAGACCCTTCGACCCCTTAAATCTACCGCGCCCCGATCAAAAATGTGTTATTATCACAGGGTCAGAATCATATAAATTTATATATGACAGTTTCTGATGTGCACTCGCTTGGACTACGGAACGAACGTTCGATTAAAATGCCAGCCACGTATCATGAAAGTGCGCAGAATATAAAAACAGATTTATTGAAAAGTTATGTAACTGACAATATTACCTGTATACTAAACCGGTATTTTTAAGACCCAAAAATAACGGTCTGTAACCAGGTTAATAAAAATAGCGGTCGATTTTAGGGTAGCAATTAAAGAACGTTATTTTTGGGTACCATACGAGTATATATACCGGCTGAGCGGAACCGTCATGATAACGATTGCGGTAAAATGTATGGTCAAATAAATATGCTGCTTATGCGATACCTCCCTGCCCCTAATAGAGTAAATTTACTATAGCTGAATCCGTGTCCGACATAGAAAAGTATCTGAATATCATAAAATTTAAAGTGATTTGTTTTTTCAGTTTGCAGATTTTAGCAGTAGGCGGAAACAAAATAACAGAAGTTCCCGATTCTGTTGGTCGTCTGACCGCGCTTCAGGCCCTGGTACTGAGTGACAACCAAATAGAGCAGTTGCCCGCCAGCATTGCCAATCTAAATCAGTTGAGATCGCTGCTCCTTCACAAAAACAAGTTGAAGACCCTGCCCACTCAGATCATCAGACTGACATGCTTGACCGAGGTATTTTGATATGGGTTGGCCCATACATTGGACCTATATCCGGATATTCAAAAGTAACATCTAGGCTTTTGCTGTCGTCATAACCCCTAAACTGTCCGTATGAAGTACCTACCTGCCTATGCATACCTAGTTAAAGCTGATGAATAGCTGTAAGATTTTAAGTTTACCTAATTCTTCCTATAAAAAACGTCAATGGACGGCAAAAAAAAATTAAAGCACTAAGCAGATTGTTATTCGCCGTATTTTGATGATCAGACAGTGATAAAAAAATGCAAGTCATTTTTTTTATTTGCATTGTATTTTTTCAATGATTTTTATATTTCTGGATAAGATATAATATCGGTGAATAGGTGCTATATCGTTTTCACTTATATAAGGTGGACACAAATCAACTGCAAATATTTTAAGGGTAGATTCAGATAGCTATTCTGAACAACTTTTCCAAATATACTTATATCGAAAAAATAATTTTTTTTTTCACTCCCCATACTAAACCATATAAGCTGATTCTCAATTTGTATGGGAGGTCAAACATTTTATTTCATACTAGCTGTTGCCCGCGGCTCCGCCCGCGTGTAGTTCGCTTTTCGCTTAACCTGTGGAAACTACAACTATCCAGACCTATAGTTAAATCTATAAGTAGTATCCTATTCCCGTGCCAATTTTATAAAGCCATTACATTGCTACGATATCAAACTGAAAATATAACATTCATACTATCACATATTTGTCTCTAAAAGAGTAGACGCAGCCTATTACAGGGTCATTAGAACCTAACTCAATAAATAGTGTTATGTTAGTTAAATTAGACCTTACGACACGACCGTATGTTCCGTCGAACAACAACTGAACTGACCAGGCTGCTGGTTTGATTATTTTTTAAACCAAAGCCAAACCAACCAACTAATCAATTCAAATAGCTTACAATACAATACAACAAACGACCGATAAACAAACCAACCAATAGAACTAAATAAACAACCAAAATTTTTTTTAAATAATTAGAATTAATTGCTGGAAAAATTTCAATCTGCTATAATACCATATGAGAAAAAAATAATTAAATTAACTTCAGCGCCATCTATTGATATTTTATGTAACTAAATTATACGCCCACACACATTCAATGTGTTAATTTTTTTAAATTTAATAGAGACTGCAGTGTGTTTTTGTCTTCATTGATATCGATAAAACAAAGTAGAAATTGTAGCTTTATCTATATTAAATACCGGATTCAACTCTGTAAAAGTTTTGAAACAGTGCTAGAAGTAGACTTCAATTGACCATAACTTCTTTTTCCCTTAACCGATTTTGACGAAACAAAGTTTTGACAAAACTGTTGAACGTATATGTAATCCACCTGTGAAAACCGCGTTCGAATCTGTTGAGTAGTTTTGAAGTTATAACGTACCAGACATACAGAAAGACAGACAGACAAAAATTTCAAAAATTGTTTTTTTTGGTTTCTGTTACACGTCTTTCTTTAATCGCCCCGTATCAGTTTTTTAGAAAAATATTTAATGTACAGACATTCAATTTTTACTGTCCTATTATATGTAAAGATAGATAGATAAGTACAAAATTCAAATCCATACTAATACTATAAATACGAAAGTCTGTCTGTCTGTAACCTCTTCACGGCTAAACTGCTGGACCAATTGTGATGAAATTTGGTAGGGATGTAGTTAACGACCTGAGGTCAAACATAAACTTTTGGGCGCGATATAACCGATTCCCACGCGGGGCGGAGCCGCGGGGAACAGCTAGTACTTATATATTAACGGACTTAACGCTAAGAGCGTTCTCTACCAGTCAACCATTTGATTAATCTTCTTTTTCAATGTCGTCAATGACAAACTATTAGATATGATTTGTAAGGGGTTGCGATATCGTTAATCCTGAAATAAATTTGCAAATGAATTTATTTGTTTCTTTTCAAAATTATAAAAAAAAAGTAAGAAAATAATTCTAGAAAACAAATAAAACACGAAATCATAAAATTATTGTTTGTGACAGGATTCGATCCAGGTACTTTCTTGAAACATTTCTTTACTAAAGTATTAAAAAATTCTTAAAAATTAATACAAAACGAAAAAAAAAAGTAAATAAAAAAAAGTAAGTAAAAAAAAGCAAGTAAAAGAAAGTAAGTAAAAAAAAAGTCATGTATAGCAGGATTCGAACCCTCGACTTAAAAATAAGATCTACGACCTCTACCGATAGGCCAACATACGTTGCTAGAGATTGGCGAAATTTCAAATGGGATTTGTCTATAGGTACGCAAATTCGCGCCATCTATTGAGATTTTATGTTACTAAATTTACGATCAAATTCAATGTGTTATTTTATTAAAATTAATAGGTGCAGTGCGTGTTTTCGTCTTTATTGATATGGATAATAAAAAGTAGAAATCCTAGCCTTATCTAAATTAAATTAAACGTAAGTAAACGCATTAAAAGTTTAGAAGCAGTGTTTGAAGTAAATTTTCAATCGACCATAACTTCTTTTTCCCTTAACCGATTTTGACGAAACAAAGTTTTGACAACGCTCCTAATCATATGTAATCCAACTGTGAAAACCGCGTTTAAATCCGTTGAGTATTTTCGAAGTTATAACGTACCAGACAGACATACATACATACATACATACATACAGACAGACAAAAATTCCAAAAACTCTTTTTTTGGTTTCTGTTACTCCTTTTTTATCGCACTCAATCAGTTTTTTTGAAAAATATTAAATGTACAGACACTCGCATTTTAGTGTCTTATTATATGTATTGATTTCAATATAAGTTTATTTGGAGAAGTTGTTTAGCAGTTGATTTGTGTCCGCCTTATATAAGGTGGACACAAATCAACTGCAAATATTTTACAATATTCACACCAATATACTGAACCACTTTTCCAAATAAACTTATACCTTTCCAAATACGATTTTTTTCACCACCGTACTAGATCAGATGATTCTCAATTTGTATGGGAGATCAGAAATTTTTTTCCTATTTCGATATGGAAAAGTTGTTCAGCAAAGTGATTTGAATCTGCCCTTAAAATATTTGCAGTTAATTTGTGTCCACCTTATATTTACTAAGCAGTAGGTTTCCATGTTAAATTAACATGAATTTAGGAAATAAATATAAAAAAAAGAAATTAAATCTAATTCGAGTAGATTACAGGCTGCGTATCTATTGTATTCCAGTTATTTATATTACTTTGTTTATTTAGAACAAATACTTCTCGTGTTCTAATTTCTTCTTTTGTTGTTATCAGCATTCTACGTTCTTATATCCATGTTTCCAATCTCGCCGAATTTTTACGCCTCGTTCCACTTATTACTTGCTCGGCTTTCAGTTGAGTCTTCGTGACAACCCGCTCGTAGTTCGCTTCGTGCGTGACATGACATTGCAGCCGCCGTCGCTTCTAGAGCTGGCCGGCCGCACGATCAAGTTGCACGAAATTCAGATACAACCAGGGGACATTCCCAGCACGCTCCTAAACTATCTTAATGCGGCGCAGTGCTGCGTTAATCCTAAATGTAAAGGTTGGTGCCATGGTCATTACTTTCAGTTTCGAACGGTATACCATACCATCTAATAAGTATATATTAAAAACGGCTCAGTCGCAAAATGTCTCTTTCGCAAACGGTCCCCTAGTCGTAAAATGTCTCTTTCGCGTTATATCTCTTTCTCATAATGTCTCTTTCGCAAACGGTCCCCTAGTCGTAAAATGTCTCTTTCGCAAAATGCCTCTTTCGCACAATTTCTCTTTCGTAAAATGTCGCTACAGGGACTTAGAATAAAAATATGACTTTCAAAGCAAAATCATTTATTGCAGTAATTGGGTAAACAAATTATGATGTAACATGTGTACCTACTTAATAAATTTGTTTATGTAATTAAAATAGCAAAATAAAAAAATGTTTTGTTACTATTTAAAGTTTAGTGATGGCAACACTTATAAAATTATGAATAAGTGTTCTGTGTCCTTTTTGATTAATAATATATTCAATATCTTGATCTTGATCCATGATAAACTTAAAATCACTAACATAATGGTTTTATATTTTATACACTTCGACAATAATGAATGACACATACGTTTTTAAGTTATTTACAAGATACCCTCTCATAATTTTATAAGTGTTGCCATCACTAAACTTTAAATAGACACAAAATAATTTTTCAATTTGCATCAATTTTTTTTTGCTATTTTAATTACATAAACAAATTTATTAAGTAGGTACACATGTTACATCATAATTTGTTTACCCTATTACTGCAATAAATGATTTTGCTTTGAAAGTCATATTTTTATTCTGTCCCTGTAGCGACATTTTGCGAAAGAGGCATTCTGCGAAAGAGACATTATGACAAAGAGACATTATGCGAAAGAGACATTATGAGAAAGAGATATTATGCGAAAGGGACATTTTACGACTAGGGGGCCGTTTGCGAAAGAGACATTTTGCGACTGAGTCTTAAAAACCAAGCGAGAACACAGGCTATGGACATCATGTGGCACTCTTCCTTTATGGAGTGTTGGGTAAATTGCTTGTTCACAAAATCTAAACCGAAAAAAGGTCTACACACCCTTTGAGATAACACTATACAAAAAAGAGTTAAATAACTATATTTATTATCTTTTATATCTGTGACGCCACTATATCTAGAACTCTGATATATGAGGATATCTAATAATGTTATCATTTTTTTGGCAATAGTATATATATTTTGTCGTGTTGTGAATTTAAGATACACAGTAAATTACACAGAATACTTAAATTTCTGTAAAATCTATGTCCTAAATTTAAATATAAAGTGCTTGAAACGTTAGGTATAAATAAGTAGCGATAAACGCGATAGAAAACCGTATAAAATAGTTTATCCATACTAATATTATAAATGCGAAAGTCTGTCTGTCTGTCTGTCTGTCACCTCTTCACGGCTAAACTGCTGGACCGATTGTGATGAAATTTGGTAGGGATGTAGTTAACGACCTGAGGTCAAACATAGGCTACTTTTGGGCGCGATATAACCGAGTCCCACGCGGGCGGAGCCGCGGGGAACAGCTAGTTTTAAATATATGTCTTAAAATATATGTACTCAAATATATACAAGTTTAAAAATAGACACCTTTTATCCTGTGAATGTCTAAGGGTTAAAAAAAACCATTTTCTTGGATGAGTGAGATGGTGTGTCGGTTTTTTGCATTATATATTGACCACCATTTGGAAAGGTAGTGCCCAAAAGCCTGGAGACGTACTTAGAATAAAATAAATAAATCCATACTAATATTATAAATGCGAAAGTCTGTCTGTCTGTCTTTCTGTCTGTCTGTCTGTCTGTCTGTCACCTCTTCACGGCTAAACTGCTGGACCGATTGTGATGAAATTTGGTAGGGATGTAGTTAACCACCTGAGGTCAAACATAAGCTACTTTTGGGCGCGATATAACAGAGTCCCACGCGGGGCGAAGCCGCGGGGAACAGCTAGTACTTAATATAGGACAAATCACCTAGATTAAGCTGGCCTCAATTTCAAACCTAAAATGTAACTTGTATTGTTACAGGCGTGTTTTTCGACAATCGGGTGGAACATATAAAGTTCGTTGACTTCTGTGGTAAATACCGCATTCCACTACTGCAGTTCTTGTGCAGCTCGCGCTGCATCACTGGCAGCTGGGAGAGTCGCGAGATGGACGCCAACCCCCACCCACACATGATGCGCAAGGTCCTCCTCGGATGATTGTGATTTTTTTATAAACACAGGCAAATTTGGATAATTGACTAAATAAATGTCATACTAAATTAATTATTGCATTTAATACTTACCCGCTAAGAGTCCAGTTTTATTAATTAGGAATCCTCTTCTATATAGCCAGTGGGTTTGACAGGTGGACCCAAAACATGCAAGACTTTTACACTATATGTTACGCTTTGCTCATTTATTGTTTATAGCAGTTAAAAAATCTGTATCTTCTGTATTTGAGAAATACTATTTTAAATATATTTAATCGATGCGTAATTTAGACCTTAAAATAATAGAGTATCTTCTGACCAAGCTAATGTGACTCATCTTGTTTTCTTGTCAAAATGTGCGAACATCAATGATTATGAATCATGGACATGGCATTGCTCTTTGGCCATATGCACTATGTAAATAATATACTTTACTCATATATCTTGTGATGTGTAACTTTAAAACATGATAATTATTATAGTTATTGTTTGTTATTCTGATATAAATTTCAATATTGTGATATATTTTTGAAATAAGTTTAATGGTGAGATATGAAATTAAAGCTCTATGACAATGTTAAACCTATTTTTTTATTATCTAAATATTCACACATTTTTATGCAACTGGGCATACTTTAATTATTTTCTTGCAGAAATTTCATTCGTTCAGCTTTCCCACGAAGTATGGCCTCTTTGAATAGTTTACAATATAATTCTATCGCTACTGGGGTGTCGTCATTGCCAGGAACCGGATATGTAATTAAATTAGGGTTGCAATTGGTGTCCACGATACCAATTGTTGGTATAAGCATTTTTGCACTGTCTCTGACTGCCGTGTGTTGATTTAGTATGTTATTTTGGGTATTTAAAAATATACACAAATCTGGTAACCTCGTTACAGCACCAAACTGATGGTTGGCATTTGTAAAAATACCTCCACACCAAAACCTAGTGTGAGCGTATTCCCCACATTCTTGCGCAGTTTTTTCAACCTGGTGAGCGTTCAATGCGTTCCTGTTGAAAAAACAAATTATACCTCCTCTGTAGGCAATGTGGGCAGTGAAATTTAATGCATTCCGCAAGTGTTCAGCGGTAATATCTAAATCAAATATTAAATGACCTAGTCTAGAGCCATATATGTAAGGCCTCATGTAGTCATTGAGTGAACCTTCTTTGTGGCCAAAATGGACACGGGCATCAAACAAATCCTTGACTGTGAATAAATTATGAACCTTGAAGTAATCAGGATAGTCCAGTGGGGATTTCTTCTGCTGATGCTGTTCTATGTCTGAAATGATAGAAACATTGTTATTGAACACATGTGTTTAATTTGATTAAACCAACTTAAAATCTTGATTATTTTCTTTTTATTAACTTTAAAACTCAACCGAAATTTTATTAATTATTTTCAGTATAAAAAGTAATAAAGTTGTTAGTGGCAACATTACTCTATCTTTCTTGGGATACAACCCGCTAACAGAGAGATAGACATACAGCTGCCTTAGAAACATGGGCGAAGCTACCGCTGTATCTGCTGTATCAATTATACGGGGCCCCCAACGTAAGCAAAAATTAATACACTTATTTTTTTATTTATTTCATTAATAACACTGATTAATGTTGATGACAATAAAAAAATACCTAAGAACTGGGACAGGAATGCCTGTCTGACCTGTTACAATAGTAACAGGTCAGACAGGTCTGCCTCTATGGACAATAGTCCATAGAGGCAGAATCTTTAGAAAAACTAAAGCCATCATCAGCTATAAATGATTTAATAAATCAGTTTTCCAAAAAGTATATACATAGTTAATTTGAACTATGTAAAATTTTTTAAAAAAGCGGCAGTTAATAATTATGAAAAATACATATTTCTTTTAAATGTATGCATTTTTGTTAGAATAGAATGGATCTTGCATGGATTTAAGAGATGGTGGTAGGCCACCTGACCCTTAAAAAGGACTTTTTTCTAATAATATTTTTAATAGTACTTGTTATTATTTTGACTTCGTATGGTAGTATATTATCTTCCATAGTTTTATAATACTGTTAACATAAAGGAAGTACCTATGTACCTACCGTTATCAGGGGTACTTGCAGGTAATGAAGAGTTGAATCTTGTCACAGATGTGACACGTTTTGAGGAATAGTTCACTGTAAAAATACATAAAGTAGATTGCATTATATTAAAGACAAAGAACAAACAAAATCAAGGAAACAAGTAAATATTACACGGTTAGAGTATACGAAAGGGACTTGTTCCAACGTTTACTTTCGACATTTTTATAGCGTTGTTGGTCTAGAACAGGATATATACCAGTGGTGGTTACTTAAGACGATAAAGAATTGGCACAATGAATTATTTCTTCCAAGTACCTAATATCCAGTTTTCAGTAAAATTTTATTGATTAATAATGTAAGGGAAATATCAACTTACAGACGCTCCTGCAAAACATTGTGTACGTACAGTAGAAATGTAGGTATCACTTTATAAAGTGGTCGAATATACCATGTAGGAAATTTTGGTTCTTTTCTGTATTTTAAAAACTTCCTGTTGGTTGTTCAATCAAACATAACCTCAACAGCCTCACTCAACACAACAGTGAGCAATTAGCAACAGATGATAACAGTTACAGTTGACATTAACAGGTTTTCACACAGATAATGAAACATGAAATAAAAAGTGACATACATGTCACGGCGACACGGTCTTAAATAGTGAAAAAAGAATTCGTATCCAGAGCAGTAAATAAACCACAATGTTAAAAAAGTACTGCGAGTGATATTGACGGTGACATTGACAATGGGAGTTTTTGGCAGTGATTACATACTCTTTGCGTCATACAATCAAATTCACTCGGAGTTTTTGGAGGGAAAGTAAACTGTCGCTATGTCCGCGCTGTATTTAATTTCCAAAACTTAGGTTTTTTCGAGTGTTTGTGCATAATATTGGTGGTTTATCATTCGCAAAGTGTTCGTGAACAAGCGTGAGTGTTGGGAAGTGATACAGTGTCGATTGCGTGACTTTTTATCTTTGTCACCAAAATCTCCATGATATAGCTAAGTGAAATTTTTTCCACCGCTTCACTTAGCCATCTGACTCTGACTAGACTTACTTACTTGACTGGACTTGACTATTGACCTGACTTTGACCTTGATTTGACTCGACTGACTTAAGTAGGACTGAAGAAGATTAATAAATTCAAGAAAGGCCTTAAAGGACTAGATTCCATGGCCGTATAAACTATTCAAAAAAAAAAAAAAATCAAATTCACTCAAAATCAATACAAACAATCATTTCTTGAATCGTTTGGAATGTAATATGGATTATTAATTATTAGTAAAGCTTATAACTTGTGCCCAACCTACAAAAATTTTGCAATTGCAAAGATTTACTTTCCTTATACTTTACAGTCATATCAGTTCTAAAAACAGAAGAGCATGGCTAATAAAAAAAGCATTGAAGAAGTGGACCTCTACGCAATACTTGATCTTCAATTTACCGCTACTGAATCAGAGGTTTGTTTTCTTTTATTGAATAGCTTTTATGAAATTGTTCATTTAGTTTACTGTTCCATTTACATTATATTGCACAATATCATGATAATTTATTGGAATAATTCTATGTTTTCAGATTAAAAAGGCCTACCGCAAGAAAGCTTTACAATGCCATCCAGACAAGAATCCAGATGATCCAAAAGCTGCAGAAACTTTCCATGAGCTCTCTCGTGCTTTGGAAATATTGACAGATAAATCAGCTCGAGAAGCTTACGATAAAGTGCTTAAAGCTAAAGCGGCTGCAAAGTTGAGACATCAACAGTTGGATAGCAAAAGGCAAAAATTGAAAGAGGATTTGGAAAGACGGGAAAGAGAATCATCGTCGGGAAGCGGAGCTGTCAATTTGACAGATGAACAGAAGTTAGCTGCAGAAATTGAGAGACTGCAGAGAGAAGGCAGCCGTCTTTTGTTAGAGGAACAACAACGAATGAAAGAAGAAATTCAGAGAACTATGGGAAGGTTGAGTGAACCTGTGTGGGATTCCAGTTTAAATAGAATTAAAATAAAGTGGAAAGCGGATAAGACTGACCCAGCTAATGGAGGGTATGATGAGGCTGTGTTAAGAAGATGTTTGAAAAAATATGGGAATATTGTTGCACTCATCATTTCAACTAAGAAGACTGGTAGTGCTCTCGTGGAGTTTGCAACAAAGGAAGCTTCTGAAATGGCGGTTGAATTTGAAAAAGGTATGATATATAAAAAGCTTTGAGGAAAATGTTATATATCTTAACATAATAACTGCTTGTGACTCCGCCCTCATGGTTCTCTATATCGTGCCAAAAGGTAGCCTATGTTGGACCCACTGTCTTTTACTATATCCATACTAAATTTTAACAAAATCTGTCCAGCGGTTTAGCCATGGAAGCTTTGCATTTTGCATTTATAACACGTTGCTGGACGGTTTTGAAAACACAATAGAATTTTAATTGTTATAACCTCTGTAGATGTAGTGTGTCCAGCAACGTGATAATATTAGTAAGTACAGAAAATTGGATTTGAATTCGTAGGCCATCTATACTACAAAGGGTATTGTATAACAGCAGATCTATCAGGCTAATTATTAATGTGAAAAGGTAATTTATTTTTTAAAATCTATCAAAAACTGTATTTGTATTTGTCTGTCCTCATAGGTGTATGCCATAACATTAATGACCTAGTGATCATTATATTATATACTATGCTATCTAGCTATGACTATTCCCTCTGAGTTACATTCATAATTTAATTTAAATATATAATTTTCAGGTTTGGCTGAGAATCCTTTAACTTTGAAGTGGGTCAATGAAAGACCAGTACTAACAACAAAAAAAGAAGTAAGCAGTTCTTCTCTAGTGTCTGATAGAGATTACGAGTCACTGGTTCTGACTAAAATGAGACAAGCCGCTGAACGTCAGAAATTAATAGAAGAAATGATGAAAGAAGATCAACAATGTTGACAAACCTAATTGGGTATAAGTATTAAAATAAACTAGGCTAATAACTATTGTTTGTTTTATTTGCTTTCCTGCATTTGATTTGTACATAACTAGATATTGATTTGAACAAATGAAGAGGTAAATTTAACCATTAAAACCATGCAAGATCCGGTGAGTAAGCGAGACAGCGCAATAAATTATGTAAGGCGACATCTCCCTTACTCAATCGTATTTGCATGGTTTTAAGAGATGGTGGTAAGGGGCCTTAACGCGTAGCGTCATCTCTATCTCATTGGCTGGTTAAATAGATTTTGGTGATAAAGAAGGCAAAAAGTATGTAATCACTACTTCTAAAAGGGAGAATGAAGTCACTCTACCATTTATGCAGAAAAGTAATACTCGAATAATTACACAAAATCACAAATAATAATTCATTGAAGATGATTCCGGAGGGTTACTACCATCTCATAAAACCATGCAAGATCCAGTGAGTAAGAAGGATAGTGCACTACGTGGTGTAAGGCGACATCTCCCTTTCTCACTGGATCTTGCAAGGTTTTAAGAGATGGTGGTAGGCACCTGCGAAACTTAGCGAAATATTTCATGTGTCCCTTAATCCCGTAGATTTGTCAATGTCGGTACGAACGGGATACGGTATATCCTTTAGGTGACGTATACCCCGCCGCCGCCGCCGCCGGTGCGACTGATATGAAAACTATAGAAAGAAAAAAATAAGTCATTGGCTATGGTTAATTTTGATGTTGCATGGATTTTGTGTACCAAGTGCGTGCGGATTAAATTCACATTTTCATTAAATGTCTTTGATATTTTTAGTTTCTAGATCATTGCGTTGATATTTATAATCATTGCGAATTGATGTGGTTTCTATTACCTGCGTAATTTGATTACGTTAATCTAATTTGCCTTAAACATGAATGGCTGCTACTGCTATGGAATGTCAGAGTAGTTGTTGTTGATTTAGTATTCAGTTTGTGTTCTCGAGTACAAGAATTACCAGTAAAGGTTTGTTTTGACCTTATTAGTCGTTGTATTGTCATAGCATGTAAGGAAATCGACCGTGAATACGTCCATACCTACGTATTAGACTGTCGAATCATCGCCATAAAAGAAAGTGTATTGCTATTACAAGCTTTCTTTTCTCATTAGTTCTAGTTGTTTTAATGATTCAAGACTCGATAACGACTGTTTTTTTGATCCAATAACGCTACCGGTTTACACTACGGTTTCACTATAAAATTAATGGTGATTTTTAATGACTTCAGTTTTTTCAATTGGTAAAAAGCAGGTGTTATGATCATAATATTCTTGTGTGTTACAGCAAAAAATATACCATGTTCTCAAAGAAGAAAAAGAAGCCTCTAATTTCCCCACCAAGTAATTTTGAACACAGAGTACATACTGGATTTGATAAGCAAGAAGGCAAGTTTGTGGGTTTGCCATTACAATGGGCATCTCTTGTTGGAAACAACCAGGTAAATAATTATACCATATTTACATCCTTTATCTCACAGGTTTTTATAACTTGAATTGAACCTTCTTTTCGTGAGAAGGGGGCTTGTAAATAGTAAAAGTTGATAGGGAATCCTATATATTTTTTAATTTAAACTAATTTTGTTTTAAAATTAAGAAAAGATTGAGATGCGAGTGCTTATTTCAACAGACTTAATTCAACTCATAATAAGTGAAATAAATTGTTTTATTTTTGTCTTATAGAACTGATTTTTGCTAGTGTTACAATTTAAACAATCAAATATTTTAAAGATATTCATTTTTCAGATACTAAAATCTACAAACAGGCCACTCCCATTGGTGGATCCATCAGAAATCACTCCCACAGAGATACTAGACCTGAAGACAATTGTCAGAGGAGAGCACAGAGTTACTTCAGTGTCATCCATTGCCCGACCGATGTCTAATACTGTCCAGCTTCCACAACCTGTGCAAAACGGGGTTGTGTTGCCGAAAACATCCAATGTCGCACGCTCTAACTCTCTAAGAAGTAGCAGCCCACCAAGGATTAGGAGAGATCTACGTAACCAGGCTAATGTGCCACCCTCTGTACCTGAGGAGTCACCTCCAGTGCCTCCTGCCCCACAACAGTACCCTAGTTTACGTAGAGAGCAAAGCAACTACACATTGAATAAACAAATTCCAGAGTCCCCAGTAGACTGGTCTCAGCACACCCATGACAATGCAAGGACAGGGGCAGAATTGAATGACAACCATCATGCAATGACATATCAAAATATACAGAACACCAATGTGCCCTACCAACATAATCATCCCCCACAACCTAGTGCACATAACATGCATCATGGGCTTAATGGAAACAATGTGACCATGGGTATGTTTACTTCTATTTTATCACTGAATTTCTTGTTAATAGTATCCATACTAATCCTAATATTATGAATGCGAGTGAGTTTGTTTATTTGTTACCTCTTTATGATTTATATTCTGAACCAATCTTTATAAAATTTCACATACTCTTAGAAAAAGCACTGCTCCTGAGAGAAATTCACAGGCAAAAGATAGTATTTTAATAAATATGATAGTGGATGATAACTCAGTTACCTAACTGAGTTATTACAGAACTGATTTGATTGAACCTGGGATAACTTGCTTTGACCAATAATTTTTTTTGGAACAAATTTTATTATAATATTGTTAGGATGGTTCATTTTTAATAAAAAAAACCATTTGAAGATTATATTCATTGTCATAAGTCATTTGTTGTGTAAGATTATTATTAACCTTAAATTATACCTAAACCACTTGAGAGCTATGACTCATCAGATAAACATAGGCCATTAACATACAGATTTAAGCCATTAAATCTGAGCACAATTATGAGTAATACTCAAGAATTTTAATTTGTAAGTGTTGTTTACATTTAAATTACACAAACTATAACTTTAACACATATATGAAAGTCAATTAGAACAAATTGAACATATACAATCATCAAAATTTATAAACAAGGCCTCTCCCCTCATCTGTTTTGGATTGATCTTGCACCAAGTAATACATAAAATTTTCTCAATATCACTAAACTTGACTAGTTGAAAAGCTCACAGCTTTAAATCCTGACTTAAGTCCATTATTGGAATATTATATAGTTAATATCAATAAACCTTGATTTTCAGGTGATTCATACCCAATGCAAAGACATCAACACGCCGGGGCTCCTGTGGGCGCCCAGCACCTCACCCTTGCTGCCTCCAAACATGAGCTACGGCTTACACATGAACAAGTATGAATCATTTCATTCTAAAAGCTAATTCCACTTTTTCTATCATCCATATTATCCTATTTCCAAACTTGAATCTATGGACAGTCATCACAAAAAAGCATTTTGTCAGTGACCCAAGATCTTACTGGGTAAATTAATAAAATAAGTGAATAATTAAAATGTTCACTTTTTTTAAAAAATCCATATAAATATTTGTGTTAATGTTAAGAATATATTAACAAGTGTCACAAAGTTAGCTTTTCAGGGCCATTCGCTTGTCTGGTGCTTGTGCAGGTCGCTTGAGCAAGTAATTTTAGTAGATTTTGTGCAAAAAAATAGTAAAATTAATAACAGGAGGAGAATAATTCTGAATTTTGCTGCAACATAGTATTTTAAGGTCTTAATCTTTATTAATTTTAGTGAATGCATATATATTTGTACACAACACTAAATAATTATTTTCATGTTTTTGTACTATTAAGGCTGATAAAGATGATGACATTGTTTTGCGTAGTTCCGTGCAGCGCTGCGCCTGGTGGTGAGCGAGGGCGACCCGCGCTCGACGTTGAGCGGGTTCAGCAAGATCGGCGTGGGCAGCACCGGAGTGGTGTGCGCCGCCACCGACACGCTGGCTCGGCGCCGCGTGGCCGTCAAGATGATGAACCTCCGCAAACAGCAGCGGCGAGAGCTGCTGTTCAACGAAGTGGTAATAGCATGATCTTTTCTACGGACTTCGAAAAAAAAAATTTGTTAAGATCCAGGTATAAAAAATGATTACGTCAACTGGTTACAAATAAATACTTACAGTTAAAAGTAGAAATGAAATCTAGACAATAATAATTAAATAAGCTAAAATAAGAGACAGATATGGCAACGAAGGTATCCCTACAAATCTACGGGAATTCCTGTCTTTATATGATTTAAAGATAAACAAAAAAAATTTGTTCTATAATTTCCTCTGCATTCACTGCCTCCACTCTTTAAGCAAATATCTGGGGATCCATTGACATTGTTCTTTGAGATTTTAAGTAACTGGTTTATAAGTATTAATATACTTAATACAATATATTAATATTCAGTTTGTATTTCATATTCCTTTAGACTACAATGATATTACTTAATAAAGTTACTGAAATAAGTCATATATTATTATGTCTCTATTCTGTTTTTGTTCTTACAAGAGCATCCTTATTTTCAACTAAGCAATCTCTTCTAGGCAACAATTGTCATATTTCTTGAAATAATTTTCTATATACAGGTGATAATGCGAGACTACCCCCACCCGAACATCGTTGAGATGCACGCTTCATACCTAGTGGGTGACGAATTGTGGGTGGTTATGGAGTATATGGCGGGCGGAGCGCTTACAGACATCGTCACGAGGCACTCGGTGAAAATGGACCCTGAGCAGATAGCAACAGTTTGCAAACAGTGCTTGAAGGTAACGGCTATAATAATATGATGATTTATCTCAAGAAAGTATAGACCAGTCCATCTTTACTGGTAAATGCCCTAAATGGCAAATTGCACTAACAGAAGTGCCTAAAGAGGATTGTCGTCATTCTCCATTGGAACTATGAAGACAATGGAAATAATGAGAAAAATATTTCTTGGAATGATCTGCCGGAAAGTTAAGGATTAATGTTGGGAAAATAAGTAGACCCTCGAAGTGTCACAGCACATCTTTGGATGCAACCAGGAAAATGCTAGGATGATTATTATTAATGAGTTTTAAGTAAGTTTTTACTGATTAACTAACTGTTTTTTAACTTTAATTAAATTTGTTCCAGGCATTGGCATTTTTACATGGACAAGGTGTCATACACAGAGACATCAAATCTGATTCTATACTGATGACGGCGGATGGTCGGGTCAAACTTTCAGACTTCGGCTTCTGTGCTCAAGTATCTCAGGTATACATTTTATATTTATACTTTTACTTTTTACTAGAGGTACAACAAAACGGTTTTGTAAGTCTACCATTGCTGAGCTTGTAGAACTTTATTTACATCTGCCATTGTTGGAATTTGTTTTTTTTTTTTAAAGTATTCTTTTCTGGAATAACTTAAAAAACTGTTTGAATATTGTCATTTATTATTTTTTTCGCGTCAAAATGGTTATTTTATATTTTGAGTTGTTTTTTTATAGGAATTACCAAAACGAAAGTCGTTAGTAGGAACACCTTACTGGATGTCGCCTGAGGTGATATCGAGACTGCCTTACGGGCCCGAAGTGGACGTTTGGTCTTTGGGCATCATGGTCATAGAAATGGTTGACGGAGAGCCACCTTTCTTCAATGAGCCACCATTGCAGGTAACAAAGTGTTTTATTTTTGTATAATTAGGTTGATAATGTCCATTTTTGCCACTGACCATAATGAATTCGCACGTTTTGTATTATCACGTTTTCAATATAAGAATTAATTCTTATTTATTTATTTATTAAGTACTTGTATATTCTGTTTCTTATAAAAGCAAGAAGACTTGTCACTTTTGTATGATATTATTAAGTTATTGCTACTATTGTTAGTAATTGAGTCACGTCAGTTTAATGAACCAATGAACTGCCTCCGTGGTCCAGTGGTTAAGGCGTTTGCCTGTAGACCCGGGGGTCGAGGGTTCGATTCCCACGGGAAGCAAACATTGTTTAGTTGTTTCCAGTTTGCTTAGGACATTGCAGGCTTGAATCACCTGATTGTCTGACAAAAAAGATGATTCCGTGCTTCGGAAGGCACGTTAAGCCGTTGGCCCCGGCTGCCATCTGGCAGTCGTTAAAGGAACCACGTCAGAGGCCGAGAGGCGGTTCCGAAGAACTCTGACACCAGGGTGTGCATGGTCGATTGACCATGACACCTACAAGAAATAAATGTATGAACCAATAAAAAAAATACACCTACATTACATTCACCTTGATTGACACAGGCTATGTTAGTACATAGACTACGATACGACGGACTTCTAGTATCAAATAAAAACATTTTTAACCCCCGACGCAAAAAGAGGAATGTTAAAAGTTTGACGTGTCTGTCGTCTGTCTGTTTGTCTCTGGGTTTATAGCTCCCGAACGGATGAAGCGATTCCAATTTAGTTTTTTTTAATTAAAGGTGACTTATGGGCGAGTGTTCTTAGACATGTTTGATGGAAATAGGTTTAGCCGTTTAGAAATTGTGGGGGTAAATGTGGGGAAGAATCATCGAATGTTTGCAAATATACTCGAGTGGGGTCTCAAATGAAAGCGCGTCATGTGCCCATTACAAAATATTATGTTCAATGAATATCGGTTGAGCTGTGAAAAAGCTCTGGGGGTACCTAATATCTGCAAATAATATGTGGGTGGGGGGGGGGGGGGGATAGAAATCAGTTGACCCTCACTTCTAAAAACAAATTGTGTCGTGGGTTTTTTTAAATTTTTTATTTAAGTTGAACACTAGTGTCACCATCAACTAATAATCATTATTCACTGAAAACACAAGTTATCAAAAATCCCTTATATGTAATTAAGGTTCTGGATCAGAAGTTAGTTTTAAACATTAAATTATTCAATTATATTATATTGCTCAAAACCACTTTTAGCACTTTTGCAATTTGTAACTATCCCAGAACCTTAATTACATCAGAGGGATTTTTGATAACTTGTGTTTTCAGTGAATAATGATTTTTAGTTGACGGTGGCGCTAGTGTTCACAATGGTCTCGTCTTAATGTCATGTTCGTAACACTCGTGCGGCAGGCGATGCGCCGCATCCGCGACATGCCGCCGCCGCGGCCGCGCTGCGCGGCGCGCTGTCCGGCGGACCTGCTGTCGTTCGTGGAGTGCGCGCTGGTGCGCGACCCCGCCCACCGGCAGCCGGCGGCGCGCCTGCTGCAGCACCCGTTCCTGCGGCGCGCCGGCCCGCCCGCGCTGCTCGTGCCGCTCATGCAGCCGCACGCCGCCATACAACAGTCGGTTTGGTTTTTTTTTTTTTTTTTTTTTTAATACTTTTTACGGCCGTGCATGTCTTGGCCAACATGGAAATGTCGAAACTTAGAACCCAAGTTGGACGTAGCAAGGATAACCTGGTGGTCTTTTAAAAATGATGAAGATACCACATGCGAGTGTGGTGCATCCCCCCAGGCGATGGATCGGTTTCAAGACACTGGGTGTGGTCAACATCTCGGTTTCAAGACAATGGGTGTGGTCAACATCTCGGAGTCAGACACTGGGTGTGGTTCACATCTCGATGTCAGACACTGGGTGTGGTCAATATCTCGGAGTCGGACACTGGGTGTGGTCAACATCTCGGAATCAAGACACTGGGTTTGGTCTACATCTCGATGTCAGACACTGGGTGTGGTCTACATCTCGATGTCAGACACTGGGTGTGGTCAACATCTCGGAGTCAGACACTGGGTGTGGTCTACATCTCGATGTCAGACACTGGGTGTGGTCAACATCTCTGAATCGGACACTGGGTGTGGTCTACATCTCGATGTCAGACACTGGGTGTGGTCAACATTTCGGAGTCAGACACTGGGTGTGGTCTACATCTCGATGTCAGGCACTGGGTGTGGTCTACATCTCGATCTCAGACACTGGGTGTGGTCAACATCTCGATGTCAGACACTGGGTGTGGTCTACATTCTCGATGTCAGACACTGGGTGTGGTCAACATCTCGGAATCTAGACACTGGGTGTGGTTTACATCTCGATCTCAGACACTGGGTGTGGTCTACATCTCGATGTCAGACACTGGGTGTGGTCAACATTTCGGAGTCAGACACTGGGTGTGGTCTACATCTCGATGTCAGGCACTGGGTGTGGTCAACATCTCGATGTCAGACACTGGGTGTGGTCTACATTCTCGATGTCAGACACTGGGTGTGGTCAACATCTCGGAATCAAGACACTGGGTGTGGTTTACATCTTGATCTCAGACACTGGGTGTGGTCAACATCTCGATGTCAGACACTGGGTGTGGTCTACATCTCGATGTCAGACACTGGGTGTGGTCAACATCTCTGAGTCAGACACTGGGTGTGGTCTACATCTCGATGTCAGACACTGGGTGTGGTCAACATCTCGGAATCGGACACTGGGTGTGGTCTACATCTCGATGTCAGGCACTGGGTGTGGTCAACATCTCGGAGTCAGGCACTGGGTGTGGTCAACATCTCGGAGTCAGGCACTGGGTGTGGTCAATTATATACAAGGTGGACACAAATCAACTGCAAATATTTTAAGGGCAGGTACAGACCACTATACTGAACAACTTTTCTAAATAAACTTATATCGAAATACGAAATTTTATTTTTCACTCTCCATACTAAAGTAGATCAGCTGATCCTCAATTTGTATGGGAGGTCAAAAAAATTTTTTCGTATTTCAACAAATTTATTTGGAAAAGTTGTTCAGTTTAGTGGTCTGATCTGCCCTTAAAATATTTGCAGTTGATTTAAATTCACCTTATATACGTCAGTACTATTAAGTATTCTGTGATTCAGATTTTAGGATAACTTACAGCTATTACACGGGAAAATCGCAACTCAGATACATGACAAATAGCCAATTAAAAGTCTCCACAGATAGAATCAGATTAAAAGTGAGCAAGTATTATTATTTCAGCTGTAGGATGTCAGCTGGACCTATGTCCAGGTGTCAGGTTTATTAGGGATATAGACCCCCAAGGATGTCCGAAATGACGGAAACGGCCTGTATTCAGTGCTTGCCTGCGACCTAGTACAGGTAACTTGATCGTGCGTGGTGCGTGGTCGCATCATGAGAGCCTTTCGGCCATCGGATGAATAATATTTCATCTGTAAGTTACAATTTTATTTCGATAGCTCTGCTACGTAGAGAATATGTGAAAGGGTTAGGAGTTTACACAGTACGACCAAGTGGAAAGCAAACAATTAGTCATTTTAAGTACCAATGAAAATTAATTTAAAAAAGTATTGGAAATCCTCTAAATAGTCGTATGGCATGAAATAGCGCCGAGTAGAGGGAACAGTGAAGTGCTCTGGTGTTAGAGGCCAAGCTCCACTTCGCTGAACTAGCGGAGTATATACGTACAAATTACAATTCAAAACAAGATCTTGTATTTGTACCCATACCTGATAGGCGTCAGCACTTTTCCTCTTAAATGTCAAATCAAATCAAATCAAATCAAATTTATTTGCAATAAAAATGGTTACAGTGTCTGGTCAAATATATAATAAGATGTCTCACTTTTAACCTATCTAGGCATGCAAATGTTTAGCATCATAACTTAAAATAACATTACTTGCTACTTTTGATACAATATAATAAGGATAGAAGGTAATAAGTTTTGTTAATATGTCAATTTTGGTAAATTAAATTGCTTCATTATTAATACATTATTCAATTATTATTATTATTTTATAACATATAATGTCACACGCACGCAGGCCTTAAATGTCTGATTGGTAGTTTATCAAGTGAAATAAAGATTACAATAAAATGAAGAATAATTTGAATTTCATATTTGTTTTCAGGTAATCAACGCCGATAATCCCACCTTCGATAGATTCGATAATGTACAATAGAGAAGTAGCATATTTATTGCACTGAAGTAAGTTTTATATTTATTGACTTTGATGAAATGAGCTTAGATGTTAGCCAGGTCGCAGCACCTTATTTTATACTCATCAATATTTTATCACAACTATCAACATTCACCAGTTATGCCTAGTAATGAATAACTTATAGAACCAAAGTACTTTAACATATTTACATGATCAAATATGACTAACACCTTATTTATTGTATACTTTTATGATCATCTCCATTTGTTCATCAAGTATGAGCTGATCCAAAGAACTATACAACTGTTCATATTACATGGTTTGTATTCAATTCACAATATTATATTAGAAACTCCAGTGATTTTAATATTATGACGATTTGAATGTAATCTAAAAATTTATAAAGTAACGACACGGATGTTAAGAATGGTGAAATAGTGAGTCTTTTTTATTTATTTTTTACTATAAATATTAAAAAGTCCGTCTTACTCTAAAGCTATAAAAATAATTTAATTCTGGCAATTTATACATGGAACAGAATAAGTTTTTTTTACTGTCAATTGTATGGCTAGTTCTTATCAATTTTGCTATTGTAAAAATATATGAGTACTAGCTGTTCCCCGCGGCTTCGCCCCGCGTGGGACTCCGTTATATCGCGCCCAAAAGTAGCCTATGTTTGACCTCAGGTCGTTAACTACATCCCTACCAAATTTCATCACAATCGGTCCAGACAGACAGACAGACAGACAGACAGACAGACAGACAGACAGACAGACAGACAGACTTTCGCATTTATAATATTAGTATGGATTATCACGGAAAACGGTAATTTCCTAAATGAGAAGTGCAATGAAACAGAAAGAGTTCATTGTTGTAAATAGCAGCTGAAAATGAGAATGAAATGGGTACAGTGCTACCACTTTTATTAGTTATACCGATGTAACTGCGCAGAAATAGTTTTTGCATGTCGCTAAAATGTTTCTGCCAATAATAGCACGCCATTCGAACAAACCCATCCGCTATTGGCTGATTTGTATGCGACATGCTGCAGTGCCAAGTATTATGAGTGGGATTACACGACTCCTGTTGATTTTGATTTTAAATCTTATAAAGTAGCAATAAATTCGTTATTTCATTAATGTTTTATTCAGTTTGAGTCGACGGTATTTGCTATTCTTCGCTATCGAAAATTGCTGAAGCGACATAAAAGTGTTACTACTGGACCCATTACTTCCACACTCATGCCAGATACCACTTGATTTATAATAATTTCTGATAAGACTACTTACCATTGATAAAAACGACTCGTGAGGTCGGTTTAACTTTATTTATTTTTGTACTATTTTATACATTTAAAATCAATCATGTCTTTTTACATTCCTTATAAATTTACTCATCTCATGAATTATACTTACTGTATTTTGTTGAAATTATATTTAATGTGTTAATTTTTTATAATGCCATAAAATAAGGTTTGTTAATTAGATGAAATTGTTAATCATAGTTTCGTAGTCTTTTTTATAAATTTTCTATAATGGAGTAGAATTATAGCATGTGGACTTGTCATTATTTCTTTCGTCTTCCTTGCACCATTCATTCCTATTTGATCATAAAGCAAAATGAGAATTACGAAAATTCACACATTTTGACGAGAGAACCATGTACACATTTCAATATAAGTGATAGGTTTAAACTCCAGGACGTAGGTTACTAACGTATATTTAACGTTGACTCTCTTATATTTTCATTGCGATAATTTCACCCGTCCATTTACATCTACTTAGTACTGTATTTCGTATAGTACAATCATTCGAGTAATTATTAACATTGTTATATGTATACTTGTTGACTTTTAACTTTATGATTATGGAAATATTATGCCTTAATTAAATAATTGTTTCTATTTTCCTATCAATATTTAAGAATATTATTGGAAGACTATGCAGCATGCTGGATTAAATTGTCTCATCTGCAATCATTTTGTTGTAATATATTTACTTATATACTTACTTGACAAATAAATGTAGTGCCAGAAATTAGCACCTATTGGACAAATCATTTCAAAATCAGTATTATTGAACTACAAATCGTTATGTACTTATGATTGTTTATAATATACAATTTAGTGATATTTTATATTCTTAGTTAGTAGCGTTTGCTGTATTAAGCTTTTTCTCTCAGACATTCCGACTTAAATGCATTGCATGATTTTTATTATACTTTGATAAAACTTGTCAGTTATCAAAAATGGTAAGTATTTATTTTAACTTGTCGCTCCCTGTATAAATATATCTGCTATTCGATAGAGCCCCAAAGTTTTTGCAAATGATCGGTTATCAGAAACTTTTATTCAGTGATCTGAATGTTACTCATAAATGAAGTACATATCTTAATTTTAAAAGACGCAGTAAGTTACCTTGTATCTTGCTTTTAAATATTAAAATGCTGATAATGAATAAAAATTCTGTAAAAATGAAGTAAGTACGAGCACAAATCACAAAATAGTTTGACATATTTTTAGTAAATAAGTCTGGGCTATAGAAATATAATTAAAGTTGGAGATTATAATTTAATTCCATGTTTTTACAGACGTGGAAAATCTTTTTTAAATATTTGTATCGTGTATTTGAAATTGTACATTTCTTAATGTATCGGGGCTCAAAAACATAAATATGTCTGACATGTTTGAATTTTATTCATAAAAAAAGAGGCCTACAAAATTGCATTTTAATGAATGGTGGCGTTTGTTTGTACGAAAAATAGAAAAATATGGGCAAGTATCATATAACTTTAATGATACATTCCATTAAATAGCATATTTTTATACCTCATGGAAAAAAGCCTATTATAGGCTTTTTCTCTAGACTATTTGCAATCCAATCACAAACCTATTTTATAATTACACGCTAAAGGCTATTTTAAATAAAAATAATATTTTTAAAACGTGTTACTAGTTAAGAAAATTTTGCTAATGTAAGTTGTTTACCATTGTCCATATTTATTTTTCGTACAAACGATATATGCAGCTTTAACAGGTCCTTTATAATTAAAACAAAATAAAAATTAGATAAATATGGTTTGCTTCCTAAAAGCGGAGTTAAAAATATATGTGTACTTAAATAGGCAGCTAAAACAGATTTTATTAGTCAAAATATGTTAAAAATTTCACACTTTGCCTTAATTAGAATTAGTGCCTTATCGCAGCCTATACTAAACGTTTTATGTGCACCACTGTTATTAGTTGTATTTACCAATAAAATATTTGTAACTAGCTTCAGGCCCCATTAATGTTTTTCTATAAAATCATATTTTTAGTTTACAAAGTAAATTCCGGTACGTTCCATGGTTTTGAGAATGCCTATTCAAATCGAAATCTGAAAATTAAATGTTTATAATGTGTTAAAGGTAAAGTTTTTCTTCTTTTTTGACTCCAAAGGTTGACGCAAAAAGGTCACGGACGTAAAGCTAGTTTATATGAGATTTAGATGTACATTCTCATCACAAAGTAGTTTCATTCATGCTAGAATTCTGTTTGTAATTTATTATTAGTAACGATTTCATGTTTTTATGAGGTATATGCCAAATATATTGTAATATTATATCACATTGTTGATAAGAACTGTTATAAAATATAGATTTTGAAATGAAGTAATCTTTTATTTATCCGAAATGGTCGCGCTAGAGAGACTCCTACTACAAACTATGCTGGCGGCTGATGCGGTATTCACGGTATTGAAAAGGGCGGGCATTTCCCATGTCTTCTTAACTAATATAATGAAGCTGAAGTTTATTTGTTTCAACGCATTTAAAAACGCCTTTAACCATTCTGGAACCAATAGTCGGGATAATTTTTTTAGCCTATTTCTTGATGATTATAAAGCTATAGTACGTACAAACTATGGGCGAGTGTATCCTAAATAAAGAAAAAGTAAGTACTAATTTAGAATACAATTTATTTAATTCTGAATTATTATGAGAAAAAACTTATTTATAAAATTCGTATTCACTTTCATCCTTCTTGATGTTATTCTTGTAACCCTTTTCAAAATCTTTGGGCAGCACGATGTATCTGAAAATATAAAAAATATAATAGAAATGGCCCGAATTAAAGCAAATTTGTAGCTGTGATATGTACGGCCGAGTAATATTGCAGCTGAGGCCTTCCAAGTGCTTTTAAAAAGACGATGTGAGGCCGTGTACTTTTCCGCTGAGGTGATTTTGTAATCTGTGATTGGAGTTAGCAGTGTCCAACGGAATATGAACGCTTGTGTGACGCAATAACGTTGAATTTCCCGTGCAAGCAGGTTACAGACGTATTGTAGGTAAAATTTTATACTTAAACTTTGGTTAGAGATTGATTCTTTTGTACGTTATAGTTAAGACATTTATTTATACTATATAATCTATTCTGTGGCCTTGCTAGGCCATCGATCTTCTCAAACACCCTGAGTATGTTACCTGTTTTCTCTGACGGCGTGCATGCCGGCCTCCTGGCAGATGGCGTTGATGTCTGCGCCCGACACGCGGTCCGGGCGAGCCACGAACTCCTCGAGGTCCACCTCCTCCGACAGGTTCATCTTGGCCGTGATCGTCGAGAAGATCAGACGCTTCTGACGCCTGGCAACGGACAAGAACAAGTGTACAGTGACAAAGGCAGACTTATCGCTAAATCTATATCTTAAATCGATCGAGCTAGCTGTTGTTAACGGGTCTTTTTGGGCGGTAACCCTTTATATAGGGCCAAGAGAAATCTGGACTTAAAATTTTATGTTCTTCAGCAGTTTAAGCCGGTTGATTCTGTATTTATATTATAGCGATTCACAGCCAATTTAACGTTACCTGTCAGGCAGAGGGAACTCAATTTTTCTATCCAGACGACCTGGCCTGAGTAATGCTGGGTCAAGTGTGTCAGCACGGTTTGTGGCCATTATCACCTGATAAATAAATAAAGTATTATTAAATTTAAAAAAACAGTAAGAAATATCGAACCCGGGCTCTTAAAACCACACAAAACCGAGAGTAAAGAAGATGTTGTTTTAGAGGAATGAGGCCCCCTGAAACTCCATATTAGCGCTTCCTGAGTGGCGAGCCAACGACGGTACATTTGAGTGACTACGATTATGCCATCGAGGTATTCAAGGTGATTGATAAGCTTATTAACATTGCATAACTAGTTAAAAATAGATTTTTAGATATTCAGTATTATAGAAAATTACCTTAACATTCGTGGTCTGATCAAAACCATCCATTTGATTCAGGAGTTCGAGCAGGATTCTCTGAACTTCTCTGTCCGCACCTGTTTGAGCGTCAAATCTGAAACATACAATTTTTGTCAGCTAGCTATGATTTCAATATCTCTTGGCCTTTGAGATGTTTCTTTATTTAATTATGTACTTTATTATGAAGGATTCGGTCATACGTCAACCACTTTGCCAAGGTTGTGTCTATGGTAAAAAGAAGAAATTTTTTTGAGAAAAAAAATAAAAGAGCTTTGTACTGGAGACACACAGACTCAAGACTTTTTCCTATATTATGTTCTCGACCGCCTATGTCCAAATGTGTTTCCTTGTAGCATTACCAGCTTACGATTCAGAGCCCAGGGTACGCTTTTGCTCAAGGTCCTGATTTGGCGGCTCTGGTTATTACAATGGAGCGACTGCCGCCTGACCTCCGTAATCCTTTTCAAAATAAACCAGACCCAAAAGGGACAGTATCTTATGACTAATTCTCAATATATTTTAATCACCTTTTTTGCTGGTTGTATTCTGGAGGTCGCTAAAAGCGGTAAAAATTATCTAAGTGATATTTTTTTTCAAAACCGGTAGTTCCAAGGAATACTGCATTCATATAAATGAACACTTCCGCTATTTGTAAACATATATTAGTATATTAATAGACTTAAATCTTTTGCACCAAAGGTATTCTTACTTATAGCGGAACACGATTTACGTCATAACTAGTCTCTAAGATAGGTTTGTTTATTTATAGTTATGGGTGCCCATTAAAATTATAAGGATAACCGTCAGCACTTTTTGCGGTAAGTCGGTTTTTTATGTTCAGATCTTGCGATAGCGAGTAGTATAAAAATAATACCTAGGACAGTCTCCTTATGAAATGTATGATCATTTATAAATAAACATCTTTCATATAGTGTTCTCAACTATATATTCTAGCGCTTTTCCGGTCGCATCCTCAGGTGGTTGCTTCGGAGCCTAGGACTCGCTAGTGCGCTTTCCTATATTTTCTACTCCATTTCGCCCGGTTTTCGGCATTCTTGGTACTGAGGCCTCAAGTCAAGACAGAAAGTGGATATTATTCACAGAGATACCGCCATATAATTTTGTTATACTTAAAAAAATACGTGATTGGTAGAGCTTCAATTTGATAATACGAATTTATTATATCCAAATATTATGACTCCCTTAGCGACATATCTATAGGCGTTGTTGTGATACTCATAAATATTCATTAAACTATGACTAACAAACAAGTGTACAACTTGGTGACGTTTCGTGTTTTACCCGAAAATGAGTAAAATGTTGTTAACAGTTGAACGATTGATTTTATATTACTGTGCAGTGTTGACGGGCGCCGGATGCCGAGCTAACAACACGAAACGATTGGCGGATCACAAAAAACTGGCCAATACCAAGGTCAATGATTAAGAGGATCGGTCAGTTTACATCAAAATACATGGAAGATCGCTCGTGTTAACATGTTTCGCGTTACGCCTCTGTACGTTCTATCAGTGGCGTTGCTATTCTCAAGAGCAGAATCGCAGGGCCTGCTGCCCGCGTTAGCAGATACGACACGGCAAGTCACAGAAGCGGTGTTGTCGAACCCACTTCTCCAAGCAGTCGCCCAGGGAGCCGGCGAGCTAGTCGCCAGAACAGTGTACGACGCCACCCGACTCCCGGTGGCCGTTGCTCGTGCGCTCGGCGTCCAGGGAAACCGCCCTGTGCTCATCAACGAAAGCAATTTAGCAGGACAAACCGACAGGATCATCAGCGAGTTCCAAGCTGGCTTGGGAAATGAAGATGCCGCACTCAGTATTGAACAACTTATCACCAAATATGGATATCCAGTTGAAAAACACGAAACAGTAACTGAAGACGGGTACGCATTGAAGATGTTTAGAATACCCGGGAGTGGGCCTGTTGTGTTTCTTATGCACGGACTGCTCGGCAGCGCTGACGACTTCGTGATCGCCGGCCCGGAGAGCAGCCTCGCGTATCTACTGGCGGAAGAAGGCTACGACGTGTGGATGGGCAACGCTCGGGGTACCAAGCACTCTCGCCGCCATATTCAATTAGATCCATCTAAACCCGTATTCTGGGACTTCTCTTGGCATGAAATAGGTGTCTTCGACCTCCCGGCTATGATCGATTATGCGTTGAATACCACAAATAAAAATACTCTGAAATACATCGGCCACTCGCAAGGTACGACCACCTTTTTTGTAATGGCTTCAGAGAGGCCAGATTATAACGATAAGATAGCACTTATGGTGGCTCTTTCTCCGAGCGCCTATATGACGCATGCCATATCCCCGTTCATTCGGCTCGCGGCGCCCGCCAGTGGATTTCTAGGCGCGATAGTACAAGGCATTGGAGTGCACGAAATTCTCCCGGACAGTGCCATAACACGTATTCTAAAAACGGTGCTTTGTGGTACCGGCCCAATCGCGGAGATCATATGTTACAACCAGTTGTTGTTGGGCTTTGGATTCGGGTTTGCGGAGCTGAATGTTACGAACTTGCCAGTGATTTATGGACATGCACCGTCGGGGGCGGCCGTGAAGCAACTGCTCCACTATGGTCAAGGATTTAATTCTGGTGATTTCAAGCAATACGACTATGGTGCGACGAAAAATTTGAGAGTTTATGGTAGTGAGGTCCCACCGAGTTATCGTTTAGAGAACATAAGGGCTCCGTTGTCGCTATTCTACAGTGATCACGATTGGCTAGCTCACCCAACAGACGTGGATGCATTGTACCAGAGACTCGGGAATGCTGTAGACATCCACAAAGTACCTCATCCCCAATTTAACCATCTGGATTTCATTTGGGCGAAACATTTTCGAACACTGATTTTCGAAAGAGTCAGAAAATTGTTAACAGCATTTTGAATAAAGTAAGTTTAAACAAATAATGTTATAATAACCAAATATTTGGAAACTTGTTTTGTATTATTACTTATTGTTTTTTAATAAAACACGAAGTTTTCAGTTATTGTTCATTGTTTGTTGACACAAAATTTTATATAGAAACCATTTGAAAAAAATAATATTTGAAAGAATATAATTTTCAGATTAGTTAGGTAAAAAAGTAAAGACCAACAAGGCAAGAAAAGCTATAGACCTACTTAAGCCACGTGTGTGATCTTGACAGGTATTTTATGATTGGAGGTAAAATAAATAAAACTTAACGGACATAGTCCTTTAACTCTGGCCAACCAAAATTTTTTTTTTTCAACCTCTCCCCTCCACCTATATAAAATCAGTGTTACTTGACAACAGCGAGACATGGTAACGAGCTGCTGTTCAGTTAATTAAAAAAAGGAAAAAATAAATCTATCCTTTCGAACGTCACATGAAGTGGACGATTCTAAAGTATTGTTGGAATTGACTGTGTTTGTGGTGTCACAGTTTTCAAGCTTCTATAGTATTGTCATCTGAGCGTTATATCCTCCACAAAACACGAAAAAGAAACCCTTATAGGATCACTATGTTGTCAGTCTGTCTGTCAAGAATATTTTTCTCAGGAATGCATGATTAGTTGAAATTCATAACATATTACCATTGACCTAGAAACGAAATTTGGTAAAAAGCAACGTCATACAGTACATATTCATGAATTATTATTATCATTTAATTAATACACTAGCAGCAGACTATCAATGCGTGTATAGTGTAAATTTTTAAGTGTTTGTCAAGTATGTTTTTAAAACTGTTCACACTGAGAGCACTTATAACTCGGGTAATGAGTTCCATTTTTCACAACACAGTTTGGCAGAAAGTGTGTTTTAGGTTTGCTAAGCTTCATAGAGTAAATCTGAAAACTGTTTTGTAGGTACAAAGCTCTTTATAACTACATAACAGTAAGTTTATAGTCTTAAGGCTTTTACTGTGGTAGTATTTGATTGTATAATATTAACAAACTAGCGACCCGCCCCAGCTTCGCATGGGCATAAAAACCTTCCTCTTGAATCACTCTATCTTTTAAAAAAAACCGCATCAAAATCAGTTGCGTAATTTTAAAGACTTAAGCATACAAAGGGACATGGGGACAGAGAAAGCGACTGTGTTTTATACTATGTAGTGATAGTTTGACATACCGTTTGGTGGCAATAGCGTCGATTTCGTCAATAAAGATGATGGCGGGGCTGTTCTCCTTGGCGAGGCGGAACACGTCGCGCACCATGCGCGGGCCCTCGCCCAGGTACTTCTGCACGAACTCGGATCCCACCACGCGGATGAAGGCAGCTATGGAATTATATTTAACAATCTCATATTCCAGCAAAAGATATCGACTTTTTTAAATAATCCATACTTCCATACTAATATTATAAATGCGAAAGTCTGTCTGTCTGTCTGTCACCTCTTCACGGCTAAACTGCTGAACCGATTGTGATGAAATTTGGTAGGGATGTAGTTAACGACCTGAGGTCAAACATAGGCTACTTTTGGGCGCGATATAACCGAGTCCCACGCGGGGCGAAGCCGCGGGGAACAGCTAGTTTTTAAATAAATAAATATATAGGGACAAATCATACAGATTGAGTTAGCCCCAAAGTAAGTTGTGGGACTCGGTTATAGACTTGTGTTATGGGATACTAACTCAACGATACTATATTTTATAACAAATACATATATAGATAAACATCCAAGACCCAGGTCAATCAGAAAGCGATCATTTTTCATCTTGACCTAACCGGGGATCGAAACCCGGGACCTCCTGAGTAGCGGTCAGGCATGTTAACCATTACGCCACGGAGGTCGACTTTTACAGATCACGGTCTTTCAATTTTTACAGTTAAGTCTGATGGTTTGCTACATGTTCTACTAAAGTGTGGTCAGTATGCGAAGCAAAGTAGCAAATATCCTAAATGACATTTATTTAGATCCGAGCCGAACTTTGTCCCAATAGCCAATTCAATCCAAGCATTTTGGGCCTACTGCAAATGTCTCTGAGGTAGATTTTCTGGGTTCAGAATCTATAACTCATCCTATCCATAAAGCGTTGACTTTCCTCATCAGGCTAGGTGGTAGAAGCCTCAAAAAATTAAGAAAAAAATTACAATCTCATGTTTACAACAACTACTTATAGCTTTTGTTAAAAATCGTTATCTTTGAGTCTTAACCTGTCCGGAGCTAGAGTCAGTTAAAAATATTATATCTACAGATTACTACTTTATTTATTATTATCGACTTTTTGGTACTCCAAAAAAGGCAGTGGACCTGAAAAGTTTCCATTCATGATAGGTAACAATAAAATCTCACCAGTAGTATGATGTGCCACGGCCTTAGCCAACATAGTCTTGCCGCAGCCCGGAGGACCGTACATGAGCACTCCTCGCGGGGGCTCGATACCAATTTGTCTGTACAGTTCAACGTGGGTGAGCGGCAACTCTACTGCTTCTCGGATTTCTTGTTTTTGAGTGTCCATGCCTCCAATATCCGAGTATTGGACATCAGGTTTCTCATCTGTGAATAAGAAAATTTTGGCATGACAATTATTGATAAAAACTCAATTTATTGGTGTTATGGGTCAGATGGAGCTTATGTAGATATAATGTCAAGAAAGTATTTGTAAACAACCATTTACCCTATGCATCATGGAAGGAGAGATCAAAAAAGTCCGTGGAGAGTGGAATTAACACTAAGAATAGTCAGTTTTTACATAACTTACGTCATTATTAGGCTTGCCTCTTTTTCATTCAGAACATCTTTTACCATTAGAACCACAGGAGCTACTTTACCATTTGGACTACAGCAGCTACCATGGAGTTAAGATGCTAAGTCCTGAGATTTCATCTGACATTCATGCAACTACTAGATGGCATTGTGTAAGTAGCATATACATATTTCTTAAATCCATCCATATTTAATACAGATTGCTTTATATAAACAAATACATCTAAAATTGATATAAAAACAATCATTCATACCTGCTTGAAGCATAGAGATGGAACTGTCTGCTTCTGGTGGTAACACATCAACCAAGGCATTAGAATGTTTGTGTAGAGCCACAGATGCTGAGGGTTTTAGCAGCTCCCGATCTATGGTCGACAGGATGCGGACGTAATAGTTTGACCCTGTCGTACTACCCACTGGAACAAATACAAAATTTTAGTGTATAGGGTATATTGATATATACTCTTTCCTTTTTTCATAAAAAATAACAAAAATTTGTTAAGCCTCTCCCTGAGATATTAGAATGAACGAAAGAGACAAAAATAACAAAAAATGTCTGCAGTTGTTACAACTAAACCACAGATATGTCGCAGCCAACTGGTTAAAATAGCATTCAATCAAACTAGCCCTTTGACTGAACAATACCACTCAATCACACGTCTAGCTTCCTTATTGAGGTGCTCCAAACGTTCAACACTACAGCCGATTCAAAAGCCGCCGTTTAATTGAAGTAGTTCAGCACTCACCACCACTGCGCTAGGTGCCTTTTGTTTTTAATATGGCGTCAAAGATGATACTTAAAATGGCCACTTTTAACAGTTTTGCAATTTGTAACTATAGGGAACTATACTATTATATATCGGGAATTTCGGGAGAATCGCGTGCTAACTCACCTGACATAAAACCAGACTAGTTATTTCAGAAGTACCCTCAAGCATAGGATATGACATGCCTTTCCCCCGAGATGACTGGTATCTTCTTCCTTTTATATCACTAAACAATTGTCTTTTTTATACTAACACTAACACCTATCACTAACTAATCTATTCAATGTTCTAGTCTTTACTTTGCGATTATTTATCTTAATAACTTCCACTATCAATGTCTTTCCCTACCAGTGACTGCTGGGAAACTTCAAGATCATCCTCTCTATCTTCTTCATACTCCTCAGTATTGCACGCTATTCGCTTGTTAACTGGTTTTGGAGGTGATTCAGATAGACTCCTTTTGTTTCCTTTCGTCCTACAATCTTCTTGTGATGGTTGATGTATCTCTATCTCCTGTGGTCCTGATACTCCAATTATATCAGCCCATTTAGATGGTGATGGTAATAACACATCGTCTTCATCATCTTCGTCAAGTAGACTTGATTGACTATTTCTTTGTTGAACCATTTCTAACTCGTCGTTTTCTCCCCCAAAAAGATGCATCTGATTGATATGTATCTTCAAAAATTTACCGTTCCATTTTACCAGATATCTACAAACTCCTAACTTTTTATCAATCACTCCTTTCAACCACCGAGGTCCTCCTGTATAATTCTTTATGTAGACTGTTTGTCCCAATTCAAAATTTCTCACTTTTGTGTTTTCATTATTTTCTAATTGCTGTAACTGTGGGTTATCCTTAGATGAAAGTGGATTCAGGTAGTCAAATTTAGTACGGAAACGTCTGTTATTTAATAATTCAGCTGGCGTTTTCTCATTAACGCTATTTGGTGTTGTACGTAAGCCATATAATATCTTGGGAAGTCTCACTTGCCATGGTACAGTTGATAGTTTTCGTAACTTATTTTTTATTGTCTGTACTGTTCTTTCCGCTTGTCCGTTTGATGCCGGGTGATATGGTGCTACTAATACATGTCTAATGCCATTGGTTTTACAGTAATTTTGGAATTGTTCTGAGACAAAACTTCTACCATTATCACTTACAATTGTATCCGGTAATCCTTGTTCTGCAAATATTTCTCTTAATATTTTTATTAGTGTAAAGCTGCTCATATCTGGAACTATCTTTACTTCCGGCCATTTAGAAAAGGAATCTATTAAAATAAGGAAAGTTTTTCCCTGAAAAGGACCAGCGTAATCTATGTGTAATCTAGACCAAGGTTTGTTTGGTCTTATCCAGTGATGTGTAACTTTCGTTGGCATACTTCTATTTTCTGCACAAATATGACATCTTTTAATCAGATCTTCAATGTGTTTGTCGATAGCTGGCCACCAGAAATAACTTCTAGCCATTGCTTTTGTAATTACAATTCCATCATGAGTTGTGTGTAGTTCTTCTAATACTTTAGCCCACATTTTTTCAGGTAGTACAACTCTAGTACCCCACAGAATGCAATTTCTAAATGTTGACAGTTCTTCTCTTTTTTGCCAATATACCTTGAATTCGCTTTCAGTTTTAGTTGGCCATCCATTCTTAATCCAGTATAAAATTTTACTCAACTTTGGATCTTTTAAAGTTAGTTTAGCTACTTCCTCAGCTGAAAACTCTAATTCTAGTGGTGTTTCTTCTATAAGTAGAACACCTGAAAATTCTTCTTCTATCTTTTCCGTATTAGGAGAGGGCCACCTACTTAAGGCATCCGCATTTCCTAAATTCGTTCCTTTCACATATTCTAATGTGTAATCATAAGAACTTAATAGGAGTGCCCATCGTAACATTCTAGGTGAAATGATATTTGGGATGGGACGTTTTGGATCAAACAATCCCAACAAGGGCTTATGATCAGTTTTTATTGTAACTTTCCTACCACTTACAAATTGGTGAAATTTTTTCAAACCAAAAACTATAGCCGCTGCCTCTTTATCCACTTGAGCGTAATTTCGTTCATGAGCATTCATAGTCTTTGATGCAAACATGATAGGCCTAGTACTGCCGTCTTCCATTTCATGTTCTAATACAGCTCCAAGTCCATATTGAGAAGCATCACATGACAATATTAATTTCTTCTTTAAATCATAATGTACCAATGTGTCACTGCTTGTTAACATCTTCCGTAATTTGTCGAAGGCTATTTGATGTGCTGACTCCCATTGCCATTTTGTATTCTTATTCAGCAGTTTATACAAAGGTTCCGCTACTGTAGCCTTATGTGGTAAAAATCGATCATAGAAATTCAATAGTCCCAAAAATGCCTGTAACTCTTTTATATTACCAGGAGCTGGACAATCCTTGATTGCATCGATTTTATCTTCACAAGGATGAATACCGATCTCATCGATAACAAATCCTAAAAAAATTACTTTAGTTGCTGCAAACTTGCATTTATTTTTGTTCACTCTCAATCCTGCTTCTTGCAGCTGTTTAAGTACAGCATTCAATCGAGCATTGTGTTGCTTCATGTCAGCTCCACTCACAACTATATCATCAAGTAGTACGGCTACTCCAGGCACATGAGCCAACAAGGAAGACATCAACCGTTGAAATATACCTGGACATGCTTTGACACCAAATGGTAGTCTCTTTACTCTGTATAGGCCCTTTGGCGTATTAAGTGTAAGTAAGAGAGATGTAGGTTCATCTACAATCACTTGCGTGTACGCTCTTTCTAAATCAATTTTTGAGAAAACTGTTCCTCCTTGCAATTGCGTAAAAGCTTCATTCAATGTTGGCAGAGGGTATGTATCATTATCGGTTACCATATTAACTGTTGATCTATAGTCACCACAGAGTCGTATACTTCCGTTGGATTTTAAAACTGGCACAATTGGTGTTGCCCATTCTGTATGTGCGACTGGCTCCAGAACCTGTTCACTAACTAGTCTATCAATTTCATTAAAAACTCTTTCTCTTATAGCAAACGGTATAGATCTACACTTAAGAAATTTTGGGATAGCCCCTTCCCTTGGTGTGATGCTTACCACTGGGCCAGTATATTTTCCTAAACCTTCTTCAAACACTTCTTTGTATTTTTTAAGTAAATTAGTGGTATCTTCTATGGCACTTATTTCTATATTATTTATTCCTAGTAATTGGATATTCAAATCATCAAACCAATTTCTACCTATTAGACTAGGACCCTGTCCCTTAGCTATGATCAAAGGTAAGGTCTTATCAATCCCTTTGTAGTGTACCTGTACCATCACTTTACCTAAAATATGTAAGGGGTTGTCAGTCCATGTTTTTAATGCAAGATCATTTTTTTCCATTTTTGGTAATTCACCTTTCCATATGAGTCTGGCTGTCGGTTCACTTATTAGTGTAAATGCACATCCTGAATCAATTTCCATTTCAATTCCCTGGTGATTTATAAAAATATTTATTAAAAATGGAGATATTCTTTTTTGTCTAACACTGTTTACAGAAGCTTCATACAGACCATTGCAGTCTGCTTTCACCAAACTTCCATTTTCTTTATTTTTACTTAAACAGACTAATTCTATATGACCTGTTTTCCCACAAAAATTACATTTCGACCACCTAAATCGGCACTCCCCCTTATGCTGTTTACCACAACGAAAACACCCAGGTTTACTTTGAGATTTACTAAATTTTGAATCTGTCTTTTTATATGCAATTTTATTGACTTCCATCGGTTCCTCCAAAGATATATTAGACTTGCTGGTTCCTGGAATAACTATTAGACTAGCATCACTATTGGCCAATTCATGTGACAATGCCATTTTACATGCTGATGTAAATGTTAAATCAGATTGCTGTAACATCTTTCTTTGAACCTCTTTGTCACGGATTCCACATACCAATCGATCACGCAGAGTGCGTTCAATATCTTTAAAATTACAGTGGATTGACAATTTCCTCAAGTTAGCAATATAATCTCTAACCTTCTCCTCCTCTTCTTGGTTTCTATTATGAAATTTAAAAGATTCCACAATTTCATTAAGTGGGGGGTGAAAATGATTATCTAAAAATGTCTTTATAGTAGAAAAAGTAACCTCACTTATTTTCTTTGGAGCTATCAATGACGAAATTAAATCAAATAAATCCGGGCCACATACCGCTAGTAGATTCGCCTTCTTTTTAGCATCTTCTGTCACTTCATTTGCTTCTAAACAAAATTCAAACCTTGTAACGTAGTTTTCCCAGCAGCCATTTGCCACATCAAATTCACTGAATTTTATCACCATTTTTACCACACTTTTACACTTTGTTTTACGAAAATTATATTTATTATGAATTTTCCACACTTTATTGCACACTTTCCACTAGTTTATCCTGTCGCCACTATTATATATCGGGAATTTCGGGAGAATCGCGTGCTAACTCACCTGACATAAAACCAGACTAGTTATTTCAGAAGTACCCTCAAGCATAGGATATGACATATACTTTAATATGTTTAAAATTAACTTCAGCTCCGAACCTTAGTTACATTACATGGATTTATGATAACTTGTGTTTCCAGTGAATAATGATTTTTAAATGATGGTGGCGCTAGTGTTCACTGGGAATTGTCTTAAATGTACTTTTTTATTGATGGAGCTATTATGTCAAAGGCTTACCAATTCCAGTATTCTGATCAACAGCTTCCAGGAACTGGCCAATAACCAGCGGCACAGATTGAATTCTTTTCACCTCCTCTTGGGCATGTAGGTACTCCTTCTTCAAGTTCCTCTGCTCATCCTTTATGTACTCCTCTTGAACTTCCAAAAATTCCAACATACGCTGCAGTTTCTGTTTAAAATAGAAATTAATTATGCATGACATGACAATATGAATTTGTGCCTTTTGGCAGGACATGGAGATTATCTTTCTATAAGCCATGTATTTCCAGTAATAGATTGACAAAAATCTAGAAGTTAATGTTTTGTTATGTTTACTACATCACTATTTGTGCTTTGTTTGCCACAGGGATTGTGAAGTTTATGAAAATTACACAGAAATTTATAAAAAAAAAACATGCGTTTAATTTGTAGTTCATGATATTAGTTAATTTTATAGCTATTTGACATGGTGACTTAGAGGTAAGTTAAATCGTCGGCTCGCATAATCCAGACACAATTGAAACTCTTTTGTTATGTGGCATATTTGTGCGTACATATGTCTAACTGACTGGCAAATTTCGAACAAGTGATTATACAAATTATTGTTTTTTATGGCAATATGATAGTTAGGTTTTGAAATAAAAAGGTGGATGCAAATGGTACTGACCATGATCTCAAAAACCTTCATTGACAAAGATGTATTATGTTTCTATATGTTCATTTTAAATACAAGAGATGTTTTATCCCTAATATGCTTATTAACTATGTTACAGTACACCCCTTTGTTTATTTCTTTAATCTCATATTGGTACATTATTTAATTTTTATATTTTTTTTAATCAGATTAAACATGTTACATACCTTGTATTTTGTATACAAATCTTCTGATTCAAGTTCATCGAAAGACTGAGGCCCAGAAAACGTCTTGGTATCAACTGTTTGGTCATCCTGCAACACACGATGAACATTTTACACAAAATTGTAAGAACCTAAACCATGCTGCAAAAAGTATTTCTATCATACTGAACTCACCTTTTCAGGTAGAATTATACCAATTTCTTCCATTTTAATACTATTTTCTCTTTATAAACTAAACACAAAAGTAAAACTCGGGTTTTAATATGTCTTGGAATTGGAAATGTCAGTTATATGGATGTCTGGCTGTCATTATTTCGCTGTGTCATCCGTTCCGTTTTACAGTGATACTCTATACCTGATTTATAAAAAATTATAACATAAACGGTTGAACCTCGTTGAACTAAAAATAAATTGATTTGGCTAGAAATATTATTACAGATTTAGTTGCTTTGCTTATTAGAATCCTTGGTTTTGTAAATCGGAACGCTGCAAATAAAAAAATATTTGACAATCATAGTTTTTTTTATTGTGATTACAGCCCTAGATACAAGTGTTTTAAGACCATTCTTCTTTCTTCCCACATGCTTCCCACATACACAACACATTTAATAAATAATTTAATAATAGATGTCTGCTGTGATAATTTCCAACTTCTTCAGTTCTTAGTTTGCTACTTCATTATGCCTATAGCGTGTGGAGTATCAAAATAAAAGCGATAACGAAAATATAGACCGTAATAGCGTGATATCGGAGTGTAAAATCTTCCGCAAAATCCTCGGTCCGATAAAAAACTTCGATGATAGCTTACTACCATCTCTTAAAACCATGCAAGATCCAGTGAGTAAGGGAGATGTCGCCTTACATAATGTATTGCGCTGTCCCGCTTTCTCACTGGAACTTTTCTTCACTGAATCTTTAACGTGATAAGTGTTAGACGCAAACTTAAGTTGATAAATACAAAACAGTTTTATTCAATCATCCTTATTTATTTAATCACAGATTATTTATTTTATCACAATCATTTTATGCGAGTATATGCTGGTTGAAGAAGTCGATGTAGGAAGTAACTCGAGCATAGGCTGAGGGTAGGTTGATCTGACATCCTAGGGCAGATCCAAACGATGTCACACCGATCTGCAAAAAAAAAGAAAATGTTATTTTTGGCCACCAAAATTCACGTATAGATTGTTTCGCATCATAGCGTTTTCCCGGTTAAATCCCTAATATCTGATCTTCTTCTTCTTAAATCCCTTATGAGCTCGGAGTCCCATTAAAAGTAGTATCTTTTTCACTTGAGATATCTTAATTAGTTGTAGCATTATATTTATGACGCAGTCGCCTGGCTTAAATAAATTTTCTTTGGAAATATTGTTGTTATAGTGTTACGAGTACATAGATTAATCGATGTTATGTTTTCCATTAACACTTTCGTTGACAATAACGCCTCTCAACGCAGATAACAATAAATTGTTATTGTTATCTCGTTTACTGTCAGCGAAAGTGATAATGTTCTTTTTGAAATGCATACCAAAACAGGTCTGCCGTCCTGCTGTACGACCAATGGACCGCCAGAGTCTCCTCCACAAACGCCAATACCACCAATCCCGCTGGTGCAGATGTTGCTGGGCTGGAGGATCAGAGGGAACGCGTACGAGCAGACGCTGTTTGTGATCACGTTCAGGGAAACGTGGCTGAGGAACTGGTCGGTAGAGATGCCAGCACCTACGAAATATATTGAAATTATTCTTCCTCTGACGTATTAAGGTGGTTTACTGTTTGGGACTGTGTCTCTGCTCAATGTCTACATTACTTGTAAGGTTTTCTTTAAAGCGTCCTACTTGAGTTCTCAGCCTATTTTTAGATATTTCCAATTCGATTTTCATTTTTTGATTACACGATAATCAGAACATAATCAAATCTAAATACGACCTTTTAATAACTTTGTTGCTAATTTCTATTGTAATACTATAAAATCGGTCACACAGCCGACATGATAAACGAACGTTAGCCTAGCCAACTTATACGAACTTTAAGGCCTACCTAAGTAGATAATTATGTAATAAAGATTTTACCATCGCTAGTGATTCCAAATCCAGAAGCAGTTGCTGAAGTTCCGGCAAAGTTCTCGGAAAGCAGGTTTCCAGAAGGAAGCGCTATGGGGCTGATTGTTGCTGCAAAATAATCATAATTTAAAAAAAAAATGTTAGATAGGTAAGTACACTTATGGCAAGTGAATGATTATGGACGATTAAAAATACAGTTCACAGTTATTATATATAAAGAGATTTTCTGTAATTCATTTGAAGAACTCTATAGATTACCGGGGCATGTGTGTTCGTAGCGATTACGGGAGTTAAGTGACGGCGATCATGGCCTGACTTAGATTGATCGTCACTAACTAGTGGCATTTTTGTTCTGTGGATGAATTGATGGAGGCAAATCCAAAGGCCATTGAGCTATGGCCTCGCTTTGGGATAACCATATTTTATCATTTGTCGTTGACATACAAGGAAGAAGTGGCATTTCTATCCCCTCCGTGCTTCGGATGGCAAGGAAAGCCGTTGATTTCAGCCTTAATCATTAGTGGCACTGTGGCTGTCCTTAATAACTAAAGCACTTACACTGAGAAAGTGTAAGTAAAGCAAGAGATTTTGTTTTATCATAAGTTATGCTCACAATGGCTAACCTGAAAAAGTGACAGGGCTTGCTAAATAGATGACAGCGACATCATCCCTGACGAGTAACGGGAACCAGCTGGGGTGGGTGACCACAGCGCTGGTCTCAATCCTGGTGCCGCCGCTGAACAGCAGCACGGAGCCAAGGACGACGGTGAATCTCCAGGCCTGGTTCTGACCGTCGAACCAGCAGTGGGCGGCGGTGATGACGCGGTTGGCGCTCACTAGGGAACCTCCGCAGACGCCGCGGCCGTTTATGCCGACGATGTCACTTATGAGTCCAGCCTGAAAATATTGTGTTTGTCTTAAATTGTGCCTAATAAGCATGCACTTGACGTGATATACTTAGTTTATTAACACTTTCGCTGCCAGAATTTTATAACAATGCATATTTCATTGTTCACTACGAGTATACTCGTAGATGGCAGCGAAAGGGTTAATAATCAAATCGAATATAAAAAATTTAAAGCACGAATGTACACTCAAATAAAGAACAGTTAATATGGTCACTTTGATTTTATAGGTACTTAATTAACAATGACTTATGAAACATAATGTGATTTCGAACCTGATACGGGTATTGTCCAATTGCAGCGGGGACACCTCCCACGATCCTGGAGGCATCATTGAGGTACGCCTCCTCAGCCTTGCGTATTTGCTCCGCCCTGGGGATTCCAAACCTCGTCAGATACCCCCATGCCGTGTTCCCGTCGGGAATCGCATGTTCCACGTTTAAACCGTGAGCAACACTGGCAACCAAAAGGGTAATAACGAACAACTTCATGATGATGATTCAAAAAAAGAAGCCCGCCAAATAAAACGTTCAGATATATTTATACCGAGATAATCGACTGATAATTTTGATAATATTTTTAAATCACTGAACGATAAGCGTTTTGGATTTGTGATGGTGCATTTAAAATCCATCATTTGTTTAAATTGAGAGGTAAAGTCACCTTGCTATGTTTGTAGCGCTATAAGAGACTTCATCCTTTTGTTATCCTTTGTCCTTTATCTTTTTGTTATTATAGTCTATCTATGTACTAGTGGTACTAATTACAATCTTTTAAAAATTAGATAAAAATGACAAACAAAAAATATTGTAAAGCCATTGTCGATCATAAACAAAGTGTCGATCATAAAATTGCACAATTATTAAGATATCATCTTGCAAAATTGTTTTCTTTTTTACATCTTTTTTGTTTGTAATAATTGTTATTATTATAGCTTTATCTAAGTAAGTAAAAGTATTTTGTTTATTTTAGTATTTAATTTCTAATCAAATACAAACATTGGAAATGAGAACTTTGGCTTAGGTTTACAAGAGTGCTACTATTTATTTCTATAGAAATTGTTATAAGTATCTACCAAGTATCTTCATGGTATCTTTTACAATAATTTAGGTCGTAGGTATATGATAGGTATTATATTACTTGTTTAGAGTTTACTGATAACATTTGATTAATATATCAGATAAGTTACTTATTAATTATAATTAATTCATAGTTATATGATAGCGAGCATGCGTGGCTCATACAAAAAATTATCATCGCAATTTTAAAGCCATTTTGGCCGTGTGACTAGCTATATAATGTTCTTAACTATGTCTATACATACATTATATTTTGTACAAAAATAAATTATAAGTTTCACCAATTTAATCTATCAATGATACGTGTAAAGCATTTTACTAAGCCTATACGCAGTGTTGCATTTTAATTCAAACTAAGTACCTATACTTTTTTTTAATGTAAAAAAATAATCAATATTGAAAAAATGTCACAGCTTTGTTTAAATTAAATTACTTGTTAATTAGTATAGTACCTATTCTCTGAATCAAAATGAATGTAATTTTTGTTTACCAATAATAGATTACAAAAGATAAGAGACTTTAACCCTTTAAGATACCTACCTTTTTTAAGAGGACTTCGCTTTGTATGGGGACGAAACTGCTTTGCTGATTGCGTAATGCAATTTATTGTAATGTTTAACGTCACAATTATTTTTATAAAAAAAAACAATCAATGTAATGTGATATAATTATCATCATATAATGAGTACAGGTCGATAAATGAGTTATTACAATAGGTACAAATAAGACTTAGGTAGGTATCTATGTAAATTTTGTTCTTAATTAATTGTGAATTGGAGAGAATTTTACTACTTATAGCTTATAAAGTTCATAGCCCTTTACTTTCTTTCCTATTTGTGAAATTCTTCTTGCTATTGTATAGTGTCTGCATGTTTGATGGCTGTCATCATAATAAAAGAAAAAGTGTAAATTGTGATAGCTGAAGGGGCGGACTCCGCAATGCGCCTCCACAAACAAACGTCAGTTTCTGCATCGCACAAGGGACTGTCACTCAAGCATTCGCCCGGAACTAACCAATGATATTAGCTGCCCATTTTATAAAGACCCCAGTTCAGATTTAGTGGTACCCCTCTTCAGCTGCACAGTGCAAGAACATAGGGGCTTGTGGGAGCTCAAACTAAAATTGTGTTGGTTGGAGTCTGCAGCCAAACTCTTTAGTTATGCTGACATTGTATTCAGATTCAATTCGTACACGCCTGTTTGCTTATATTTCCTTTTCGACAAATATTTTGTTTATCCAACCGACCGCGATTTCGGCAGTCTGCTTGATAAGAGAACACAATTCGTATGAAAAATAATGAATACAGGTATTGCACATTCAACTTAAATGCATAGACGTTTCAGCAATAAAAAAGTAGAGTATGTCTCGCTCTTAGTTCTAAAATTTAAGTAAGTAAATCTGTTGGTAGCCTAAAATGATTAATGTTTCAGGCTTTGTATCTTAGTCTTCACACAACTTATAAATATCGTGTGAGTTACAAGTCAAGTGTAAATGATCTAAGGTGTAATAATCTTTTTTTATGGAGATTGGAAAATAAGCCTGCAATCTTCCTGCAATGTACTCAGGCAAATTGGAAACAAATTACGCAAAGTTTGCTACCAGTGATGTTCCAATCCACTACTTCTAGATCGTCAGGCAAATGCCTATCCCACTAGAATAAAGAGAGTTACCTAGAAAATAAATACAATTATTAGCACATATATACACATGGGTGGACAACATCTTAGTAATCAAAGTTTATTGATAGAAATGTTCTCTCTATTTCAGATTACCGTCCATTTTAGAAGTATAACTTGTCGTGTGTTGACGGAATGGAAATGTATTTTGTCTGCACATTGGTCCAGTTCGGACAAACTTGTCATGTTGAGGAACAAAGAGGCTTGATTGGCTGGCGGCGAGCTCTCCAACGTCCAGGGTGGGATGTCGACGTCGGCTAACAGGACAATGCGCAGTGCATGTTGCTCTGTCTACTCTACCTACATCATAACAATAGCAATTATTGTTTCAATAAATCAATCAATATACTGGTAGTATCAGTATCGGGATGGGTTTAACACCATTTATGATTACTTTAAATTGACTTTACTGGTGTAAAATCTACTTTTTAAAACAGTTGAGCAACGACTACGTATAGGTAACTTAAAAAGTAAACGAAAATCCAGCTACTTCTTTAAAAGCAATACGTTATTCATAAGCGGTCTTATATAGTGTTCCTGCTCACAGCTTCGCATTACGGGATTGCCTATTTATATTTCAAGACAGAATCCAGCAATTTAATAAGCACAATATTAATATCGCTACGGGAATACGTGCCGGATGTCTATTTCAGTCACACTAGTGAAATTGCATATTGTTTCATCTCGATTTTCTGGTAACGGTATGGGCCGTGTGCTGCTGACGTTTAATAAACTTGCCGCCGGATTATAGAGTTTGATACGTTTTGATAGGATGCCGCGATACTTTGGAACAAAAGCCTGGCGGATACAACATATATCACATATATAATAGTGAGAGTCTCTTCACTTTATAAGGATAGAAGTGAAATAGTTATCACAAGAGATCTCAGAGACTATCAAAAATATCCTAGACTAAAACAATTTGTCTACCATAGAATTCTAACTACCTAAGTACTTATAAAATTGCAAGGTAAACATATATGCCGTACGGTTTCCAGCATTATATATGAAATGGCGCTCTGCTAGGCAATTTTTTAATTATTTTTTTTATGGTATCCAGTTTGAATAGATCACTCCTACTATCTTAATTAAAGTTTTAAGTAAAAAAGCTCCTATATCTCAGCTTAGTCCAAATCAAGCTGCGTAATTTGAGAATTTTTTACTAAAGTTAAAGACTAGATATATTATACGTGGAGCTGACGTGGTGCGGCGAGTACCAACTCCGTTGCGGCAATTATCACGCTAATTAAAACTACCCTGTTATTACTAATTTATTCGATAACAACGACCCTTCAGCTGAAAATGAACGACAATCTCTCGTGGCGTTTGCCGTATGCGGGTGTCAACTCTAGAATTATGTCACAAATTATTTTTTGTTATTTTTAAGCTAACTATTTGTTGATCGTGGCAAGCAACGACACAGTTATTAGATTTAATTCGTTTAAGCAATTCCTCGATATAATACCACATATAATACAAACAAATATACATAAATACCAATTATATACAGTTATCTTAGCATTGGTATTTAATTAGGGCAAATTATTAAAATTTAAGAGGTGCGCTTGGTAGAGTTCTTTCTAAAGTCCATCTATCTTTCGCTAGCCTAAAAAAGGCTCAATTAAAATGTTTTATTTTATTTGTTCTTGAAGGAATAATACTTCTTGGTCTTCCTCTTCCCCAGTTCCCTCTATCTTCCGTATCACAAAAAATTTCATAAAGTCGTCGCGAATGAATAAAAGGTACTTAAGTATTTTTTTTGTTAGTTTTACCAACCCTGGCTGTGCGATGACGGTTATAGAGTAGATTCTAATTGGCGCCGCACTGTTCGCCCGCGTCGGCCCATGCGGCGCGCGAGTGCGGGTATGCTGCGATTTACCCGTATCGTCAGGTTCTAGACGATTCTAGCGAATGAACTCGTGAGAGTTTTGTTTACAAGCGGTGTGACGCGTAATAGACGGTTTAAATTTGAGTTTAAAATTTATCGAGGAATTACTCGTAAGTTAGTCGTAATAACCTCCTGTTATGATTGGTTTCTTGCTTGTAGTTTTCTAGCATAAATGTATTTCACCGGTACTCTTTCAGTCTAAAAAAACATTACACCTTGTAAAGACTCTATTTTTTTTAGAACTAACTGTTTTTTAGAACTGAAACAATGATATAGGACAAAATTTACAAACATTATTAATAAAAATACTACAAAAATATCCAAGTCTTGCATATAAATAACTTAAACATTCTACCAATTGCCAACTTACACTCTATACTTACTAACTTAAACATTAGATCTTACGCTGAAAACAAACTACGGAAAAAAACTAATATCTGTCTGAACTCCGTTGATTTTTTATGCAAAGAGTCAACAAAACTAAACTTTATTGCATTGAGATACAGTAATATGTCTAACAGTTGATGTGTAGGCCAATGTACTTACTTGCAACCTTGCGTCAGGCATCAGTGGTTCACGACTGGCTGGCTCTATACATTTTGAAGCACGAGGCCCCGAGGCCCGCATTTGTCGCCGAAAGCCAAATCCGCAGAGATTACTTACTCAAATCGAAAATGCGTTAGAAACACTTTTCAATACCTTCAATTTCAAAATTAGGTGTGTGTGATGTTGAAACAGTAACATTAAAAAGGTGTTCTTTTTTCATATAGTTTACTTCTGAAAAAAAAACTGCCTATAAACAAATACGAGTATCTACTTCCACTTTTTAATATTAGAGTAGAAGTTGATTTTATATTAAAAGCATGGAAACAGAAATGTAGATAACTAATAATATTTAACGCAAACATGATTTGGTTTTGAAGCGGTTGACGTATACATTAAAATGTAAACGTAAACAATTAAACTAATCAAACTACATTTAGTAAAAAGCTAAAAAAATTCCTAATAAACATGAGTTTTTACTCAATAGATGAATATATGGAAAATGAAAACAAATAAAAAAAATATATAAATAGATACATAAGACATAAGTTTATTTGGGAAAGTTGTTCAGTTTAGTGGTCTGAATCTGCCCTCAAAATATTTGCAGTTGATTTAAATTCACCTTAGGTATATATTAATATGACGATTATAAAATTATATTTTGTTTTATATTCTATAAGGCGCCACCCACAAATTTGCAATACCTGTAAAAGGTGACTAAGTATTAAAGTGCAAGTACTAGTTCTAAGACCAAAATGATACTTAGTCGGCAAATAAATATATTATATTATTGTGTTTTGTTCACTTTTTGTGCTCAGGCGGTAAAGCCTGTTTAATGTTTGTCAAAGCACGGGTGTATAACCAAGTGCTGAAACAAAATTAAATTAAGAGGGTGAGTTATCGTATTCTAATTGTAAAAATTTACGGACAATCCTGCAGGTATTTAATATGGCCGCTTTTTGAAGTGTTATGTATGTGTATTTTGGCTTTATTATTATTATTATTAATATAAATTTAAATTTTATGTTATAGATACAGAGAAAAATATTTCTTCATAAATTCATGCTTCCTAGTTATCTTACAGAGACACAACACACGTTTCCACGATATATTTTGTGGAGTTCGAGGTTCAAGCGGCTTGTGTCAAATTGAGATTCGATTAGTCGTAGTGAACTCGAAACGAGCGAGCACTGGGTTCAAACATTAATCGGATTTCGGTCTTCGTCAAGCGGCCGATCGAGTACGCGTTAGTTCACATTACCAGGCCTCTCCACTAGATACTTGCACTCGATGGCTCGATATTCGATACCGACTCGAGATATCTGCCTCGAGTGATTGCAGGATGTCAAGAGGAGCCCAGGATCAATGCAGCGCGCCAGGAATGGACGGGTAAAGCACTTCATTCCTAATACACATGAGACGTGCAGACCGATGGCTTTGGCTTGATCGACTTTATGTGATTTGTTCAGTTGTGTTATGTCCTAAATTGTAAAGACTTTATTTTGAAGACACGAAATTCTCGTTATTATTGTACTCGATTTTAAAGGGTAAGACGCAGTGAAAGGGATATTTCTAGGTAAGTACCTACTGTGGCGAGATTATTTATTTATTTATTGAATATTATTTATTTTATTGAATTGAGATAACTGAAGCCACGAGTTGGCAGCGAGCTAGTGACACTCCTAATATTAATTATATAATTACGCTAACGTGACCACGCATCTAGCATTCACGGGCCGTATGCTTGACTGCCAACGTAACTATATAAAAATCATCTAAGTGTTATCCATGTTGAATCCCAAGCCTTGTTGACCTTTGAGCCCAGAGGTCAGATTCCGTTATAATCCGAAGATTATTGTTTTCTATACCTAGGCACAGAATTAGTAATAGTACTAACCTAGGTATACTTTCTTATAAAATTCAGCATAAGTTTGCATGCATGGCCTGCTCTTACGCCACAAAATTCTGTTTTGCTTATTTATATGTTGTGAATGAGTGTTGAAAGGATAGATATAGTATGGAGTAATCTTCGATCAATAAGTTCTTTATATGTTAAGAAAAGAATAAAATATTTCGAAGAAATGAGTGAGAGCAAAAACTTCTATTCTTTTTTTCTTTTACTTGAAAGCCAGCCGCGGAGTAAGTAGAGTTAGTAACTCTTAAGTTTAATTCTTGTAATAAGTAATCATTAAAAAAAGGTTTTCTCAATACTCTAATTACAAATAACTCATTAATATTTATTAATAAACTGAATAAAGGTATGTACGTCTTTCAAATTATAATTTTATCGGGATGATCATTGACGTAGGTAATTTATAAGTACCTAATGTGAGTTGTCACAACTCTTGCATAAAGATTATAATTAAGTAGGTACAAATTAATTTTATCATTGACTGAGCTAATCTTTCATGTATCTGATTAAGTATTTAATCTTCTAATAAGTAGATATATGTTTATGTTTGGATATTTTACGCAACCATGCATTAATTTTAAGTTATAGTTCACGGCATATAAGTTGGCAATAAACTAAAATGCGCTGTAGCCGATTTTCATACAAAATTTAACGTGCGCAGCGTCCAGTTTGGGGCCAACTTATGTGCCGGGTATAATACAGTTAATAATTTTCATAGCCATCATCCGAAATCGATAAAACGTTAGGGCGTTTCTCGATTTCTCTTGTTGACGTCTGACGTCTTCTATATCTGTAAACTACATACCTGCCAAATTTGAGCATCATGTCTAGTATTAACGAATATATGTATGGACTGTATTGGTGATCATGAAAACATTGGCCCTAACGGGTATTACGAAAGGGCTCATTGAGGCTTGAGGAGTCATTGAGTCAAACTTATCCACTAAAAAGGCTGATTACTAATAACCCAGCCAGTCGCCAATATCTAGTAATTGTTAAAGATTTCGTATTACGCGAGAGTATTCTTTCGCTTTTACACATACTTATCGCTATACATATATTGTATTTTTCATTGACAGTGTGAGTTAATCTGACATGAAACATTTAAAAAATACATTAACGTAGGCAAAGTGGGATCAAAATTCCCAACTGAGCACTCTCCTGCTACACATTGGGGAGGTGGTAGGGTTGCCACAAGGTCTTGTATTTTTATATAACCTGAAATTGGAGCTTTAAAAACTAATTATTTTTTTATTTCACACCCCATCATAACAGTTTTTCAATTTGATAGTGTAAGTTAATGAATTACAAACAAATATTTCTAATATTATGACATAATTCTTAATCATTGCTTTTGTGTACAGCTGTATAGATCTAATCTATGATAAATCGAATAAACTACTTTCCGTTGATGTCGTTAAGGAATTAATACCTATTCTTTCTTTGTATACCTATGGCAAACTACACTCTAAAAGTATTCAATTTTATAACAAGTGAGAGAAAAACAAAGACATCGCGTTAAGACTTGCATCTGCGAAAAGGCTGAATGATGATGCTCTTCGTTTTATTCAATGGATTGCAAGTAAATACAGATGGGGTTATGATTATACTAAATAAAAAATATTTTTGTTTTATGTATTATTTATTTTAAATCATTCTCAATTTTTTTGCTATGTTTTTTTAGTGTTTATATTTTAAACTGATAAAAGTATACAATATAATGTATCTGAAACATCATTTATAGGTAATTAAAACAAACACTGTTCATCAAGCCTATCGTAACATAGTTCTGAATTAAAATCATTCAACGTGCAACAGAGAACAATATTGTCACGTGATTGTCATTCATGTCGTTCTGCTAACTAAAGATAATATTTCGTGCCAGCCCTAACTTCTAGAACAGCACGTTTTGCATTAACCCCACAGCGTTCACCGCCACTTTAGACGAATTTTAAAACCTATTAATGTGTTGAAAAGGATGTCCATTAGAGAGGTGAGATTCTCTACCTCAGCCATTAAGCGGATGTCTGCTTTATCAGCGTCAATGCGCCAAAGATTTTTGTCTACCTGTCTATTAAAAATACCTCTTTTTCAATATGGATAAGTTACAGACATTTTTCTAATAAATAATACAAAAAAAAAAAATGCGACATCTTATCAGATAAGCCGTACACTATAATATGTAATTAAGATTATGACGTTGCAAGACGACGATGATTGGTATCAAATAATTCATCTTATTATTATAAATCATTATGAAAGAGTTTAATTTTTTTATATCTATGACATTAATTGTCATAATATTTTACGAACTATATATTTTTTGCATCTCTACGGTATGTAATCTATCTATACACGTATTATTAATTAATTTAACGCAATTCAGCGAAAGAACAAAAGCAGAGTTCTAGGCATCATATCACGCACGTAGTATTCATAATAAATCTATTTCACACACACACGTAACAAAAATTTATTATATAATTTTCTTTTATTAAAATATTCGAAAAAGGAATTTTTACATAGAAGTACATATGGATTTATTTTACTCGGGAAAAAGTGTGTAAATCTTTTAAGCCACATTTTCAAAATAATATATCGTGCTGGCAGTGTAGTTGAGGGGATTACCAAGCTACTAAAACCTGGATTAACAATAGTTTACAATAGCTACATCGATGGGTATCGATCTCACTTGATTGACAGTGTGGGGGGCGCCGACGCCATTGAGGTCATAATTTCACTATAGTACTTTAGTACTAATTATCTATTCTATGATATGTGATGTACCAGTGGGCTATATACAAATGTATACCACCTTACTCTTAAACTAACCATTGTGTTCTACTTTTTTATATGACCAACTGTACCAGCAAATTCTGCGTCAAACCACAAAATGTCGTGTAGAGCCATCTCTCTGTCTCTCTCTAAATAAGAGAGAGAGTCATCTTATTCTCAGTCTCATTATTGTCATATTATCATATTGTTCAAGCTGTCTAGTGCGTTGGCGAGTTCATTCAATTAAATTTATTCTCCGAATATTTCTTAACACTACTTAAAATTATAAGTTCTGCCAGTCTGAACATTAGGTTACCAGGTGGCACCGCTAGGAAGGAGAGATATAAATAACATACAGCATAAGAAGCTCATAACATTAACGTTTTATAAATACATGAAAAACTATACCAGGCATACTGGATTTCATTTTATAAACGATCAGTACACGGGAGTATGTTATAACCGGGCAGTGTGTTAAATGTCAAACTGTCTATTACTTCGGCTTAAAATCACTGAATTATTCTATCGCCGTCAATTGTAAGCTATTTTCGTTAATACTATCTATTTTATTATATCAGTCAACATATATTATTACTACGGTAGTATTATATCGATTCGGTCATCATCATTTTCTGTAGAAAACACGGACAATAGACCATGCACACCCTTATGTCAGTTCTTTGGAACCGCGTCTCGGCCTATCACGAGGTTTCTTTAACGACTACCTGATGGTAGCCGGGACCAACGGCTTATTATTTCTTCTGAAGAACAGAATCATCTTTATTATCAGACAATCAAGTTATTCAAGACTGCAATATCCTAACCAAACTGGAAAACGCTAAACAAAGTATGCTTCCCGTGGGAATCGAACTCACGACCCTGGGTCTGCAGGCAATCGCCTCACCGAGGCAGTTATATCTTTTCGGTGATATAACCATTGTAGAACATAGTATTGGAAATAACTATACGAATTACGAAGTTACTTACAGACACAGTGTCAAACGAATATTCATACAAATGTTGAAATAGATTTTTGTAGTGAAAGTATAATAGTTTCGCAATGTCAAATTGTGAGTTAAAAACTTAGTGATTTACATAAACTGATAAATGTTATTTCTTCGATATAACTTTTTAGTAGAAAATTGACATCTCATATCGTAAATTGATAAAATTTATGTTTCCTAATTTTATTAGAATTTAGACCAAAGCAATTAATCCTACACGTGCGACGCATTGTCACCAATTAACAAATTACATTAAAAACAAAAGGGTTGTTCCAAAAATCCGATTTTGGTTAACAATTTAACGAATACAAAAACTCGATACAAAGGGTCGAAAAATGAATATAATTACGGGAAAAGTGTTACGACAGGATGTTAATGCCACGAACTAAATAACGTTAGAGCACCCTTGTTACTGCAATTACGGGCGGCGGGCCGGCTGAACGGCCGGTTAAAATGTCGGCCCGTTTTAAAGTTTTCATCCGGATTTAGCATCACGCGACAGAGTTTAAAGCATCAATCAAGTGCGCTCTGACGCCGGCCCGACGGTTTATGGATAAAGCTTTTGATTGTATGTGCTCTCGATTTTTTATTTATGACCAAATGATGTTTTTATTTATGCAATGATTTTTTGTAAGAGAGAAGTAACGAACCGAAACATCAGTATTTGTAACAAGTTTTGATGTAACCAAAATTTTGATTAGCTCTCACTCTTTGACGCCTTGCTTAGAAGTAATACAGCTAATAATAAAATAAATTTATTTCAGGTCACTATTTTACCCATATTAAACAAATATTACATTCTCAGTCGCACAGAATAATAATCGATTATAAAAGTACAAATTATTGATTAGACATTTGTGCAATCGGGAAAATATAATTAGAGAGTAAATATGTACTTAAATAACATTAATAATTAAAAAGTGGTCAAAGTTTGTATGTAATAAAGTATATATTAGAGGGAGCAAGAGAGAAAATTATAGATATTACAATTTTAGCGAATTAATAATATTGATTAAACCAATCATTTAAATTAACATCATATTGTCATGTAAATAACGTAAAATTTAATTTGGCAAGGATATTTTACACTAATTGATCTATTTAAACGCAATCATAATCATCAATAACGCAGATTTGCAAACAAATCACACAGGCGCCATATCCCTTTGAGGAAATCCGTTCATTTCGCATCTGATCGATTACATAATTAAAATAATGTCGGCAATTGGGTGTAACGTAGGATTTACCGAAATTAATCATGGTTCATTTGGAAATTACGACCTTATCAGCTTGGATTTGTTGAAGCATATTGTTTCAGAGTTAGTGTTGTGACATGATTTTTGCTTCACGAGTTTTTTAACTCTGAAAATGATTGAGAACTTATAACTCAGGTAATTTAGAATTTGTTGGATATTATAGGTGACGCTGTGCTGTGTTAAATAAAATACCTACAAAAAAGAACCATATTTGATGGTTCTTTTTTTGTAGGTATTTTATTTAATAATAATCAATCAATTTATGTTATGATCTTATAAATATGCTTATTTTTAGGAAAATGAAAGTATAAATTGTGTATAAACAATTCGTTCAATACTTAAGAAGCACCGATTGATTACCACCATGATATTTGGTACGTTCAAAGAAAATCTTTTCACGTTATTTCACTAAATGAAATTATAATCCAAAATAAATTCCTTTATTTTAAAACAAAGGTTTGAGACTCGGTTACATTGAGTACAACACTATCCAGCTCAGTGATTAACAAAACAGTGCTACGTGTGAAAAACAATATTATTTGTCAGCGAACCAAAAGAGTCAATTCTATATAAATTAATGCACAAATTGATTGGCTCATTTATCGGTTGCGGATTTAAACTCTGTCTACTATGAAACAATATTTCGAGCTTCAGTCATAAATTATACACAACTCAAAGGAACGTAGCTTTGCATTATTTTTCTGTACATCAATAATTTTAAGATGTACGCTATACAGACCCCAAGTTGTCTATCAAGCGTACAATAGGCGAACTACCTTGGTGTCCTAGGTAGGTATAGGTGTATTTTTCGTCCCCGTATAAACATGTCACCGCCTTTAAAAACAGCTTCACGGCAAGCACTATTATTGGGAGGCCGAAAGGGAAAGTGGAAAAAATAGTGAGAGATCCATAAATGCATATGCAGTCAATATTTATACAAAAGTACTACATATTGTACGTTGTTAATGGTTTTTAGTCAATATGGTTAAAATTGCAAGAATTCGCTATACTAGCGATATCTGAATAAAGATTAAAAAAATATGGTTTAAAATTGGTCTTTAAATCTGGTACCATATCTGTTGCACATAATAATTTGTACTTCGGCATTGTGAAGCAAATAATAGCAATGAAATGTGTGTAGCGCTCGTTATAGAGAATATGAAATGAGCAGTTGAACACACAGACGAACAATACTTCGTGATTTGTTCTGTAAATTCTGATAAATTTTCTGGTTAATTTGTTATTTTAAATATAATGTGCTTACCAATACTTACAAACGTATTTTACTTTCTTCACTATATAGTCTATACATATAATAAGACACTAAAATGCGAGTGTCTGTACATTTAATATTTTTCAAAAAAACTGATTGAGTGCGGTTAAAAAAGAGTAACAGAAACCAAAAAGAAAGTTTTTAGAATTTTTGTCTGTCTGTATGTATGTATGTCTGTCTGGTACGTTATAACTTCGGTTTTTACAGTTGGATTACATATAATTAGGAGCGTTGTCAAAACTTTGTTTCGTCAAAATCGGTTAAAGGAAAAAGAAGTTATGGTCGATCGAAAATTTACTTCAAACACTGCTTCAAAACTGTTAATGCGTTTACTTACGTTTAATTTAATTTAGATAAGGCTAGAATTTCTACTTTATATTATCCATATCAATAAAGACGAAAACACGCACTGCACCTATTAATTTTAATAAAACAACACATTGAATTTGATCGTAAATTTAGTAACATAAAATCTCAATAGATGGCGCTGACTTACTTTACAACTCGCTATGGTTACGTTTTCGCATTATGGTATAGCAGATTGAAATTAACCCTAGCAATGGTTGCTAGCAGATGGTCTTTGTCTTTCTTTTGGTTTGGTTCTTTTCTTTGGTTGATGTCTACCAAACCAATTTAACCAACCAACCCGTCCATGTACTAAATGGACGGTTCGGTTCGCTATTGTTAGTTGTCTTGCTTGAATTGAAAATTGAATTTGTTGTTTGACGGAACATACGATCGTGTCGTATAAGGTGGACACAAATCAACTGCAAATATTTTAAGGGCAGATACAGACCACTATACTGAACAACTTTTCCAAATAAACTTATATCGAAATACGAAATTTTATTTTTCACTCTCCATACTAAATAAAAAAGATCAGCTGATTCTCAATTTGTATGGGAGATCAAAAATATTTTTTTCGTATTTCGACATAAGTTTATTTAGGAAAGTTGTTCAGTTGAGTGGTCTGAATCTGCCCTTAAAATATTTGCAGTTGATTTAAATTTACCTTATATAAAGAACTAGCTGTTTCCCGCGGCTTCGCCCCGCGTGGGACTCGGTTATATCGCGCCCAAAAGTGGCCTATGTTTGACCTCAGGTCGTTAACTACATCCCTACCAAATTTCATTACAATCGGTCCAGCAGTTTAGCCGTGAAGAGGTGACAGATAGACAGACTTTCGCATTTATAATATTAGTATGGATTTTAATTATTTTAAATAATGCCTAGGAGGAAACGATCTAATCTGTCGCATCATTCCAGAATAGCTAAAAGCAGAAGGTTAGCTAGATCTCAAGAATCGAATGCGGATAGACAGATGCGACTCGATGAAGATAGGCAACGCCATGCATTGTCTCGGTCTTAAGAAAATTCTTCTGACAGAGAGTCTCGGTTGTCCGCTGACTGCGAGCGTCATGCGTAATCTCGGGCTTCGGAAACGTTTACCGAAACTCAAGGTTTTGGCGTGATTTACACGTCATAATCATCATATCATTGGCTGCAAGTGGTCTTCCTGCTCATAACATTACCCTTAAAGTCGGCGTTCCCATTATGCTCCTAAGAAATCTTTCGCCTAAACTATGCAACGGGACCCGACTCAAAGTAACGGTTTTGCAGCGCAACTTAATACAGGGCGAAATTCTCACAGGGTGTGGTTCAGGCGAAACGGTGTCATACCTCGAATACCACTCATCCCCAACAATTACCCCTTTCAATTTAAACGCACCCAGTTTCCAGTTGCTGTATGCTTTGCCATGACGATAAATAAGTCGCAGGGACAAACCCTAAAAGCAGCTGGCATCGACCTAAGAACAAGTCAACAAGATGTTTCTCGCATGGACAACTGTATGTGTCTTGCTCGCGGGTCAGTAGCGCCGAAAATCTATTTTTATTAGCCTCTGAGGGAAGGACTGCTAATGTTGTCTACAAACAGATTCTTTGAACAACTCTGAAACATGATATTTGTTTATATTTGAATAATGTCCTGGCTACTTCGGTTGCGTCATTTCATTGCAATGTAACACAGGTTACGCGAAAAGCGACCTACACGCGGGCGGAGCCGCGGGTAACAGCTAGTATAAAATAAAGTCGCTTTCTCTGTCCCTATATCCCTATGTATGCTTAAATCTTTAAAACTACGCAACAGATTTTAATGCGGTTTTTTTAATAGATAGAGTTATTTAAAAGGAAGGTTTTTATACCCTTGTGAAGCTAGGGCGGGTCGCTAGTTTATCTATATATTCAAGTTTTAAATATTAATAGTATAGTGATAAAGCAACCCTCATGGAAGTCTTCTTTGCTTTATGACTGAAACATTACCGATTTTTGTTGATTAACCGCAGAATAACATTGCAAGAAGTAGCAAGTATAACACTTAGCTTGCCCCACTAGTTATATAATGCAAACTTTGCAAATGGAATGAATAGTTGTCTCAAAGTGCTCAATACTGCGGTAAAGTGTCCCGCCTTGGTATCGGGAGTGCTTCCACTTGTCCGGCAACTTAGTTCCGACGTCCTGGATACCACGGCAACTGAATTAAATAGTTCCCCTGAAAACTGGGTTGTTCTAAACAATTTGCTCGACTTGTGGACAGCAAACTGGACTTCTGATCGTCACGTCAGTTGCTAGGTGTATTATGGAGGTCATTCGAATCTAGCGGTATTATGACAGTAGCAAATAGTCGTAGTTACGTTGAGCGTAGGGAAATTGGTGAAAGTTATGAGTGCGGAGGAAGCGAAGGAGGTCTATAATCGTAGCCAGTTAAAATCTTTATATTGTCCCTGCTACCCCTACGGAAGATATACGTGATCATTATGTATATGAATGTATGTATTCATGAAGGTCTTTAAGAATCTTAAAAGGTAAACAAACTATTTTGAAAATTCTTGGGGGAGGCCTATGTCCAGCAGTGGACAACCTGCGGCTGAAATGGTGATGATTGATATTGAGATTGCGTTTATAAGTACAACAGTTATGCCATGATGCAACGCAAGATTTAATGCAACCAAGATAGAAAATTAGGCAGAAGATGACGCATACAAACGCTCTTATGTGGTTAGTGGCCATATTTTAGACATCTGACGCTGGGCTTGGAACTGCACCTTCATAAAGACTATGAAAGTACCTACTACTGGACGCCCATTGCGGCCAATATCGAGTTTGAACGGCACTCGGTCACCGTGTACAGTCTAATTGGTTAAACTTCCTTCTCGTCCAATGCATCGGCCGCTCTGAGATGTAAGGTTATATGATTTGTAGACTAACTTTATGATTGGGAATTGGGAATTAAATTCTATCAGATAGGTGTTGATTTTCGAATAGCTAAATCTAGAGTTGTTTTTGCTTTATGGAGCTTCTACATCATCCGAGCGTGTTTCCCAGTTGCCTTTAAAGGGTTGCATAAAGGCATTTAAAAGAGTCAAGTAGTGTTTTGTGAGAAACGCCGTACATTGCTTCATAGTGGCTTATAGCAGTTAATGCTTAGAAAGATACTAACTCTGTGGAAATTTTAAGCCTAACTGAAAGGCAAACGGACGGACAAGGAAGTCGCCTAAAGGTAGTAGAATCCGATTTTTAGGCATTGTGTATAGAGTTCTACAAAAATTGTAGTTAAAGACTTCTTTTTCTTCCCTCACTGCTGAGGATCGTGACTACATATAATGTGCTTCCAAGTTATGCGATCACCAGTGCTATGGTAAATAACCAAAGACTATGATGACCTAAATTATTCAATGTCATTACAGTACTATAATCTATACTGTGCTATTTCTACAACTTGACTTAGTTTAACTGAAGGTCTAATAGATATCATGGTGATTAATCTTGTGATAATAAACGAGATTGTATCGTAAATTAAATTTGATGAATGGCTGATATAAGGTATACTGATGTGTTATTGACCAATAGATTAAGAGTGACGAGATTATTATACTCTTGTTACAAATTCTCTAATAAAATTACCTGGAGATTGGGATTCGTGGGAATTTCGGGATAAGAAGATTTTTTTTTGTTACAGTCTTTTATCTTAGAATGTACTGGACCAATGATGTAAAAAAATATATCTGTAGTAACCGTATAGTAACTGTATTACTTTTACGTAATCTTTTTAACGCAGCTTCCTCTCACTTGACCAATTTTATTTCATTATATCTCTCTAGTGCTTTATTGCATAACTATCACTTCCGAGTATGAGGATCATACAAAATGTAGCGATTCGTAAAGTTGGCACCAAATTATCGCATGACTGACTCACACCCTAACAAACAAACATCCGGCAACAACACTAGGAACCAGTTATTTGGTGGATATCATTCTGTACCGTCATATGTCATAGTTATTACCTTGTTTTGCCAGTACAACAATGTCAGTGGAGATATCTTTGGGGTAATAAAATGTTGATTGATAAGTTCAAGCCAAAACATTGTCTGCCAACTATAATTCTGATTTTATATTGTGAGACATCCGACCCACTCTATATTCGGAGTCGTTTTTTATAATAATTTATAATTTGTGTATGGTACAACTTACTAAAAGAGCACCCTTATAGTAAAGAATGATGGCGGAATTTGTACGAATAAAAAATTTAAATATAGAGAACTTAAAATAAATCTCATTAGTAAGAATACTTCACTAGTAACATGTTTACCACCACAAAAAAAATTTAAACCCCGGGGTTATTTTAATATTCCATTTAATAAAAGTCGACCTTTAGTTTTGTTTTCATTCGCCATTTTTAACGCAACTGAAACAATATGTCACCCTGACAGTTGTTAGCATTGTCAAAGCGATATTGACAGTTCATTATGGTAGGTTAGATTCATCGATTTAGTACCTGGGGGGCTATACCATCTCTTAAAACCATGCAAGATCCAGTGAGTGAATGAGATGTCGCCTTACTTACATGATGTATTGCGCTGTCCCGCTTTCTCACTGGATCTTGCGTGGTTTTAAGAGATGGTAATAAGCGACCTGGGGGGGGGGGGGGGGGGGTTCTCACTATCAAATGGTTTATTACCATCTCTTGAAACCATACATGAACGAGTGAGTAGGCGAGACAGAGTGACACAGTAAGACGTCATCTCCTTTCATCATGTATTATGCTTTAAGAGATGGTGCCTACCACCATCTCTAATAACCATGCAAGTAAGGGAGATGTCGCCTTACATCATGTATTGCGCTGTCTCACTTACTCACTGGATCTTGCATGGTTTTAAGAGACTGTATATAGTAACCCCTCTGGGGGCTTACTACCATCTCTTAAAACCATGCAAGAACGATTGAGTAAGAGAGATGTCGCGTTACATCATATATTACGCTGTCCAGATCCAATGAGTAAGTGACACAGCGCAATACATGATGTAAGGCGACATCTCGCTTACTCACTGGATCTTGCATGGTTTTAAGAGATGGTGGTAGGCACCCTGGAATGTGTTCCTGAGCCACACAATTTATGTAACAAATGCCCTTATTTTTTGTATATCTTTCGTACAAATTCTACTACTTAAAATGAATATTTTTCTTAATACAAAAAATAAATAATTTCCCTGTTAGTTCGGTGTAAGATTTTGTTTGGCGTCGAATTGGCCAAAGAAAAAATTGCCACGTTGACGGAGACAAAAATATAAAAAATATCGTTGGTCCTTTATTTACTCATGGACTTCCCTATTTCGCCATCTCACTTTTTCACCAAGTTAAAATTAATTGCTTAATCACAGGTACAACTACTTAATCTATGAACCTAACCTACCATAATGAACTATCAATACCGTTTTGACAATGCTAACAACTGTCAGGATGACAAAATGTTTCAGTTGCGACAATAATGGCGAATGAAAACGAAGCTAAAGGTCGACTTAAAAAAATTAAATATTAAAGAAACCCCGGGGTTTAAATTTTTTTTGTGGTGGTAAACATGTTACTAGTTATGTATTCTTACTAATTCGATTTATTTTATGTTATCTGTATTTCAATTTTTTATTCGTACAAACGATGTATGGAGTTTCGCCATGACTATTTCCTATGTTTGTATTTGAGTGTACATGAACTAAATAAATAAAACTTATGCAAGTAGAAAGTGAAGGAAAGGCCGTCGATCCATTCGTCACTTCTTTGTCATCCTTATGGATCTTGCAGATAAATAATAATAACAAATAAATAAACATATAGGGACAAATCACACAGATTGAGTTAGCCCCAAAGTAAGTTCGAGACTTGTGTTATGGGATACTAACTCAACGATACTATATTTTATAACAAATAAATATATAGATAAACATCCAAGACCCAGGTCAATCAGAAAAAGATCATTTTTCATCTTGACCTGACCGGGGATCGAACCCGGATGATGATGATGATGCCATCCTTGTTTCATGCTGGGTATTTCTCCGCAGAAGTATAGCTGAATTCTCCCTACAATATCTTATCAGGAACGATAAATTCTATAAAGTCATCGAAATTACCTAGTGAAGCAGTTCGTTGAAGTTGCAGGGATCAAAGGATAAATCTGGCACATTCTTTAATTTTTCTTACGTTAGTATTGAAAGAAACCCTGAAGAGAAGAAAGCATTGACTAAATTACTCCTAAATATGGGTTATCCTAACAGCAGTTATAGAAGTTATCTTTATCGATCAAATGAATAATTGAATAGCTAACCGAGACGGACCAAGCCATAATAGATGTCGATAATACTTACCAATATGATAGTAAGAAAGAGATGAAACCAATCAATATCAATTAGGGGCCATCACAAAACTGTTCGGTTTATTCCCGATACATACAACACCGCAGCTATTCTTTGAAAATAGCATCTCTCGGGAATTTAATGCTCTTAAGGCCTAGAACCGTTGTCCGAACCATTAGCAGAGTTAAACTTGAGGATTATCGACTTACCGCCTCAACCCCTCTTGGGAAAATTCTATTTAATAATTTACCAATTAACTTAGTACTACGGTTTGCGGCTTCGGCACTCATGTTTCACTTTGAAAGTGACCTGTATTGTAACTAATAATAGCTCATGTCATAATGCGATGGAAATGAAATTAATAGATGATTATAGATGCTTAAGTATACTTGCTCAATCTCATAGCATGTTTCGCCCAAATTATGGAACTGATTTAGTTAAGGGTACAAAGTAATAACGAAAACGGAGATGTAGCGGGCAAAGTTAGTAGTTATAAAACTTAAAATAACATAACCATAGATAAGTACTATTAATATCTGAATTAAAAAAAGTGACCCACACTTTTAACATTGCTATTGCGTTCCTGGCTTACAAAGTTTGAAGCTGTCGTGGGTTGACAACAACGTTGTTTCTAGAAAGATGAACATGTTAATGATAAAAATAGTGAATTACAAAAAACTATCTGTATAATTTTTTTCGAAAAAAGTTGTAACTTATTTTTAGGACAAATCTGCTTATTACAGGTATTCTATATGTCAATATTCAGTTCTTCTTATACGGTACAAAAATGGTTCATAAAAGCATCTTATATCTCATTTACATTAGGAAAAGTATGATTTTCTGTAAAAAAATTGTATACCTAAACCGTCTTATCTGTGAATGGTTGCTTGAAAAAACAATAAATCGATATAAAACTTATGGCAATTTAATTGCACATTATCTATAACCAAACTAGGTTAACTTTACTGAGTATACTGCAAATATTAGTAAATATTAAATTCTGACATGTCAATTGTATTAAAATCAAAGAAAAATTAAAGTACGCATCATCTAATAACAAGTAAACCTAAATTTTACCAAGAAAATTCATCATTTATCCATCGATTATCTTGTTCTTCGTAACTTCGACCCCTATTCTCAAACTTAAACCCGTTCGCTAATCTGGCCACTAGGGACATGTGTGCTGGAGGGTCTAATGAATGATGATAAATAGTAATGTCATACGCTTACTTAAGTACAGTACCGCAAGTTGGGACTTCTGAATATCGATATCTTTACACAGATAAGGACAACCTTCGTTTAAAGTATTGTTTTCTAATTCTTTTTCAAATTTAATTTAAAAATTATTGTACTATAATTCTCATTAACTTTTCTCATCAAAATTTTCCACGAAAATTATACAGGACTAATTAATTGGGCCAAAATAAGCATAAAACTAGGCTCTTTTGCTAACAATTAATTAAACGTTTTATTAATTAGAAAGGTTGTGTTATTTTTTTTGTCTTAAAATATAACTCACTGTTTAAATGTTATTTTAAGGGTTTTCCCCAGATTTTTCCCAGCTCCTTCGATACCGTATAATTTCAAATCCATTACCCGCTTGAACAGTATGCGTCTCATTTTTCTCTCCATAAAGTACTTCGATTAATATCCTGCATAATTCTCTCATATCCGCCACAGTAGTATAGATAAACTTAAAACCTGTTGACGACTTGGTCGCCTTATACGACACACGGGAAGATATAGAATGGTCTATTCTTGCCCACGCCATAGATCAGTATTTTATACAGGGTTTAACACGGTCAAATGCCTAAAGTTATTGTGCTAATCAATTGTTTTTAACAATTGTCCTTATAGTATGATCTTCTTCTCTAAATGTCCTGGGTCTTGGATGTTTATCTATATTATGTATTATAAAATAAAGTATCGTTTAGTATTCCATAATACAAGTCTCAAACATACTTTGGGGCTAGCTCAATCTGTGTGATATGTCCATATATATTTATTTATACTATAAAATGAGCTATATGGGGTCTGATTTTGCGATCAAAGCGGGAGGCTCGCTTGACTGGTCAGTACCCGAAACACCACTTAGTGCGGTATAATTTTCAATGAGTAATAGCAGCTGTCAAGAAGCTTAGCATCATAACGAGTTAGTATTTATTAAATTTCGAAAAAGTGTCAAAATCATAAAATGATACTCGTCATCTCTAAAATAAATTAGTTTGTTGCTGTTACTAAATTTTAAAACACCAATTATTCAGTTGGCATCTAAGAAGTAACAATAGCAAAGTGTTGCAAACGTAGAATATTAGTTTTATTAAATATTTTTATACAGGCTTTCTTAACCTTTTTAAATGCAGATAAAAATATATTATTTCTATTAAGTGGAATGGTAACGTCATTTTACTGAATCTTTTAAGAAACAAAGTATAAAAGACATTTGTTGATACAATGATACCTACTTATTTAAATTATTATCTGCAGACCACATATTATAATAAAACCAAAGAAATGAAAATCGATCATCTCCTTGAACGACTAGAACCTATTATAAGACAAGAAATGTTTATCTGATTGACTTAATCGTGACTAAAATTCCGGTTCCCCGATTCTATTTCCAAAGCTCTACATTTTACGAGTAAAATGTCTATGTAGATTTTAGATTCTTGATGGTAACAGTGTCGAAATGAAATAAGTTCATCAGTGAACGATTGCACACTCTATTGATGTTCTAAGCTCGTTGGTCGGGCTGCAAGTTTGACCTTTTTTTTTTTTTTTTTTTTTTTTTTTTTGATTTCGCAGGGGAATGCTTTTACGCACGGAGTGTGGGACTCCTGGGCCGCTAGTCGGCCCAGACTACCCACTAAACCCCTGCGGGTGCCGTCGGCCGCTTTGCATGGAGGCGCCTCGGATCTAACTAGCACAAGACGCCTCAGCGACTGGCCGGTCTCTCATCAGAGACCGGGCTCACCACTCTCAGAGGCCCTCCGACACCTGGAGGACCTCTGCCACCGGGTGGGACTATTTACTAGTCCCACTCTTATGGGGGCGCTTCCAGGCGCGCTAGGTAGCGCCTGCGACGCACCCCCCCTCTCCGCCTCCGGATCGGGTCCGCGAGGGGGTCGTCCTCGCGGTCCCTTTCCTCGGCCTCCCTCTGCGACATAACGGTCTCGCAGAAGGAGGCCATTGCCGTCCAAGCTCTGTCGCTCTCGAGCATCGCGTTGACGACACTCGGGAGCGACAGGTCCGTCCCACCAAGCGCGGCGGCCAGCTCCTGGCGCTGCCGGATCCACCTAGGACACCGCTCCAGGACGTGTTGAGCGGTGTCCTGAGCCTCGCCACAATCGTGGCATCGTGGCTCGGCCTCTCTCTTGGCCACGCGGTGCAGGTACTCACCGAAGCAACCGTGCCCGGTGAGCACCCGCGTCATGCGGAAGGTGAGAGGTTTGCGTCGCCGCAACATCCACCTCTCCAGGACCGGGCGCAGGGCCTCCGCTGTGCGTACACCGTACGCTGCCTGCGCCAGGTCCGCCTCCCACCTCCGCACGAGTTCCGCTTGCCCTCGCAGGCGCACCCGCCGGACAACCTCCACCGGGGGGCGCTCGCCGATTTCCCTCCTTCTAGCCACAAAGTGGTACACTTCGGCGAGCACCTCCGCCACCAATTCCCACGGCGGGTCGCCCGCGAGGGCCGTGGCCGCAGAGAAGGCCACTGTACGGTACCCCCGTATCACCCTCACCGCGATCACCTTCTGCGCCTGCCTAAGAAGGCGTTTGTTCGTCGCGGTGAGGGCGTCCACCCAGATGGGGGCACCGTACATAGCCATGCTCCGGCAGACGCCAGAGTAAAGCCGCCTCACTGCTTCGCTCGGCCCACCCAGATTGGGGAGGAGTCGGCCGAGCGAAGCAGCCGTTCTGATGATCTTCGGCCCCAGTTCCCGAAAGTGGGGGCCGAAAGACCATCGTCCGTCGAGGATGAGGCCCAGATACTTCATCTGGGTGCTCACCCTCAACTCCACCTGACCCACCCGGAGGCGCGCTCCTGGGGGGGGACCTCGCGTACGGGCCCCGCGGAAAAGGAGGACTTCGGTCTTGTCCAAGCGGACCCGAAGCCCAAGCCTTTCTATGCGGTCGACCAATAGGGCAAGGCCCGTTTCGGCCAACCGCGCCGCCTCACCGAAATTCGCACCCCGGGACGTGAAGAGAGTGTCATCCGCATAGCAGATGACACCCGTCCCGGGGGGAAGCCGGCACCGCAGGACCCAGTCGTAAGCGATGTCCCACAGGATAGGGCCGAGTATCGACCCCTGCGGGACACCGCACCCGACGCTCCGCCGAACCATTCGTCCCCCCCTGTCCTCAAACAGGACGACGCGCTCCTCCAGGTACGCCCCCAACAGCATCCGCAGATACGGGGGCACCCTGAAATACTCGAGTGCCTCCCGAATTACACTGTGCGGAATGCTGTTGAAAGCGTTGGCGATGTCGAGGGACGTCGCCAGGGTCACTTCTCCTTCCCGGTCCGCCTCCTCCGTCACCGATCGTAGACGCCTAAGGGCATCGATGGTGGACCTCTCGGCCCGGAACCCATACTGCGCGTCAGAGAGACGCAGTCCCGGGCCATCCTCCACGTGCCGAACGAGCCGCGAAGCCACGACACTCTCCAGGGCCTTCGCAGCCTCGCTCAGCAGGACCAGAGGTCGCACCGCCGAGGCCGAGTCCAGGGGCCGGCTGCCCTTCGGAATAAGGCAAAGCCGACCCTCCTTCCAGAGTTTCGGAAACCGCCCCTCCCGCAAGCAACGGTTGAGCAGCTCCCGAAACCTGTCTCCGAGATGCACGAGAATCAGCGCAAGCATTTTCCCGTGCACCCCGTCTGGACCCGGTGCCCTTTTCTTTGTCCGGAGGCGGTCGAGGACCACCTCCATTTCGACGTCGGTGACGGAAGGCGGATCAGCCTCCACCCTACCGGCCTCCACTTCGTCAGGCGGCTGTCGGGCCATTCTTGGCGGGGAAAACCCCCGCGGATTGCCGGGGAATAGCTCCCCGACAATCTCCTCCAGCAGAGCTGGCTGAAGGGTCTCCGTCAATGGGGCCGCCAGTGGACGCAGCTTGTCTCGCGCCCACTTGTACGGGCGACCCCACGGGTCTCTTTCTATGCCCTCCACCAGCTCCTCGAAGGCTACCTCCTTGGCCCGACTGATGGCCAGCTGCAGCTCCATCCGTTTCTCCACATACACCGCATACAGCTGGTCATCCCTCTGCTCGTCGCGGGGGCTGCGCCGTCGACTCCGGCAGTACGCTCTTCGGGCCCCGTTGCAGGCGGTTCGAAGAGCGGCAATCTCCGTCGACCACCAGTACACCGCCCGTCTAGGGGGGGGGCGACTGACGCTAGGCATGGCCGCCCTGCACACTGCAGTGCAGGTGTCGCTGAAACGTCCAGCCGCTTCGTCTACCCCCATTCCCACGAGAGACGGGAGGCTCCAGCGGCCAACGATAGCCGCCTCTTCTGCCAGCTCCAGGTCGAGCCGCGTGAGCGCCCAGCGCGGGAATCGACTGCGCACCCGCGACGATGTTGCCGCCTGACCTTCGGGGGCGGCAGACACCTCGAACCGTATATACAGGTGGTCCGAGAGTGTCTCCACCCCCACTTCCACTCTCCAACCCGTCACAGTGCGTGCGACGGCGGGCGTGGCAAACGTCAAGTCCACCACCGAACCCCCCGTCCGCCGCACGCACGTTTGGGCTGTCCCCCTATTCAGGAGAGACAGCCCCGCGGCTAGCGCCCATTCTTCAACTCTCTGCCCCTTGGGCTCCGTGGCCGGATTCCCCCACGCCGTGGATTTGGCGTTGAAGTCACCGGCCACGAGCACCTTTAGGGGCGCTAGCCGCCTTACCTCCGACCCCAGAGCGTCTAAAAACTGCTCCAGGGCCGGCAAATCTCGATTCGGGGAGAAGTAGACGCCAACTATAGCGTACTCTCCCCGAACCGCCACCACAAAGCCGTTCCCTCTCCTCCGGAGCGTGAGGGTAGGGGCAGCGCCAGACTTGGCCACGATGGCCACGGAGCCATTCAGATCCCCAGCCCAGTGGGGTAGGGAGGGAACCGCGTACGGCTCCGACACCACCGCGACGTCAATGTCCCACTGCGCCATGGATTGCAGGAGGAGATCCTGCGACCTGGCGCAGTGGTTGAGGTTGGCCTGGAGGAACGCGACCCCCATTACTCCTCCATTTGGCCAGCTGGCGCCGCCATTTGTGTGCCCTCTCGCGGAGGAGGGGACGGTCCTTTACCGCGGACTGACGGGGGGCTGCAGGACCTACCCCCCATCACGTGATCCGCGGGCTGTCCAGCGTCGCGGCATACAGCGCAACGGGGCGCCGCCGTGCAGGTAGCGGACAAGTGTCCTGCTTCCCCGCACCTGTAGCAGAGGCGGCTACGGTCGGTCTGCGATGGGCACAGCACCGCAGTGTGCCCCTTCCCCATGCACTTGTAGCAGTGCATGGGACGCGCCGCCAAGTGCTGGAGCCGCACGGAGCCCCAACCAACCCTGAGGCTGCCCGTCTCGATCAGCTTCTTGGCTGTCGTGATCGGGCACCGCATTAGGGCGGAGCGAGAGCCCCGCCAGTCTGGGCGGATTTCGCCCACCCAGACCTGGTCCTCCGTGCAACCTCCAGCCCCAGCGACCGCAGCTTTTATCCGCGACACTGTAGCCGCATCATTAAGGCCCGTCACACGGAAGTCGGCGGTTTTGACGGGCCTGGATATCTCCGCGACGCCGGACAGCGCCACCCTCAGGGCCGAAGCAAGGGCGTCGGCCTTGTCTGAACTGGAGGAGCCGGGGATCTCAATCAGCCTCGCTCCGGTCGCACTCGGGCGAATCCGAAGCGAGCCAATGCCCAGCTCCTCCAAGTTCACGTCCTGCTCAGCCTTTAGAAGGGCAGAGGCATATGAGGCCCCGTTTTGCACTGCCTCCGGCTGTAACTTAAGAATTACAGCCGAGGAGCCCGGGACCGTCAATTTCCTCGCCTTCGGTGGCGCCGTCTTGGGAGGCGCCTTGCGTGCGGTTGCAGGGGGCGCCGTGGGGCCCTCCGTGGGTGTCATCGTGGGTGCCGTTGTGGGTTTGGGCTGGGACTTTTTCCCCACACCCTTCCCCTTCCCTCGCACTTCCACCCAGGGAAGCTCCGGAGATGCGTCGGCCGTTGAGGTCGACGGTCCGAAGGCCCCCCACTCCGTCTCTTTCCCAGCCGCCCCTTTGCGTCTCTGCTTCTTGGAGGCCGGGCGTGCTGGGGCCAGGACCTCCAGTTCCTCCACTGCCGCTGGCTGCGCGGGCTGCGGCTCTGGGCATATACCAGAGGCCTCCTCAATGGCCGCCCTCGCAGACCTCGCCACCTCGGAATTGTCGCCCGCAAGCGGTGGGCGGGTGATCCTTCGAGGTAGGCGAGACTCTATGTCTGCCAGGCGGACACCGATCATCCTTTCCATGGAGGCCTCCAGTCTCTGCACCAGTTCCTCCTCCATCAAGGGAGCCGCTTGTCTTTCCACAGTCCGCGCGGCCTGGCCGACCTCCCGGCGGGCCTCCTCGAACCCCCGGCGGAGCGCAGCGACCTCTGCCTTCATATTGGCCACCTCTCTTTGGAGGCGGCCATTGTCGGCTTTGAGGCGCCGGACCTCATCCGACTCATTGCGCGCCACCAGGGTATCAACTATGTCCCTGATGTCCGAGGAGGCCCGCATAATCTTTGAACTGTAGCCCCCCTTGAGGGCAGTGGTCTTTCGGACGAGGCTGGTTATTATTCCCAGCCTCTCCACCGCGGTGTCCATGAGGCCTTCGGCTCCCATGGAACCGAAGTCCCGCACCTCAATGGGGGCCATCTCCAGCCCCTCATCCCCGCTCGGGGGTCCTCCCTTCCTGAAGGCCCGAGCCTCCAAAGTGGCCGAAAAGGAGGCCTCGGCATCCTCGCTCCTTCGTGCCTCAGCCCGGGCCCTCGTAGCACTGGATGCACCTCGAGCCTTTCCCTTCCTTGATGCAGCCAGTTTCGGCTGCGGCGCACCAACTTCGGTGTCGGAGCCGCTCACCACCTCTGAATATAGGCGCTTAGCGCCGAGCACCGACTCCGAAAGCGAGGTGACCGAGCCCAAGCTGCCCAGCAGGCTTCCCAGCCTCCTCTGGCCTACCGCCGAGCCGTCGGTCAGCACTTCCACCTCCGATTCACCCCAGCTCCTCTCATGCTCAGATCTAGACCTATTCTGGTCCTTCCCCCCATCCGAGCCTTTCCCTCCCCCATCCGAATTCTTCCCCCCCCGCTTTTTTCTCCCCTTAGGTTGGCCCTGAGAAGGGCCTTTTTTAACGAAGCGCCCGGAGGCGTCTCGCATTGGCTGCGATTCAGACATACTCGTAATTAGCAGTTGTTGCTCCGACTGCACAGAACTTATTAGCCGTCGGCCTGCCACTCCGTTACGGTGGACAGGACGCGACGTTTCCAGGGGACGCGACGTGGACGCTAGTTCTGTGGGGTGTCCCCCCTGCAAGTTTGACCTAGGCCAACGCAGTTCGGCTGGCCGGCGCGGCTGGCGGGCTGGCGGCTTCCGCAACGAAATATAGAGAGTCGTTCACGGAACGTTAAACTGCTCTAATGCAAACTCAAGTTTACTTGCATTATGCTGTAATTTATTAGATGGGCCAGTTTAGACAGTTTGTTACAAATTACAGGCTAGTTTTGTTCATGTTCGATAATGTTTTCAAACAAATTAGTACAAACTACATTGATTTTACTTGAAAATAAGTTATTGAAAAACTGTAGTTAATATGGCAAAGGTGCTCGAAATATTTGTCCTGAATTCGCAAAAGACGCTTAACATAAATACATAAACGTAGATTTTTATGTATAAAAATTAAAGCCTACCGAATTTTATTTATTAATTGAAGAGCTAGACTTGTCCGACGAGTTCCTCCAATTCTCAAGTGTCGTATCAATAAAAAAAGAAGAGATATGATAAACAAGAATGGCAGAAACTGCACCCATAGCAAGTGTATATTTTCTTTGCCTATAGGTAATTACTATACGGATTGATTAAGTAGTTTTCCCAAAAAGGTATTCAAAGACATTTGTTTTCTTAGCGGATAACTATTTTTTCATAAAAGCGTATTGTACACTCCACGGATTCGTAAGAGCACTTCCTGTTGGTCCGAGAGATTGGTCACCCTTATCTGTCAGGGTAAACATTGGGATGGGATGTGATGACGTGCCATCAGATCGGAGATACCAACTAGGGGTCGGCTTTGCTGACGTCACCGGACGTCATAATGGAAACGAGGATGAATAGTAATTGTTTGTGGTTGTTATGGCGTATTTTTGAAAATAGTAAGCCTGCTGAAGATATGTTGCAAATAAATCTGTATAGTATTAAAGCATAATGTTTGTCTAACTCATTTCATATTTCATTTGCATTTCGTAGCAGGTCTACGAAAAAGTCGTAGCTGTGTAGCATCGCCGTAGCTCGTAGCATAATCGTAGCACATTAGGTATTACTACTGATTCATCTGTAAAAAAATATATGAAGTAAATTACAAGTATGTACTTACCATAATTATTACTCGTATGCTAATTATAATTTTATAAATATCTTTTGCCCGCGGCTTTGCCCGCATTGATGTCGGCGACCAAAAGCAGCCTATGTTCATGGTTTCTCGTGGTTTAAAGTATCCTAATGCCAGATTCCATTCAAAGTTAAAGACGGAAATATATACAAACACACACTTTTAAATTTATATTATTAGTATGGATAAATTATTATTATTAACTTTTTAAGCTTTTATTATTAGAAAGTATAATTTATTAATTAACAAAAACGAAATAAATAGACGTATGCAAAAGTATGGATATACAAACGGCCAATACTACTCAAAGGTTGGGTCGTCGAGTTAACAGACGCTAAATTAGAATTGGGCATAAAATATGAGATGGGAGCTATATTTTGTCCTGGAGCTAATGCCGGTTTTCGAGAGATAGTCAATAAAGCGAAGTAACACGCGAAAACTACTATTTAAATAGAGTTGAAACTACATTTATATTGCCATAGTATATTCACACACACAGAAGTCAAATCCCAGGTGCTCTGCGGATCCACTATGCAATAGTCAAAGAAAGGAACAAAACAACGTTTTCTTAAATGCAGGTGTATAAAGGAAGTTAATGTACAAAGCCGTAGCAAGCCTGGCTCACGCTGCAATACTAGGGTATACTCGCTAATCCTTACTGTAGTTGTTGTGGTCTAAAGTATAAGCGGAATGGTATATTACAATAAATAAATAATAAATATATATTTTATCCGAGAGTGATATTCAGTTACATTACCCGTTCGAACCCAGAGCACACTTTCAAACAGCCATACGTACTACCAGATAATTATGAAGATTATTGCAGAATTTCGAAGTAACTAAAATAAAGTATACAAGAAGTAACGTCTTTCAAATAATTATTGTGTAACCCAGATTAAGTTTAATTTTAACATAAAAATTAAATTAAATCACTTCCGCCAAAGTGCGTTAATAAAATGCCCAAATTGGTATAAAGTTGTAAGTTGTGATATCTAAATGCACTTAATAGTGCGAAAACTGTAATATACAGTCAATAAAGTTAATGATTTTAGCTAACCTAATTTACAAAGTAAAGAAAGATTTAAAAAAGTAATTTGTACACTAGTTTGTCTATTGGAATTAACATTTTTCAAGTTATTTCAATTAACCATTGTACCGCGGGCCGGGTAGTAAACTGATTTTGTGGACATTGTACATAAATAGACGCTCTTATACTATTATAAAAACATAAACGCCTTTGACTTGTACCACAACGTAGGTAGGTAATGCACAACACACAGCACTCACGCGCCGCAATTGTTCTTTTCTGGCGGGAATTAGCAAACATTTCGAAATTCCTTTTAATGCCGCACTTTGCATATCTTGCCATAATATCGTTGAGGATAAAGTGCATTGAAATTGAATAACTATTTCAAAAGTTGCATTTCCATTCGTTTTTCGTATTCATGGTTAGTTAAGGAACATTATTTATTCGAAAGTATATTATGTTACTTTGATGTTGTATTTTAATTACATTTCGTAAAAAGAACCCTTGTATGATTTTTTATTTAAGGCAATATTTAAAGGAAAGTGGCATAATTTGTAATGACGCCTTAAATAACGTAGGAAGTATATATAGTGAAAAATGCCAACAAATAATTTTACTTCTTAAAACTTAAACCGAATTCACTGACTTTTTTATATAATTACTACAACTACAAACAACATATGCGCCACGTAAGATGGGCGCACGTTATGCGAATCGGGGGCTACGAAGAATAGTTAAAGGTAAAATAGGAAATTATTTTATCTTTTCATATTTCTAATGTTTTAAGTTCTTCGCTTGTTGTTAACTTGTTAATATAATACAACACTAATTCAGTAAAGCTTGCATAGTTACAGAGACAGTTAACCAAACAGACATTCCGATAACCAGACAAATGTTGTGTGAACATCGCAACGGCATTGATTCAAGCCCGCGTCCGGACCGCACGCAGGTGCGGCGCGGCCCGGACATCGCTCACCGACCACAGCCTGCCCGGTCACATGTCTCGGACGCGTACACAGACCTGCTATAAGTAGAGAACGCAATGTTGCCCTTGCAGCTGCATTTATTCAAGCTTGTGTGCGGACCGACCGCAGCCAGCCCGGACTCATGTCTCGGACGCGTACACAGCCAGACCTTCTAGGCACAATTAGAGAACGCAATGTTGCACTTGCAGCGGCATTAATTCAAGCTTGTGTCCAGACCGACCGCAGCCAGCCCGGACTCATGTCTCGGACGCGTACACAGCCAGACCTGATAGGCACAATTAGAGAACGCAACGTGGCACTTGTAACTGCATTGATTTACGCCGCATCAGGACCGACCACAGACATCTTGGACTCATGTCTTGGACGCGTACACAGCCAGACCTGTTAGGCACAATTAGAGAACGCAATGTTGCACTTGCAGCATTGATTTAAGCCCGCGTCCGAACCGACCACAGCCAGTCCAGACACATGTATCGGACTCGTACGCAAAGAGACTTGATAGATACATACAAGTAGAGAACGCAACGTTGCACTTGTAACTGCATTGAGTCACTCCCGCTTTCGGACGCAGGACGCAGCTGCGGCGCGGCTCGGACATCGCTCACTGACCGCAGCCTGCCCAGACAAACATGTTTGTTTGTTTGTAATAACTTTATTGTACCAAAAAAAAAGTAAATATAAAAGCATACAGTTAAAAACAGAAGTACAATGGCGGGGTTATCGTAAACTTGCCACATAGTTAATTCGTCACGTTTTTAAAACTCCATACATTCAAAGTTAATTCGTCACATGCATAAAAAAGTATTAGTTAACTCGTCACAGGTAGGTATGCGTTATAGTTAATTTGCCACAATTAGCAAAGTACCGACAGCAAGCAAAGTGATTTATTTATTTAGTGGTTTAAATCTACGCTAATATGAAAAATGCCGAAGAGTTTGTTTATTTGGTTTTATGACATGACGACAGGTTAGATTTACAAAAAAAAACCACTCTTGTAAAGATGAAGGTATGTACCATGGGCGGAACTGAAGCGGACAACAAGTTAAATACATTTATTTACTACAAATGTCTAAAGTATTCAACTACATACAGGGGTTTATTTATTTGAATTTAATGATGGCCAAATTATATAATTTAATTTTCTATATTACTCAATTTTATTTTTCTATTGTCATGTGATCTATGTATTGGAATGCAATGTATGAATTATTATTGAATAAATTAATGATCACTTGATCAATTCAAATAGGACATCATTTTTTTTTTAGCTGCAAAATGTTGATAGTTATCTTGAGTTCATTCATACCCTAGGAGGCTGTTGGTGCTTTTTAAATAATCCTTTATATGAGGATGAGAAAATTTACAATCAGACAGCTAGGTAGCACTCCTGCACATGCTTTTATCTCTCTCGCTCGCTGCAACTATCTCTTTCTAAATGTAACAACTAACCCTTTCGGTCAATGCATTCTTGTTATCAGTCCAGTGACTCACATGACCTTGCGAGAGGGTGGTGACGTGTTTTGCAAAATTACTGTGCAATTTTAAATGTTGTAATTTGTGCATCTTTGAAAAAATGGATAATCAGCCGGGAACAAGTACGGGAGGACATGGTGTAAGTATTTTTAAATTTAATTCTATACAAAAAAAAATATGTGCTATTTGTTTATTATTTTATCTCTCAAATGCTCTTATATAAAAGGAGTTCGATTTTAATAACAGTTATTAAACAATGATTTTATTTAATTTAACTTTAGATAGCCTATGGTTTTAAAACAAAATTAATACTTAACTGACCCCTCATTATTTTCACAGCAATATGATGCCTCAAAAAAAACCTAGAATGCTTCAGTTTCTGGAAACACTCAAAAAGGAAGCTGATTATGTAGATACTAAAATAAAAAAATTGAATCTAGCCATACCATCAAACTTAAGAACGCGCAGGTCAATTGCATATGACAGGGAGTTAAAAACTCTTTTAGAAAATTATAATAACATGCCCCTGTCTGAATTTATATTGAAAATTTCTTATATGCAGCATTTTAAAGAAATGTAACATGGATGTAGTTAATTCTACATTTAAGATTTAAATTAATAATTTTAATGTATGATTTCAAAGGAAAACTAATGTTATAAACAAAAAGCAATATCTTTACTTTATATAATAAAAGTTCTTTTTACTATTGTTTTATTGTAGGTTGTTCTAATTTGTTACATAGATGTAGTTAATCCTATACTTAAGTTTTAAATTACGACTTTAATCTTTGATTTTAGGGGAAGGCAAGTGATGAATTATGACAAAAAATACTGTGATTTTATCTGTGATTCATTAAGTAGATATATTTTGTTTTTTTTTTATGTTATACACGTAAGGTATATCAATAAGGTAGGTAGGTAGTAGGTAGGTTGTGCATGTTACCTAGGCAAATCAGCCGCTTTCTATTTATAAAGAGAACTGTGATTTTTACAAATTGTTACATAATATTTTAAATAAAACAGCTGTAAATTTTGAGAACCTTCCTAGAAATTAACAGCAAATTTATTTTTGTTTGCTTCTTCTTTGGTTATATTTGTACGTAATATTTAAGTAAATCATTCAGATAGAACTGTGATTTTTGTAATAGATGTAGGTAAGGTTAATATCCCAAAACTGTGATGAAAGAAATAAATGTTGTTATTTAAATTTTTGTTTAATTTTCTTGCTGTCTGTACAAAAATAATCAGTGTGACGAATTTACTATACTAAATATTAGACTGTGACGAATTAACTATAAAAAAATAAAAGTGTGGCAAGTTTACGCATACTTTTTTTCGTGACGAATTAACTTTGTGGCAAGTTTACGATAACCCCAATGGCGGACTTATCCCAGAAAGGGATCTCTTACAGATCAGCGATTATACTATACCATATTTCGGAATATTTCGTACACAGTTAGTACTTTAAGAAATTCCGGTTAGCGCTCGGGTGTCGATGATATGACGAAATTTCCTCATTGTCCTTTAGACGTCCATATCATCGACGATTGAAACTCATTCGATATGAAAGGATAATAATTTGACAAAATGTTTAAGTGTGTCATATATTTAAAAAATTTGCACCCGTGAGCTGAAGAGACAGTCTTTAATTTCCACCATTTCGTATTGTGTTATCTATTTTAATGCATGTGTGTGCGTCCGGCTCACCGCTGTTGCATATAATGCATCGAACACTATCTAAGCTGCGCATTGTCTACATTTACATCTTAGCGGTTGCGGATTGCGGCGGTAGGAACGATTGTGTTAACTTCGGAAACTTTCAGGTGAATAACCCCATTCAAGTAATTTTATTGCCAAGGGTTGGGGTCGGGCCTTATGAAATTCTAAGACGGTCTAATTAAATTACTATTATATTAGTTACAATTTGAACAGAAACGATTATTCGTAGTGCTTATATTACTGTAATATGTTACGTAATGCCATAAAGAGAAGGTTGGTATAGAGTTATCAAGTGAAATATGTTGTAATTACAAGAATTATATTTAGCAGAACACCATCGTATATATTAATTGTATGAGGATAAAAACATTATAAACAGCCAAAAATATATAAAAAAATTACCTGATTCATTTAACTCTCTACTTAGAATACATTGAATATATAATCGACATATGCTACGATTTTATTATCAATTAGAAGAAAATGGTCCATAACTGGTCTAAGAGGATATGGGTGTTGCTAGTAAGTACTTATATAGAAATATGGTAAAAATTTCTGAACGGCTGCACATTATTTTCATCCCAACTGATGGGAAGCGGTTACCGTAGCCAATGGACGCCTGCAACACCAGGGTGTCACGTGCGCGTTGACGACCATTAAGAAACCTTATCACGCCCTTTTTTAAAAAGAAAAAAAGAATAAATAAACTAAAATAATACTTATCTAATATTGATATTTGAAAATCGACCTGTGAAAGTTATCATAGTCCAAGAGGTAGTGGTTAATACCCAGCGTCTTGACCATAAGCCGACCTAGACGTACCGTTACACACAGACTAGTCTAGAGGCTTGTGGTGCAAATTAGAGACAGGGCAGAAGTAAAACTGTATTATGCAATATACCTTAATTAAGATTGTCATTTACATTTTCATTTATAAATGTTTAAATTTGGTTGGCGCAGATAGAGGACCTCAATGACATTCCGATTTGCCTCCATCAAGTTGTCCATAGTACAGGATGCAGTAAGTGCACCATGGTTTGGGTTCAGCGACACCTGTTTGACTGCTATAACTACTTGTTGACACATAATCGTGAGCGTGTATGATAAGAGTGATGAGTGTGGTGATGAGTGTAGAGGAAGCGGCCAAAATCTGTCAATGGCAGTGGCACTGGAAATATATAGTCTGTTTCTGAAATTTTCTGAGCTTCTTTAGGAACATTGGATTATTAGGATACTAAAACATATATGGGGCCTAGTTATATGAAAGTTTAATAACAAAAGCTTTTCATATTCATAGAAAACCTATCCATTTTAATAGGCAATGGCGCATAATAATTAATTTGAAGTTTAAATTCTACGTTTACTTTATTTTGGACTTGTGCTTCATTGCCGATATCTACTTACCTAATATAGCTATTGTTAGCTTCTCTATTAAGAGTAATTTATTAGAGGTACTATTAAGTAATCTATGCCTCAGGAACATGCCTAGGTCTCATACATATATAAACATAATATATACTAATAGACACCTAAGACCTACTTCGTCATGCAGTGGACGAAGAAAGGAGGATAAAGGAGATTACTTTAAAATTATTCCCTAATATCAAAATTATAACCCTTCCTTTGCCGTAGTCGGTTAATAATAAAAACAATTAATTTATTACCATTTTTATAAAAGAACTTTTCAAAATAAATTTATATTCGTGCCCATCGGATTGAGAACTATTTGAAATTACCCATGCAATTTTAATATCTGTAATCCCGACCCTACATGAGTTTGGAAGCTCATCAGAAGGCTGCAAGGTAAGTCCCCTTCCGGATTCGCTCGTTGGCTCCCACTCCCACTAAATCTGTGCACACATTGAAATAAATAAAATTGTTCTATCTGCTAGGGTCCGTGATTAACTATGTTGCGAGTGGATATTTTTCTTTGTGTGAATGCAGATTCGTAGGTTAAGACTTTCAAATATAACAAATTTTAACATCGAAGGGAAAGGTGTAAAAACATTTAGACCTCTGCTTAATATAATTACATGCATACATAATTAAGGCTGTCTCCCGAAGCGTTAGACAGAGACTAGAGACTTCCATTTGCTACAATCACTACAGATCTCACTCGCTTCCTCTACATCTACACTCAAGTAAAATATTATAATAAAAAAATTAATAAAATTTGATTGCCCTGTTTCTTAAAAATAAACATGAATACGTGCTGTGAAAAAAGAAGTCAACATAAACGATCGCAGATTTCCGTTTAATTTTCCTACTTGGTTATACGACATTCACAGAAAGAATAGTTTTTGTCTATACATTAATCGGTCAAAGAGTGAGGTACAATTTTATATGTAAACTAGCTTTTGCCGCGGGCTTGGCCGGCGTGAATTCCCTTGTGTTTTTTCCCGGGATGAAAGGTATCCCATGTCCTTCTCAATACTTCTAACTATGTGTATGCAAAATTTCAGAAGGATTAGTTTAGTAGATAGAGAGTAAAAGAGTAACAAACAAACAAACTTACTTTAGCATTTATAATATTAGTTGGGATGGGATGTATATATAAGGTGTATTGCCTTTTTCAATTACTGTTGTCACTAGTTGATCGCATTCGAGCCATTCGGTTAATCCGATCCATACGAGCGATGCAAACAGAAGGCAAACAGTTATAATTGATCAATTGTTTTGTATTGTTTTTGTTAGAAAAAAAGAGTCCAAATCCTATTCGAATCCTGTGAATGGATTTAAAAATATATATTTTTTGCACGTCTATTCGTAGTAACTGCTCTGTATTGATTCTATTAACTATTACTATTATTATTAACTACCCTAGTGGTCCAGTGGTTAAAGCCTTTGCCTATACACCCGAGGGTGGTGGGTTTGATTCTCACGGGAAGCATACATTGTTTGTTTCCAGTTAGGACATTGAAATCATGAATCACCTGATTGTCTGATAATTATGAACACATCCAAATCATGTTCCTATAGGTCTGGTTTCCCTGCAAAAAGGCTTACGGAGGTCAGACGACGGCATTCGCTCCAATCTAGGACCATGACAGGGCTCGAATAAAGAACTTGAATTTTTATTTATTATCTATATTACACATATTAAGTAATTTTATTACTTTGTGATGCAATAATTTGCATCCAGTTTCAGTCAATCCACTAAGTTTATTATTCACAGAACAAAATAAATTCTACTTTGTTGCTGATATAGAATTTAAGTCCGTATTCTTCCGTATAAACATAAATTTTGATTCTCATTTGGCAAAGTTATGCTGGATATAAAACGAAGCATAAAACCTGGGCAGATCATTTTCTTCACATACAGTTTTATCTATGTGCGAACATATGTATGATATATATGTGCTTGTGTCTGTAGGTACATTTTTACTTATTTATGAACCTTGTTTTACGGCTTAGCGTAAGACGCCAGGTAAAATTCTCATTTGAATAAACCATAAAATGAAAAAGCTTCTCCTCACAATATGCTAGTTATGGGCCATAGAGTAACTTTTTGTATAGAACGCAAATATATATTATCTAAATAGATAACATGAATTCTTAACCATTGTACAATATAGAGTACTATGTACTTATATTTTGAAGGCTGTTTAAACATAGCGTTAGAAATAACGAAATTCCAGTGCGCATGATAGTATATAATAAGACGAAAATACATAACAATAAAAAAATGCGTTCTCTTGATTGCATTGCATCCTTCGCTGGTCGCTCCAGAGACCGGGATCTGCCTCTTACTTACTCGACTAATAATGAACCAGCGTGCTCTATCTTAAACCACATCTGCACTTAACAGTACATGGGATCATGATCAATCTGAATGAAGAATATTGAGAATAAACAATTTGAATTTGAATCGCTGGATATAAGTACGTTGGGCAAAAAAACGACGTACGCAGTTGAATAAAGTTAATGAAATCAATGATTGAAACACGTCGCGCGCTCTACAATACAAACAAGGAAGTATTAGCTTTGTGTCTAACTTAGCTGTACTTTGAGAAAATAAAATATTATTTTTGTTAAATGTGATTAATAGGCTACTGTCGGTCTTTGCTGTCGAGGGCAAGGCAGGCTTGTAATGAGGAAAAGTTTTTTAATGGCGTACAAAGTTTTAACAAAATGTTTCGGTCTGAGCTAGGGATGTTACACGTTGATTTTTGATTAATGTACTTAAAACATACGTACTTATACAGGAGTGTTTAATAATACTTTATACACATTGTTTGAGATTATGTATATTAATAAATAAAATTTGGTATTATAGCGGTACAATGAAATCGTATTCAAGTGCCATGCGAATATGATACCATTTCCGTTCTGTTTTCAGAATACGAATTTTCACACATGTGGTAATTTTTATGTTAGTACCATATTTCATTAATATCAGTAACTATAGTTGCAATAGCCATGTAAAACAGACGTAATTTCGCATCAGTATATGATATTAGTCGCGAAGGGGTCTGCAGGGATACAACAATTATAGGAGCCTTCAAGAAATATACCTTCAGGGTTGGCAATGCTATCGTGACACTGACGGCATCCAAAGCACTTCCATCAGGTGAGCCGTTTGCCTACCTGTTAATATAAAAATCTACACAGTAATCCAGAATATAGTGAACAAGTTTGGCAGCCCCGGCGATGGCGCCCGGAACAGTGCAAGGCAGAGCGGTCGCGACCACCGCCATTACCCGTCCTCTGTGGAGCGTGACTATTTATGACCCGTGACTGCACCCCTTCGCGTAAACGCGGACACGTGCGAATTAATCGTGATTTTTTCCCTGTAAACCCCGCGCCTCCAAAGGTCCAATTGTTACACAATTAAATTTTGTCCTCATACCAATACCTCTACATACATAAATTCAATTGACTCTTTTCGAGCAATTTGGGTCGACATTGCTTTTTTTTTTGGTTTGATGGAGTTGCTTTTTATTTCATGTTACTTATTTAAAAGTTGGCTGTTGTTTACACTTACTTAATATACAGAATAAAATTTTGAATCAGAATGTATATTAAGTAAGGAGAATACAATAAATTACGGCTTAAGCCAGGCAGGCATGTGAGCTAAAATTTCCCAGGACGCAGGTTTACTTTAGCTCGAATAGTAACCAAAATGGCAATAAAAGGCGAAATAATTCTAATAAAACCGGGCACATAACAGTATGTTGTTATATAAAGATCGTAAATAACAATTAGAGCGTACAACCAAATTCACTTTTGGCGGAAAACTGCCGCCAGCACATTCGCCCGCCGCGAATTCTTCATTACGCCGATTTAAACGCGCACCTAACACGTTTTATGGCGGACAATACATGCTTATAAAATTTGCATACCTTCATTCGCACTCTTCCTCGACCATTACCTTTCCATTTGGTAAATAATTTAAGGGCCCTCTAGGACGCCGGCCAGATATTAAAAGTGATGGGTCCCCGAGGTTTAATATTAGACTCCCCTCGTATTAAATTTTCTGTCACGCGAAATTCCCAAATGCATACGCCAGATATTTTTTGCACATGTTCATATTTTCTCTTTTGTTGCCGCATTCGACACAGAATGTCACTTGCTTTCGGAAAGTAGAATCGGACGCGGAATTTGAAACTGGCAATCTCAATCATACTGAATAAGTTGTTGATTCCATTAATTTTTATTATTGTGAAACATGTGAACATAATATTTTGTTTGTACTTAATTTTGTAACGCGTTTGTATTAAATATAAGTAATTATTTTGTAGAAACATGAAATTTGTTATCATCAGCCTTAAGTGAATTTAGAATGCAACTAATTATATATTCAGTAACTACATTGCAATAAATAATAAATAACCATGGAAAAAATATACAGATTGAGCTACCTCCAAAGTAAACTTTCCTGTTATACTCAAGTGATATTGGTTTAATGTTACTTTCAGTTTAATTTTTGATCAATCTAACATTAAAATGACTTTTAATGACATTTAATTAAGGAAAAAAGCTAAAAGGTATTCATTCAACAAAAGAAAATCCAAGAATAATATCACTATTACAATCTATGAATCATGATAATCCTTGTGAAGATGAAAAGGAGTCATATGGCATCATTTCATATTCAAATAACAATAGTGCGAGTTCTGGGGTGCTGAATAATCGAGCTCATTTTATATGCATCAAATTCACAGAACAAAACTAATCTAGGGCCCGGGCAATAAAAATGTCCCACTTCCCGTCGCCGCGTTAAAAATAGATGAGAACAAGGTGTAATCTCGGCGATTCTTATTATAAAATTTTGCATCTTAAATATTTCATATTTTTCAGCAGTTGCGACGCCTCCAAATAGGGTGAAACGAGGTAATGCTGCCATTACGTCATACAAAGTAGACCAGATAATAACGCCGGCGACGCAGAGCTAATTTTGGACGAGTTGACTTATAGCATAATTTTATATTAAATCTTGACAATTTTTTACTTTTTCTTAATTTCGTTTTCTTCATGTTCTCCACTACTCTTAGTTAGGGCGATAAACTGAAAACAAACATTAATTTCAACAACAATCAGCATTGAATTATCAAAATTAAATCTCTTTGTTGTGAGTAATCAAATTTATCGCTCGTTTGAATCTTCAATTTGAATCAAAGGGTCCGCGATCAAAGTAGTGCTGTTCCTATTGTTTGATTTACAAAAAATAGTGATGTTGTACAAGTGTGATTCATTGTAAGTGCAATATGTAAATCCGTACCTGCGAGCCTCTCCCGCGTACTTAAGACGTGTTCGGTGCATCCCCGCGAGGTGAGCGAACAAATATACCCCGACATCCCCTATCTTGGGATAACAGGGACATTGTTTGTTCTTCGTATTTTTATAAAGCCCCGCAATAAAACGTTTGCATTTTACATTTTTGGGGGCCATAAATAAAGGCTCTCTTGTAAAATTGCATTTTAAGCATTTCTAAACGCGGCCGTCACCTTTGGCCGCAAGTTTTTATGGAATATTATGCTTCGAACGGCGGGACTGCACGTATTGCGATATTGTGAATCCGGAAATTTATTGCTTGTTATAAATTGAGCTATTAATAATATAGAAATCGTTGTGAGCGAGTTCACTCAGTAGGCTTGAGGTTTAATAACGTTGTTTTGTGGACTATCAATCCGACAATCTGTGCATAAACAGACAATAAATTAACTAAATAAATTACTGTAGCCCATGTCCTGCGCCGCCTACGGCGACCGCTCGCCGCTGACTTGTTGGGGTTCAAGTGAAATTAAATTACGAGTTGACAAAATGAGTTACGCCCTTTTCTGTAGATTAACAAACAAAAACTGATGGTATGAGGGTCAGGGCGACATTAATGTTGTTAGAGGCAAATGACTCTATTCTTCGCGGATGTGTCGTAGGCATGTTGTGGGACAATGGTGCGAATTTAAGCCAGGCTTTGTTCTTGTTCATTCGGCTATAGATTTAGTTCGCGCTTTTATCACTGCCCATTTGTAGCGTGGGACGCGTATCTTTCGTCGCTTCACTGCGCGTATACCGGACGCGGCATAATAGTCACGTGATTACGTTTCGATAACCCCAAACCGTTTAATAGGCAAGAGATATTTTAATGATTTATCAATTACATTTCATCCGTGGAATTGATAAGGCTTTGGGTCACCAAATTAGTTGAGGTTATAAATCTATAAAACAGATAGGTATAATTTGCTTGCCCATTTTACTGTAGATATTTTATAGATATCAGCAAAATTAGAGATCTTGTGCGAATTTCAAACAGAAATTGTAAACACAGAAAAAAAATTTGCCTGGCGTCACCCGCGCGCAATTTTATACTTCTATGTTGTAAAAAGTCAGGGCAAGCGATTGTCAATTGTATTGTTAGCTAATATGTAACGAAATTAAAAAAAAAACATTAGTGCATAAGTACAACTTCTATATGGTCTGAAGATCGTTGACAGTAAAGCGTGTTGGGTTGTTATAATAAAAGATTTAAATGCACAACACACCCTATAATTAATTTAGCCACAAGCAGTTTACAATAGTACTGTTAAAACTATACAGAAGACTAATTATAAAGCAAGCGACATACAAATATGTGATTATTAATGCGAGTGAAAATTTTAGAGGAGCGCGACACAGGTGATGCGTAAGGCTAGTTTTGGTGCACTGTTCGCTCCCGGCGTTTGGAATGCGGCCGATCTGTAGGTTCTCGGTAACGGCGCCCGCGCACCTGCTTCACCCCGTGCAGTGCAGGGCCGTACTCGCGACAGGGTCGGGCTCAGCTGATTATTTAATTCTATTTTTTTATAAACAAATATTTTATACAATAAAAAGAATAATATTAATTACGTTACACTAAACAATAATAAAATGATGAAAAATAAAAATTAATTTAACTAGATCGCCACACTACCCCCCTGCCGAGACCGATGCTACGCTAAGGTCGATAGTAGTTTGGGAAGCGTACTCTTCGTCCTGATCTGGTCCTCTTCTCTACGTCAACGGATGGAGTGGCATCTGCCGACGGGGCGGTTGTCGTTGTCGGGACCGGGACGCCTGAGTTATTCCTTTCCTGTGCAACGTAGGCCGGTTTCAAGCGATCTACGGAGACTGTATTTTCACGACCTTGGATGGTTATTCTGAAGGTCTTCTCGCCTCGCTCCAGAACCTTGTGTGGGCCCGTGTAGGGTGGATCTAGCGGACGCCGGACGCCATCTTGTCTCAGGAAGACGTACTCTGCTGTCTCAAGGGCTTTAGGTATGTAGAACGCCCTCTGTCCATGTCGATGTACAGGCTGCGGTGCCAGTTTCGTCATGTGGGGACGAAGTCTTGCCACAAAGTCAGCGTAGTCGACGGTGTCAGGAGTTTTTGGGTTTAGAAACTCGCCAGGTAAACGCAGGGGTTCCCCGTAGACCAGGTCAGCCGCAGACGCTTCGATGTCTTCTTTCCAGGCGCTGCGGATGCCAAGCAGCACCAAGGGAAGAGCCTCAGTCCAGTTGGAAGAACCATGGCATTTGATAGAGGCTTTCAGCTGGCGATGCAGACGCTCCACCAACCCATTGCATGCAGGATGGTAGGATGTTGTAGGTCGATGATCAGCTCCCAGAAGATTGCTCAAGGTGAGAAATAGCTTACTCTCAAACTGCCTGCCTCTATCTGTGGTGATCCGTTGAGGGCAGCCAAAGCGAGACACCCAGCCGGCGACGAAGGCGCGCGCGCATGTCTCAGCGGTGATATCTTTTATTGGATACGCCTCAGGCCAACGGGTGAATCGGTCTATGACCGTGAGAACATATCTGTAATCAGAAGAAACTGGTAAAGGCCCTACGATGTCCATATGGACATGGGAGAAACGATGGGTAGGAATAGGGAATTGAGAGATAGGAGAGGAAGTTTGGAGTGTGTGACGGGAGCGATGTTTAGAAGTAGAGACGTCACAGTAGATTTCTTTTTCACTGTCCAAAACTTTAACCTTCTCTTATTTTAGTGACGTACCTTCCTTTAGAAGTGCTTGCAGCTCAGGGTCTTTAGCTTGAGATAGTGCAAGCTCATCGTAGTTGATAGGGGATGATATGGCTTCGATTCTTGACAAAGCATCTGCGACTACATTATCTTTACCTGCTACGAACTGGATATCAGTTGTGAATTGGGAGATGTAGTCAAGGTAGCGAAATTGTCTTGGAGAACATTTGTCACGATTAGATAAAAATGCGTACGTCAGTGGCTTATGATCCGTAAACACAGTAAAATGTCTGGCTTCTAACATGTGTCTGAAATGTTTTATAGCTTCATAAATGGCCAAGAGTTCACGGTCGTACGGACTATACTTCTTCTGTGCTTCAGAAAGTTTTCGAGAGAAGAAAGCGAGCGGTTTCCAGTTTCCATTCATCTTTTGTTGCAATACTGACCCAATTGAAGTATCTGACGCGTCGGTATAGACAGCTAAATCAGCATTAGAATCAGGATGAGCCAGCATAACAGCACTTGCGAGACTTGACTTACAGGCATTAAAAGCATCCAGCATCTCGGGGGTCATAATGATGGATTGTGAACCTTTTGATTTGGGGCCTGTCAAGACAACGTTGAGTGGTGCTTGTACTCTAGCTGCTTCAGGTATAAATCTTCTGTAGAAATTGTACATACCAAGAAAGCGTCTCATCTCTCTCACAGTCTTTGGAGTTGGGAAGTCTTGTATCGCCTGTACCTTTTCTGTGTGAGGGCGAATGCCGTCTGCACTTACTTCGTGTCCCAAAAAGGTAATGTTTGTTTTGCCAAACTCACACTTTGCAGAGTTGATAAGGATGCCGTACTCGGTTAGCCTCTGAAATATTTGACGAAGATGCTGCAGGTGGATGGATTCTGAGGGTGAGAAAACAAGTATATCATCCAGGTACCCGTAGCAAAATGGCAGGTCTTTAAGTGCCTCGTCCACAAACCTTTGGAATGTTTGAGCAGCATTTCTGAGTCCAAAGGTCATGTAGGGAAATTCAAAGAGTCCAAATGGTGTTATAATGGCCGTCTTCTGAATGTCATCTGGCGCTACAGGAATTTGGTTAAACGCTTTTAGCATGTCAATTTTAGAATAGATTTTGCTGCCAGTTAGCTGATGAGCGAAGTCCTGTATGTGCCTGATAGGGTACCTATCGGGTACGGTCCTTGAATTTAATGCTCTGTAGTCTCCACATGGTCTCCAGCCGTTATCTTTTTTCGGAGCGAGGTGTAAAGGGGACGCCCATGGACTTTCAGACCTACGAGCTGTTCCATTTGCTAACATGTCAGAGAACTCCTTCTGAGCGACCTTCATCTTGTCTGGTGGAAGGCGGCGTGGACGTGCAAACACTGGAGGCCCAGGTGTGGTGCGTATGTGGTGCACCGTTCCATGTTTCACTTGCCGTTGTGTACCAGAGGGTCGCGTTATGTCTGGGTACTCACGTAAAAGGCGGTGGTATGGAGTGTCACCAGCTACTGCTTTGACTGACGAAATGTCTGCTACGGTCTTAGATGCGACTGTTGCGGTAGAAGACAGGAGAGTGAGTCCATCAATCAAGCGGTGGTTCCGCAAATCTACAAGTAAGTTATAAAATTTGAGGAAATCTGCACCTATTATAGCTTTGGGGACGTCAGCAACCACGAACTTCCATCTGTATTCTCTGCGTAACCCTAAATCAAGTTTTAAATAAATCCAGCCATAGGTATGAGTCGGGCACGTTGTTGCTGCTTGCTCGTAGTCTGCGGTGAGTCGAGACTGTAGTGAGCGATGACTTGTTGGCGCCGGTAGATGTCCTGCAGAACTGCCACGCTGGTGCGGTGGCCGGCCGATGAATACCAGGCGTGGGCTGCGGTGGATGTGCCGGTCGCTGAAGTCTTTGAAGTGAGGGTGGTTGCAGGACCAGGAAGCTCGGTACGTCGGCAGCGTTGGACCTGTAGATACCCCATCGTAGTTGGCTTGCTGTGAGACTGCTGGCTGCTGAAGCTTGAGAGGTAGCGAGATGATGGATCGGAGAATATTGATGGAGAAGGCTGCTTCCAATCACGTCGGGGAAGGTTGGTTTTCAATCACGTCGGGGTCACCAGTTTGGAGTGTGTGACGGGAGCGATAGTGTTATGCTCGACCGCCACAAAGGGAAGATCTTCCCGCCAGGCTAGGGTGTTATGCCTGGGGAACCGCGGCTCCGACGATGTCTTGTCGGAGGTTGTATTTATGCTCCAATCCGTAGAAACTTTGCAAGCGCGATTTAGACTTTCATAGTAATTTGCTATCTTGTATGCAATTCTGAGATTGTTGCTTTTAACGCCATCTGTGGTGCGTCTTTTTTGTAGATATTGTTGTGGCGCTAGTGTCGCCACAGGACTCCCTTCCAAGACCGAAGGTCTGATAAATCTTCATGTGCAGTCTGTGCTAATGATGTTAGCTTGCAAGTGCCAGTTGCTTGACTTGACGTCCCAGTGAGTCGGGTACGTTGTTGCTGCTTGCTCGTAGTCTGCGGTGAGTCGAGACTGTAGTGAGCGATGACTTGTTGGCGCCGGTAGATGTCCTGCAGAACTGCCACGCTGGTGCGGTGGCCGGCCGATGAATACCAGGCGTGGGCTGCGGTGGATGTGCCGGTCGCTGAAGTCTTTGAAGTGAGGGTGGTTGCAGGACCAGGAAGCTCGGTACGTCGGCAGCGTTGGACCTGTAGATACCCCATCGTAGTTGGCTTGCTGTGAGACTGCTGGCTGCTGAAGCTTGAGAGGTAGCGAGATGATGGATCGGAGAATATTGATGGAGAAGGCTGCTTCCAATCACGTCGGGAAAGGTTGGTTTTCAATCACGTCGGGGTGTAAAGCGTGTTGGGTTGTTATAATAAAAGATTTAAATGCACAACACACCCTATAATTAATTTAGCCACAAGCAGTTTACAATAGTACTGTTAAAACTATACAGAAGACTAATTATAAAGCAAGCGACATACAAATATGTGATTATTAATGCGAGTGAAAATTTTAGAGGAGCGCGACACAGGTGATGCGTAAGGCTAGTTTTGGTGCACTGTTCGCTCCCGGCGTTTGGAATGCGGCCGATCTGTAGGTTCTCGGTAACGGCGCCCGCGCACCTGCTTCACCCCGTGCAGTGCAGGGCCGTACTCGCGACAGGGTCGGGCTCAGCTGATTATTTAATTCTATTTTTTTATAAACAAATATTTTATACAATAAAAAGAATAATATTAATTACGTTATACTAAACAATAATAAAATGATGAAAAATAAAAATTAATTTAACTAGATCGCCACAACAGTGTAGTTTCCAAGTTCAAGATCATAACTATACCATCGATATAATAAGCTCTAGCTACAATAATCCAATAATCCTTCGACGCAAGGTTGACTGTGCCGGCGACCGTCGTTGTAGCCTGGCCTTACATGAACTAGACCGAAGTACATTATGAAGAGAAAAGTTTTGACATTGCCTTTTAGCGTATTACATGTTCGTTTGTTACCTGGCTCCGTAGCTTAGCATATTATATTATTTGCTCAGAATGCAACTTAGAAGACGCTAAAGTAATGATGGTCCCAAACGTAAACTTTTTTAGTCAGGGGTAATCCTCCATTCATTTATAAAAGAGACATATGTCCAGCAGTTCTTCGGTCTAAAAATAGACATCTAAAATGAAAAAGATTTTAAAACTCTCCTGTAGCTTTGTTGAAAAAAAAAACGATATGAGGACACTTGGCGCTCTTTCTATTTAGTTTCGCTTTAGTTTACAAGTAGTACCGAACCCCACATATAGTAAGATAAGCGGAAGAAGACTATATAGTATATATTCTAAGTTTAAACAAATCAAACGAAAAACAGTTAATTCAGCCAGCGTGCTCCAATCACAACTGACCACAGATTAAAGGGCGACCGTTGGTTCCACAAATTTTCCACGGCTCGCGATCCAATTAATTTAAAAAATCGCCATAACCAACCGAAGCCAAAAGGGCTTTATTGTTATGTAAATTTGTGCAAACTTTGTAGGCAGACGTAGGCATGACTAATTGTTAATTCGGCTAATGCGCTTACAGAGTGGGACACCACAGGGCATCCCACCGTTGTAATAAGGGATTACGCGCCTGACCTCACCGTCCTCGTCTTAGGGATGGGTGCCATTGGTTTTTTCTATCACAACACTCATTTAAATAAGCCGTTGGGCGGATTTTCTAAAGTTTATAAGTAATTATGTTGTAGGAAGACTTAAATAGTTATATATATATTTTTATACTCTTTCGTTGGCAGTTGGTATTAACAATTTAAAATTAATTGATTTTGGGATTGGTTAAGTACTATGTTCTACAGTCGACAGCATGCGGCTAAAATAATGATCAGTATAAAACGCTCTAAAGAATATTTTACATGCAAACATCGCTTTTGGCTTTGATCAGTATATAGTTTGGGTATCATAACAAATCGTATACCAAATTTCAGTCGATTCTGTTGAGCTTTTAGAGTTTGAAGGAATAATAACTAAACATCGATACCCTCTCGTATATAAAGTTTCGTATTTATAATATTGCTTGGAAGTAGGATTTCCCGGACCTCGATTTAGCCATATTATGTGAAAGTTGTTTTAGATGGGTACGTATTATTTGACGTTTTCACCAATCACAAAATATACGTTATATTAATTTATACCGTGTGAACCAAAGTTGATTAAAACCAACTCTCAGTCTTCAACATGGTTTCTTTAACGACCTCCAGATGGCAGCCGGGACGAACGGCGTTACATTTAAAGCCTTCCAAAGCACGAAAGTATCTTACTTACCAGACAATTAGTTGATACTCACTACTCAATGGCATAAATAAAATGGAAATAAAAAAGAAAAGTAACATTACAAATATTATGTTATTTTCTACTGTGCAGACATAAAATATTAATAAGAACATGTACATATTCGATTTTAAATCATCGCATAAACAAAATGGGAATAACTTACCAAAGTAAAGTAACATTACAAAAATTCTGTTATTTTCTACTGTGCAGACTAAAATATTAATAAGAACATGTACATATTCGATTCTAAATCATTTTAAAAAGCTTAAAACTGGCTGGATATAATATTTAAAAATATGACTCTAAATTCTAAAATGAAATAGTGTGATTTAATGCAACGGCGGCTAGTTTTTCGCCCTGCGTAATTATTTAATGGAGATGAAGTCCGCAGTGGCACGCGCGCCACCCGCGCCATGAAATGAAGCATTACATGCCACGTTGCACTGTGGCTTAGATGTCACACAGTAGGGGAATACGCAGACCAAGCTTGATTAAGAACTTTTGATATAAATGTATTATGATCATATTGAATCAGGATCGGCCTCGAAAAACATACTGCGATCAAATCGCAGACCTTTTGAAAAAGGGAGATATTAGGAGCACCCGAAATCGGCGAACGTGTATGAGTGTGGAGGAATGGAAATTTCTAGTCTCTGCCTACCCCTACGGGAGACAGGCGTGATGATGCATGTATCATATTGAATAAGTAATGATAAACCCCACAAAAGAATTAAAATATACTCAATATATGTCATGTCTTTGAGAAGCTTGAAAGCTAAGCTAGTGCGTGTGAAGCGAAGGCAAGTGTGGCCTAACTTGGATTGTTCATGGTATATAAATAAAATTGGTGAAAGTAAGAATCCTATGTTTTTATCAAACTCATTCACAGCTATTATATTGCCATTAATTTATTCTACTGCAGCCATTTAGAAAAAAGTTCAAATGAAAGTTATGAACACTTATTATACAAATACCAACTCAATTATGATAATATAATAATAATGAAATAGACAAAGCGTGTAACCATTACGACATGGATGTACAATATTTTTTATTGCATCGTACATATGTGTACATATATTTTTTTATAAAACTAGGTTAGGTAAGTTTGTACAAATAATGATAAACAGTTAACTCTACATTTTACTCTGTGTTTGATTTGCTCTGACGCATTCTTGCCTACCCTCTCTTAATAACTCGCATTTATAGAGAGATATTTCTACAATTTCAAAAGCGTGATTCCCTTATTGTATTAAACTATTTGCATGCCATTCGTACTTGCACGGTTCCTACTATGTGAAAGTTTGTATGTGTATGGTTGTATAGCTGGAGTATTTGTGTAGCTGATGCTTGTTTCTTTATTTTTATATTATAAGTAACTCGAAGCACTTAGTTTCCCAATTGTTAAAAACTAATTTTTACTTAATCGTCTTTTATTTAAAACCAGGTCAAGACTTAGGTATTTTACATTAACAAAATTTATATTTTATCTAGTTACGAGAGCTCTAGTACAGTTAGGTTTCCTGGTTTTCCTTTAAAATTTTTATTCAGTCAGAGCAAGTGGATGAGAAACAAATAAATCTTTTTTGAATATCGTGAAAACCACAAACGAAAAAATAAGGCTCAAATTATAGGGGTATACAACAAAAAATCGTTAATAATAAAACTGTTTAAAAAAATAAACACTTTATTGTGTTTCAAAAATAATAGTAAGAGAAAAGATTCGATGTCGGAATCGATACAACAACTATATGATGAGAATACAGACTTCCTTATAATTACAACTCACACAGGCAAAATCTTCATTTGCCAATCTAATACTCTGATCTCCCACTCTGACCAGACCCAGACCCTCTAGTTTATGATGCAATCACACACTAACTACACAGATAAACTGCTTCCAACTTGTCAACCGCTAGTTCTCACTTACCGTACATTTGTACTCACTAACATCGGGATTACGTCCAGAAGTTTGGCAGTTACTGCTATAAGCGCATGTACTGCAATAATGTTTATTACGACATGTAGCGCGATCTTGAATTAGATGTCACTGTACATTTAATACTTAGATACACATGGAAATTATAAAACAATCTATTGATGTGATCATTTCCCATTTTAAGTTTTTACAATACTAATGATCAATAAAATTTATTATTCGACATCGTTTGGGGAATTACTAGAGTTGGCCAAGGCATAGGTATCCGTACTTAAGATAATAGTTTAATTTGTAACTAACTTACTAAAGCAACTATATATTTAGGTTGTCTTGAAAAGATCGCATTAGCGATAAGGCCGCCTATTGTATTATCTATGTTTGTAATTTCCTTATTGTATATACAAATTTTATTGGTGAAATAAAGAATTTTTGTCTTGCCTTCCTAAACTTAACAAGTAAAAAATAATGCACGTATGCCTTCACAGTACACATACATGCATTGTGTTAAACATATGGTTTAATAAATTTAATTAAGAGTTTTATCACGGTATTATAGAATTTTACTTCTAGGTATATGTTTTTATGCATGTTTTATCAATGGTTTTATATGTGGTAATAATAAAGTTTTATCATCTTTATATTGATCAGTTTCTCTAAATTTTCTTTACAATTACTATTTGTGATTTTATGTTTCGAAACAAGTGCTTGCTTGGTTTCGCGAGAAATAAACAAAAAACACACTAATTAAACGGAAACCTAAGCCTTGAAGGTCGCCGTCGACACCCTTCATCAGCTATTCATTACCAGGGCGCGCAGTGTGTCACATTAGCAATTCTACAAAACAACATAACAACAGTAATCAAGCATTTCTTCATGAAAGAAAAATCACATTTCGTCGGCAGGCGAGGCGGTGCCAAGTACAGATTTCGTCGGCAATGTATCGTGAAATTAGTTTAGTGGCACTATATAATTACGGCCCTCATTTTTTATAGCCCCTCGAGTTAGGGAGCGCGCGCGGTCCCGCCTGTGTTTCTGTTATGACGAAAATGTCAACCCGGTGTGCGACTTGATGAATTGACACTACTTTAAAGAGCATTTTAACATCTAATATACTGTTATTTTGTAAACATCAAGAAACTAAAATCTTTTTTTTTAATAAACATCAAGAAACTAAAATCTTTTTTTTTAATACAGCTTGTTTCCGACTTAACTACATACTTAGTTTACACTTCAGAGCCCAGGGTACGTCTAATTAAGGTCCTAAATACGACAGCATTGGTATAAAAACGGCGCGACTACCGTCTGACATCCGTAATAATTTTTTTATGGAAACCAGACCAATAGGATCATGAACCGGTTGTGTAAGTGGCCAGCACTGTTAGATTTTTCAGGCTAATTTAACGCCTCACCAAGACCTTGATATACTAAACATACAAAATTCTTGGATGTAGCTCATATTATCAAATGTTGAAAACTATCTTAGTAATTGGTTGGTAAAAAACACTGGCTGGTAATAAAATTTTAGTAGGAAAAGATATAGCTGAAGCGGGATCCATGCTCATGAAAGATCGCCAAACAAAAACAAAACTGTGGTCCATTCCATTCCTATCGGTTTTACTTCCACATTATTGGTTCCAAAGATATTTTATAAAAAAGGTTCAGAAGTTTGGTTACTTAAGTTTGAACTTTAGCTCAAAGTTATCATCCAAGGTAGTTTTGTTTTTACTTTTTGTGACTTTTTCATACGTTATTTTCAACATCCTGTCTAGTTGCATATTGTTGAGTAAGTTGTTAGGTCAAAAGACATCGTAAGCCATGGTAGCTTGTTTTCTAAACTTCTTTACTAAACTACATAATTTCGGTGGGATTCGCACCCATGACCTCCATGGGCTTAAAGTGATTTTACACGCTTTTTGAAGTCTCTTTGAAAAATATGTGATTCTCTCACCAGGTCTGAATCTTAGCATTTACAATCAGTAAAATAAAACACCAACAAAGTGAAAGATACATTTCATAGATTTATTATATAAAATCTTAACGCTACATCTGAATTTAACTTATTACAGTATAGTAACATGTGAAATTTACAGAGCTATTCGATTAGTACAGACATAATAATTAGTTATATAATTATTGCGCAAGATCTTCCCTAGTTGAGGGAAATCCTTATTTTATTATGCTAAAATCCTTAAGTACCCAATCTTAGCTTATACATAATAAACGATGAAGCTCAGATATTTCTTACATTATATCTATTTCGAATTTGTATTTACACATTGATATGAAAGAAGTCTGAAAAATATATCTATTTGCAAAAGGAAATAATATTAGAAGCACCTAAGATTCTAATGTATGCAATAAAAATTAATGTTTTGGTGTGTGGGTGGAAGTGTTATTATGTTTGTTTTCTTACAATATTTGTTTAAAATTCTGTAATATTTTACAGAAATTATGATATTAAAAAATAACATAAAATCCTGTTGTAAATAAAACAGTCAACTTTAAATCTGGAATGGTCAAATTCTGATACGGTAAAACATGGCAATCAGGAAAATTCAATACATTCCTAGAAAAAATATAATTATCTTTCGTAAAAATTCGATTTTCAAATTTGTATTCAATCGCTACATTTAAATAGGTAATATGGAATAAGATGACAGATATAATATGTACAAGCACTTAGGTACAATGTCATGATATGAAATTTAATGAAATTCCCAAGAAGTAGGCTCTAGTCGAATGATACGTGAAAAGTTAGATTATTTATTCATTACTATCCTCCTATTAAAATGATATTGATTTGTACAAAAATATGCAGAGATAATGTCTATTGTACTGTCTACTTTCGTTAATAATAAATATTTAGTGTTCTTTTAACTTTTTCAGTACTATAAAAAATTACGTCAGTTTTTTGGGTAAATGAGAAAACAAAGTGGAACTTGAGAAAATTCCGGTTGTAATCTTTCTTTATTCACTATTAGTATACGTTGAAATGTAGGTATCTAAAAACATGAAGAACCTAGTTTTGATGTAGCCCTAATAAATAAACAATCTATATACCGCATTAAGATAATAATAGATATTATGTTTTGCAGGCTCAGCAATATAGCTTAGGATGCAATCAAGAAAAAGGGATTAGAGATAGCATAAAAGAAATGAATAGTTTCGATCGATTCGAAATAATTTGTTTATCCAATTGTTACAATGCTCGTCTTGTAAATGGCGTGGTTACCAATTTCTATTATAATTTTGTTTTTAATTTTTACTCAGATAGTTGAATAGCAAAAATGTTTTCGTTCCGGAATTTTCACAATTTTACCCATTAACATACCATAAGCAAACTCGAATGTAATTTTATGATGCAATAAATTTTATACTATGAGTTATCACTTCGTGCCTGTTTCATACGAGTTTGATTACCAGTATATTATAAGACATTAACAATTCAAATTCTGCTACGGTTATAAGGACTGCAAGGAATGAGTGTTCTAATTTATTTTATATTTTAATGGCAGAGGTCACATACTATTAAGACAGCAAGGTGCGATTTACATTATAAAAAGGTTTTTCAGTACAATTTCTTGGTAAAACAACTTCGGACTTAAATTTCTTAAACGAATTTCTTATATATCACATCAGGCTTAAATTTTACTTTTACCATTAGGGACGTGCATTCTATACGTACACTTACAGTAGTAGATACAGTTAAACGAAATTAGGTAACTATTTACACAAATAGGGGAAAAATAATGAGGCGAACCCTCCCACAACCCTCGGAGATTTCAAATTACGGCCGCGGTATGGCAACACGGCAATACGTATCTATAGACTCATTAGTGCTCAACTACACGTGAAACGTCTTGATCGTTTAACAATATCTCTATCAATACCAAGATCGATTTCAAACGTTTAAACTACAAACGAAAAATTACAACTTATTCTTAATTAGCACAAATAAATGCAATATCAAATGTCAATAATATTTGCCATACATCAAATAATAAAGATTAAAATTAACTCAAAGCATGTCACAATGAATGCTTCCATTAATCTCATTATAAAAATTTATTCCATTCAATAATACTAACAATTTTCTATTCTCTTAACCAAAGAACAAAGAGTACTTACAGTTTGAAAATTACCATTACTACTCTTTTTACATTCCATATCCAACAAGCAACGCACAACGCTCATATTTTCTTCCATTAAATTTCAATAAAATGTCCATATAAATTTTGAGTGTCTAATAATCACCTTCTCATGTTCCAACGTGTTTGGAACGATGTACTGTTGCACAATGTCAATTTTCACTACACTTATTTTGTTAAAGCTAGAGGGAGTCACTTAGTACACTAACTTGAGCTTGTCATTCTATGGAGTCGCTACATCACTGTGTTTGGAGCGGATGGTTCTTGACGGATTTTCACGAGAACATGTTGAAATATTTAAGGCCAGCCGACACGTACGGTATCGGAATAACCCCGGTGTAATAGTTAACCGACTGAAACATGAGATAGGCGATATTTAGAAGCTATCACACGATCTCGTTTGGGTGGGAATTCTGATTCGAGTCGTTTAGCCTGGAGCATTGCTGTGAACAGAAAAAAAAACAATGTAACTTACATGGTAAATCAAAGGAAATGAAAAAAAAATATTTACTAGTAAAATAGTTTCTAATTACCTCCTGTTTCCTTTCCCATGTCTTCATCGCGCTTTTGTACTTTTCAAACTCATGACACCAATTGGAGTAAATTTTTTGATATTCATTACTTTTCTCCGGAGGCGTACATCTGAAATGATCATAAAATAATGAAAAATCTTCGAAGTTGTTCACAATAGTCACATCATATCTGATGGTAATTATATTTACCTATGGGTGTCGACTGTAATGTTGTAGGAGCATAGTAAGGATCCTCCCAGGAAGCAATCATATCTCCCCGCGTCTCCTTCGTTCACAGATATTATTAGGAGGCCATGTTCCGACGTTTCAATGTATTTTTCTGGTTTACTGTAAAGATAGAAATGAAAAGAATTAAATATCAATACTGCAGTTTTACTAGTTATTCCCATAAATTACTTGCATGTGAAGGAATACAGAGAAATATAAGTGAGGTAGAAAAGTATTGCAATAAAATCGTCGACAGTCGTTAATTTATAATAGTCTAATTTTATTTACTATAAAATATTTTATTACAAATCAGTACAAAGAGACCATAATAACTTTTTTTATACTAGCATGTACAAAAATCTAAACAGATAATAAAGCCCTTTACCCAAGGTTATTTTCTATAACATCCGGTCTTCTGAAAAATTTATAAAGGTCCTACGATCAAAATTGCGCGCCCTCACTATAAAAACCCCATGGGTGATATACGATAGCAATAAATTAAAAAGTTGTTGTTAATTCTTTGAAGATTTTGTTTCTGTTCCATTTCATGCAAGTTTCTTTGACGAAAATATTGCGTTCACGTGAATATCGAAATTTATAAAATGCACGTTTAATTTTATCGTACTTTAGTGAAACCATTTCATGAATAGCTATTGAAACTTTAATTTATATCTAACAAACATTTACAAGCATGTTGAGACCAGCGAAAACGAACCCGTTTAGACAAGGCGTAATACTGAATAATAATTAAATCTGAATTCTAAATACGAATGTTTTAACATATAACAAAACACATTTCGTAAGATGTGACCTCAAAATGTCTGAAAACGTGCATCGCGGCATTATAAAGTCACATAAAAGCGTGAATAGAATTGTTTGAACGAAACTCCATAAACGAAACCTTAATTCCAAGTCTCCCCTTGCATTGTAATTATACAGGCGGAAGTGCGATAAAAGCAGATTTGGAAACCCTTTAATTAATGTTGTTGCATGCGTGTTTGGTTCAAGTGTTTTCTAAAATTTAAGGCGTTTAAAACGGAGTTTGTCTTCATTCAAGTAATGGCGGAGGCGAATGGTGCGTTCCGGTGTTTGCCAATTTACTAGCTGTTTTTAATTGAAAGTTATGTTTCTGTATTCTTAGCAAAAGGGTTCGTGTAGTTACACCATTGTTAAACATGTTTGTTTTGATTGGGTCAAAGTGATGAAATTCAAAACTTATTACAGATTGAATTCATAACAGATTGACAATATAGATATGCTTATGTATTACGTTTTCAATTAGTAGCACCAGATCTAACTGAAAACCCAACATTAATCAAGATCTACTTGAAAACAGTATTAGAAGACGTTAGACCTTATTATAACTAAACTATAAAAAAATAGAATGTTTCACTGACTAAAATTCTAATTAAACCAAATGTTGCTTACTTGAAAGTGATGGGATGTTTCCCTTTGTCCCTAGAATAGTGATACCACGTGACAGCCCTGGGGTGGAGCACTTCGGGCATTTTGACGAAGCTGCCGAGGTGGAGACTCTGGCCCCATGTCGCGGAGACTGTCTTGCGAGCAATTGACGAGTCGCAGATATCTACTGTCTCGTTCACCACGTCTTGGATTAATCTGTATGGAAAAAGGTAAGATTGAATTTAGGATTGAATTATTTAACACTAGATTAAAGTTAAACGCTGTTAAAAAATAATAATCTCAGGATAATACATAGATAATTAATAGCATCTTAAATAAATACAAAAAAATCTTTAAATCTAGACCGATTTGAATATTTTTTTTGGTATTTATTCTTATATCTCAGGGGGAATTTAAGATAGATATTTATAAAATGTAACATCATCTACAATTAAATATAAGGTACCATTTCATTTCAATTGAGTATTTACAAACTAGGAGTAAAGAATCCAGAAAGTTGACAGAATAGTTCCCTGACTCCAGTATTAATATCCAGTCTTTGATCTGGTAAGGATTCCGAGCACAGCTATCGCATGAGTAGTATCTTATAGACTAGAAGTAGTATCACAAGACTCTATCTTATACTTATTACACAAAGCATCATTTTGATAAAATAACACTTGTTAAAAACTAACCCAGGCATGTACTCCCTACAGACGCCGGCTTCCCTATCCCACCCGCAGTAGGGGTCTCGGGCGCAGCGGACGCACGCGTCGTATCTTCTGGCACACAGCGCTAAACGCAGTTGCAGCACTCTCCTATCTGATGCTGCATATAAGGATCCGTGAGCTCGTGACAGCGCCATTGCCTGTGAATAAGCATTTCAATGAGATTTGCTGTATAAGTCTTCTCTTTACCCGATATAGGTAAACAAAGTGAGAGATATGGAGGAAAGTTCATGTAAGAGGAGAAATATTGGTTATATGAGTCAGACGAACTCCCACGTTTAAAGGGTTATGGTAAATTTGGAATGTGGATAGGCTTACCAAATATGTTTCATATAAATTTATTCACTGCAATGTTGATTGAACAAATAGGTACCTGAATGGGTTCTCCTGGAGTGACATCAAAGATGTCGAGCAAAGCTGATTGGCTGTCACCATTCCGATTCCATTGCACTATCTTGTGGATCTTTCCCTCATCTGGAACAAAAATCATTTTTGTAAGTTCCAAGAAGACTAGACGCAATAAACACAATATATCGATGTTTTTTTCTCCCGTACGCATAGGATGCATAATTTTTTTAACATGAAAAATTTATTGACAAATTTAAGATGCGCGATTTCTCTTGCAGCTCTTGTTGTTGCTGATTCTTTCGGAAGAGCTTCTATGATATGCAGTGCTGTAGTTACAGCACCTACTTAATTACAGTCATGTATCTATAAAAAAAGTAAAAATATTATTTTGACGGATGATGATTCTGTCTTTCTGAATCATGTAAGTACCTTTAATTACCAGATAAACTATTGTTTTGTTATGTTTCTTTGACTATTCGGTAAGAAGACACCACTTAAGTTTCACTTTTGAGAAAAGTAAATATGACTTTCATAAGATCTTTTTGGAAGCGTTTTCAATGTCTAAACATAACCAAACTAGCTTTCGCCCGCGGCTTCGCCCGCGTGAATTATACACGGGAACAGTGCTCTTTCCCGGGATTAAAGGTCCTATCCTTCCTATCCATGTCCTTCTCAATACTTCTATCTATGTGTATGCGAAATTTCAGGAAGATTGGTGTAGTAGATAGGTCGTGAAAGCGTTACAAACAAACAAACTCACTTTCGTATTTATAATATTACTAGCTGTTCCCCGCGGCTTCGCCCCGCGTGGGACTCGGTTATATCGCACCCAAAAGTAGCCTATGTTTGACCTCAGGTCATTAGCTACATCCCTACCAAATTTCATTACAATCGGTCCAGCAGTTTAGCCGTGAAGAGGTGACAGACAGATAGACATACTTTCGCATTTCTAATATTAGTATGGATTAGGATAATTAGGATTAGGATAAGAAGCGATGACATGATCAAAGTCTCCTTAAATAGTTTACGCTCTAACTAAACTCTTTGAACAAAATACAAGAATTATCAAATAAACCTGTTTTCCGTGACTCCTCCGGCACGCACAAATTAATTGGCTCCATCATTTTGACGTGCCCTTATAATTTATCACACAGTTAAATAAGCAGTTTGAAATGAACACCGTTCGTTTAGATTCGTGATTTCTCTGTTTTGGTTTATTATGACAGGACTTAAAACTCGAATGATTTGCTGTTGAGTATGGGAACTGAACTGTTTTTACGAAGTGACAAAAGCTGTTAAATACCTAATAAATAATAAAAAATGATGAAACGGGTAGGATTACTGTTTTTTTTTTCTAATTTTATTTGTCCCACTGCTGGGCAAAAGCCTCCCCTCTTTTCTTTCATACGTCCCTGTCCTGTGCAGCTTCTTTCCAATGCTTTTCGAAGACCCTTTGATGAAGGATTACAGTACTTAACTAAATTAATGTAAAACTTGAATTTTTGAAAGCTTTTATATTTTTCTTTAGTTTAAGTAGGTAAGGATTTTTAATTATGTAAATAGGTTTTTTCATATACATGAAAATTACTACACGAAACATTATCATGAACCGAACAATTATTTCCAAAATGTATATCAATCTGAATATGGAAACACGACAAAAATAAACCGGCGTTCATCAGCTTATGTACGTAGTTACGCGTAAACAACGGACACATGTTTATTCACACAATTAGCGTATTACCATTCATTACAGGCTTAATATGATTACTGATTTATCGTTCGGCGACAATAATAGCTATACCATCTCGGGCCACGACACGCACGCGTGTATTGTGAGCTGGGTTTGGTAATTTCGCTACATGCCGTAATCCAATTAGCTATTAAGATCCGTGGGCCGAATATTAATTCGCTCCTGATTCGGCTTTTGTAAGAAGCTGAAACGGCGGCTGTGACCTTACGTGGTATTGCAGGCTTTGCGGTGGTCACGTGGTGATGTGGATTGTGTTACTATCGATTATTTGTTAGGGAAGTTTTGCTATAGGTGCCTACGTGTATTTGTTTGTCTTAGGGACGTGTAAGTTTCATGAAATAAGAGAAATGTATAAAGCGAATGATAGCTTAGTTTTTGAAATGATTGCTTTGAATAGTTGTTATTTTTTACTGTAAGAGTGTTTGTACAATTTTTCATTTTTTATTTTATTTTTAATTTATTTCAATTCTGATGGGTGATTCTAAACTCGTCACCTGTTTGAAGATACCATACCAAATTGTATGGTATTATTAAAACAAATAAACTGTTATCAGATATAGTTAAAAAGGATAAAAGTTGTAATATTTTTTAATTTGAACTAATTATTGATGATGAGTAGGTACATAATATTTTCAATACTCTAGAAATGTATTGTTTATACGTAGAAAAGTTGTACGACTAACTTAATTATCAACATTGGCCCCGCTGCCGTCTGGTTGTTTTTGAAGGAAATCTAACACTTGGGTGTGCACGGTCGATTGACCCTGTAACCTACACGATATGATGATGATATTGGAATTATGAAACTTAGAACATAGCTAACATTTCATAGCAAAGCAGACTTACTTTCAGAAAATCCCAGTAATTAGGTAGTTAACGACCAATATCTTAACTTAGTTAACCAAAATCTCAAATTACGAAATAAATTGCCTAATCAAACAAGTCAATTAGCTCAATTATACAGCGAAACGATCAAGTTTGATATAAATCTACTTACTACGTTATACAGCCACATACGCGTTTAAATACTTCCCAATTATCCAGAGTGGGTTCTGGCAATATATCTGCTGGAATCGTATCATTTGTAGGCGACACAGACAACGCCAGTGCGACATTGGAAGCCATTAGTATATGCGATGCGGAATGGTTTTGATTGACGCGAACAAGTTCCCGTAATTATGTCCTTGAGTGGAGTATGAAGGAACTCTCTGGAATGTATATCGGTATTAACTCTCACTAAGAAGCAAATTAGCATTGATTTGGGTAAATTAATGTTTGGTAATTGAGATACGTGATATTGACGTCGGATTCGAGTTGCTATATATAAATAATCGTATATTTGAAATTAATTTCGTAAACGTAATTTTATAATGCGTAGAAATGGATGAAAACGTATTTATATATAACGATATACGTGTTTAGTTGTTTATTTACTGCTTTTCATTTTGATTGAATATAATGTATATTTCTCTATCTCTCATATAAAAGAAATTAAAAAATAAGATGTGAAATTACAGTATTCATCTTTCATCGGAATATAATATGTACGTTAATATAATAAAGCTGAAGAGTTTGTTAGTTTTAACGCTTATTACTACTGCTGGATTTTTTTTCATATTATAGACTAATTTGTGGACGTTATATACACCACAGGAGGGAAACTGTGGGAAAAAGCTAGTAATTTCCATATAAATATAAAATTTGAAAGTGCGTCGCAGTTTATATCTACATAGCGTTCATTTGGATAGGTAATTATGAGCTCGTTTAGGCTAATGTTTTAATTTAGAATAAACTAACTAGATTAATTCAATAGACCAATTAATTTACGTAAGTAAACATTGACAACTAAATTACTGCAAATAGTTTAGCAAACAAAACGTATTTAATTAAACTGAAAATTGTAAACTAATTAATGCAGAGAGCTCGTATTTCAAACTATTCCTTAATAGCTGTTAATGTAGATTACTTTTTCTTGCATCCTTATGAAATTCGTTATTGTAACGGTAAGAAAGAAGTCCGCTGAGAGCGTTCGACTTATGTGGGATTGTTTAATTATTTTGCTCACCCAGCTCGTGATCGGAATTAATTATTATAGGCAACGATACACAATACAAGCTGTGGTTTTGCGGGAATCTTGCTGACATGGCGTATTAAATTTTGCAAAAGTATTATTTTTTTCTATATTATATTCTATACAAAAAAGAACATGCAAGACTTTTATTAGAGGTGTAAAAATTGTTAACTTAATAAAGAAAAACAGACAAGCCATTTAAATCTATACATATAATAAGACACTAAAATGCGAGTGTCTGTACATTTAATATTTTTCAAAAAAACTGATTGAGTGCGATTAAAAAAGAGTAACAGAAACCAAAAAGACAGTTTTTGGAATTTTTGTCTGTCTGTATGTATGTATGTATGTATGTATGTCTGTCTGGTACGTTATAACTTCGAAAATACTCAATGGATTTAAACGCGGTTTTCACAGTTGGATTACATATAGTTAGGAGCGTTGTCAAAACTTTGTTTCGTCAAAATCGGTTAAGGGAAAAAGAAGTTATGGTCGATTGAAAATTTACTTCAAACACTGCTTAAAACTGTTAATGCGTTTACTTACGTTTAATTTAATTTAGATAAGGCTAGGATTTCTACTTTCTATTATCCATATCAATAAAGACGAAAACACGCACTGCACCTATTTATTTTAATAAAATAACACATTGAATTTGATCGTAAATTTAGTAACATGAAATCTCAATAGATGGCGCTTACTTACTTAACAACTCGCTATGGTTTCGCATTATGGTATAGCAGATTGAAATTAACCCTAGCAAATTAAATTAAAAAATTTGTTGGGCTTTGTCCTTGTGGTTCTCTTGATTTGGTTCTTTGGTTGTTGTCTGTCTATTGATTGGTTTTTTCCTATTTCGACATAAGTTTATTTAGGAAAGTTGTTCAGTTGAGTGGTCTGAATCTGCTGCCCTTAAAATATTTGCATTGCAGTTGATTTAAATTCACCTTATATAAAGAACTAGCTGTTCCCCGCGGCTTCGCCCCGCGTGGGACTCGGTTATATCGCGCCCAAAAGTAGCCTATGTTTGACCTCAGGTCGTTAACTACATCCCTACCAAATTTCATCACAATCGGTCCAGCAGTTTAGCTATGAAGAGGTGACAGACAGACAGACTTTCGCATTTATAATATTAGTATGGATATGGAAGTATGGATTTTAATTATTTTAAATAATGCCTAGGAGGAAACGATCTAATCTGTCGCATCATTCCAGAATAGCTAAAAGCAGAAGGTTAGCTAGATCTCAAGAATCGAATGCGGATAGACAGATGCGACTCGATGAAGATAGGCAACGCCATGCATTGTCTCGGTCTTTACTTCTGACAGAGAGTCTCGGTTGTCCGCTGACCGCGAGCGTCATGCGTCATCTCGGGCTTCGGTAACGTTTACCGAAACTCAAGGTTTTGGCGGAAATTGTCGGGGATGAAGTGATTTACACTTCATATAACAGTGTTGTGCATCAGGATGATGCTACCACCTAAGCTATCGATTTTCATTGGCTGCAAGTGGTCTACCTGCTCATAACATTACCCTTAAAGTCGGCGTTCCCATTATGCTCCTAAGAAATCTTTCTCCGCCTAAACTATGCAACGGGACCCGACTCAAAGTAACGGTTTTGCAGCGCAACTTAATACAGGCCGAAATTCTCACAGGGTGTGGTTCAGGCGAAACGGTGTACATACCTCGAATACCACTCATCCCCAACAATTACTCCTTTCAATTTAAACGCACCCAGTTTCCAGTTGCTGTATGCTTTGCCATGACGATAAATAAGTCGCAGGGACAAACCGTAAAAGCAGCTGGCATCGACCTAAGAACAAGTCAACAAGACATTTCTCGCATGGACAACTGTAAGTGGCTTGCTCGGGGGTCAGTAGCGCCGAAAATCTATTTTTATTAGCCTCTGAGGGAAGAACTGCTAATGTTGTCTACAAAGGATTCTTTGAACTTAACTCTGAAACATGATATTTGTTTATATTTGAATAATGTTCTGGCTACTTCGATTGCGTCATTTCATTTCAATGTAACACAGGTTACGCGAAAAGCGACCTACACGCGGGCGGAGCCGCGGGTAACAGCTAGTATCAAATAATACGATAAGGGTCACATAGTACACAGTTATTAGCAGTCTCGTTTTTATTTTTTCATATACAACTTACGTTTTTGTCTGGTTCTAAGGTTTGACTTGCAGAGAATGAATTTTGGGATTGAGCCCACCTATTATATGTTTTTAAAGTGCTTTAAAATTTAAATGCATAAATAAAGAATTCCATGAATGTATTTTATATTTGGTGCATAAAAATGTTTCTACTCATTAAGTTACTTATTTAAATATCAAATCTACGCTATTAAGACGGAAATGAAACACTTCAACCACCATTATCACATACAACCCTACGCTATTAATGTCTTGCGTACATAATACGCCCACGATATTAGTAAACATAAGCGCGGGTAAGCACCACGTGCAAAAGCTTAAAACATGTTACGTGCCTATAAACAGATTTGAATACTATACCCGCAGACTTGTAGAAACTCCAGACGTAATTTTACATACAATACAAGTGTGAAGCCTGCAACTATGGCCGTTTCGTTTGTCATATACGGCTGGCTTTCACTTACACTAAAAACAACTAGTATCCGTATCGCCAATCGCCATACGCATCACCGCGATATACATACACACTGGCAGCAATTTTCGAGCTTTACTGTTGTTGATAAAGACGACGATCCGTCTGTAGTTTTTATAAATCTGTGACTATACCCCATTTTGCCAACAAGTTTGTTCAACGCTTTCCCGTGTACCTATTATCACATCAACGTACTTACTTATGGGCAAGAGGGCTTTCAAATGTCAACCGTGTCGCTTCAGCTTACCCCTAACTGTTATTTGTTGCATCTGAATAATTTTTAAAAGTATTGATATAGTTTTCAGACGATTTTATAGTCAGTGTCACCTCCATTTATATCTTCTTTCATTTTAGAATACCTATGAATACCACTCGCAATATCTCTACTACGATACCCATTCTTTACCACGAGAGATTTAGAGAAATTTAGTTTAAGGGCGTCATTTAAAATGCTTAACTTAAAGAAAAAAAGAACGTTCCACAATTTTCTATTTTTAATTCTTCTTGAGTTATTACACAAAATATTGGCAACAAACAAATTAGGGTCTTTGAGAACTGTCGCTCAATTTGACAAAAAAAGAACGGTGTTAAAAAATAACACAAACATTCACGTTTACATTATAAAAACAAATTTCACTTCATAATTATCTTTGAAGGTTTTCCTTGAGAGTGATCACGAGCCCCAATAGCTGTCTCAAAAGAAATAATCCCGCAATCCAATAAAGATTTCTCTTCGACAGGCCTAAGTGAAAACTTTTTTGCCATCCCCGAACAATATAAGTTTTATTCCTCCAAGTGGTATAAATTCACAAACACAAAGTAGCTCTTACATTTTTATTGCTTCATACAATTTCTATGCACTAATAGATTTAGTGGTAACAAATATTATAAGATTTATTTAATGTATCTTTAAAGATTTTTGAATGGCATAAAACAATCTGCTGTAATTATGTGATTGTAGTTTAAATTAAGAAAATATTTTTGAGAGTTTGTTGACCGAGCGAGCGAAGCGAGCGAGAGTCTCCATTTCGAGACTGGCAAATTTTGCTTTTGTCCGGATGTCTGTCTGTCTGTCTGTCTGTCTGTCTGTCTGTCTGTTTGTTCCGGGCTAGAGGTCTCATTTCTGAACGGATCTTAATGAAACTTGGTACACGTGTTCCTTGATTTATTTGCAATTTTTTGTCGAGTTTTTTTTTATTGGAGGGAAAAGGGGGGAAAAAAGGGGGAAAGTTTTCTGTGACGTTGTTTACGAACGGATCCTAATGAAACTTGACACACGTGTTCCTTGATTTATTTGCAATTTTTTGTCGAGAGCGTTTTTTGATTGGAAGGAAAATGGGGGCAAAAATGGGGGAAGTTTGCTATTTGTTATATTGCTTATACCACTGGCCGCATGGTACTTGTTCTTTTACAACTTTGCGCTTTGAATTAGTTTTCGGTCATTTATTTTTATTTTTATTTTTATTTTTATTTTTATTTTTATTTTTATTTTTATTTTTATTTTTATTTTTATTTTTATTTTTATTTTTATTTTTATTTTTATTTTTATTTTTATTTTTATTTTTATTTTTATTTTTATTTTTATTTTTATTTTTATTTTTATTTTTATTTTTATTTTTATTTTTATTTTTATTTTTATTTTTATTTTTATTTTTATTTTTATTTTTATTTTTATTTTTATTTTTATTTTTATTTTTATTTTTATTTTTATTTTTATTTTTATTTTTATTTTTATTTTTATTTTTATTTTTATTTTTATTTTTATTTTTATTTTTATTTTTATTTTTATTTTTATTTTTATTTTTATTTTTATTTTTATTTTTATTTTTATTTTTATTTTTATTTTTATTTTTATTTTTATTTTTATTTTTATTTTTATTTTTATTTTTATTTTTATTTTTATTTTTATTTTTATTTTTATTTTTATTTTTATTTTTATTTTTATTTTTATTTTTATTTTTATTTTTATTTTTATTTTTATTTTTATTTTTATTTTTATTTTTATTTTTATTTTTATTTTTATTTTTATTTTTATTTTTATTTTTATTTTTATTTTTATTTTTATTTTTATTTTTATTTTTATTTTTATTTTTATTTTGGGAAAAAAATAACAGAATAAGAAATACCTATATATACTCTATATAGAGTAATAAAAAAACGAAAAGGGGGTTAACGGATGAGTTTCGCGAGGTCTACTGTTCACAGAACCACTAGTTACTATACTTCTATTTTAAAGAAATAATTGACGAGTTGCGTTTATGACGACTTGCTACTAATCCATCTTACCCCCTATCTACTGAACCAATCTTCCTAAAATTTCGCATACACATACCTAGGAATATTTAGGTCATAGGGTACCTCTGGATTCATCTCGGGAAAAAGCACTGTTTCCAAGAGAAATTATTGCGGGTGAAGCTGCGAGCGAAAGCTAGTTAATAATGAAATGAAATAACAAAGAAAATTATACTTCAAAACGAATTGCGATCTGCAAAACGCCGCAGATAAATCCCCGATTGGCGGTATGAGCGAATTGGGCAGGAACTTTTATCATGGATCGCAATATGTATTTTATAGGCGCCGTAAATCGAAGAACGTGGCTTTTTAACGTTTGCCTACGAGTGCTTGGCCAACTTTTACGAGATTCGTTGCTCCAAATTTTATGTGAGTATCAAATAGATCGGGAGCTAACTGCAAGTCTGCGTACCTCACCGTGCGTATTGAGAGAATTGTCACACATCGAAGGTAACTTTAGCGCTGTTGAATTGATACATTTAAGTTTAAGTAAATACACGTTAATAAATAATCAATAGGTATTAGGACATGATCATAATAAAAAAAAGATAATCCTTGTTTTAATCGGCCGTGTGATTTATGACTTTGGGAGGAAACCGTACTGATGTTCGTAAAAGGCAACAAAAGTTGTTCAAGAACTCTAGTAACTTAGATTATAACTGCTATAAAAAGGAGTTTTAAATAAATGTTGCTTGAAATGTGGAAGTATATAGAAGATATGAAAGAACTCGCCAACAACATGTTTGGGAAGTGCCGTAGTATGGTAAAATGAAAGGATTAATTAATGGAGGATGATCAATTTATGCAGATGACTTTTACGTCAATGGCGGCATGCGCAACTCTCAGTAGTTTTTGTCCACTATTAAATATTGACTTCATTGCTTCTAAACCATATTCTGCAACAACAAAAAACTATCTTTTTGCTGTTACTTTTGTATACCATATTTAAAGAAAGACAACTTGCAATTGTTTTCCATATTTAAAGATTCACCCTTCGCTCTCTGAACCGCTCTAGACTATTTATACTCAATCGATATGAATAATTGTGTTTGTAGTTAGTCTAGGGGCGGTAAAGATTCGATAACACTTATTGGCGCGATAAAGACCGCTGGGTCTTTTGACGGCTAGTGTGAGGGCAAAAGATGAATTGGTATCATATTAATATACATATTGATTTTCTACTTATATACCCTAAAAATTCTGTACTAATATGTGTCATAAATATAAACGTAACTGTCTTTTATTTCTTCGCGTTGAACGCTAAACCGATTTTGGTAAAATTTGGGTTTGGTTTTCAGTTTGAGTCCCATAAAAACAAGATGTTATTTTTGAATAATTTTTATATAAAATAAAAATACTTCATACTACGAGTAAAGTTATCTTTCCATGTAGGTACTTATTTTATTAAGTAGGTACTTCAAAATTCGATAATGTATCTAATGAAGTTAAATTAAACTTTCGTAATGTAATTTAAAAACTCCTAAAAGCATATCAAATTATAATTTCAAAAAGGTATTAGGTATCGACAAATCACCATAAATTCCTCGTACACAACCTGAAAACGGCAATAAATGGAATTTCGGCATTGTGGCATTCACCCGGCATATTTTATTCGAGTATCAAAAACAAACGGTTCAACGTTTATTTATCCCATAAATATTATATTTGAGATGCGAAATAACTGCGTACCGCTTAACCTGGCGGTTATTCCGAACACGTTTCAAAGGTGTATTTTTAAGAAGGCTTTCACGGTGGCCGGCATTAGGGATGCCACGACCGCCTTCGAAACTTTCACGTTCCTGCACCTTTTGATATTCAATATACTAAGGGACCTAAGCAATCCTTTGATGAGATGTTTTATGCAAAAAACGTTGGGCCCCGTTAGCGGGGCGCGAATAAGCGTTCAAAAGTGAACACATTAGTATGCCCGATATTGTGCGGGCCACGGCCTCACCCTCCACTTTTGGGGGAATAAAAAATCAATGTTTATTCTCGACGGACGCGTTTCGAATGCTAATTATAGGTATAACTAATTGTTTTGTGTTTGTGTAAAGGCGCAATCGTTTCACAAATCGCTGCCGAGGGCCGCGATGGATTTGCGATTGTATTTTGTTTTGTTACCGCCGCTTTTTAAATTGATTGGCCTGTAATACACAGCTGTTTTGGAACGTTTATCTACAATGCGAATAAATGATGAATTGATACAACGATCATTTAACATGGGATGTAATATAACAAGGTTACGTAGAACGATATTGAAGTTGGGAATTGTTCGAAGTTCGTTATTGTTAGATATTTGCAAAACGGCATGCTTCTGTGTAAAAGACAAGGTGTTTCAAACTATAAATTACTTCGGGAATTCTGTGCCGGCGTATCGTATCCTAACTGGTAATAAATATCGTTCATTTTCGTCTTGTGGGCCATGAGCGGCGAAGCTGGGGGATACTGTTTCGGGCAACACGCTCCACGCTGCCGATTGCAGTCGGGGTCAGTCTACTACAATCGTAATATAATAAGTAAAACGGAATCACCAGATCAATCAAAAACCTAGATGTTCAAAATGTGCTATAACTCAAGAACAATAATTAAATAAAAATCAAAGCCACTTATTATAAAAATTAACAAAAATTAAGTTTTTCTATAACATGAATTTAGTTCATGCTTACAACCAACAAAAAAAAAGCTACACCAACCACTGAATATAGCCATATTTATAACAAGCAAGTATGTCATATAATAAACCATACCTCATAGTTTATCATATGACGTATACTTGCATCATGCCATATTGATTCGAGTGGACAGTCACTACACATCACAACGAGCACCGATACTACGGCACTACTGCTGTGCAATAAACTGCCTCCACGCCAAGCAAAATACCTCAGCCGCACCTTAACATATCATTTTGAGGCAGCGCATTTCATGTTTATGGCAAAACTTGGACTTCATGCACTTAAGCAAATGGGTTTCCGATACTTATAACACCGATATTCGATGTGTATCGCTACATTTTATGCATGGCAAGTTATTTTGTAAATTATTGCCCGCATTATTTCTGCAACATAAATAAAGCCGCCTCCGAGAAGTTTAGAATAATGTACCGCAATTTGTTCAGATATCTACTTCCTAAATAAGTTATTGCTGCTTCATTTTGAGTCATTCATAATTCAATTTACCTTTGTAATAAATTAAAGCTTAAGAGTGAAATTCAAGGTATTCATTTATTAATAAGTTTCATGCAAGAAATATGTTGGAGATATTTAGAAAACTAAATTTCCAACATCAAAGGAGAGCGTTTTATGAGCCTGCGCTGATATAATTGTCGTCAAATGGCTTTAACGTTTCGAGGGCGACTGGACCATCAAGCCGACTGTGAATTTTAAATCGTTTTTAATAGTATCCGCCGGCCACATATGTCGTCAAAGCCGGGTTGGCTCGGCCTGCAATTTGATTCCCATACCTAAACTTTTTCAAACCTTACTTTTTCTATACGGCGTTTAAAATACAGAGGTGCGTCCTTTTGTGCTTGGCACAAACGCGTAGTAATTACGTTTGGAGTTTGTTGTTACAGACTGTACCCGCGCGATACGTGAACATTATTATGTTCGTTTGTTTACAAAGGCGCCCTTGATACTAAAGAGTCGCGGCGTTGACGTCTAACTCGGGGAATTTAATTAACTTCGTTAACTTCTAAATACTCTTAACGTCTTTGATACCTCGGCTCCCTCCATTGACAAACACGAGCTGGGTGTGTACATGACAGTCACTGTCAAAGTTTTATCAAGCTCGGGCCGCGGGGCGCGGCGTTCAAACTTGTCTGGCAACAGTGATTTAGGCGCGATAAAACAAATGGAATGAGACAGGGCCCGCATTGCGGGGGCATCACACGCTCGTTTCTCATTGTCTGGTCGCACCTCGAGCCCCGAGCGAGCACAACTTCCCGCCAGTGCAGTTTAATGCATATTATAACGCGGTAAGCACTCCAAATGGGCTAAGCGGGGAGGTAATATCGTCGGCGACGCCAGCGCACGACCTCACTCTTTATTGAAAGAGTAAACTGTCCTTTTTCACGGGACGCCTAGAGCTCTTTGTGAGGGAATTTCGTGCAACTTATTTCGCGCTCCGAGTGTAAATAATAGTGAACTAAGAGAGCTCCGGATTTGCGGTCTCTTCCTCTTTTTCCTCTTTGCCCCGGTTTGAATACACGTAACAATTTATTGTACCACTGTCACGAAAGCGGTAGTTGCGCTTAAATACTTTATTGCATTCTAGTTTCAGCTGTACTATCGCATAGTCTGTTCCACACAGGGAACTCGCTACTCTCAAAACATGAAAACAAAGTTACATTGTGCAGATTAAGTTAGAGTAATTATAACGGTACGTGAGTATAGAAAGGGAGGGAGCGTCAAAGGTAACGTTTAAACAATTTAATATTCCACACAAGCATTTGAAACGCCAACTCGAACATAGCTTCTCCTTTCGTAAAAGTGCCGTAAACGAACCCCCCCCCTTCGTTAGGTATCTACGTGAGTTTAATCCAGTCGTAGCCACGGCGGGGCGGTTCAGTCGAGAACGATTTCGAGGAAAATTGGTGAAAATTGCAACAACACAGGCGAAAATTACCACTTGGAAGCGTTGTTTAGCGTGGCGCGGCGGGCGAATTTATGCGCCAGTGGAAATGTGACGTAGAGCCTCTGTGGTCTACGGCGAGCGGCTACGTGCCGGTCGTAGCACTCGTAGCCCGTAGAGCCGCATATTACACCGCTGCTACGCCGAACACCGCATTTAAAGCGGCTTCCGACTCGCCATCGAGCTAACACTGTTAAGAGTTTCACTTCAGCCTATCAGTTTGGAACACAGTTATTGTTGCTGATGTTCGTTGACAAGGAAGGAAAACTAGTGACAATTTGTGGTTGTAATATCATTATTTTTCTACTAGCGACCCGCCCCGGTTTCGCATGGGCATAAAAACCTTCCTCTTGAATGATTCTATCTATTAAAAAAACCGCATCAAAATCCGTTGTAGTTTTGAAGATTTAATCATACAAAGAGACATAGGGACAGAAAAAGCGACTTTGTTTTATACTATGTAGTGATAATCGACAATATAAACTAGAGATCTATGATTCGTAATACAAAAGTATGAGCAAGTTATAAAAACATTATAATTATGTAACAGCCGGCAGAGCTAAGCATGCCATCTAGGATAAGTAGCTAAGGCGTTTGTCTAACAAATAGAAGAATTTGAATCAGACTTGAAATATTGAGTGTGAAGTATAAAGCAAGAATTTTTCTTAATAATCGGTGAAAGCCAATTCCTGAAGGTAACTAAACGTAACGTAACGTACTTGGCAAGTATTCACAGTTTAGTCAAAAGTGATTTACTCGTGCATTCGCAAAATGCTGCAGCCTTTAAAAGAACAATACAAAGCACCTATGCAGTTATTGCCAGTTTAAGTCAATAAATTGACGTACACACAAAAAGCGCTTAAGCTATTGCTGTTTCGCACGCCATTTCAGAAACAATACGTATAATCGGTTTTTCGTGTTTTAAGCGAAATCCCCTGTTTCAAAGCTGAATGCATGAACTCGTGGGTAGAAATCCAATGGCATGCAGACGGTGGCCAGCCGTCCAGCCATCACGGACGAGACGAATTATAGCCTTTGTGGCACTTTCGCTCTTTTTAATTTCCCAGGCAGGCATTTTTTAATTCGCTTTTATGAAATTTTATGTCGTCCCGTGTCCGCGTTCTGATTGTGACTGCGTTTCGTTCCACGCGCTGAATGTTTCAAGTGCGCGCCTGCATTGGCTAGCTTGTTACTCTCGACCGTTTCAAATATAATTTCGCCTGCTTTTTATGGCTTCGGACTATTCGAGCTAATGCGTTCGTTACCTATTCCAAGTTCAAATTTAATTTTGGAACAAAATGTTTGGCACGCGTGTTGGCTGCAACTGACTTTATTTTAATTAATTTTGTTTGCAGAACATGTATTGACATTTTCGAATAAGTGAGGTTTTTGTAAAAATACTGTAATAAACTATCAATTTATTTACCGATTGTTATTTATGTTTTGCTTAAGTCATAACGGGGAATATACCCATCACAAATAAGCAGATCCTGTTGGGCTGGGCCAAAGACATAAGGTATAAGCCCAAAATACATTATGTTTATTTTTTATTTATAATAAGCCTATAATTCTATCTCTATCATGACTGTTTAAATAAATAAACTAAAGACTTTATTTCTAGCTACACAGGGTTCATTATTATCCATGGTGGAAGGTTACAATTAAAAAAAAACTTACTGGTGCCAGCATAATACACGGTGTAGTCGAGCTGGTGACCCTGCATCTCCACCTTGACCCGGTCTACCACCAGCCTCGTGAAGAACAGGTCCCGTTTGTAGTATATCGGCTTCTCATTCTCGTGGGAGACCGCGCTGTCCATTAGTGGGTGAGACCTAATAAACAAAAAAAAAATATAAGTAGTTTTTTTAAAATCTTATTTTGTACAAAACAGTCAAAATATATTTTGTTTAATTGTTGTTTGTAATGCACAGTGCACACAGTTAAATTTCTGAGTTACAAATATATTCTTGGGATAAGTCCGCCGTTGCATTTATATTGTATAATGTATTTTTTGTTAATTTTGTGCAATAAAGTTATTACAAACAAACAAACAAAATACTTCGGAATCAATATATATTTAATTAATTCATGTAGTTTTAAAACGACTGATTTAATTACATATCTTTACAAAGACATGAATCAATTTTTAAATAAAGATATAAGTACCTATCTCTGTTTGGTGTGGCATTTGAACTTATGATATCAGATTACTCAGAACCTACTTCCATCAAACAATAAAATTTATTAATTACGCGTTCCGATTTCTTAGATGTAATTTCAGTTTCAGTGAATTGAAAATTGTTCAGAAACAATTTCTCTAAATAGAAATCGCTAAATGAACACTTTATTAAACCTTAAGCAATAATAATTCCACTTTCATTTCTCGCCGATATCAGCCAAGATTAATAAGAGTCACTTTATTTTTATCATCTTAAATCAGACTCAGAATCTGACCTGCGTCGCGACAGGTCGAGCTCGCTAAATAGATCTTAAATTTAATTTAATATGAGATCGGGGTGTTAAGTTTATTAATAGAGGAGTCATCGAAGCGAATCGGAAACACTACAGCTACGTCGGTAACAATGTAGCTCAAAGCAGGCGATAGCGACAGTTGCGCCACGACGCCGCAACGCGATGATAATGTCGCGCGACGTCACACCACAGATAAAAGCGTTCTACGCTGACAACAAAATACCTCATTCGTTTAATTAAAACCTACACTCATGATGTGAATAAAAAAATATTATACTATTTTCAGCAGACTGGTTCAGGTGAAGTGTTAAAATCTCAACGTTTCCACATGAGGATCGTGGAAAGCGGGGGAAAAAAAATAATTGAACGCTCTCTGGGTGAGAGCGTCGGATAATTAACAGGACGTGTCGCCAGGATAAAAGTGCCTGTGGATTTCAATGAGCGTGGAAATTCTGGAATCCAAGCAGAGTCGAAGGATCGTGTTTCACGTTTTTAAGTGACGATTTTCTACTTTGTTTACGTCCGGCGCTTGTTACAATAACGACAGCGGAGTTTTGTTCTTTTTAGCTTTCGACGCTTGGCTGTTCTAGAAAATAAATAAATTTGGCGAATAGCGTGCTTTTTGTTTTAATGAGGACACAACAATGCCTTTGAAACTGTTTTTGTCCTTAAGTACTGTTTATCTTGTCGATGCTTGTTTCATTATAGTTTTGCTTTCAATACATATTCATATATGTAATTACAGTTCAACATGAAATAATTTCTTTTAATTTTAGTTATTAACTTAAAACTAATATTTGTTATTCATATAACAATAACAACATATTTGATTTATTAAATGAACATATTGAATTTACGGACTTTATTTTTATTAATTGCATAAAATATCACAAAATCACATGGTTACAATAATAATAGAATGAAATAAAATATAAGCGTACCTTATAAAATTAAGTACTGTATCAGGCAACGATGCTGTATCATTCACACAGGTCCCAGGTCTTGGCTCCGGCACCTTACTGCTGATGACAGGCAGCCAGGCGGAGCTGGACGTGGCTTGTTCCTTGAACTTCCCTTCAAAAGCCTTCTGGATGTCTCCGATGGTGAAGGTGCAGATGGCCGAGCCCATGAGCCCGGTGGAAGCAGTCGTGAACACCCCGTAGAAGCGGCTGTCATCACCAGGGACTTTGTAGATGCTCTCTGTTAAAATAAATAAAATAATTAAAGTCTAATATAATAATATATTCTTTCTTTCTAAAGATTTCTGAAATGTGCCATGATTAAATCATAGCCTAAGCTTTGAAACATAATTTGAGGATGTCTCTGTGAAAAACGCTCGGATAATTATAAAAGTTGAAGAGAAAGGCTAGTTCTTCAACAAATACGAGAACAATCAATTTTTTTTTATAAAAAATGCTTAGAAAGGTATATTAAATACTATAGTTTATTTTCTGGGATGTATAACGCCGATTGACAACAACAGCTAAACTTCGATCGTATGGTAAACTTTTCTGGAAATTGCTGCGAAGTTATAAATAAATTAAGACACGTTGAAAATTGTGGCTCAAGAGTTGGTCACATTACGTTTTAAACGGCATCAAGGCGATGTTTACACTATCCGATTGGTGTGAAGCAACCTCATAGAGTTCTGATAGAACCGATTCGATCCATAAACGAAGCTGGATCGGTCACCCGGTCACCAGCTTCTATTACTTAGTAAGTTAACAGTTTTCATATTTCGAATCTGAACATTGTCTAGGTAAGTCAGTTAGAGTTAAATAACTAAAAGCCGAATCGATTGTTAGCTATTAATTTCAAATTTCGACTTACAAGTTATTGACACGAAAGCAAAAATAAAATTACTATTTAAGCTTAATCTGGAAGATTAAAGAAAATTTCTGGCCAAACAAAATAAAAAGAAAATGTTACTTAGGCAGTCTCGAAAATTATTAAATACAAGTTAATCCTATTACCCCGATAGAGCCACGATGATAACTTTTCTAACAAGCCATGCTTTGTTTAATAAGGATTTTTCTTATGTTCCTAAATATATTTAAAAGGTTATAAAAGAAATTTTCATAGGACAAGAAAATATTATACTGCGTGAAGTTACCTACTTGATAGAGTATCAGGTAGGTAGTTTATTTCTTAGCTGCTGGCCTCGGCTTATCTCGCGTGAACTTGGTTATATCACGGCTAAAAGTAGCCTGTGTTAGACCCCTGGCCTTTGACTATATCCATATAGAATTTCATTAAGATCGGTACAACGGGTAATGAAAACGTAACAAATACTTTTATAATAGATGAGTATAGTATAAAATTATGGATGAATATGGTTATTGTAGTATATTATGGAAGAATACAATAAGGCATACGTTTAAAAGAACCTCATCTAAAACTTAAAACGTGTTTATTTTAGTACTAAGTAGTCTTAATTTTAAAAGTATTATATTTAAGGCTTATATTAATAAATAAAAGCTAAATTTTGTAAATAGATATATAGAAAAAAAACTTCTTAGTTAAAAAAACCAGAACAAAACTAATCCGTTCTCTTCTCTACTCCTTAGTATAACGAGTAAAGAATTTGGAATCGCGCGCGGTCTATGATAACGAGACTAACTAAGCAAAATAATATAAAATAATATACAAAATTGTCGTACCATTGAGATTTCAGAGAAACCAGAATAAAAAAATAAAATTCAAAACTTATATTTGATTCCAAATCCATCATCAAATTGCTCATTAAAGTTTCAATGGCGCCACAAACAATACAAATTAAAGCGAGAATTTATCAAGTACTGTCAAGATGTCTAATCTGTTCTTAGTTGGCAAGTTAGGGAGTCGACTATCAAATTGTTATAATTGTGGCAAACTTATATCTCGATGTCACCAAAAGTTTCCGCAACAATTTAACTAGTTCGTGTAATTAACGTCAGTTAAATGAGTATCTGTTTTGATTGTGCTGAGGTAACTGCATTCCTTTTAAATTATTTACAATTAGGTAGGTAGGTTTATTTATTTGAATAAAGACACTGATAGCTAATATATATAGATAGATAGTTTCCCAATGCGTGCTTTGAGCTAGGGCAATAGTTTATTATCATAACGTTTTCATGTATACATTAAGGTGATACCTCGGTGAACACTAGCGCCACCGTCATTTAAAAATCATTTCTCACTGAAAACACAAGTTATCAAAAATCCCTCTGGTGTAATTATGGTTCTGGATCTGATGTTAATTTTAATCATATTCAATTATTAAATTATAGTTCCATATAGTTACAAATTGCAAAACTGCTAAAAGTGGCCGTTTTAAGCAATAATGCAATTTGTAACTATAGGGAATTTTAATTTAATAATTTAATATGTTTAAAATTAACTTCAGATCCAGAACCTTAATTACAGCAGAGGGATTTTTGATAACTTGCGTTTTCAGTGAGTAATGATTTTTAAATGACGGTGGCGCTAGTGTTCACCGAGGTATCACCTTAAAAATCACCCAGCAAAAGTGGTGGCCATCGGGCAAAATCAATATTATAGTGGAGTCTTTATAGGCACAAGAAGAAAAATACTTAAAGCCTTTTTTCTATCGGGCAACCTAACAGAGACAAAGATAAAGTAAATGAATTTTGTTCATACCTTACTAGGTACTTACTACTTTATGTATATACTTATACATAAAGTAGTACATGTAGTTGTTAATGTTACGAACCGAAAGCAGACTAATTACAAACAATTTGAGACTTTTCTCAATGTCTCTATTTGGCGTTATGAGTTCTTTTTATATCCACCACGCTTTCATAGGGAAACCATAATGCCATTATAACGCAAAATAAATCAACATAAACTTGTAAATTTTTCAACTAATGTAGTCACGCGCACTGTTAGTTAACTTTAATTTATTCGTTTAAGAATATTAAATATGGTATTTACACGAAACTTAAGTTTAAAGTGATGGTGGTCAGTTATTTAGAATGAAAAATACCTGTAGGTATCTAATAGAGGGTGGCAGGGTAAACACCATTACCCTTGATACTAGAGAACCTGAAGGTTCAGTATCATGGGTAGACTTCAAAATAAGTATAAAATAATATTATATATTTTTTTTATAAAATAAATTTAAGAAATCCACGTCCACGAATACTTAGTTACCATACGATTAATAACAGTACGCATAAGCACATAGATATTGCCGCACGCGCAGCCGCGCCTTTTAAAATAGTAGGGTAATAACTAAACGATCTTTAAGGGAATAAAACATTTTTATTATATTATTAAACTAATTAGATATTTAATTTTTTTCTTGTATTTAGTTATATATATTCACTATTTAAATGATATCGGTGTTTACCCTGCCACCCTGGATATACAATCAAATAACCACACTTTTGCATAATAGGTATTTCTATCGACAATTGTGTATTTTATAATATGGTATGACTTATGGTTAAGGCTTGGTTAAAGACCGGAATTATCCAGTCATTTTGAATGCACATTATAAGCATTGGTTTTCATAAAGCAACGAATTTTCCCAACACTGTTGCTCTATGTTAGTTTACTACAAAATATTTCGTTTATATTAGAAAACTTTAGAAATAGTGAGCGTCACTAAGGAAAACACATGTATTGACTATATTGAAATTGGCGTTACAAATATTGGTGCAGAAATAAAAAATGTCACACAAATTGGCAGTAACTAACTAACGAATAGCAGAAGTTTCCAGCTGGCCCCCACTCAACACCTGGAACTGTCGTTACACAAACAAACCTATTCCAGGCGATTAACGTTTGAGTCGAGTTCGCGTAAACGTTGCTAATGGTGCAGCGAACACTCATGTAAATAACACACCTATAGCAAATACTCAGTTGAGTACCTATTACATTCTCATGAGTTATGCAGGGAGGAGTGGGGGGCGCGTGAAAAACCGTGGCAAAACCGGAGCGCCGAACGTTAATATTAGATGAACACAGTCTGGGAGGTCCGGCCTTTGGGGAGCACAGAAATCGGGTAGACTTGTCGCTTAAATCGTAGTGCACTTTTGAATTTCGAACTAAAATATTTGCTAGAGATTGACAGTCAATATTTGGAGAGGCGAGACGGAGGAAGTTGTAGCCGGATTGTGCTCAAAGTCAGCGAGATTTTAAATCGACATAACTTTTCATAGACTAAAATGTAGCGTTTTAGCTACGGTTTTATATGGAAAATTTTCTATTACGTAAATAAATTTTGTTATCATTGGACTATATTTTGAAAGTATTCGTCAGTTGTAAGAATCGTAAAGTAATAACAAGTTAATTAGTAGTTACTTAATGTATAAATTGACTTTGACAAACCATCTAGATGTATAATAAAAAAATAGCAATTTATTTATATAAGGGAAAGATACGTCAGAAAGTTAGCTTGAAACATCCACCTACAAGATAGTCCGACGACTGGCTTAAATCGTTAGTACTACCTATATGTATAATCTTTTCTGTGGTTAAAGTAGCAAGATGCTGGATGTAAGCAATCTTCGACAGATTGGTGGTGAATCTGTTAAGCAATAAGAGAGAAAGGTCTAATCTCCATTTTGGAGTGACGACATGAAGTACAAATTAAGAAAATGTAATAAAAATAAAAATTAAAAAAACTTACGAATTTCATTGAAGTAAAACGGGAATTCTCCCGGTATGCTGCAGTTGAGTCTGGCCTTCAGATACGTGGCCCAGTTCTGGCTGAGTATGTTCTTTCCTCCAGTATCCCTCTTGCACACTCTGGCCACTCTTGAGTACACTGCTTTCCCACAGTTGATGTACTCCACTGCTGTTTCTCGAAAGAAGAATAGAACGTATTCTCCAACGTCGAATGATCCTACGAAGTTTGGTTCTAGAAAGACAAAAAATATGTTTAAATATGTCAAAGCTTAAATAACGATATTTTTTCGAGTCCTTAATACTGTCAAAATATTACTATACCTGCGTGTTATTGTATAAAGTGGTAATATGTTACATTTTAAATTTGCCATTCTCATTTAACATTACAATTAACAGTCTCATCTTTAAAAGTATATCATTTTACGCGGTGATGGCAAATTTAGTTGATACGTAATTTTGGTCCCTTAGTCCCATTTCGTAGCTGGATTCCCTTAATATAAACATGTTAATTAATATCTATGTCTCCTCAAATTAAAAAGCACCTATTTGAGTATGCAGCTCATAAATATGAAGCGAGTCCGCTGGGCGTAACGCGTTTTCCTGTCAGTTGTATTGTACACTATCAAATAAATGTTATTTAGCGTGATGCGCTATAAATATTAAATGAAAATATGGTGTCAATTATATGACATGGGACGTTCATAGCCAGCATTAATAAGTGTTCATTTGCTGAACACGAAATGAAATCGCCACGCGCACAGGATTAATATAATACCAACGCCAGACACACGACCTATTATAGTCTCATTGTCGGATAAAATCTTTCTTAGCGACGGTACGCTTCAGCGGTAGTACACATTAAACTACTAAGTATTAAACTTTAATAAGGCTTCGGTTCTTTAGAAGTTATTGCAGCTATAAATTAAGCTCCGGTATTATTAATGGATATAATAAAACTGGCAATTTGTTGACGAATGTCTTTAATTCGGTCGGAAATTAGTGAAATGTACCTATAAAGAAATTTAAGAATTGAATATAGGTTATTAGGAATGCAGATTATTTTAAAAAATAAGTTTATAGATTAGAAGATTTCATTAAATTCAGTAGATTGATTAATACTTTTTTCGCAAGATTAGGAAATTAAACCTAATCTGATTTTTATCATGCGAAAAATCGTTAAATTATAGAACTAAAGAAAATCGTCATATTCAATACATTGTATGCGAATATCTAAAATGAATTCGAGTATCTTTTGATAACGTAATTATTATAAGCAGGAAAATCATGAGAAAAATATCCAGAAAAACATACTTAAATATAATTATTTTGATATATTCCTTACAAATATGTTTTTTCTTATAAAGAGGTATAATTGTATACAGTTATAATTTATGTATATTACCTTTTCTTTGCCGAGTATATATTTTTTATCTTCTTTCATAACTGAATTGATTAATGAGGTACGAACATTTATGCAATACAACGCTAGTGAGAAATTAGAATAGAACAGTACCAGCTCAAAGTACAATTTATTATTGCTAATAAACAAACTTAATGCCAATTATCGCATTAGGTATTAAAGCTTCGCCACAAATAGCGGTTGCCTAAATTAGCAGAGCTCACATTACGGCCATATTGTTTAAGTATTAAACGTAATTAGATTAGGCAATGAAGTTGATCACCGTGTATAATATTTTGATAACTTCCTGTATTATCCTTCGCTCATTTGCCTCAGTCATGAAATGATTTCGAGAAAGGCAAAAAAGTAGAATTCATCATTGACCTTAACTGATTGTACAAACAAGCAGACGAACGCAACAACACCTTTAAAGTTATCTCTAAGTGGTTAACATGGAATAATAGACTATGAATGAATCTCACTTTAAAAATCAATAACACAAATGTTTGTGATTATTGCCTAAAGCTAAGACCGCACTAGGCGGAACTGTGCTACAGCGGAGCGACATTATTAAATGAAGTTCGGTATATTTTATATCACACTATAACTGCAACGGCGCGACAAATTATCCGTCAGTCGGTCCTAAACCACTAAACACGATGGATGAAAATGATTAGGACGTGGTTATAAGGTCACTTCCTTAGCGAGAAAGAACCCTTTATTACCCTTACCCTCAACTCCAACTTCCTTGGCAATATTTTGCCAAATGTTATTTTTTCTCGGTCTATCTGCATAATTAGTTACTCCTCTCGATACAAGATCGATAAACCGTCATCTGTATGTCACCTGTCTTAAGATAGAATCTTGCTTAATTGAGTTTAGCGAAATATTTCATAAGGTCTATTTCAAGTAAACGAATTTGTAGAATCTAAGTTTTCTTCAAAAAGAATTGAAAGGAAGCAGCACAAGACAGGGATGCATGGAAGAAAAAAGGGGAGGCTTTTACCAAGCAGTGGGACACATACAGCTAAAAAAAGTTTTTTTACACGCCCATAACAAATACAATATGGTGGATACATTAGCAATGTAAATATTATTTATTTAATTACTTGTAAAATAATATATGTTAAAAGAAAAGGATAATTCAAGGATATCCAAGCCATTCGTTGAAAATTTGGGCGTATAAAATATATTTCTAAGTAACAGATAAAATAGGTCTTACTGTGATTTTGAATACAAAGGGCCAAATAAATTGAAATTAAACGAAAATAATTAACTGTTAGTGGCAATGGCGCATGGCGCTGAAACCCAAGCAATAAAGGCTCAAGTGTAATGAACAAAGCGATATTATTAACGAAAATTACGCAAATTTGTTGCCAGTAATTTCTATTCCCGTGTTATTGTGGAGCGCTTACAAATTATTTTGCGAACTGATTGTGCTTAGGACATATATTAAAACCTCTTCTATGTATACTTTAAAAGTCACTTGCTAAAGTTAAAAAGTAAATTATTTTCCGAAGTTATAGATTATCCGTGTTACGCTTTAATCTTTGTTCTTTGATCTATTATTCATTAGAAGTCAGGACATTTGCTACATAGTTCTTCTGTTCAGGTTAAAACCAAAAATTTATTTAGTCTGTTTCCAAAGTGTATTAATGAACACATAACAAGTAAACAATGAAATCTTGACCGCACAAATATTATTGGTTGAAAAAAAAAAACCGGCTTCTAGTTCGACTTCGATCACCAACTTGGTATGGATTTGCTTTCGTGCGGTGATCTTGCCCATCTTGATGGGCGGATCATGAAAAAATTATAATTATACTACCTATAACTTTGTGGGTCAGCAAATGTAAGCATGAAATAATGTTCAGTAATTCACGAATAGATAAGTACCAAGTGCGAAATGAAATTTGGGGCATTGGGCATATCCCGGGAATTGGCCGGGGCATTATTGCTCGTTAGAGCGAAAACTGTTTAATTTTCATTGTTTAGTCACAAACAGGCCAATTGCCGTGTAAATCGTGTAAGCCCATAATTCCATTTATCTAATAATTACCTGCAATCGCAAAACGTGGTTGTTGTTGCCTAGTAACATAAATTATGAAGTGAGCAGAAGTAAGAACGCCTAAAACATCGGTTACTAAGAGAAATACGTCAATACCATGGCACAGATAACATATACAAAGCAATAACGATTTGTATGACAAATTATCTTGAAGGTACCTTTAAAGGTACCTATTAAATTTTTTTTTTAAGAAATAGCGATCTTCTGTTTTTAAATAACACAAGCATCGAAGCGAATGCAATTGTAGATGTTTAAATAAATTTTTTTTTTAATCGGTCGAAATGGTAAAATTGCGAATATACAAAGACAGAAAATTATATTCGAGTGCATAACTTTTGCAGCCGCAATATTTTGTAACTTCGATCATAACTGATCACCATAAATACAAATTTATACAGTGAAGTGTTTATTGACTTTTGATTAGCATTGAATCGCATATTGTTTCAAGCTCTACAAATTTGAATTATATCATATTTCTCATTTAAATGAACTTTTATCATATGAGAAAACAAAAAAAAAATTGAGATTTTGACTTAAGTACTATGAAATTAGAGAAAATCAAATAAGTACTTATGTTCTTACATTCATAAAAATACGTAAGATCTTTTTCCTCAACATTGAAGTACCTACATCAACAAATAAAGCTCAACGATTTCAACTTGAAAATATTTCTAATACTCACTATCGAGCCACTTGGAGTCGTACTTCAGTGTCCTCTTGAACGAGAATTCTCTGCGTCCAGTAGTCAAGTTGTGCAGGTCAGTTCTGAAGATGACCGTGTCAGCTTTGGTGAATTCCGCGTTGGTTCCCGAGTAGAGCGCGGGGAGGCTGCCAGGGTTGCCCCTTTCTACCCACAAGGCGGTCGAGTTGTCCGCTGGGTCGTACGGGCATTTCGCGACTCCCATACCGATTCCAGGCACGTACTCATGTCGGGGCAGGTGTGTCAGGTTAGACTGGAACAAAGAAACGCGTTTACTTTTATTGTATTTCCGCGCTGGGCACCGGCGCGCAATGATTTTCTGTTTATTGACGTGTACGTGGATAGTTACTAGTCTCGGATATTCTTTAGCTATCGTGTACATGTACACTCACAGTTGATTGTGTGTGACGTCGCGCATTCTCCTACGGCGGTCCTTCCTCGCTGCCCCGCACCGCATCACCCCCGACGGCCATATATAAGGCTGCGCGCGTCCACTGGAAGACCTCTTTCGGCTGATCTCACCATCTCAAGTTAAGTGGCTGGCTATTTCATAGCGGCTGCCTGACTGGATCTCGTGCCTACTTTGATCTCACGACCCCTATAATCTCTCATTAACGGTTATCTTTAAGAGTCTAACCTGTTGTAAAGTACAAATAATAAATATTGTGCGATTCGCTGAAACCTGGATTTATCTTCTCTCCTCACACATACCTTAAGTTACTTAAGGTAAGTAATTAGTAAATTCTACCTACGTTATATGTGTCTGACGTAAATGTCATTTAATTTTGAAAACTGATAAAGATTGCCATTATATTCATTTATTAGCTAACGGTTTTTAATCGTATGGTTTGATATAAAGTTCCATAAAAACACACGACTTACACAACAAACGATGATTATTCATACTATTTATTAAAATTTACTTCAGACTATAATTAATGATCATTTTGCTCAAATGGCAACGTAGGTTATACCAACCAGGGCATTGCTATGTTAACGAACGTCTTTGACCTCTGCCGTTTTTTTATATTAGTTTGAGATTTTAGAGCTCCGAATGAGATTTTATCTATAATTGTGGGAAAATCATAAGTTCTACTTGAAAGTAAAAAATGAAAGAAGTTTTGAGAAATCACGAGCCATTTCTATTCATTCCTAAAATATCCTAATCTTAATAATTATCGTGGGTTTATCTTATTAATTTTCTTATCGTTAAGGTATCCTTAAGTCTATTTACAAAATTGTTTCTATCACGAAGCTGCATAATTTAAATATTAAGTAAACGATGCGACGTCACGTGGTGGCTCAGGGGGCTTAAAGTTGAATACACAATTTATACGCACAAACACTTCAATTTTATGCGCCATTAATAAAAAAAATACAAACCTAACAACAGGATTTATGTGTTTCAGAGTACTCCGCCAACAAAGCTGGCCGCCCCTGCAGCCCCGTGCAACTCAACAACACATCTGCTATTAATTTTTCCAAAAAATTATGTCCGCCTCACGTTGAACGCGATTTATTAACCGAAACTTATTATTTTGGAGGCGGTCGAATTTTTCGACATCGCGTCCTCCAGTGAATTCCTCTATTAGTATAATGCGATGGGTGGCGGTACGGTTTTCGAAATTATCATAAAATTACTAAATGTAGCATAAACGTGGGGTGGGCAGCGGGGCCCGTCGTCGTGGATTGAGACTTTATGTAAATTTTAACGACGCTGCGACCATCGGGGCCACCTGTGACCCGCCCCTCCCGGCCGTCGCCAGCGGCACCTGTCGAAAACCTATATCGTTTTTATTTCAATAAGCCGAAGATTAAATTAGGCATGTGATGTAGTGTTGAACGCGTAAAGGCAAGACCTTTTCCTTATTCTTTGCTTGTAATTCACACTTGGGAAGCCGTTGTAGTAACACCCGCGAGGCACGAATAATCCTTGTTCAATATTTTAAAAGGATTACAAGAAAGACTGTTCACACTATAAATCCGTTGTCAAGTTACAAGGGGTAAGGTAAAAACACAAGAAAAGGTTGAAAGAAAAAAAAAACATCAAAATCTATCCTGATATTTTTTTATTTTAATAGTTTTGACTTCCAATGAACTAAGATAAACGTCGCGCCGGCTTTAGAAAGAGACCACCCTATTTTCTTCCATGGATGTTGCGAGTTAGGGAAAAACAGAATGTAATTTTCTTGTACCGCTGTCAGACTTTTGGTGAAATCCGGTCATATATAATCAGTATTTCAATCTTATTTTCTGTCATAAGTGAATCATGGAAGGAAAACAATAAGCCATCAAATGTCTGGGCGGTCTCCGGGCTCCAAGGCCACGCGAAAAGAGAACGCTGCGATAAAGTAAGATTTAAATTTGTATAAAACGATATAGGCACTATCATTTTCATGTCAAGGTATAGAAGGAGGTCTCCAAACAATTGTTAAACTAAAAAAAATTGTTTGTTTGTTTGTTTGTTTGTTTGTTTGTTTGTTTGTTTGTTTGTTTGTTTGTTTGTTTGTTTGTTTGTTTGTTTGTTTGTTTGTTTGTTTGTTTGATTGATTGATTGTTTGTTTGTTTGTTTGTTTGTTTGTTTGTTTGTTTGTTTGTTTGTTTGTTTGTTTGTTTGTTTGTTTGTTTGTTTGTTTGTTTGTTTGTTTGTTTGTTTGTTTGTTTGTTTGTTTGTTTGTTTGTTTGTTTGTTTGTTTGTTTGTTTGTTTGTTTGTTTGTTTGTTTGTTTGTTTGTTTGTTTGTTTGTTTGTTTGTTTGTTTGTTTGTTTGTTTGTTTGTTTGTTTGTTTGTTTGTTTGTTTGTAATATCTTTATTGTATAAAAACATATTTAAACATAGAAAGTTGAACCAATATACAATGGCGGACTTATCCCATTATAGGGATCTCTTCCAGTCAACCAGCGATTGATTGGGATTATTTATTTAAAAATTGCGTTAAATAATGAACTTTAATAGAACGTGCAGTTTGTTTATTTTTGATTGATTCACAAGACAATCACTATCGAGTTCGCTGAATCTGTTCACAGGAAAATCGGTTACATTTCATTACATTCTGTCAAGCAACGACAAATGTAATTTCCTTTTGACGTCGTCGATTACCGTCTGTCGTCGGATTTCCTACACATAATAGACATGTCATTTGAGATTATTATCAAGTTTCCATTCAAATATCAGGTGGTTATATATAATTAAGTTAATTATCTGTTTGGAAACAGGGATAAGATTCAATTGCATAAAATAATATTTTATTTATTGGATATTTTGTTTGTACGTAAGGCGATATAGATAGATCATCCCTTTGTCGAATGCTAAATCTAATAAATGTATAAAAAAAAGAAAGTAAGTAGTTTTCGCGTTTCGAACTCGAAATATGGCTCTGGATGTAACTGAAAAAACATGGAGGTGATGATGACATTTCTAAAACAATAAAGATCCCGATTCATTCTTTATATTTCCTTGATAGAAAGGGATGTCAAATAAAAGCAGTATTATTTCAATTTCATGACACGAGCATTTAAAATATTTTCTTTCAATTGTACACGAAAGACACCGTCCTGAGTTCAGTATAAACAAGCAAATGGATTGGGCGGAAGCGCCCGGGGCTTCCCTCTGCAGAATAAGAAAGTTTGTCGGACCCGCGAGCCCTCATTAGACCCTCTCTTTTGTTTGCTTACCAAATTAGCAAGAATGCTTTCAATGTTGGATGGAACGTTGACGGGGTAATGATGTCGCATTTCAATTTTGACTAGTGATTGGCACAATCGAAAACAATCGATTAATTTAATTTGGTTTTATGACTTTCATTTCACGGGCCCACCGTATTGCCACATTGCCAGCCGTCCGATAAAGTAAGTATACTAGCTACCCGCCCCAGCTTCGCATGGGCATAAAAACCTTCCTCTTCTATTTATTAAAAAAAACCGCATCAAAATCCGTTGCGTAGTTTTACAGATTTAAGCATACAAAGGGACATAGGGACAGAGAAAGCGACTTTGTTTTAAACTATGTAGTGAAGACCAAGTTTGCTCTAGTGAACCATATTAAAGATCATGAAAGACAATATACTTATTACCTTGATGAAGGCCCTTAACCTTACCTATTGTCATGGGCCGTCGTCATTAAAATCGATGAGGACAAGTATACGTTTTGTATAAAAAGAACGCAGTGGTTGATGCAGCTCATGTAGGTCGTAATCTTGTGTTTTTAATGTATTTCTTTCTCTCTTTAGTTTTAAAGTTTTGACTAGAAAGGTCAAAACTTTAAAACTAAAGAGAAAAGAAGTAGTTGCAAAATGTTATCAATTATTTGAGTTGGGCCATGATTAAAACAAAGATAAATTTACTTGACAATACATGGGTGTCCAATATGAAATAGATCTAGACCATGTAGATTGTATAGGTTGTTACACTTGAGATGTTATTCTTAAGTTTTTAATTATATCGACAGTTAAAAAAACGGACCAAATCTACACATCACTAATTTAAACTCTCAATTTCTTTATTGGGCTACCTGTGGCCTGAATATACTAGTAGGGTTTAAACTTGGGGTTGACAAATAATGAGTCATGGACTCATCATTTATGGAGTTGGTACCTAATAAATTGGTATCATTAAGTAATGAGTAGCTTCGTTAGAATTAGAATGATTAGCTGTAATTCTGAAATCAAAATTTTAAATATTTACCTAGTGGGAAAACCATACAGGGATTCAGAAGAAAATAATTAATGAATAACCCCTAAAAAATGGTGTTTCAAGTTTGATGCTTATAGCTTATATAGAGTAAGTACAAAATAAGTGAAGCTGATTTCGACTGATTAATATTTTCTTATTTTTATGTGCAACGATATATTTTTTTATCATCTGATTTCGACTGATTAATATTTTCTTATTTTTATGTGCAACGATATTTTTTTTTTATCATTTTGATTGTTTTTTTAATTCGTGTCAAAAAATGCATAAAATAAAAAAAAAAACATTTTTCCCATTATCTGTCAATCTAATCGATTATATATAACACCGTATCTTACTTGAAGTTACTAAGAAACTTTTGATATTCAATTTAAACTAGTCTCTACTTGGAATAACTATTGAGTGTTTAACTTGTATCTGTCAGTACGTGTATCGAAGGAGCAACTTTCAAACGCACAAGGGATCTCCAAATTGCTGAAGATTGTAGGGGGTGGCAAAGTTTTGAAACCCACGTCACTATCAGCTAATAACTACGGGGATGATCTGAATTTATAACGACATAATGTTACATTATATTATGATATATTTGCGCTTTTGTTAAGGTTTAATGCGGAGGTCAAAGAAAGTTATTTATTGGTAACCTACGTAATACATTTTAAGCGTAGTCACATGTTTATTTTGTTTTTGGTTGTTGATATTTTTTGTCATAATTATTTCATTGTTGCTATGCCTACTTGGCAAATCATTAGCCTTTATTTTGATACATATTTAGATTAAATCTTAACATTCTATAAAGTTTACTAAACTTGAATAAATCAGATAGATTTGATTCGGAAATCTCGCGTATTACTGAAAACTATTGACAGATATTATTTTCATGTATTACCTCTAAAGGGTAGACTTCCTCTAAAGAGGTTGGTGTTGGAGAGGCTGCTCAGAGATATCTCTTTTCAGCGGAGAGTTGCCGCCGCTTGCTACAACAGGTGGGACTCCTGGTGGTGGCCGTATACCTCTAAAGAGGTATAGAGTAGATGCCTTTATATATACTACTCGACTATATGGGCTTAAATAACAAGTTATAGTAGAAACTAATACACTAAAAATAAATAAAGGCAAACTTCCGTTATTTCATCCGGATTGATGCCGTTCCAAGCAAAAAACAATTAATTTTTAAATATTATACCTCGTAATGATAGACAAAACAAACTTAAATGGATAAGTAAGACTTAAAATAATTTCGCAACATTCATATAAGCACGAATACTCGTAGGTAAGCTATGCTAAGTTCGCAAGAGACGGAAAAGTCTGCATAATCAGAGTACGCCAAAACTTGGTAGCTGAAAGTTTTGAGCACCCCGTATCACTTGCATACAAAGCTCATTCTGTATTCGTGAAATAGAAATAACCACGATTTTAGTTTAGGAGATATGACGGCGAACTTCCATGCCCGAGCTTAATGAATGCCCGTTTTGGTTACATATCAAAATGATTAGAGATAGGTGAACAGATTTAAAAAAAATTACATACTCGCGGTAACAAAAATGAAAAATAAAAAAATAAAGACAGTGTGAAGATTGGTGAAGATAAATTAAAACACGAAGAAGATCGTATGCTATTTTTAGCGCCATATAAAGTATGTACAAAACACAAAATATATTACTGACTTGAACTGAAACTGAACTGAATAAATATATTACACTTATTTTTATTTCCTGTTTTCGAGTCATAATTATTATTATTAATATTTAATGACTTTAGTTATAAAGGTGTCAGTAAATTTTGTAAATAACTTTTTATGACAACATTGACACACTTTCAAATTAAAAACAATAGGTAAAAAAAAAACAAAAAAAAATTAGAGCGCTATATAGGTAATATTGACACACAGTTGTAAATACCATGACTTGTACAAGAAAACCATTTAGATTTATTCTACAAATTCAAAACCAAACCAGGAGAATGACTGCTTTATTTTGGATTACGACTTTTGAATTTTCAACATAAGTGGCAAAGGCATAAAATAAAGTATATTCACAACGGGGAGCGACACAAAACAACAAAGTGTAACAATCGTAAAGTGAAGTTAATACCGTATGCGATAGATACTGCACCTGCGCTCAAGATATGGTATAATATTTGTTAATATGCACACATTTTTAATATTTTATCACAGAATGAAGATATACCACTTCCTATTTCACAAAATGGAATTAATTTAGTCTAAGGTTGGCTGAAAGTGCAATAGCTTTTTGTCCACCTTTTGACACATTGTTTGAATTATAATCAACATCTTTAATTAAAGATCAACATGCACAATCTATGTGGTAATCTTAGGTAGTAATCACTATATAGTATAAAACAAAGTCGCTTTCTCGGTCCCTATACTCCTGTGTATACTTAAATCTTTAAAACTACGCAACGGATTTTGATGCGGTTTTTTTAATAGATAGAGTGATTCAAGAGGAAGGTTTTGTATGTCCATGCGAAACCGGGGCGGGTCGCTAGTGATACAATAAAGAGTACCTATATCTATCAATTTCCCGACAGCATTTGGTTTCCTTCGAGATACGTCAGGCACGTGGTTCAGTTTAAAATAACTTACACAATTTTTGCTATTCTTCGTCTTCTCGAGACTAAGTGGCCATGGTATTGCTATTATCATAATTAAAAGGAGAATAAACATTTTTTCAACATAACATGTGATAAATAGTACCTCGTACGATTGTAAACAAACTTGTAGCAAATACTAAAAATTATTTTACAGCCGATAAGCAGCAGCTAAAGTAATTTGTGAGCGCGACACAAAACAACAAAGTGTGGAACGGAACGATAGATGCCGGCCGCACCTGTGCACGTGAAATACAATGCAATTGCATTATTTGTTATAGACTATTATTCCACCGGGAAAACATGTAACATTTATAAGTAATCTTTTTTAGCCACAAGAACACTGCTTTAATAGTCGTGTGGTCTCCGGGCGTAAGAATATCATCACCCGAATATCTCTTCTCGTGAGTATCAAATAGAGACTTGTAAATATACAATGACTAGCGACCCGTCCCGGCTTCGCGTGGGCATAAAAACATTCCTCTTGAATCACTCTATCTATTAAAAAAACCGCATCAAAATCCGTTGCGTAGTTTTAAAGATTTAAGCATATAAAGGCACATAGGGAAAAAAAAAGTGACTATGTTTTATACTATATAGTGATAGTGATATTGTAGTCTATAATTGTATCTCTGTCTGACTGTAGGCGGATTCCATCACCACATTCCCAAGGAGGATTAACGTCAGATCATAAAAACAACGCCAAGACGTAGGTAAGTTAACGTAAGTTGTCCATAAAATATTATTCATATATGTAAAGGACTGTTTATTATGAGCTATTTCAACCGCATCTATAAAGATATGAATCTTTCGTCTCACAGCTACATAGTTACTTTGTGTTGTTTTCGTAATATTTAGAGTTTCAATCATTTTATGATTGGAGACCGTCTATTATTTTTACATTTAAGTGGAAGATTTACTGTGGTTGCGGGCCTATGAATTTACCACACCATCTTGAAAAAAAGACACCACGGGGTAAAAAAAAGCCAACATCACCTTGTATTTTTTTACAAAAGTTTCAACAGGTTACTAACGACAACAGTGACGTCAGGCAGTCATAGAAATTTACAAATCTAACTTTTTGTATAAAACAAGCCATTGCATTGGGCTTCGAACAAATTTTTTTGGGAATTTGGCCCTATTATGAGAAAGACATGATACTACACACCAAAACTACCATAAAAACCTTCACCTAAAATAAGTCGGACAAGTTTCAAGCACCGCGTATGTTCAAAACTTTAGTGCGGGACCCAACTTGAGAGTTTGCCGATAGACTTCAACCATAACAACTTTACAAAAAGTACTGCAGTCACCCTGTTTTCTGTGCCAACACACGCGTAACTACTCCATATTTATTTTACCCCCTTTCGCTAAAGGATATAACTTGTTAACTTGAGCTCCAATGTTTCTTGTCCAAAGAAATATGAAGACTACAGATTTGGTCCTTCCAAAGGCAAAGAATCATAATAATGCTATAAAACGGAGCGCGGTTACCATTGCTACACCATATGGACTACTGTAACACAATGAATGTCACACACAAAATATCTTGAGCTCCTTCGTGCTTCCGAAGACACGCCGTTGGTTCTCCGGCTGATATCGCAAGATGGCAGTCGTCGTAAAGCTGTGTCAGGTATATAAAGATAGCCTGAAAATCTGACACAGTGTTGGCCACTAACACACCCGGATATTGTTCCTTTTAGTCTGGTTTCTCTGAAAAAAGAGTTACGAAGACAGTGGGCAGACGCTCCTATGTAATAACCAGTAACACTAAATTAAAGACCATGATTAAAAGCGTACCAAGATGCAACTAGGAAACATAGTTGGATGATGAATGAATGCTATAATAATGTTTACAATATACCTACTTGTTGTTCTGAAAGTAAGATAGGCAATAATTTTCGTGCCAGTGTCAGTTATAAAGCGAATACTACGCTCATACCGCTTGAGTGCACTTCGGAAAATCACTTTAAAATCTATGTAGTGCCATATTCTGCCGGTACGTAGTAGCGAAGCCATTTTTATGCAGTATACTTACCGTAAAACTTAATAGGACTATAAGTTACATAGTTGGCTCCAAGAGCTCATAATACAAACTTACATTTTTAATCAACTGTAAATGCTAAAGTTATTTTCCGTCATAACTTTTCTCAAGCGGTTATGCTCCGAGATATTTAAGAGTGCATAAAGGGGAATATAGTCGGAGGTCTTTAAGTAACGTGCGCCATTTGTATACTTATAAATATTTTTTATGATATCTCTCTATATTAATAGAAATCAATTGCTGTTCGTTAGTCTCGCTAAAACTCGAGAATGGCTGGATCGATTTGGTTAATTTTGGTCTTGAAATATTTGTGGACGTTCAGGGAAGATTTGAAGGTGAGAAAAGTGCATTCAGGAGGTACAGAGTTCGCCGGGTAAACTAGTAATTGATATTGTTTATGAAGAGTAATTCAGGTATATTTTCAAATGCGTACCTTACCTATCGAACTTATAATAAAATAAATTAAAACATTTTTGTAGCATATCCTAAAACATCATTTGTTTTTGGATAATCATTGATGTGGTGTGTTAACAAGGTCGATGGTCTATGTACATCCTCCTAGTGTCAGAGTTCTTCGGAATTCCCTCTCGCAATCTGACGTGGTTGGACATTTTTAACGACAATCGGGCGATTCAAGCCTTCAACGACCTAAGCAAAAAGCCAGGAACACTGAAGAAAGTGTATTTGCCGTGGGAATTGAACGCACGACCTGTCCACCATTTTAATAGTCTCTAAATAACCTGCCACACTTTACTTTTTTCTTGTAATGTCAAAAAATTAAAAATAAGAAATAGGGAAACAACATTATTTCCATGCTTTGTATAACAATTTAAGGCAAATTTTATAAAAAATCCTACTGTACTGGCGATACCTAGTTGAATTCATGAATCTATAAAAAAACCTTTTTCGCATGGCATAAAAAAAGAGATAAGCTGAAAAATTCCCCAAAACACCCACCGTTACGTAGCCCCGGGCTAAATCTAGTTTATTTATATAACAATAACAAAGCAAACACAAACAGATGGCCATTCATCAATTAAATTTTAGAATGTTCTTGTTTACTGGAAATAGAATATCGGGGGCGTGTAATAAATCAATTTATTGTTATTACGAAGTTGATTGCAATGAATCCGCTTTGTTTAGAATGAATCTGAAACATTTATGATGTTTATTAAGAACAATTATGGTAAAAAAAGCCATAGGAATTTAATAAATGAAAAATCCTAATTATGACTCCTTCCTTCGATTTACTTTGCATAATTCAATCATTCGGATATTAAATATTTCTTCTAACCTTAGTAATTTTAATAACAACAATTTTGGTTTATGAAAACCAAATATAAGAAACACACAAATATTAATTTATTTACAATCAAAAATAATATAACAAATGTAATACATAATACATTCATTATATATCTTACTAGCTGTTCCCCGCGACTTCGCCCCGCGTGGGACTCGGTTATATCGCGCCCAAAAGTAGCCTATGTTTGACCTCAGGTCATTAACTACATCCCTACCAAATTTCATCACAATCGGTCCAGCAGTTTAGCCGTGAAGAGGTGACAGACAGACAGGCAGACAGACAGACAGACTTTCGCATTTATAATATTAGTATGGATAGATAGTATGGATGTAAGGACGTATTAATACTATTATTTATTCTGTGCTTATGTTTGTTGTTCTCGTATGATCCGCTTGCAAATGCCTGATAGATATATTCAAACTCTTGGTCTTTTTTGTCTAAAACAGGAGACATTATTTTTTTACGATTAAGTTAGCAATCGCAATTTTTAAACCAATGATTTCGAATATTACTTTATTTATAATGGTTTTAAAAGCATTAAGTTAATACTCTTGAACTTTTCCATTTCCTTGTCACGAATGAATAGGTAAGAGTACTCTATAGGATTAAATTACACATTAACAGTATTAGGTGTATGTTCATGCTTTATAATTATTGTTTCTATGTCTTTGAGGTATGATTATGTGATATATTATTTTTATATTTAACCATTCTTAAATAATTGGTTTTGAATGAGTTTCTTTTAATGTTTTTACTTTCTACAAAATCACTCTCAATAGGTGAGTTGAAGCAAATAAAATTTAAAATATAAAAACCCGTGTAGTAAGAGTAATTAATTTAGGAAATCTGCAGAAATAACAATTTAAAATTAAAAGGTCAAGGCTAATGTCAGTTCTTACACGTTCCTAGCATTTGTATATATACGAGTATTTTTATTCATGTTTGTTGAAATGTTGACAAACAAATACCCATAAGTACTTACTTGAATTTATTTTACTCTTATTAGTATTGTACCTCCCTGTTTATGTTTGTAATCGCCCTAAATCGTTTGCAAAATGCCTATATCTCATCGGGAGTGTGCTAAAAAGGAAAGTGATTGGTTAAACAAAGCATCAGTCGTTTGTAACTGTTCCGTAGAATAACAATCGAACCATTTGTACCTTAGCAGATTTAAAACACATCGCATTTATCTTGTTTCAATAAAAATGCGATAAGCCCTTGTTATTGATTGTGACGATTTAAATTGAAAACGTTGAATCTGTTTTTCGTCACTGATGTTACGTTATAAAAAATATTATAACTAACTTAGGAACAATTCTATGGCTTGATAAACATTATTAAAGTAGCAAAAAATATAAGTTGAAATTGGCTCGATTTGTTACTCTTCAGAACCTTGAATAAATAAGTACCTACATAGAGAAATAAATATAAATTCTAGGCCTAAAGTAATTTTTAACTTTTATTATGGCTTACTAATTCAAAGATATTATATTTCATAATATATTAAGAGAAAGACCTTCAAGACCTTCAATTTATTAATCAGCGAGTATTCAATTAAATAGATAACTTTGAGAAGTAAGTTTTAGGTTAGTATACAACTCGGCTCAACTTTATATTAAATTTGCAGGTTTGTCCGGATTTGATATAATTATTAAATAAATGCCCACGAAGTAGTAAAATAAACAGGTATAATATGTCTGATGTATTCTATTTAATTCACATTATGATAACGTTAATATATCAATTAATATTAAAAACACAGCAAATAATATCAATGATAAAGTAATAAATACAGCAATATCTCATACTAAGGAAATCGCCAGCTTTGATTAAAAAAACGCCCATGATCGTTGGTCCATGCGACCCGCGTCATTTGTTTCCAATACGCATCCAATCGCGAACAACCATTTGTAAGAGAATAGATATAAAATGGTGGCTGCAACAAATATGAACGGATCGCTTCGCACCGCTCCGCTTCGCTGCGTCTGTGGCCGCAAGCACTCGCCCCTATCAATCGCGTACATGTGATTTCACTCAATTTTTGAAACTGACGCTCCCTCACTGAAGAGGGACCGATCGTATTACTCAGTGTAGGTTAAGTTTGATTTCTGATCAAAATCACTTTTATGATGCTATTTTTAAACCAGTAATGTATTGTGGAAATCAGGCCTCGTTTACCCGTAGTTCTCTTTTGTAATAATGATGATAATAAAATTTATTTTGACTACGATAATTTGACAAATTTTTAAATGGTATCTTTAAGAAAATTTAATTGTATAGAGGTTTATATGATATAAAGTAAAAATAACGCGAATAATGAATCCGAATATTAATGGCAGATGTTGTTGAAAGATATGGAAGTTAAACAAATCAATGAAAGGGAATTAAGACGGTCGCGCCGCATTTGAATCCCGACTATCTCTGTTTTCACAGCGCGCTCGGTACAAAAGAGTACTCTCCGATCGGCGCCGCCTCCCCACAAGTGATATATTTTCCATTTTTGGCGTTCTATTACTCAGTATTTGACTTATAAATAGGATTTATCTTCTTCGTTGAAATGTTGTCTGTATAAATCATGCCTCGCGACAGCCGTTCTCGGTAGCGCTACAAAATTCCTCTAAAAATACACGTGAAATGGGAACACCGATCGTGTGAATAATTTTCAATTACATGAACACTTCCGCGATAGAATAAAAATGGATAGAAAAACTGTTAAAAGGGTAGCACTGTGCCTAAAGAGGCTTCTGAATTTTATTTCAATCCGCCGGGAGAGTCGATATTTACTTATATCGGCCCTTGCTTATCGGATTCAATGGGCTTCGTGAAGGAAGTGTGCGCAAACAGGATGCACTATCCCTGTTTACAATACATTTTATGCTCTGTTTGATCTTGTTATGTATACTTTAAAACGAAATTTGCAGTAATATGATAAAAACGGCTCGGAGACTATAAAACGTGTGAAGGGTCAAAACGACCGGCAATACATCATAAAATTATATGAAAGTCAAGAGCAGGGAAAGTGTGAGGTGAACAGGGCACGCCGGGATTTATTGCGGTCTGCTTTCGATACCTATTGTGGAGAGCACTTTTTATGCGTTTTAAAATTATTTCATGACAATATCGCCACTTATCGCACCATCGAGGGTTCGCGCGTTCAAACTATAAAATAATATCCTGGAAAGTACTATATATTCACACATAATAAACAGTTAAAAAATTTACCGAATAATATTTTTGGTACCGGATATAATTTTTATTTATTTATTATTATATAATAAAAATATTTAAATTAAAATATCGATGTTCATTGCAAAAAATATAAATATTTTAAATATTTTAAAAAACGTGGTATATCTGCGCCAATTTCAGTGGTAAATGACATGGTAAATTGTTTTCTTTTTCAGCTTAAGAATATTTATCTTTAGTTTTATACCTACAATGCTCATACCTACGTAGTCACTCAGAATGTTAGCTGCTGAAAAATATTCTCACACTTTACAGCATCATTTGAACTCACTAGCCATGAAATTCGCGGTTCTTGGCGAGATGCGTTCCTCTATGCATCTACTTGCATCAGCTTGAAGCGTTCGAGCGATGGTTGAAAATGCTTGCCTACGAGTATTTGAGAACATATTTAAATTCACCTTGAAATAATTTTTCTACGTGGTATATAAATTTATATTTTAAATGTAGATGGATAAAGCCTATGATACGACTTTCGCTTTAACGCTATGCGACATATCCAATCATAAAAAATATAAAATTAAACCATAAAACCGTTATCTCTTTGTAAACTTAAACAATAGACATAAAGAACTTATTATGTATTAATGCTCCGTAGAGAAATAAAATATTAAAAAATAAATCAAAGAACATAGATTAAAAACAAAATTGCGTTGAGACCGCGCGCGATTCGAACTTCTTTGACAAAGAACCATAAGACAGGGATTATTTTTCTAGACTTCACACAAGTAACTTTATTTCTCAGTGTCATATTTGAAAAGGGGATTTGAAAAGCTCAGGAACAACAATAAAGGCTCTCTAATGTATGTTTAGTAGTATTTACGGGACCTGTTGAGATCTGTTGCGTCTTGGCGTCTCTCCAACCCTGTCGGGTCACTGCTGCCTCTTTAGATAATAGCTGCTATTTTGTACGATATCCGACGAGATCTACTGAACTATCTAGACTCTGTTCAGTGAATATGGAATAATATTATGTCTTTAAATATTCATTTATTATTTCTATCTGATTTTTCATTTATTAATATAACTTATTTATTAACTACTTCTACAGATGCCATTATTTTTGGTTTGATCTCAAATCAACTTATTTTATTTGTATTAAAAGTTTATCGAATATAAACACCGAGCCTTTTCCATAGAGCGTTAAGCTACTTTGAATTTCATACAATCAAAACGTGGAGCCGTAAGTCATCACTGGTATAATACACAGTGATTAAAGATTTTCGTCTTTAGGGATTGTGTGTGTGGATTGTGTGTAAGTCGGTCAAGAAGACTCAACAGCTACCCGAATGCTGCCCATTCGAGTAGCATTCTTCGAAAACGACTTTATTAAGGTCGCAGAAAGACGCTGGAGGCAGGCCGCATTAAACTGGTCAGATTGATAATGATAAACATATGCCAAATACCTACTACTTGACGTTATAAAAGTCGCGAGCGGGGCTTAGTGTTAGTTTATAATTTAAATTAATTCTTATATTTTGAGATTTATTGAACTTAGTAATAGCTTAATTAATTTACTACTTATTGTTTGATCGTTAATTGGTACTATTTAATAATAACTACAAAGAAAATTTTAATGTCTGTCTTTGAAAATTCAGAATCAAAAGCAACTTTCTGAGGATATTTCGTTACAGAGCTGTCAAATAATTTAATTACAAAAATTTGTATTTACTCCCCCCTACAACTTCATTGACTATTTTTCATTTCCAGAAACACATTGTGTTAACCATCTTATATTTGAAAATTAAATTATTTCATAATTATTAATGTATCGCGTCAAATGTTGGGCAATATTAATAAAAGATTTTTTTTAAAACGGGATACGCCTGGTGCCTTATTTTTGAATTCTGTGACTCACGACGAAAGTCAAAATTTTCTTTGCATTTTGGAACCGCTCTTTTGAAGCATATGTAAAACATATGGATAAGATCAAGACCATTATTTCGAGTGAAAATCATTCGACACACGAATTTTAAGTGAAAATTAGAAATCTTGATTTCTAGGTGTTGATTATTAGTGACTAAGATTATGATCATACAATGACATAAGATACTTACATATAACACCCAATCCTTGGGGCTGTGTGCGTTTGTACCACAGACGTAGAGCCGGCCGCCGTCACCCATTGGCTGTATGACGCGAATGTGGTTGCGGCAGTCGAAATGCTGAAAAAAAAACATATTTTAGAAAAAAAATGTTTTTACCAAAACCAAAACGATAATGTCATTTGTCATTTTAACCACATTAATGCTTATGTTTGTTTAAGATATAAAGATAGATAAACAATATTGAAAAAAAAAATTCTTTGGCGGTCGGTTGATAATTCTGAACGTCTAAAGAACTATCCATAATTTTGTTGTATCTTTTTCTCATCTGAATGATTACCTGGTTTCATTCTCTATATGGGACTTGGATTTTCAGAAAAAAAAAATAGCAGTAAAAAATTAAACGTGATATAACATTTCTCATAAAATAAAAATTGAGATAAATATTTTTTTGGTTGGCCAGTTACATGGGATTGAAACAAAAATATTTAAAAAACGACAAGTTCTACGTATTCGAATATAATGACTAAAATATTTTTACAACGATATTCGTAATATTTTCAGACAAAAATATTAAAACGGGTTTTCCAAAAGTTGGTTTTAAAAAAAAAAAATAAACAAGTACAGTATATGATTGGAGTTGTTGAACTACTTACAATTACTTACAAAATTACTTTTTAGTTTGTTTTTGTGTTATACACTAGGATTCCCTGGGTCGTGGATACCCAGTCCTTTCGCAGATTAATTTTGATAATGGAATAAGGACAAACTTATTCAAGTAACATATAAGTAGCTTAACAAGTTTCGGAAGTAACAACGATGGGATTTTGTTTCGAAAAAAAAAAATCAATCGTATCCATCCTAGATTGATATAAAATATTCTTCTTTTCCAGTCATAATGGCCAAGGAAATGAATTATGAAATTTAATCACAGCAAATATAAAAATATTATTTAAGTATTTAGTGTCATAGATAGAAAAGGAATTTTAATCTATTGCTTGATCTAGGTCAACATGATACCAATTCTGAATTTACACCTGACTCCATATTTGTAAAGTAATTTCAACAATTGTATAGATGCCACATTATTAAGTGGTTTACTTTATTGCGTTATGGAGTAGGACGCAAAATGTCATGGCTAAGAACATTCGCCAGTGGACTGGTATTTGAACAGTGAAAGAGTTGTTCAGTAGCTATGGATAAAACTAGATTTAAGGAGCTGACATCAAACCTTCATGAATGAAGTGGAACCTAAAGGCAAAGAAGAAGATGTATATTCTCCATACTTCAAGATTCATTATTAATCCATGAATCACGTGGTTTGTACAACAAGCCACAGACCTTTCTTAGTGGCCTGTACCAAAAGCTCAGGAAAAGGTGGTAAAAAAAAAACTATGCAGCATGTGTTTTATTCTTTAAATATATTATGTCAATTTGGTGTACCAGAAATTCCTTTATAAGACTTAATCAGGTCTAAGCGAAGCAAAATATAAAGAAATTACTACATAATTAACATGTTTACTGATCCTTTTAATCCTGGGAATAGATAAATCTATGTTTCTTTAAATACTTAAAAAAAAAAGCGCAGTGTATACCAAATAATGAAGGATTTTGACTATGAGGAGTGTTTTCTCAAATCATCAAATCGGATAATTTTTTTAAGAACCAGCTACATACTCAATTTAAATCGTAGTTATCAAATAGTACATAGTGGTATAATGCAGATTAATTTAGGTGGTAACCGCGATGGTTAACCGCAGATACCTGATGTAATTAAGCGAACGAAGATAAACAAATCCATTAGTTTAATAACTACATATATTTACAGAAAACTTTTGAATAAAACATTTTTAAATTGTAATTAATTAGAGAGTATTTTACGAAGATTACCTTACTACTCAATAAAAGCGGAAACTAGGTCTCCCTAAACAAAGCGTCGCCCAGTGTTAAGCAATACTAAGAAAATAACAAAACCTGAAGTGGAATCAAATGAGAAATGTATAGCAGATTTACTTGGAAAGTCTCTGGTGATAGTCTCTGGTATAGGTCTTCAGGTATAGGGAACATAAGACTATAAATAAAATAGGTCGTGGCATATATCCCTCGGCTACCAGAGGGATAGAATCCATGTGCGCTGACCAGTTAGTGACGGCTTTTTATTATTTTGCAGTAAGTTCTGCCCAATTAATTATCTGTTAACACGTTCAAATTAAAATAAAATAAATTTGTCATCGATTTCAAAAGTAAATCAAAACGAAAACTACCGAAACCAAAACAAAACGCGTGTGCATTTATTCAGTGAAGTACCTCAGGCAAAATTCGCCGGAATAATAGCGAATCGAAGTACGTGTGTATGAGTGTTCACAGGCCGTGATTATGCAAATTTGCGCCCAACATAAATATTAAACGGTACATTAATATTCCCAACGACAGAAATAATGCATCGCGCTAGCGGATGAAACGGTAACTACTCATCTGCATTATTTTAGTCAATTTGCAGCGAAAAAGCGCATAAATGTATAAGGAAATTTAGCGTACTATTTAAATTTATTTTTGAGTTAATAGTTCTCATATACCGACGTAAGGGAATCACCACAGTGCGATTGCCGAGCACCCCACCAGACCCTATCCCATGTGGTAAACGAATGCCCACTTCGCCGTTTTTCAGAATGACACATACACATAAATTTCTCGTTAATAGTTATTGATAAATAATACATTAGCGACATATACATGAACTTTCTTTAAGCTTAGTCTGACTTAGCGCTATGGAAAACTCAAACTATTTTTTTTTTTAAACAAATATAGTCATTTTAATAATATGAAATTTTGTTAGCATAAATGCTACTCTCGCTCAAATTACTAAGCTGGGGTTAAAATATGGGCAAGTAACGTCCAAAAATTCCCAAAGCGCAGAAGCAAATCGAACAAAAGCTAGTATATTAAAAAAAGTAAATAGTTATTCAACAGAAGATTGCAAAGCGGTTTCTGCGGCCAGCGGGATATTGAAACTAATTTTGTGTACGTCAGGATGCCGGCCGTGCGCACCGCGGGCAGACTGTCACGCGCCGCGCGCCGCCCGCAAGCGAAATAGAAACAGGATGGTTGAAACCTCAAGTGGAAACATATAATCATGATTTTAGATGAAGTTTTCAGAAACGAAAACTGTGAGCTACTGCATAGGTTAAAAAAATCATCGGGTTGCACTCCAGGAGTACCGGCAGAAGTGAAAACAGGAGCAGGCATACATTTTCCCTCCGTCTTACGAATTTTCGATCAGGTCACATGTTCTGACGCGAGCTTAACATTTTTTACCCATCCCAGTGCATAACGCTCTAAAGAAGATTTCGCTTTTAAAATCGCTTTTTTATGATAATGGTTTCCTAATAAAACTGTGCCATAAATAAATATTAGTTCATCCATATCGTGTAGGTTACAAGGTCTATTGCCTTTTAAACTTTAGCGTCAGTTTTATAAAACCGCCTATCGGCCTCTGGGCGTCGATTAAATTATTGTGATCTTTTCTTCTAAATATTACCTTTTTTTGCAGGACTCATCTTCATTCTACTTTTAAATATAATCGTATTTATAGTTCTTAGCTTCAATCCAAACAATCATAATATTTTCGTCTTGAAAATGTGAAGTATTCTAGCGCATTGCAGACCATCAGTCGCATGTACTTACATTCCGTACAAAATGTAGACGCGACTCATGTAGGAAATTTCCCTAAACTGTTTATTTTATAATGTTGTTCGACAATTAAGAGTTAACTCGAAGTGGAGCATTCAAGAAAGATTCAAGAAATTAATATAAGCGCTATACATTTTTCTTGGAAACAAACAGGCTCACGTAAGTAAACAATTAGCGAAGTATTTTGCTACACAAAAAGTTGGTGGCACACTTCTTTGCTTCGGGCCGAGGTAACTTTGCGAGAGATTGTTCTAAAGTAATTATCGGATTAATACACTTCGAACGTTGGGCGTTGTACTGACGCGAACAGAACTGTTGTGCTCAGAAACAATCAGAATTAAGCAGAGAACAATCAGGCCCACGTCTAAGTTTCTTTTAACGGCAGTTAGCCGGGACTCTCGCATAACTCCACTGCGAACTAATGCCTTCGATTGGTCCATTTCGTTAATTATTCGCCACTTTGTACGTAAGTAGATTTACGGTTAGCTTTTCTCGCGTTCCCCTATCCATCGTTTTTCTTTTACGGGCTTATTTCCTATAATGGCTTCTATAAGGAATTTAAGAGCATTGATTTGCATTACCGATGCATTTATTGCTTCTGCTCTTGCTGATATAAATATTGAATAAACGTTGTGTTATTATTTCGTCAGAAGTGAATAAAGTATAAGCATGTACCAGTTCAACTATAAAAGTATTGCAGTATCTAAGCTACACAGTTACTTATGGTTTTAATTGATAATCATAATTAGTATTCATAAAATATCTTTATTTCTCAGTGTTTTAAGTTAGTCATAACATTTAACGTAATTGTTAATATTCATTAAAATATTTTACATAATATACAATAACTACAGTTATTTAAGCTTTTGGGTATTTCATAATTTAGCCATTGTTTCCAACTGTGTATTTGGAATGGGCTCAGTTAGTGCAGTATTCAATATCGGCGATGTTATCAACGAGCAGACACATACATCATTTTAGTCGCCAGTCCATTGGCTTTTGTGTATGAGTGCTGATTGGATCCATTTTGGATATCATATTTTTTATAAACTTTCAATATAATACATCGAAATCAGGTTCCGATTTAACAATTTATTTTTATGCTAGCGACCCGCCCCGTCTTCGCATGGGTATAAAAACCTTCCTCTTGAATTACTCTATCTATTAAAAAAATCGCATCAAAATCCGTTGCGTAGTTTTAAAGATTTAAGCATACAAAAGGGACATAGGGACAGAGAAAGCGATTTTGTTTTATACTATGTAGTGATACTTTGTTCATCTTGAAGAAATGAATATTCACTTTGATGATAAGGAAACAAATATTCAAAATCATGAATAATTGCAATGAGATAATGTTAAAGCTATATATGTTGCGTAATTGTGTGACCAAGGTATTCAGCTTATGATAAAAAATATAGCTGTAACATATATTAATTATGTCAAACAACAATGTTCGTGATATAAAGGTAATGTACGCCCGTGAATGTTTGCGCTTTATCGCGTGGCTTGTCAACATACGCAGAAGGTCATGTTGCATTACAAAAAGATTGATTAATTGTGATATTTTTATAAAGTACCGACGCTAAATGGCATGCGAGGCATTTTATTCAATATAGTAAATTCTTATAAAAGATTATGTAAAATGATACGTGAAAAGGTCCTTTGTTTGAACTAGCGGCTTCTAAGAACAATCCCTAAAGCTACGTCAGAATGTCAATGTTACAAAGAACATGTTATTTGGGAGACATAGGTATAAGAAATATAATAATGTCAAGGTAATCCATATAATACGAAGACTGTTACTTGATATTGCAAATACAAAAGCTAGGTAGGTGGCATGTATTTGAAAACTCCGTAGCTTACACACAAATATCATAAGAAAAAAATAATTATAAAGTAATGACTTAAGTAGATAATTGAGAAAAGATTATCTTAAGATTTCTGAATAATTTCGATCCTTAGATTTTCCTTGGGATTACAAAGACGAAGTTAAAATAACAAGAGGCGACGCCGCCTTGCGCGCTCGCGGAATTTCGCCGTCGGCATTTTTCCAGCCTTTTTCGTGTTACTACATCGTGTTTAGAGCAAGGAAAACTCGCCGACAGCGAGAAACTTTGATTATAGCTTTCACGAGTGGCCGTTCCTTCCACGATCGAGGTGATAGACTCCGGGAAATTTCTTTTTTATGACCCTCTTTGCTACTAATAAAACAAATTTAGTTTTTTTCTCCATCGGAAGAGTTTGAACGGGTAGCGTGTTGTCTATTACTTTCTTTCCCACCATATTGCGGAAGTTTGACCTTTTATTTGCGTGCTTATACGAATATGTTACGTCTCAGCCTCTTTTACTAACTTGAGAATTTGTTTTGGGAGATTTTTCTTCCTTTTGTACCTTATAAAGTTGCAAAGAGGTTTTACGGCTTACTTACATTTCGCATGAGACATTTTATTTCTGGTTGCGAGGTTTATGACTTTCTTATTAGATGTGTAACTCCGTCTGCTAAGTCAACAAAGAGATATGACTAAACTCGTACCTCCGCTACAGTTTATTATCCATTAAAGTTTAATAGACATTCTGTACACAGTCTTTTTGTAAAATAAGGTACATAGACTTTGTTTAGATAATAATGTCTGTTAGATAAAAGCCCTGCCATTAAAAAGGCGTGTTCGCAAGAGCAAATGTAGAAACACTCAAGCGTAACAATCTCTGGTGTAGTGGCATTATCGAATTAGTGGACGGCGTATATATCGGTGTAATCGCTCCCCGATCTCAGCGAGAGGGCGACCGAGAAATAAAACAAATATTGCTTTTATGCTGGATTGTAAATCAAAATTAACGGCTTTAATATAGCAGGGCAGCACGGCTCTAAGCTTCGCGCCATGAAATATGCTCGACGTCTCTCCTGTTAAAAATGGGATTAACCCTTAATGGAAATAGTGCTAGTTGTGAGTAATTCCGCGGAAAATAAGCGTATTTTAATTAAATTGCACAGGAATCATTTAAATTTTGCGAGACGTGAGCTCCGTATTTTTAATTAATGTGGATTAGTAGACTCCTGTTTTCACCTTAATGCACTGCGCTCATAAAGAATAATGATTTGTTTTTTACAGTCAGACAGAATGTGGTGAAACTTACATATAAATAACAATGACCATGAGCCACAGAATGCCAGAGGTAGGCGTTATAAATATAGGAATCATACCATAATACACTTTAACTGGAGGAAGATATTTATCCAGGAGTGGGGTTAAATGAAGCAAAACAAATATGTAAATTTTATAAGGCCAGACAAAGCATTTTTTTAATTCGTAAAATTGCTAGGCATGATATATATAAATTGATTTGTTCTAAGTCAAGTCTTAATGTAGTCCTTACATTAATTTGTACAATAAAAAGTTTTGTATGTGTAACTTACCTCCGATTTGCCTTTTGAAACGCATTGCGCTATATTACTTGGCTCCAAGTTTATGGCATCTCTCTGTGAACAAAGTACAAAAACTTAGCATTATTAGGTAGAGTAGAGGCATATTTAAAACAATATTATAAACACACAATTTTGTAAACTTTAAAATGTTTGACTTCGGTACAGAAATAAAGCCGGCATTCACTGATGTGGCCAAAGGCAAAAATTAATATAAAACATGTATTCTATGTATTTAACTTGTATGTATTGTATCTATAAATCATATCAAGTAAACATCATATATTTTTATATTTTACTTTAGTAATTGATATTAAATATACATTCTTACCTCACAATGTGACGCACTAATATTGTTCATATTGAGCCGGTACAATCGGTCCCTGCAACAAAACACACATTGATGTGGCTACATTCCATTACAAAGTAAACAAAACCTCAAACATAATGAACCGTTTACATTGGATTGCTTTATAGCTGAAAATGCCGTAGTTACCCTACTGCTTCCGTGACACACACGATTGACCTATATCACCTCATATTCAATCGCCAGTGTTATTTGACCTCGCCTCTAACCTTTGTTCTATTTTGGTACTCAGGATTTCGAATTTGAAGGAATTTGGCATTGTAAATACATCTATTTTTATTTTATTTATTTAGGTACTAATTTCATGAATAAAGGTCGTGAGAAAGCTGATTATCTAAATAAATATTTACTTTGATTAACTACTTTAATTGCAAATAATATTGAAAAAAAAATAAGATAAATTACTATAGACTATTATTCTTGTCATAAAATTTTATACAATTTGAGACTTAAATTTTAATAAAAAGAGAAGAAGAAATTTGGAAAAACCAGATTGGTTCACTAAAATAATAGGATAGTAAGTTGATGGTGCATCTTCTTTGATAGCTTATATAATACGAGAATCAAAATTTTAATGATGTGAACACGCAACTATCTATTTTTTGGTATTTTTACCTTTCTTTAATGGTCAAATAATAAAAAAAATAAATGCCGTTTGATTTTTTAATTTAATACTGTTGAATACCAAAAACAGTACACAACGGCACAAAAAAAAAACAAAAAAAAAATTATTCCATACCACTGGCGTCCGCACGCATCTATAATTTTTGAAAGGAAGTAATAACAGCGGTGAGCTTGTAAAAATCACAAGGCATTCAGCCGGACCAATTGGTCTGCCCACTCTATAGTTACGACCGGCCTTATCAATAAAGCTGAAGGGTACTCGAGTTTAAATTAATTGAATATATTGGATGCCTTGAATAATAATTTAATCCAGTTCAATAAGCTACTAATCCCTTAGATTGCTACATGGTTTTAATGGGAAATGCTAAGTATCTATAATTTTTTATTGATTGATAGCAATTTGAAATAATGACTTTTGATACGGATGTTACTGTCTCTTTTTTGATAAATATTTTAATATTGTCATTTATATGTACAAGGACTAAAAAGGTATCAGTTTTAGGTGAGTAAATATGGAGGAATATATTTCTAAAAAAAAAATTGTTAGAGAAACATGTATCAAAGTTACAAAAAATATTAAACCTAAAATCAAGGGTAATTTTTTCACTCAATGCGAATATATAATTATAAAGTTGAGTGTAGTCGTATATCCTACCCTATTTAACGAGAAATATATAAATTTATTTGTACTCGCCTTTTCGAAAACTATTTCTTTAAAATTTTAAAAATTACTTCTTACATGGTCAAAAAGATAATCTAGGTAGGTTCCATGTCTGGGAAAATTCATTTTACACATATTTTCACGCAAAAAGATTTTCTGCGTAAAACGAGCGAAGCTCGGTCGCCCAGGTACTAAAAGTTATACATGTTAAAATCTGCCCTAATTGAAACACAACTTATAGTTTATTTCAATGTTGAATAACTTGATATAAGTAATCATTTCAAGTACATAGTTATCTAAAATTTATTATAAATTATGATTGTTCTAAACTTACATGGCACCAACGTAGAGGGCATCTCTTTTGGAGTCCACAAAAAACGTTCTGTAGTAGAGTGTGCCACATGAAAACTCCCGGACATGATCTGAAAAGAAAGAAAAATTCCATAAGTAAAAAAAATAAGTTTAATCAGTTAGGTGCACATTCTTTGTAACAGATGTATGTAAGACCTATTACTTAGATTAAGTGTTCAGGTTACTATCAAAACATATGTTTGTGCCAGTTGTTTAAAAAAATCGAAATATGTTTATTCTAAGAGATAATTATGCTCCCTATAAAATATTTTATTTAAATGAAATAATTAAATGACCGACAAAAAATAAAATGATACTATATGCTACAAACAATAATGAGTAACATTGAACTTTATATATTTTTAAAGGGATATTTTAAAAATTCAATTTGAATATAACTTTTGTTACGCAAAGAGTAACACGTCAACTTTCTTATATCCAGCGCAAGAGATGCTTACATGTTTTAGGGGTACATCCTTAGCATCTTACGTCGTCAAATAAAGTACTGAGCAGATATTTTTCCTAAACAAGTCTCGGATCAAAGGGTCGAAACGAGGTCGCATTTGCAGATACGTTTGAGCTACACGAGTCAAGATTTATGAATAGACATCAAAGAGTTTTTGTTGATAGAACTACAATGGCAAACGCTGTCACATTTCAGAAAAACTACTATTAATTCTGTATTCTATGGTAAAACGAAATATTAAAAAAAGGATTCCATTTCCAAATATTTGAAATGTGTAGTGAGTAAGCTCTAGTCTAGGAAGATGACAAGTCTGTTATACCTTGTTTAACGAAAAATAAACTTTCTCTTCCTAACTTTCTTACTAACTTTTCATTTACTCAATTTACAATTGAGTGATGTATTGCACTGATTTGTTTAACTATGACTAATATACAAGTTATGAAATAAACCGCGTCGGCTGCTTAGACAATAATGTACTTATGAAAAATGTTAATTAGGGTTAAATAACTAATGTACGGTGTTCCGTACAAACAATAAATTTTTAAGATGACAGAATGAAATGAGTCTGACTCACACTTGACGGGTTTTATTCAAGTCTTGTTTTGATGCTGTTCTATTATGCGGGTTACTTCGGCGAGTACGGTCACGCTCCAGACCCACATCTGTTTTATTAGACCTGACTTTTACATACCTATAGTTTTGCTAAATTCTAGTCATGAAATGTATATTTTCTGAGTGTATGGCTCCTGAATTACTACAGATTGAATACATTATCAACAAAATTGGAATTAGATTCATTGTTTTCTGTTTCATATGCGTAGTATGATTCAAGGTAAAATTTACACAAAAAAGTTAAAGTAAAATAAGCTTTAAAAGTTCCCAATATTAATAACACAATATTTGTGATTTTGTATCTATAAAATATTTTAAAAACTTAAACACGATATTTTATTTCGTATCTAGTGCCATTACGCTAGGTTCTGTAGCGTAAGGTGAGTATATAACTGGGACAAATTCTCGTATGAAGAAGATATTTATTACTATAATGTAAACTCAAAACAGAAAACTATTGGCTATTTCGTGGTTTATATTAAGAACACAAAATAAACTTACAAATCCAAAGATGTCATAAAGAACATTAGAGCCCTCATTTCTGTCGCAACACAACGCTGTGAACGTTTACCGGGGCGAGTACACAAGGTAAAAAGTAAATAAAACGCGAAAACGCCACTGATTCTTGAAGCGGAAGACTTCGTCAACTGTACTTATTTGCGATGGTTCGATTCGACATTTGAACGACCACGTCACTATCACAAATTATCTTAAACACAGAAAAATCTTGGCTTCTGTACCTGTCTTATCGCATTATCCTACTGTTTCCTTGTTTGACTGTGAAGAACGGATTTTTTTTTAAATGAAAACACTTTGAACAATTCAGATATGAGCAAAAATAATTGAGCTCGCGACACCATCATGTAAACGATACCTCAAAAAACACGTAATTTTTTCACTCCTATCGGCACTTCTGAAGTGTTACTATTTTTTAAATAAAATCTAATTTGTGATAATAACTGTGAAAGAAAGATTTTTCGCTTTAAGTGTCTATAAAAAACGATAATATTTGTTAAAGAATCACGTCATCCGACTTAGCTTGATGGCTAACGATAGCTTTTTGGATAACGGCTTTAAGTAAGTACATTCTTTTCGAAGTAAAAAAAAAGAGAGCACATAATATAAAGTGAGAGATAACTACCAACCTATTAAAACGAAAATTATTTAGTTCAGTGATATTATGCGATGTATTTTAGCATGTTACTCGCAGCGTTATATCTATTAGTCTCTATAATTTGTGGAACTATGTTGACTCGAGCTCCACGTAAAAAGTGCTTGAATTTTACTTCCCACTTACGTTTACTTGTAAAAATAGTTGCATTCTGCGATGTTAAATAAAAATATTAACTTCATATTTTACTACTACACATATATGAAGTGTGGCAGTACAATAATTGTGACTGAAGACCAGTTAAGCCTGTTGTTTCTTACCTTATCGTATAAATAGATACCCTATCGTATAAATAAATAAAAAATTAAATTAAAAGTAGAATGTCGTATGGCATTAAGTTTACCATTTGTACACTTTTTTTTTAACTAGCGACCCGCCCCGGCTTCTTGAATTCTTGAATCACTACTATATCTATAAAAAAAACCGCATCAAAATTCGTTGCGTAGTTTTAAAGATTTAAGCATACATAGGGACAGGAATAGCGACTTTGTTTTATACTATGTAGTGATGATTTGTGCAATAAAGTTTAAATAAATGAATTTATCTAATCATAATCGTTATTTCGATTACTTTCCAACCCGTATGTCTTCGGATTCCAAAGTCAACAGAAAATGATGTTATGAGGTCTTTAAAATAACTTCAACTTCACAATTCAGTTCATCATTAAGTCTATGTTATTTTTAAAAATTTGACATTATTTTTTTGTTTACAGAACATCTCATTAGATGTTAGATTACTATAGTAAAAAGTTATTTTAGTAACTAAATCTAAAGGTACTCGTAAAATCAAATCCAGACAAGAGAAATATAGAGCCTAGATGCGTTTGGGGCTTGTGGCTTGAATTTGAATGCGACAATGTTGACAGTAGATTTGGAAATCAGTTTTGTGGAGCCGGCGAGTTGATGTGAAATGTCGTTGGGTGCATGTGGTGAAGATTATTTGACATTGTTTGGGAAACTGACATTTTCTGAGGACATAGTGTCAATTGAATTAAACATGACAGTCACCTTATATGTGTTGATTATAACATTATAAGTTTTTGTTCTACTTTAGTATAAATCTATATCTATACTATCTATATCTATACTTCTATACTTCTATATCTATACTAATATTATAAATGCGAAAGTCTGTCTGTCTGTCTGTCTGTCTGTCTATCTGTCTGTCTGTCTGTCACCTCTTCAAGGCTAAACTGCTGGACAGATTGTGATGAAATTTGGTAGGGATGTAGTTAACGACCTGAGGTCAAACATAGGCTACTTTTGGGCGCGATATAACCGAGTCCCACGCGGGCGGAGCCGCGGGCATCAGCTAGTATAACTATATAATAAAACTACGATACCGGTTTGTTAGTCGTCTTCAACAGCTACTTGATGTGACTCTAAACAAAACTAAAATAGTAGCTTTCTTCAAAAATTACAGAATTACTTAATTAAATATTAATTAAAATTAAATATTTATCACCGATATTTGTCATAGAAACTGCTAGCGCGTCTCGTCCAAAGAATTTGAAAATCGCGCGCGCAAGCCAAATATCTTTAATCTATGGTCTCGTCTCTATTTCCTAAATCTATGAATGAAGCATATTATATAATTTGAAAAAAAAAGAATGAGAAAGTTGCCAGTAACATGCGTAATACAATGTGTTCAGACAATGAATGCGTTGGCTGCAGTGAATTGAACAGGTGATATTCGAGAATCGGTAATGCTAAAGACGGGTGGCCATGCCGTTATTGGGACCCGACCAACTACTTTGCATTCAGTACCACATTTCTCTTGTAGTGCATTTTATGGAATAGTATGAGCAATTTTAATATGAATTTTATATGCACTGATGTAAGTACTATTTTGTTGAATGACATGTATATATTCAGTTTCTATAGTAAAATCAATGTTAAAGTTTCTATAATGGATCGATTACCTGAGTATGACTGTTACAACATAGTTTACTTTTCAACTAAGCATATATGTATACATGATAAATAATATACAACGATACAATGTTGGGTGTATAAATTGTATCATGTAAGTATGCTTTACGAATGTTCAAAAGTATATATAATTTATTTAAATTCTGTGATCTATTCTTAAAAGAAAATATGAAGCTTTCATTAAATGAAATTATATGAAACAGAAATACAAAACAAAAATAATTTGATGACCAGATATAAAATTTGAAGTACTAAAGAAAAGTACCAAACAAATCTACCACAGCAGAATCGTAAAATAAACTCAAGAGCGCCTCAACTCAAACGCTGCTGAAAAGAAAGCAAATACGCACTGCTTATTCGGGATCAATAAAATTGGCCATAAACGACAATGAACTCGGTTATTTGACGAGGATTATTTTACTTTACGCCGACCTCTAGCGTTAAAAATACTGGCATGCTAGACTGAATTTATAGAGAAGAAGAGGTACGAGTAACTACTAAATGAAAAAAAGAAAAGAAAAAATTTGAATGGTATTCTCAAAGAATTTGGAAATCGCGCGCGGTCTTCTGCTTTTTATTTTGAATGAAAAGGCAGTCAATCTTATAATATTACTAGCGACCCGTCCCGGCTTCTCATAGGCATAAAAATCTTCCTCTTGAATCACACTATCACTATCTATTAAAAAGCACCGCATCAAAATCCGTTGCGTAGTTTTATAGATTTAAGCATACAAAGGGACATTGGGACAGAGAAAGCGACTTTGTTTTATACTAAGTGATTGTTTCTGGAGAAGTAAAATTTTGATTTTCTAATTTATGTGAATATATCAAACAAAATTGTTTGGAGTACAGCCCCAACACTAGTAGTTACTTATTTATAGAAGCAGTTTGTGTAATATATATTAATTGTTCTTCTCACTGTTATTGTACAATGATGAAGTTGAAGGAAGAAGTTTGTTGCATACTTTAGGTGCTCTTTAAATTAATTAGATTTTATTTGGAGCTCTACATGACATACTTCATTTTATTACTACGATGATGATGAATTGAACTAGCTTAGTAGATAAGCATCAGTTTTACTGAGAGAACGAGCATTTTATCGGCAATTTTATATGTAAACGCTCAAGACTGTCAAAGATCATACCAATAGACATAACTCGGTATAAATGTTTAATGTTTGCGAGAAAATCGTTTTAACGTCAATGTTGTCTGTAGAAGGTGCAACTCCGAGCAAATAGCTTTATATTTATTCTAGTCTCATCTTTATAAGTACTTATTTTTATTGCCAAGCAAATTATTGGCAGCTGTGTGCTTATGGATAGATATCTATAGTCATTTCTGAAATTGCTGATAAATAATGGGTATTTTATTTGATCTGTGTGATGTTGAATCTTTATTGATAAATGCTGGATTTTTCGGTAAAATCATATTTTTGTCAAAATAATAATGGCAATAAAAAATAATTGTGGATGTACCTACAGTCAGAGAAAAACATGAGCACAATCTTCACAAGCAATTCTTAGAAATTCAGATTTATTTTGCAATTTAAGAAAGGTAATAATAATACAATACTATCCTATTGCTTGTGCTAGGAATGTCATAATAAACGTCTGAGTAAACGTTAATTCGTTGCCTATGCTACTGTGTCTAGAAACATCATACCCAACCCACCAAGCATACCCTGTGCTCGGATACAGATATAACTAGTTCATATCTTTTCAAGTGCACTTGAAGTTCTATGTAGTGATGTGGATACTTATCATGAACTTGCAATGATGAAAAGCAAGCACTAGGCAACGAGAGGTAACTAGATTATATTTCTTGGAGCAATAAAATATTAAAACATGAAGATTGTGAGCTTTATAGGTACCCTACCACGACTTTAAGTCCGCCACTTAAACGTTATGTAATGAAGTTAAATAAATATAGAGAAAATGATGAAGTTGTCGTTATGGGAAATAGACATTATGGGGCAATTGTCCTCTTGCCACTGTTGACGCTTTGGCATAGTTGTTCAAATGAACCTGAAGGCACTTATCGCAGAACGAAACCCAAACTTACCGCCGAGAAGTCACATATGTCATTCGACAAAATGTAGCAACTCCAGTGTTATAAAACACTCACATATTCAGAAGCGCCGCGGCTGGCAAGCTATCTTTCATGGCGACGGCGCCAGAATCATATATTCAGTGCATTTTTCATCATTCAATCTAGCATGTGGATCACAATAAATGCGGTACGCGCCTGGTGACGTGTTCGGCCCACTCTTTTTAATATTGCATGCTCGTAAACGTCACTCTATAGCGCGATAGTTTACTGCACTATGTCCTAGTCATATGTTTCTGTTTCACTGATCGGGATTTGTCGGCTCGTTTATTAACCCCAAAATGGGTCAGGTTTTGTGCAAAATATATTGGAGATGTATTGGACAAGTGACGACTTACATTGTAGCTTTCGGCTTCAGCGAGTTTCGGCTTTGATTATTCACATTCAGGCATTACTCGTAAAAAATTTCGTCTTAGCATAAAATAAAAGAAAGTACTTTTGTGTTTTTCTATTATGATGAACCTTTTGTTTGTGGCAATCAGGTAAAAAAGCAGACAGGAAACAAGAGATGAGGCAGAAAAAGAGTGCAGCGCTACTATAAACTGAAATATACTGATTAAGTATTTCTGTGTCTTTGGTGAAGATGAGATAATTTGAGACAGGTTAGATCCTAGGGTGCATTTTGGCCTGACGTCATTTAGTGGGTTGAGTCGCGGGCAACAGTTTATTAATAAAATAAATAAGGCTTCTGCTATCGAACGAAACTACACGAATAATTAGCAAGGGCGCTGGTATATCAAGATTTCGGGCAGTCGGTAGAGTTCTGGCAACACGCGACTACCGTCGACAATGTTGCCGCATATCGAATTATAATTGGGTATTATTATTATTTTCCTTGTAAACCTAGGCTCACGTGATTAGATAAGATGAAACTATTTTATTAAAAAAATATTTTTTTTTATCATGCAACAAGTTGCCCTTTCTTATGGAGGAAGTCGTATTAGATACTGTTACTTAGCGCCTTATGTATTTTGTTAATAAAGTTTATATTGAAAGCTAATAGGCAAAGATGGAAGTGGTACTTATATTATGGAATTAGTAGGTTAGTTAGTTTTTTACGCGCTGATAAATTAATGTAAAGCCAACTACTACTACTATGCTACTGTAATAAAGAAAATATTTAAAATAATCTCTAAATTATCTACACATGTATTATTTATGTGTTTAGCGGCTACCAGATTTAATTAAATGCCTCATTAACCACCATACACAACTCTACGGCTCATATGCTGGTAGGTATATTTATTTCAATAAAAAAAAATCTTTATCTACAACATAAAGGAAAACTAATAATGTGCAATTTGTGGGCTTTGTGAATATTTGAAAGTTCGTGAAACTTTTGCCATTTTTGGTTTATAGGGTTACGTGTAGCAAACGCGACTTCATTGGGGTAATTGTTTTATCGCATGAGCACGGTTACACTGGTCGGAAGGTGAGGGGGGAGGGTCCAGGGGGAGGGGAGTATGACGTGAAACCCTCACAGCTGGAGTCCTAGAAAGAAAGTTATAATAAACCAGCGCGTTCCATAGATGCTATCACACTAAATTATTTTGGTCAAGGATAGCTTGAGCAAACAACATGCTTTCTTTTCATGGATATTGTTATTTGAACAAAACATTTTCATATCGTTTAAATGTTTCTAAACCTAATCGTTAGTTTTGGATCAAAAATGTACTTATTTTTACATTATTTTTTTTTGTTGTTGCCAGTGGTTTCGCCCGCCTGTACCTCTGTTTTATTGCATTAACGATGAGTCGATGACTTACAATTGTCCGCACCGAAGTCTGAACAGACAACATATGCAGATCCCATTCTCTCTCTCTCTCATCTAAGCTGATTGCTTTCGAGCCCAGGGTCCGTTTACATAGATGACCTAACCCAATCACACTGATTACTAGCGGACTAGATTTTTAGCCTTTTTCCGTGAATAAACTTATTTATAAATAAATAAAAGTGATATTTTTTTAATAAAAGGGTAAGTACTTATTCCAACTGAATAAATCCTTGCACGAAATTAAATTTATATTGGAAAATCGAATAACAAATAACTCGTATTTAAAACACCGTGTCAATACAGATAAAATGTGTTTCCGAATCGCGTAACAGATTTCCCCATTCGCCTCACTTTGAACAGGAAAAAGCAACAAACAATTTAGCAGCAATCGCTCATACATTATCGTGACAATTCGTAATAGGGCGGGCAGGCGTAAGCAGTTACCGTTGTGTGATGGATTACACAGCGATTACTACCAACAGGAAATCCCGTATTTTTCATTTGGCAATTGTAACTGGTATCAGAAATATCGCTACAAGCCACGGATTAGATTAACAGCACACAATTGGCTTACATGGAAACTTGGCTCATTAGTTTTGTTGCTTTTGTCGCACGCAAATATATTAATTTTTGTGTTTGATTAAAACAGTTTTGTGGTATCTGTATTTTTACACGAGTTTGTTTCACATAAGTATAAAAAAAAGGTTTTGGTGTGGTCTGAGACTAACAGTCACCGGTCGGCAGATAATTAACTAATATCAAATCTTAATAGTCGCGAAGTTTAAGAGAGAAATATACTTACAAAATTAATATTTTAGTACTACTTTTTCTTCTTCCATAGATAAAGGAAATAGCAATAAAAATAAGCGTACACTGAGTTTCGCAAATAAGTAGTGACATTTCGCAATAAGCACGACGCGGCCGCGGGTAAAAGCGGCAAGTAAATTAACTTGCTTATGATATGAGATTTCAGTCACGATCCGTTCCGTCCGACGTCGTCGCTCCAACTCATTTTAGCTAGTTAATCGCGACACGTGTACTTGTGCGGCTAAAAACAATAGTAAGTACAGTGGGCCACATAGAAAAGTATACCAACTTTCTTTCATATCTTTACACTGACACGTAAGTTGAAATACTTTTGTTTGTGGTCTAATGTACTTGTGATTGCTGTGAGCAAAAGAAGCAAGTGGAAGAATGGTATTAAAATATCTTAGCACAAAATATTTTAACTGCCTCCGTGGTCCAGTGGTTAAGGCGTTTGCCTGTAGACCCGGGGGTCGTGAGTTCGATTCCCACGGGAAACATACTTTGCTTAGTTGTTTCCAGTTTGGTTATGACATTGCAGGCAACTCTTTTTTCAAATAGCAACTTTATTAACTGTTTGGAATCGCATCATGTTTTAACCGTCCACTGCGACGATACGTATAAAACGCTTTAAGTTATTTACAACACAATTATAGGGCTTGAAAGTACTAGGGTATGAGGAACTTAGTAGCGATTAAAGGCTGTCGTAAAAGGAAACCAAGTAATCTCACACGAACCGTAATAAAGTATTAACGCGCAGTCTTCATTTCGCGCCGTCATCCCTCTTTACGACTTATTTTTTTAAATTGTATACTTTGAAGTGTCGCCAGACGTATGTGGCTGGATAGCAGTTTATGAGTAGCGCAGCACTGGATGTTAAGTTTTTGCGCAGAGCGTAAAGTCACTTGATTAACTTGATCAAGGATTTACTTTGAAATCTAGTTTGGGCGACGTGGATAATGTTATAAAATACGGCATTTAATAAAAGTAATTTTAACATCATTCGCTTTGACATTTGAATACATTAGTATAAATCTTCAAATTTTAGTATTTGGAAAATTTATTTTTAATAATCTGCATGAGTTAGTTGTAAAAACGCACTTGCCCAGTTTTAAGTTGCGAGGCTACTACGATGTCAACGCTTGAGCTACGAACACCTAACAACATTTACTGGCTACGAAAATGTTCTGCTACGACGTAGCGGTTCGTAGCTATCTTTTTAACATAAGTTTTCTCTTTTGTTACCTATCGCTTCGCTACCAGGAGTGATAATATAATGTCTTATTCTTATCTATTTAAAAACGTTAGATTTTATTATTTCTTCATTCATTCCGTATATATTCTTATTAATAATTGTGCTCTAACATAATCAACTCTAAAATAATCTATAAAGTTACAGCGTAAAGCGACACGGATTACCTTGCTCAATTTTGATCTTAATTATGTATTAACATGAGCTAATAAGTCTTGTAGTATCTTCTGAGAAATTCGTTGCTACACTTGTTATATGGAATCCAGACATTTTATGACACGTGTAGCTGTTTTTATTTTTAATTAAGAACGGCAATAGTTGAAAATCTGTATAATCTTATATGTTCATAAAAGCTGTTTTTTAATTTTATTGTTGATTGATAATATATTTTGTATTGCACAATGTGCGGATATAATGACATCATTTATTTCAAAATGATAGCCTAACCATTGCAGATAATCATTGTTTGGGTAATCTCCAAAACCATGAAAAATGGAAAACAAAACATTAAAAATAAATAGCATAATTTTTCTAATAATATTATACAATATTTATTTTTGTTATTAACATAAATATAATCATTATTTTTATATACATATTAAAATGACTATCTCATGAAATAAATTTATTTCCAAAATTGAACAGTTCAGTTCAAGATGGCGGAAAAATGAAAGCAACTTCCACGAAGTCAACAATATCCGAGGCAAGCTCGAATAGGCAGCAGGAAAATATCCGTGATATTTAAAAAGCATTTCGCGCATCATTTCTGTTTACCGTGTTTTTGAGATTGGAGTTATTAGCACAACAATTTTTATTCAATTTTGACAGTTTTTTAATCATGTATTTTTTTTATAATACTTATAATGCGTGAAGTAAACGTTTTCAAAATTTCTATAAATATTGCCCTTTGTTTCTGTATGATGATTAGGCAATATATCTGCCTTCAAACTAATGACATGTAAGTAATTTAAAAAAACTACATTTGTTTTAAAATACTTACTGGCACTGGCACTACTTATTTTTTTCTCAACTTGTTTTTTACATATATGATTAAGTAAAAAAAAGTGGAAATATGATATTACTATGATACACAAAGAATCAACAAAATATAAAACAATTTTATCGATCAAGCCAATCGATTTCCACATAAATTTTTCGTTTCATACTTCAACAGGGCGGCATCATTGTAATCCTTTCCGCGTTCGTCTTGGTAGACACGGAAAGGCTCTCCGCAGCGGACTAATTCCAAATGCACCTCCAATCGTAAAAGCAGTCGTAAAGAAACGAGGCTCCCCTCGATGCACGGGAATCAGCGAACAAATAGTTGATTTCTTATTGGCTTCCGCCCAGACTCAGATTGAAAATTCGCCATAAAGACATTGGGACACGCCTGGCCGGATTAAAGGGGGAAACTAATAAAGAAAACTTTTGCGACACCGTATTTTTACCAAACGCGCTCTTAAAAGTTGCGAGCCTTTATTAGTTTCCCGATGGTAATTCAGAACGCGCCGTGGTGTTACAAACGTTTTCCCAAATAACCATAAAACCCGTTTCTAGTTCTGCCATCGCTTTGGACTTTATTAAGTTTTTCAATCTTCACAAATTTAATATCATGCTGTACGTTTAGCTTCTAACTTATGAAATTCAGTCATTTTCCTGTGCTAAATTGAAATCTTTTTTAAAATGTCGTCCGTATTTAGCTCATATGTCTCAATAGATTTTAGCGAGTGACAAAAATGAATTTTCAGGAGAGAAATTATGAAATACGAAGCCAAGGAGGGGAGCGGGAAGTAGTGACAGAAAAGATGAGATAATAAAGACAAAACACGGCAATAAACATGCTCTGAAAACATGTCAGAGCGTACTTGGCTTCGGATAGGAAACAGGGTAATGCGAATCTCATTTACATAAATTATCGCAGAGTGGAATGGTGTCTATGCGGCGTTGCCTTGCGTGGCTGGATGGCGTTCATAGGCCTCATGTATACATTTTCATATGCAAAATATGATATTGTTTTTATCTATTTTGTATGATTATATAATCATATGCTAAGAAAATATTCACGAATATATTAAATAACGAACCAAAAGTTTGTTTTTATCTATAAAAAATATACTTTTCATCATGTATTCTCTCGCGAGGATAATTTGTTGCAATTTTGCGAGGAGCTGTGATAATTTCGTTGTTGTTTTTACGAGAAGAAAAAAAAAGCACTATTCGCTCCTCGGAAAAGCTGTAAATTCTGGGCGCACGCCGCTTAAGGTACATAATTTCACACACGCCGCGACTCATCGTTCGCCGAAATATTAAGGTATATAAAATTTTATTACATACATTACCCCCTTACCCTGTTCTCTATAAACATTTTGTGTGTCGCGTTTTTCCCCCACACGGACGCGCGCAACTTTCGCTGCCTTATTCCTCTCTAATGCCACATTTGTGTCTTAATAACGAACAGTATTATGTTACTAGCGTTCGCATTGTTTGATTTTCAATCTCCCGAGATTGAAGATTTCCTTCACTCCGCTAATGGCCCGTGCTCGGGGAACAGAATATTCGAAACACTATATTGAGCTTGAGCTTTGTTGCGTGTTATTTAAACTGCTTATCGATTACTTTGTGCTCTCTCAATCAAATTGATTTTAATATTGTATTCCTTTTTTGCGAAACAAAAAAGGGTTTGCATTATGAAATGAATGAGATTTTTAATGTTTTCTCAGCACTCGACGTTGGAGCGGCAGTCGCCTGATAAGCTGAACACGCTGTATCCCTATTTAGTTAACAACGAGTCGCGTTTATCGCGAAATATTAAACGAGTATTAATAATGTCTGACAGTATGAAAGGCGTTAATAAATTTAATAAATTTCATAAGAGAGAGGTGGGACGGGAGCGAGGCGAGTGGCGTCGGCAATCGAGTGCGGTAATCGGCGGCAAGCAGCCGGCAGCACGAACACAGCTTCGTACGCAAATGGTGAGATTTACTTTCCAACAACAATAAAACACTATAAAATTTTATTTAAATAACAGTGCTGTAACGTATAGAATATTTGACATCTGCAAAGTTGCTAATAATAATTGCTTTAATTATTTAGTATTTACATAACATTATAAGTATTTTTAAATTATAGAAATAGTTTCCCAATCATATTAAATTTGAGCAGAACTATGTCTTCACCATAAGTTTATACAAAGTACAGTAGCTAATGTCTATAGAAAGGATATTGTATTGAAAGCCTAAGTTTTGATATTATCCACCATCCGCCGAGTCTTAAGTATTACAACAGTAGTAATACTTAAGAGTTATTAAGATGTTATTCTGTAATACCTCTATTTCCGCAGTTCATCGCAACATCTCGCCGCTTATTGATATAACCGGTGTCGTCTATGGATGTCTCCGATATTGCTACCTGTTTGTCTTCACCGGCCTTATTGAGGCTATGCCGCACTCTTGTTTTATATTTTTTCTTATTGCGTTTTGCGTAACCATTCATCGGAGTGAGAGGAGGCACTGATACAACTATTGGTTTCATATTGTCGTTTCAATGAACAAGGGTTCTTTTAGGATGCCGGCCTGAATTGGTTTGTTTTTATACCTCACTGGTTCTACTTGCGTATGATAAGCGAATTTTACAGATAGGTTGTTAACTGAAGGAAATATGTTTTCAGAATTTCGTACACATATCACAAAAGAAATAGATAAATTTTATTTTGAGAAAATTACTGTTCTCTATGTAAACGTTTTATAGTATAGAAGATTATTGTATTTAGATCCAATATCTCTGTTTAGATCTTTCTAGACGGTGAGACAATCAAACTGAGTGTGTCTTGTGGTATAAATTTATAATTTACTAGCAGTCCACCCAGCTTCGCCCTTGGTACATACATCGGCTTATGACACTCAAGGTGAATATCATAGTCGTTTTTGAGTTTATTCATTACAAAAATACAAATCTTTCCTCTTTATATATATATTAGTAAAGATAACACAATATAAATTTATATGACAAATACATTTATAGAAATACATGTATATATATGATAATACAGACTAAATCAATCCAATCTCACCCTAAAAAACCTAACTTTAAATCAAATTTTATACTTTTTGATTTAAAGAAGCATTAGGTACTGTGTCGTAAAGTCAGTGGACTTTATCTAGAAAATATCAAATTTCAAGCCTAAAATTTGTTTATTCGTTAAATATGTTGAAAACGAAGTTCCCAAAAGGCTCTTCAAAAACAATTTACACAAAATGTTCAGCAAACGCTGTAAATTACGCCAACTTCAATCACTGAATCCGCCTAAGGTGAGGTCGTCGTTCGTTACGCCTTTAAACGAATTTGGTTTACTTGCTTAAAAGTACCCTTTATTTTATAAAAAAAGGGGAAAATTCTGGACTATCTATGTTTTGTTTAAAAAATTTAAAAGTAAGACTTCTTAGAATAAAGATAATCAAGTTCTATAAGAAATTAAAATTAATGTAGCTAGTTTTGGGGAGAATAAATAATCAAAGTTTTGGGTTAAAAATCTATTTACCTATATGAAGTAAGAATATGTCAGAAAGTTTCCCATTTAGTTTTCTTTTACTTATAAAGTTTTTAAATAAAAAAATACGATATTTTATTAGACGATGTGTAAGTATCTATCACACGCGAAGAAAATATATCTATAGCCAACTGATGTTTCAACAGTTTCCAAAACTACAACCTCTATAAAAATATTTTAATATTATTTGGGTCTCAATAAATGTTTTGCACCTTCTCCTAAAGGTAAGCGAGGTGCCTGCTAGAAATTCGGGGCTATCCGCGCCGTGGAATCCTATTGCAATTTATACTCATTGAACCGGAAAAAGTATATGGGGACGCAAAGGTCCATGGCAATTCTTTTATTGCCACGAAATCAATAAGTGGCATGACGAGGCCGATATCCCCGTTTTTGATTTATGTTATTATATAAACTCCGATTTTGAGAGAAGAAATTTTATAGTTGGTAACCCATCACAATATCAAACGATAATTCATACTCAACTTATTTAATATGTAACTATACAGAAGATTTAATCCTTCAAAGACTGAAAAGAGGACCTTTGAGTATTTATGATGGTAGGGATTGCTATTAAAATAAGTACATATACATTCTTTTGTATTCAAAGAATTAGGCAATTGCGCGCGGTCTTTACCAGGATTTTTTATTATATCGATGTTTGTATAACTAATATTAAAAAAATAATCAGCACTAAATAAAAAAAAAACAAATCCATATTACTTATCTTAGTACCGACACATATTTCGGAATTAGTCAACTCTATATTGAAATTGAATAAATCATAACTGTGACTCCGGGGGGTAGATTCAATCGGTCCGTTCACAATTATTCTGAATACATTATTGAGGCAAGCGGGCCGATGGCAAGCAATAAGTCAGCTAGGACCTCTAGGGAGTCCCGAGTCCTGCCACTCCTACAGGGTCATAATTGAAAATTGAAATTTGTTTAGGACCACGTCGGTTCCTAATTTGATTTCAACGGCAGCTCACGCGACATCGACACAAATTAGATAAGAAAAGAAATGTCACTTCTTGTATATAAAAGTACTGGTACAAGTATTTTAATAGTCAAAGGCACGTTACAGCTGTGACCAACATAGGTAGGTTGATACTCATGCTCAAAATGACATTATATGACTGTGCACTGCGTCACAGCAAGACAAGATAATTTTGCATTGGTTTTTAAGTGTTTATATAAATATGTATTTTTAGAATAAGGTATGTATTATATAGGCCTATTGTTAATAACATGTTGTTGCCTGAGTTAAATAAATAAATTATATATTATGTGCGACATGATAGACGAAACTGCCTTTGAATCGTGATAAGAATAGGGAGCGCGTTGTTAAATTAATATAATAGAGCTTGGAACCAGATTTTAACAAAATTTTAGGTGAAGAGAAGAACATTTTTCTTTCTAATAATTCTTAGTAGTACAATGAGTATAGTATCTATGTTAAGTTATGTTTCTATACACTCCTTACTTTATGCAATTGGTAACCGATAGCAATAAATATAACCACTAGAGGTGTACCGTTCCGCCACTTAATCGCGCAATCGCGGTTCAAGTTAGAATTATGTTATCCAAGGTACTTGTAAGGTAATTGCGTTATAATTCGGGTATACCTAATTGGTTTGGTTTCAGCTGGACGGTATTGTAAAGTTCGGTTTATTATGAAGTTATCTTATTGGAAACCCGATACATAAAGCTTTATACTTTGGCGATATAATATAATATAGTACAACCATATCTTTAATGTTTACATGCAGAAACAACATTATATTTACACGAGGATAGCATTATCTTATTGTCTTATAATAAATAGTTTTTTCTTTATATTATAGTTATTCTTTTCTATCATACTAGTGTAATAGGGTAAGGATAGATGTAAGTTATAAATATTTTGACGTTTAATATCACAAACGGAAAATAACAACTCTTAACAAAATCAAAATTATCGTAAAGCAAAGGCGGACTTTTAGTTCACACTAATCTCTTTCATTGTAAGTACCAAAAAGTTCCTTGTTTTTTAGTTATGTAGATAGTGTCTAAGAACCTCTATTTCATCACAGCGCTAACCCGATTGAGTCCTCTACAGATTGCTTCAGAACCGGAACTCGCCGGGTTATAAGTCATCTCTTCTATTTTATAGACATTTTAAATGGTTTTAAAAAAAATACAATAATATAGTGAAAGTAGCACCTGTAGTCTACTTTCTTACTTTACAAAGATCAAAATAAAATAAAAATACTCCAAGAGATCGTTACAACTGCACTAAAAGGAACTCACGTTTGATATTTCTTCAATCCCATCCTATCCATGATATGCACAAACGAAAGCATTGACTTCGGAATACTTAACATACAAAGCCGCCAAAAATAGAGCACTCACTACTAAGATCATTTCAAAATGTTAAGAGGATGGCTAAAGCGAGCACGTACAGGCATATTCAGTTACCCAGGAAAAATATTTTAGGCTATTACAAGTCTTATGTCCTTGTAATAAAGTTTATGTTGATAAAGCCATTTGTAAGCACATCCCAGTTCCCCTTTTGCCTTGGGACCCATTCTTCTGCCTGGTCTACCCAGCGGAGCAAATAACTCCCGGATAAATGCAACGCTACCTAGTGGCAATAAAGTGCATATAGCTGTTTTAGTATGCTTCGAGTCTTACGGGACGGTAAGATGCTGCTTAGGCCTTTGATGGGATTGGGAAAGTAATGGTTAGAATTTTTGTTTGGAGGAAATGACAAAATGTATTTTAACAACATATACAGACTATTTGTTGACTTGTAGAAAAAGCCTACGGCCCTAATTATAGATTTTAACAATTTAATGTTAAAAGCTTAGATTTTGTTCTGACAGAACACAATACCATTATGGCTGCTCGCAGGCCGCCGTAGACGCATACACTCACGGAGAGAATTATACAGGACCTCATTTTGTACAAGGCAGGACTTAATACGTTATAAGATTTACTATTATACCTATGAATTAAGTTTTTTTTTAATGTACTTGTTTGCGTGATGATGATGACTTACAACTTGTCTGAAATAATAGTAAGTATGCATTAAGTAGTTTTTTTTTTGTAGATGTGGATAACATACTCATGATATGGAATAAGTTCCCCGATGACGTTCGTACAGTGCAATTTGATCATCCAACCTAAGCAACTACATAAATACATGCATGTCGCAGTGTCACAGTTTCTACTAAAATTACTAAATTGCACCGCCCTCACAGCGCACCGTGGGAAACGAAATGGATTATTTCTGTACGCAATGGGCTATTTATTATTTATTGGCAATCACAGTCACAGTGACAGAAACAAAAGTGCGGCACACGTGAGCGCCCATATTGGCAATATCAAGAATTCGCCTATACAACAGACACGTACCATTATTAGCTGGGGTAGCTCCTTCCCCCCTCGCTATCACTCACCTATCCGTGTCAGGAGGTGTGGGGACCTCACCGCGCCCCCACACGACTAATCACAGAGGTCGCACTAGACGCGCTATGCATATTTATTACCTACAAATTCTCACTGTTCGATGTTTTTCATTTGCCCGTCGTATTTATTTAGTGGCCCCAGGTACGATCGGCTTAATGTTTGATTAGCTCAGATTCCCCTTAATTTCTATACGCATGTGCTCGCTAGAGTTAGATCACGTCCATTCATTGTTTGTTTTCCTCGTTCCTGCCAAGTGAATTAAATTGGATCTGGCCCGAGCCGCAATAGATCATTGATTAACTATTCGATAGATTGCAAAATAAATAGCGCGCGATCGGCTGTGTGCGTTGGAACAATTGAACTCCAGTTTATAAATTATGACAGCGAAGTGTACCGGTAAAATTTCAGCGCTAAAAGCGAATATTACGACCACAGCAAACAATTACTGTCCGGGAGGCGGCTTATAAAATACAGTACATGCCTCCATGGTAGGTAATTAAAATTTCTCAAGCGAAACGAAAGTCCAATAAAATAAATTACTTTATTCTAAAGAGATTAATATGTATGGGTAAATAGAGTAAAAAGTGTGAAAAGTGTAAAAAACAAACGCTAGATAAATATATTCTGTTTCGCTCGAATTAAATTCCTGACGCACGCTAATGTTTATCCGGGGAATTCTTGTACACTTTAACGGGGAGGTCGGGTTAATTAAATATGCCCCGGGTTCATTTTCATGAAATTATTTGATCTTGGCCCGACATAGTCCCGATTCGTCCCAATTCACTCTCTAAGATCACTGACTTTAATTTAATTTTATTTTTGTGGGGAGATTTCTCACAAACTCGGCGGGGTTTATTTGAAACTAGAGTACGCGTAAAGTGAAGTTTATTACTGTCTGTCTGGTCCTCAGTTTTGAAGGATGGCTCGGCAAATTGACTGAGTGCGGTCTCGTGTTGGAGCAATAAACGACTTTTATCATAACCCCTTTGGCACATCCTGGTAAAAAAATAGTTTTTAACGTTTTGCGAATCTTTTCTTACTTTATGTGCAATACATGTAGTTTAGAACATATTATATAGATAAAGTCCGTTATTCATAAAAAATAACAAAAATTTGTTAAGCCCGTTTTAACTAAATTGTTTCTTTCACGGTAAATTTCGGTAAGAGAGATAATACAGGGCTTTTTTATAAAGTCAACAAATAAGAAAAAAGTTAATTAATAAATGTGGTTTTATTAAGCAGAGGACCAAGAAAATATCACTGATTTAAAAGATTTCAATTTCGTAGTGATTGTTTGACGGTATTGTTGATTATTTTCATTAAACAACAGTTTTGAAGCTGTTTGGACAATCAAAGAAAAAAAAACAGAAAATATTAAAACTTATCCCCGATGAATTTTAACTCTGAATTTAAGCTTCTTATTCTCAAGATGCATTTAATGTTCAAAGATGCAACCCTCACGCGTCGAACTTTTGCTAATTAATTGTAAGATTTTAATCATAATACTGCCGTAACGAAATTATTATGGTTCGTTTAATTTCCTGCCCCTCATCTTACTAATGCCTTATCGCAAAATTTTAATCAAGGGTGTGAGGGAATTATTAAATTATGCAGCCTGTCGTATGCACTCTAGGATTATAAATCTTTAGTTTGTTTAGGTAATTCCTGGTCGCCATAATTTTGCACCACACTGCCATAAACTTGGACTACCCTATGTTATGCAAACTCTGGAATAGTTAATGTGACTTAATGATTTTAACTGTAGCAGACTTGACGCCCTCTTCATTGAAATTATCATATTAATGACCATCTGCGTTATAATCTTATATATTTAGTATGCATAAATACATTTCAGTAAATAAAATACTAAGAAAAAAAATGATTTGGAACTCGTAGTAATTAAAAGCATCATGATTACACTTATGTATTAAAATAAAAGGATCAGATGGATAGTTTCCATTCCGATATTCCAGAAATTCAAGCAAGAAAATTAGAAGCCACTTTAAAATACAGCTAATTTCTTTTTTCTATTATGAAGCAAATTGACCATATTTGTTTGTTTAATATTAATCTGATAAGTAAAAGCAAAAATTGTAAAATCAGGGCTTTTCTTTTATTATCTTTATTTATTGTATAAATATATTTTAAAACATATTTTTCTTATTACTGATAACATTAGGTACCGATATTTTCCCACAAATTGCACTATATTCTGCACTCAATGTAAGTAATATTGAGAAACTAAGCAAACAGCGCAAATGTATGTCACGTCAGCTACGTTCTCAGGCTCCACGAGCCTAAAAGCAAGCTATTAAACGACACCGCAACTACTCCTTGTATATTAATTATTCGATAAAGTATCGATCTTCGCGTATATTGTATCAAAACAGAGATAACAAAGATACCGCAACCATTACTGCACCCGAAGAGGAGTGATCTAATAAAACATTCAAAGGGCAAAACGGGGAAAACACAAAATCAGATTGTCGGGAAATCACACGACTGACGGCCGCGACAGGGTCTCGTATCTATTATTCAAGGGAAGAACGGCACCGCTCCGTTTGTACGGTGAGTAACTTACGACAATCTATTTTTGTTGGCCGGATGTCTCTATTGTTTACGTGTCAATTTTATTTTTGTTTTTATTTTCATTTATTTAAGCATAAAATTGATCTCGTAATAAGGTATTAAGTTTTGTGTTAACTAAAAGTGCTGTTTCTTTAATCATCTTTATTTTTATTTGCCCAAATTAGTAGTTCAAGTTTTTGTTAAGAAGTTCCTTGATGTAAGTTGCGATAGATATTGAAAAAAAAAAAAACACTTAAATTTGATTAAAAGTTATAATTTAACCCTCTTTCTGCCATCTACGAGTATAATCGTAGTGAACAATGAAATATGCATTGTTATAAAAAAATCTTGCAGCGAATGGGTAAATTTTATATATTTTTCTGACAGTCAAATTTTCTAATACAGTTTACAATATCTTATTGTAAATTAACAAACTATGAAAGTATATTTAGTGATACTATGCTTTGAAACTGTTCCATTGCTTACATCTGATCAGCATCATTACGGTCCTATAATAGCATTACAGGTAGCAATTGCAAGCTGAGGCCATATAGACGGGAATTATTGATCGCCTCCTTGCGATACGTTGTAATTCGTGTCATTAAATGCACTGGTAGCACTAAACTTCGAATGAATGAATGTATTAACACTTTCTGACACGAATTAGGTACATTTATACCATTGATTGAACTATAATACACAATAAAGAAATTGACAAATATATTATAAATATTATTAAGTAATAAAGCTTAGACAAGATTAATATTATTTGCAACTTCTGCTTGACTGTATTACGCCATAGTAAATTTAAAAAATCATCAATTGCATGAAGAAATACCCGATTCATGTTAGTTTGCTAAATTAATATCTCAAAATTCAATAAAAAAACTATTCAATTCAATGAAATCTAAAGATGATTGAACTGACTTGATGACAATTTTATTTTAAAGAATCATAGATTTTTAACGTACCTACGTTAAAAATCTATGATTTTTTTAGTAGTTCATACCCTTCCCTTTTAGACCTTATTTCTACAAATACATTTATCAAAAGGAATAACTTGAAGATAAAGTGTAACGCTATAACATCAGCCTAATTTACCTTACAGCGCACAGATGGCGTATAATCGGATAATTGCAGAATAGAACATTCTGATAATTGTCAAATTGAGCTTCAGATCAGCTCACAAGGCTGCATTCACAAAATTGGTACCTCGTTCACACTTCGGCAATTATCGACGGGAAAGTTTTCACCTCTGAATGGTGCACCCATTATAAGGGTGGACGAAGAAACGATGCGCCATGCCAGATCTAACTTCCACGGTAGGTAAAGCTTAAAATAAGTTAGATCTGCAAAGTGCTGCCAGTTAAATTAAAAATCCGTATAAAATTACTAAGTTTAAAAATGATTCTGCAATGCATTCATATTTTCAATGAAAGTGTTAGATTGTAAAACTGCTGTCTTTTATAAGATTCATGATTTAAGAAATTACTATTGGTACAACTAAAAAAAAAAAACGTAAATGAGCCAAATTATTTTTAAAACATGTACAATTAAACAGAAAGTTGAAGAAGTATGTTTAATAATAAAATAAATTTAAGCGAAAACTGTTAAATGAAGGATAGATTTAAATAAAGGGCAATTTGTTCCATCAAGTATAAATTGCTATAGGCATTATTATTGAGGCAACGAATCTTTCGTTCAAAGGTAAATTTTAAAATGATAATAAATTTGGACCCCAGGAAATAACAATTAAATTTAACAAAAAATCCACTCGACAAAAGTAATGGTCAGTACCTCTTAAATCGCATAATACTTAGATTGTTAAGTAAAATTTATTTCGACCGCCATAGATTAGAGATTCTACAATTAAAAGGGCCGTATTAAGTAATTTAAGTGCAGCAAATTCGCGTAATAAGGGGCGACTTTAATTACTGGAATCGCAATCGCAGGGTTAGGTCCATAACATTCCCATAGCGACATTTATTGGCGTGCATGAAACAATAAAGAACGGTTAACTGGGTTTTAATGTGAACAAGAACATTGGTGGACAATGGCGATTGGGGGCCAGTGGTCAGTGTGAACTTACCGCGACTCTGGATTAGGGCGATACGCCGTTCGAATGTCGATATCGATATTTCAATTAGAATGGTTTAGAAACTCAGATACAGTATTTTGTTAACCGTTTTAGTACCTTATGAATATTCGCTTTGGAAGAGTAGTAGATACATACAAGTGAGTGGTAGATGCATACAATGCATAGTTATAACTTTGCGTTCTATTTTGTAGTTAAGTATGCGACAGAAGTTAATTTACTTTATTTACTTACTTGATTACTGATTTGACATGGAGTGCAAAAAATTTTATTCGTTTCTATTTTAGCTGTAGCAATTGTAATTTTTTAAACTAAATACAATAAAAACGTTTTATCTTCATTATGATACAAATAACAATGAGTAATGCCTACGTTTTCAGTTCACTAGTTCAAACAGGCTTTAATAACAACAAAATAAAATAAAATCCTATCTACTTTTTTCCAGGTGAATAAATAAGGATGTATATTGTCACATAATTGAATTATCGATAGTAGAGCACCGATGCGTGCGACAGAGGGAGCGTAGGCAAGTAATAAACGTGCCCGCATAAACCTGAATCGCTGACCACCGTCGAACCTATAGTATACTATAAAATAAAACATGATAAACACAGAACGGTAGATCATTATATATTTTTTTTTGTTATATTATTGAGTAGGCAATCAGGCCTACGGCCCACCTGATGACAAGTGGTATTATATTATCTAAATTTTCTTCCTATGAAACATCAGTCCAATTTTTTTTTATTTCTACATATTTTTTATCGATTTTATGTCAAATTGAAAGGAGTCGAGTAAATATTTGTGAATAAAAATAAAATTTAAAGAAAACGACAGTGCAGAGAAAAGCTGTACAAATAAACTTAAAGATGAAAAAATAAAAAAAGATAAAACACAACAAACAGTCGTGTACGGTAATTACCGTAGCCTATTGTATACTTAGGAGTGGTATTAACTAGGACGTTTCAGTGTTAGCGTAGATATCGCTATATAAATTGCAAGTGACACTTCTGAGATCATATTATTTTGTGCCCACAGCCCTTTGTGTGTGTCCAGCCGCAAATTGTTTAAGAAATAAAATAAAATCTAATTTACCGCCTTGCTACTTTTATAGAACGGTTTACGAGTGCTCGCTGGAGTACTGTTCAATACTACGGTTTTATTTCACCGATACGATTAAGGTAGTAAATTTTGGAGTGTGTAAACATTATTTATATTTGTGCTCGTATGACGTTCAGGATTATAATTTATAATAGAGTTTGATCTGATATTAAAACTAAATTGGTGATTTGATGCTAGGATAAGAATAAATCAAAATCTTGAACAGTTTAAATTCATTATTTATCATGATACCTTATTGCTTTAAAAAACAAATTTGTTGGAGGCCAAGATCCTATAAGGGTCGCTGAGCAATCACAGTAAGTAAGTATGATAGCTGCTTTACGACAATTTTATCAAAAATTAAATAAAAAAATAAAAACAATTCGTGAACAGAGTTAATTTTTCTCGAACTGTTTACAATAACATTTATATTTCAAAACAAGTACATGAATTAGAAAAACATCGGCAATAGATAAAAGCGACCCTAAGCCACCCCAAGATGCAATACAGAAAGACGGGACCTCGAGTAACATTCATCGGACACTCCAACTCATATCTCTTATTTACGTTCATTCATTCGTTCACTCGTACCACTCACATACATTATCGGACAATAGAAATTGGCAACATATTTGCAGATAATACAGTTACCGAGACCGAAGGGACAGGAAAACTGCATTGCGCTCATACAAACAGAAAAATGGCCCCGAGCAAGCTGCAAAATGTCCCAAAAATACATTAGACGCATTAGAAACACCATTAAGGGTCGCGCAGGCCGATAACAATTAGGGTGGTTCGAGTTCTTAAGGGGAATTAACAGGGCATACTGTGTTAGCACTGGTTCAAAAACGCGATTCTCTTATAGACAATTTATTTTCAACTTAATACCGTCAATTTATTAAGAGTCACGTCAAATAAACAACGAAAAAGAAACAAGAAAGGTAGAGGTTAACAGGAATATCATCTTCAAAACAAAATTCATTCATAATAAAGATGACATGGAGATAAAAGGTATGAAAAATGAGACATCAAGCCGAAAAGATGCGTATATAAAGACGATGCCAAAAATTCTTCTAGCCGTTGTCGCCGCGAATACTGTTACAATATGCATAAGTTGTTGAGAGAGTAATCAAAAGACGATATAAAGTGCGGAGAAGACACGGTGAAAGGCTAAAAATGTGAACCCTCTCTTAGATTTCCGCGACCCTCCGGCGAAGTTGCCGTAAGATGGGAAAAATTACCGCGCCTCGACAAACTTTTTTCGATTTGAATTATGAATCCTTATTTTATGCTCCGTCCTTAGAAAGTTTGTTTAACATTGGCTCGTTCTTTGACGTAACGCGAATATTAATGTTGTGAATTGAATAGGTGTATACCTATATAATATATAGTAAGTGTATACTTACTATGCTAACTGGACCGTGTTTTACTTTTATATTTACTTGAAAAAATGAATAACCATTTTTTATCTTATAAAAAAGTCAGACAATTATTTTTTATTAATTTCACGTAAGACTATTATTGTTAATTTTTTACACGTTTGGAATATAGTTTCGTATAAAAGTCGTTTTTATCTCTTTTTTTCTATAATACGTAATAATACTTTACAGTGTATACGGATTATTGTCATAGATTATGATCTGAAAACAAACGAAAAACCAAGAAAGTTTCTCTTCACGTGCTGGTCGTAAAAATAGGCTAGAAATGATTTTTTTATGAATCATTAAGTATTATAGAATTTTGGTTTCTATCTTAAAACCAAATAAATGCTCTAAGTAGCTCTAGGTTTAATAAACAGAGGATCTGTCTACCTCGTGAGTAATTAACGCTTATATAAGTATATTTAATGAAGATATACTTAGGTCAAGCAGTTTTATTTATTTTAAATATAATGTTTTTACAACAATTTAATATAAATATAACATTTAATAAAACGAAAAAGTTATTATC